>JABSTQ010011232.1:0-600000 GCA_013358835.2 Ixodes persulcatus
TACGTACGTACAGCCAGGAGATCACAACCACGACGGGTGCAGCTCAGAAACTCAACCAGTCCGAGATTGATGAAAACAGTACGGGTGACACAGTCACATACCTCTGAGCATGTTTACCCTGCCGATCCTCGGACTCAGTGTTCAATGGTTCAACACGATAAGATATACAACTAATAATTTTTTCTTTTAAATATTCTTTGCAATAAAATACGGCAAAAAGATATCCTTACCTCAGTTCGGCAAACACCGACGTCGTTTGTTGTTGTTATGATGCCGCAGCTACACCATACCACGGTCCACGGCTTTCGTCGAGACCAGTGTTGCTGCTCGCGCTGACAAAATGTTTATTCCACCAATTTACGCGAATTGCACAACAGATGTGATCTTGGCGGATCTTAAAGGATCACGAAAGCTGAGGAAGAATATAATTTATAGTCTTTCTGTTGTTATCTAAGTTACTAATATTATTTACGACTGCCTGCATGTAAATATCAGATTCGAAAGTGACCACACCCTAGTCCTAACCTGCAGAAAGGTGGTCATTCCACAGCGGTTTGGTGTCGTCACTTTGCCCAAAGGCTAGTAATTCGCCTTTTGGGGTAGTCAAAGCCTCCAAAGCGCCATTTGACCACCACGTGGAGTCATTTTTTCTTAGAGTGATATGAACCGCTTGGAGAGAAACTGGTCACTCCTTTGTCAAAGAGATATTCGTGTAAACGGCGTCGTTTCACCAACCCAGCAATTTGAACAGAAGCGTAAAGGAAATGACATACAGGCAAGGCGAGTATCTTACTTTCGATGTTAAACCTTTTTTTTTTTTTTTGTTTTTATTGTAACCCTGAACGATAATACTACGTATCGTCGCTATGTATACCGTACTTCGGGGACTGCGGACCGTATACCAGGTGCGAAGTGTGCTCCGGAAAATTTCGGTACTCCGTCAGTGGTCTGCTTTGCTTAAAGGAGCTGTGCAACGATATTCAATTGGAATGTTTTTCACTTTACACGAGCTTACTGGCACTAGTGGGACTCAAGGATACTCGAATGCAATGCCACTGGCCAAGAAACTCCTTTGTTGCGGTGTAATTTCAAGGACAAAAGCGATCATTTTCATTCAATCTCTCCCTTGCAAAATTCGATGACGTAACGCGGGGATCGCAGTACACCCGTATGACGATATTTGAATGCGGTTCATAGATTGGACCCGAGCATTGCGTGGGCACTCGATTTAGGCTCGTGATAATTGATAGCTCGAGAAGCATTCGAGTAGTGGCCCGTGTCCAATCGCTGCAACGACGACAATAGCCGAGCCATAACAATGTCTGGAACTCAGCGCGTGTCCTGTGCTTTGCCAACCCCAGCGCGTGGCTATGATCAACATTGGCGGCATATAATCGGCTCCAGATCACGTGGCCGCTTGTTCTGGCTGCGAGTTGAGGGCGTGAACGCTGCTCGTTGTTTTTTAATTTTTTTTTCTGGGACTTCTAATGCGTCGGGTGAAAAACGAAGGCGTGTTTCATAGGTCATTAACGTCAGGGATCCGTTATAAGCGGTATTTGCGCAAAGTAAAAAAATTGTTGCATAGCCCCTTTAACAGCAGATGTCCTTTCTTTTCTACTGCATCACGAGATCCTGCGGACATGTAGTCTTTCAAGCCATCGTATAATCCGCCCTCACACTTCCGATGCATCATACAAAAAAAAAAAATCAGTCGGCAGACAGTAGAGAGCTTTAGGGAACCGTTTTTCGACATCCGATACGATACTTTGGGGCATCCGGTACGCACTGCGCATATGGGAGACTTCTATGGTAGCGCATGCGTAATTCGTACTAGACGGCCCATCGTACCGTATCAGATGGGCCAAAACGCTTCCCTGATACTGTCTGAGACGCGTTTCTCCTTGTATGACGGCCAGATTGGTCACACATAAACTGTCTGCAGACATGTTCGAAGCATGCATGAAGCAAACATGCCTTCAACCATGCTTCAGGCGTGTCCGCAGACAATTCTGTTACCATGTCTGCAGCGAACACCGTGTCTTTTGTATGATGTACGAGCAGCCTGAGTGCGGCTTTGAAGTTTCAACGAGAGACGGGTGTGGCGGATGTAGTCCGTGATAACCGATAAGATACACCAAACATGAAACCGAATGCATCTGCTTTAAACCCGAACTCTTCTGCTACAGACGCTTTGCACGCGTGCCCGATTACAACCGCCACTGATGACCTTCTCTTGTCTTGCCGAGCAACGCGCGAGCCACTGAAGCGGGCTTTTACGTGCCTCCACAAAGGCCAATGCTGGGGAGAAGGACAGAGTATAGGATATGATATGGAAATAACTTGACCTGCTGCGGTAATGATGGAGCGAAGTGATCACAATTAGAGGAAATGAAAAGCCGAAGGTCGGTTATGGCGGCGCCCATGCACCACCGCTGCAAAGCATCTATATAGATGGCTTGCGCTTACGTCACTTCAACGGCCTTAGTGGGAACCTTTCTTCTGACAATGTCACCTCTGCAGCGCGTATTTTGCACATCCAAATTTAGTTTCAAAGCGATAGCTTTACGGGCTTCACTTTGCAGAAATTTCGACCTCGTCCGTTGTAGTCGCAGCGCGCGCGGAGAATGGGAATAAGTTTCTTCTCTCCACTCTCGGCACGAGGCCATGGGAGTCAGGTTTTCCCGTCGGCCGCTCAGCGCTGAGAGAGAAAAGCGGCTACCCGCCAGTAATGACGCGACGAAGGGAGAGTCTTCCGTGTCGTCTGTTTCGAAGACTCGTTTTCAAACATTACTCGTGTTATGCAGAATCCTACTATGGCAGTATCCAGTTGCTAAGCGTAATGTTGGATGGTTTTAGGAACTTTCGCCGCGCTTACCCACTTACTTCACGGATCACTGAGCGCTGGTTGCGGTTGTCAGTGGCATTCACGACGCCAACCACGACGGCTATGAGAATTAACCACGTCACACCTCCGTCCTCAAGTACGTGACACAAGGAGGTTATAAGTACTAGGAGGAGGCACGTTGCAATATTTGTGAAGCCTAGTCATAAAAAGTTTAAACGATGTTGTGGCCAGCGTGACCGTAGATCTCTCTGGTGACTGGTGCGCGTGACATGTCACGTGCGAGATGGATGGTTTATTGTAAAGGATTTATTGCAGGCTTGCGCGCGCTCCGTCCGGTAGGTTTTATCAGATCGAAGGCTAGACGTAAAGCAAGCAGCTCCGTCCGGTAGGTTTCATCAGATCGAAGGCTAGACGTGAAGCAAGCAAGCAAGCGAGCGGTTGAGGTGAATCACGAGCAGACGACACACCGCTGCTGGTACACCGGACGATCAGGGCAATCGTCGTAATCGCAACGGAGAAAACGAAAGCCTGGCGTCACCGGGACGCTAATTTCCTCCGGCTACGGGATTGGCGCTTGCAACGTGGTCGGCTGCCGCAATCGGAATGGCTTTTCTTCAGCGGGGGTTACCTTTCACAGGTACGCCCTTGGCGTATTACACGCACATAGTTTTACGATAACAGGAATCGATCAAGAATTCTCTCAGCTTTCCGACGGTCGCCTAACTGCGGAAATGATGGATTTCGGCCGTTGGTCGCTGCGGTGGCTGGACCCCATCGAAGTGGAGCGTGGTGTGCTCCGTGCATTTCCAATAGTCAATAAATCATCTCTGAACCTCGAGTCAAGTTGAGCTGGTTCAATTTGTCACAAATTGAGTTGGTTGAATTTGTCACAAATGAATTTGTCACAAATTGACAGCAATAAAACATCCCAGTGGACGACCTGCATAGCGGCCGCAACGAAAAGAAATAAGCCAAACGTACTGTAGCGTGATGTAACATGAGTGCGATGAGAGCGCAGCTATCACATTTGCCGGCGGGCGCGAAAATCATCGCTGTGAAAGTGCCTAAGTATTGGTCCAACCTGTCGGGTCGACATAGTTACGCAATCGTGTGTGTACGTAATTTGTCCTTGCTTTGGCTACTGTGGTAATTAGTGGCCAGGAAATAAAAAGAAAACTCCCCGCTGATGCACGCAGATGCAAGGTATACATTACCCAAAACACGCCAACAGGCAATCGTTACAGCGTTATGTTCCACGTTGAATACTATCGTTTTCAGGATAGTAACGGTCTGTAGAAAAGAGAAGGCATTTACTTTATAGTTGAGAGTACATAACGAAGCGCAGCAGGCGTATAGAATCGGTAGGCTGGGCCTGGGCGCGGACCACCGTTTCCGGCTGCGATAGCTGATAAATAAAACGCACCAGCACCACGCTCCCTGCTACCCGCAACCATCAACTACGCGACGGCCACGTGCTGTTTTCACGTTGGCCCGATAAGTGAGGAAGGTAAGGAGGAAAAGGAGAAAGAGGCGAGGCGTCAAGGGAGCATGGCTTGTGGAGTCTACGCGGCTGATGTCAAACCCTCTCTTAAACTTCTAACTTCCTTGACGTGACAGCATCATTCCACCCGCATGGCGCGACCGTGCTACAGCTATCGCCTTCGTTTCTTCGAACATTGTGGGCGAAAAATACGACTTTTTTATCTGGAAGAACAGGTGGGAATGACCACTAGCACGGTCCGATGACGTCATGTGCAGGTCAAGTAGAGCAGTAAAGACTGGTTCACACTAAAGTCACTGGATTCTGGGAAAGTAGCGCAATTGCCTTCCCTACCTGCTAGCCGGACAGGAACAGACACTAGCATACAGACGACCAAAACCTCGCAAGGCGATTGTCTAATCTGTCTGATACGAAAATTTATTTACAACACTGTGGACAGGACGTATTATGTAAGAAACACGCGGAATGTACATTGTCATGAAAATCGCCATCTCGGCAGGGTTACCAGGTAGGTTCTAGATAAAACCGCCAAATGCCAGACGGTGTAGCCCAAAAGTATCCAAATGCCAGAGATTTGTATAGCCCAAAAGTAGCCATATTGAAGATATCTGCACAACCCCGAAAAATCGTGCTTTTGAATGTGCGAGCTCAAGGTGAAGGGACTGCGTCTGCATATCTAGAGTTTAGGAGCAGCTTGCAAGATCTACGGCAACTTGAAATGTATTGAAAGCGTTTTATTTCAAACAGGAAAAAAGTACAAAAATTTTCCACGCGTATTTACGGTCACATAGTTATGAAACAATCGTTCTTGCTCGACTGAAGGGGTGTCCAAACAGGATACTACAAAACTCACGACTCCGGCAAATCGTGCGGCGCTCCGCTTCCGGCCGTCGGGGGGACACCTCCCCCCGCTAAAGCTGCCGGGGGGAAGCTTCCCCACGCTAAATCTCCCCCTCGCTTCCTCCACGGCGGCCTTGCTCTGCTCATCACGTGGGTCCGGAGAGTCACTCACACGCTGTGTTGGCTCTCGGTCAATCGCTCAAGGCCTCTGCCGTTTTTCAAGTCCCGAAAACAGGAAAGGGATCGACACGAAGGTGAGGAGGCGAAGGCTTTTCGCGCGAAACCGATACGGAACCACATCGGACGCCATCACGACGAAAGTGAATCTCGACAAAGAAAGCAGATCCGAGGGGGCGAAACGCACCCTTCGACCCAGGAATGTCCCAAATCCACCCGAAGCCAGACCTCCTTGGCCTTCGAGCCGAGGCGACGGCGGTACGCGAGGGCGTTGGCGAGGTCAGCGAGACGCAGGTGGCGTGTGACGTCAAATCTGACGAGCAGCGACGTCAGAGAAAAGTGGAGGAGGCGAGGAGAGAAGATCGTGATCGTGAAAATTTTTACGACTCCTGCAAACATCTTCACGACTCCTACAAATCGTAAAACTTGAAGCGTCCGCTTCAATTTTCACGATTTGTCGGAGTCGTACGTTTCGTAGTGTCCTGTTTGGACAGCCCTTGACTCGCCTCATGCATGATTTTCGTCTTAAAGGGGGCAAAGCATTCTTCAGTAGGGTTGACGTCCTTACAGCACTCGTTCTTCCCAATGAAAACAAACATTACATAGAGGATGTTTTGAAAAGTTGGAAGGGACATCCTGTTCCTTAGGTCTGACTTTGTGAGGGGCAGTGTCAGGAGCGCGATGGCAAGCTCGGATAGCAACCGAAACATGGCTTTTCCTGCGCTTCGAACTTGGCCTTGTTCGGATTATTCATTGTTCTAAATCTGTTGTCTTTTATTATGGCTCATTGTGCTTTAAGAAACTTCCATGTTTCGCGGAAAAGCCTCCTTTGCTATATCCGGTACAGCACGCGTCATTGGACGACATCAAATTCTGGTGGATGTCTTGAGTTGCCTTTACTGCCCTTTTTCCTCGGAAGAGGTGCCTCCTGTAGGAGGGTGGCGCGAAACTCGAGGAAATAAGAGACGCCAGTAGGAAGGAGAAATAACTTGGTAGCAGAAGATAAGCCACAATGAGTACACAAGCCATCTCTTCGGAGCTGAATCTATAGGTCACGGTAGCTCACTGGAGGTAATAGGATCTAGCATCACGCCCACGCATCTTCCCACCAAAAAATCTCTGAAAGCGGGAATCCGGAAAGGGCAGACTGTCGCTTTGTGTCCATGCTGAAGTGTCTTTTGCATATCTACACTAAACCAAGCATAAAAAAACGCGTTAGGATGTGAAGTAGGCCAAAAATAGCCACATAGCCAACTGCCAAATTTCGACGCCAAATCCAATACAGAGTAGCCCAATTTGGCTATTAATAGCCCAACCTGGTAACCCTGCATCTTGGTCCATTCAAATCCTCGAAGCTTCCAGATGGTCGTTCTAAACCAGTCGCGTCAAGATCACCATGGACGATCATTGTACTGGAAGCGCTCCTCGCCAATATCAGCCTCTTTGGCGCTGCGTATGCAATCAACTTATCAATCCTGCCCATCTCCACGAATCTCTTACAATTATATTGTTCTTCTTGCGTACTTCGAAACAGTAAACTTATTTTTCAGTGCCTCCGAGCACCGACAGAGCATGTGGTGGTGGTAGGAAGATGTACGCTTGTTTCGCCGGTGTGTGGATGATCTCGGTATACAAGAAACGTCTCCATAAAGCTACCCGTCACCAGCGAATTTAATTCGGCTCACCAAGAACGGAGTAGTCAAGTAGAAATTCACAAACCAAGATGGCGACCATACAGGAAGCTTGGCGCTACATTCCCAGAATCCAGTGACTTTAGTTCACACCGCATCGTTTTTTCTTTTTGTTTTTTACGTTACCAAGTTTGCCTACGCTTACGTAGAGAAGTGAACGCAAGTCACCAGCCCATCCGTGCTCCGTATTCCGCGTGCCAGGTTACTCCTTTGAGGGGGAGTTCACACAGGGGACGCTTTTTGGGGAGGGATGTGCATGACGCCAGTGACCAGCAAAACCAGGGGGACTCCCTTCCCGACTGAAGCATTCACACGAACAACGGGGAGCCGGGAGGAATGGCAGTGTTATCAGACGCATCTAACGGTTGCACTTTCGACAATAGTGCTCGGTGCGCACCGAGCACTATTGTGCTCGGTCCGACGAAAGTAGAAAAACGGAGGCGTACATAAAACGTCGTCACGCGATTACTGTGGCTAGGAGGGGGGAGGGTGTCAGAATCCGCCAGCGAGAGAAGGAGCAGCCGGTCAGGATGCTGCGGTGGCGCTGCTGTCGACACTGAGATGCGTCGTCAGCTAGCGCCCGCTGCGATTCGGCTGCTTTCTTTCTCCACGAGGAAGTATCGCGTGCGATATGCGCTCCTTAAAATAATTTTTAATGAGAAAGCATTAACTGTCCCATGAAGCGAGCCGACGTCATCAGCCGCGCCAAACGGCACCTAAATTCCCCTGTCCCGAAGGAGCGAAGTGAAGCCACGATCTGAGGCGTCCTAGCATCGAAGCCGCGCGAAAGGCCATGCAAAGTGGCAGATAAAATCCCCTCTTCAAAAAAAGCGAAGTGATGAAATTATGCTCCCATTGGCTTGCGCGCGTCATCAAGGAACGAGGTTCCCATTGGCTCTCGTGCGGCGCGGTTGCGAAAGCCGCCACCAGAGAAGCCCTCTCCATGGCGGCGCAGCGCACGTGGCGGACCGGCGATGTGCAGCGGTGCGATGCGAGCCTGGCCGCCTGGCCACAGAGCCCGTTTTGGGCGAACTCGGAGGAGGTTGTACAGCCGAGCTCAGCGCGGCTCACCAAAGCGCACGCTCGACCGTCGGCCGCTACCTCGGCAGTACTGAAACGTGGCCGCCCACGCCACAACGCCGCAGACGAACTAAGGGAGCGGAAGAACGACATTCATGCTTTCGCATTCACAACTCATAAGAAGTGCTTAGGTGTCCTCGGAGTATTTGAAAGTTATGCTATGTTAGTTTTGGACTTGTGGTTCACGTAACACAAGAAGAAACCTGCCGACGCTTTCGTCGTCGTCGTCGTCGTCGGGAACGGCGATGAGGGACGCTTTCTGCTCTTTCTCTCTCGCAGAAACGTACCCCATGGCGCATCCGGGAACAAAGCAGTGTTTGCCGTTTTGCCATCGGGGTGGTCTGGACGGATGGGGCAATCTTTCCAGGAAGAGCACCACAGACGAGCACTTCTAGCAACGCGGACAAGCCTTTCCTGGCGCGGAGTTTTTAATTTGCACTTTAGAGTTGATGAGCACGCCACCTATCGTCGTCATCATACACTAGCGCGCCGCCGCAAACGGAGTAAGCTGCGCGATTCTGACACCTTCCCTTCTAGCCAAAAGCAAACAAATCAGTCGGTAGTTGTTTATACAGCAGAAGTTTAGTCTGCCAGAACATGGTGACATTGTTACCCACTGTAGAGGAGCAATTTAGCCAGTGCAGTACGACTGCTAGCCTGGGGTGCTATTCTGGTCGCAAATGGTACCTTTCGAGTTGTGACGTATCGAGAAAGAAGGGGTGGAGCCTCAACCTAGAATGATTTTTCTTTGAGGCTCCGCCCCAACGTTCGGGTTCAAGCACGCGGTCAGCTAGAATCTGAAGATCCCCCTACGTCGCGATGACGTGTCCACCCAGTTGGGGCGAAGAAATCCCCGCCTTTCCCCCTGTTCTTTTTGTTATCTTCTTCCTTTCCTCCGGGAGTTAGAACGAGCGAATAACGGAAAAAAGGCTACCTTCCGGAAAATGGAAGGAAACAGAGAAAAATAACATTATCCTTTTATAAAATACGAAAGATTATTTGAATAATTATGGCGTAAAGTAAATTTAGCTGAGATATCTCAGCTTGTTTTCTCGAAGTCTTTCGCTACGGCCTTTGAAAACAAACATGGCGAAAACCGCGGTAACGACCTTGTGGTGTTTGTGTCTCGTTTGCGTCGTTGCTTTCCCTGTTTCTGCACGATACGGATGGCATTACGAGAATAAAATATTATGTGAAGGTACGCTGCGACACCGATCATCCTCTGTGAAGCCGCCGTGAACATAAGCTGCAAATGAAATTTCCTGTTTGCCTGTGAAGGAGACTCCAAATGGATACAGAGCTGACGACGACTCTGTCGTAATATATGACAAGTCATGAGATCCACGCAGAATCCACCGGTTGTGAACATGCTGTGGATGATGCAGGAACGTTTCTTCGGGCAGTTTTAATAATGCTTTGCTTCCTTTGCTCACTGCAGTGATTACGACGGTAGTCCCCACAAGCCATGCTCTTCTCTTTCGGCGCTGAAGAAATGGACGCGACCGCATGATCTCGGGCAGTCTTTTTTACTTATTTTTTTTAATTTGAAGAAAAGCTCGTGCAAAAAAAAAAAAGAAAACGGTTTTTACATGTCCCTACACACGTCCCTACATAGGTACCTCGCTATCCCATTGACTTCATTGCGCGTGACGATTCAACGCTAGTTGCCATGGGAACGTTCGTGAAACTAGAAAGCCTCTGTTTGCCGCTAACAGTCATTTTTCGAGTTCGGGTTGTGACTACAAAATGACGTAAGAACAAGAATGCACGGGACTATTGGCATTGTTTTAACTCGACAACCGTACCCTTGGCGACATAAACTCGAAAGAACATGGCCGCGATGCTCGTCGGATCGACCGCGGCTGGAGTTTGACATTCGATCGGTCACTCGATCAACGCGCACACGAATGCTTTCGTGCTGTTGAATGAGCCCATTCGGCGTCAGGACCGGGTCGAAGAGCACAGTGAGATGGCGTTCAACGTCTCCGGTATAACACTCGACGAGATGCAAGACTTGGCTTCTATTTGTGCCGGTGTTATGAAGCTTGAAAGTGGTGGTGTTGTGGCTCGTAACGACAACCTTGCTGAGATTATGAAGACGGTAATAGACCTTCATTCAGCGTTGCCATGCGTCAAGATTCAAAACCTCACCTTGACACAAACTTAACCACGTTTCCGCGAGCACGGAGGCAGCAGCCAACGGTCTGAGAAAGAATTGTGTCGCCACCACGACCGCCAGCGATCGCCCCAACGGCAAGAAAACAAACGACAAGCTCATTGAGGTTTGTGCAGTGCTGACTGCTGATTCATCGGACGACAAAAGTGATTGATGTAAAACGCTACTTAAGTTTGCCAGCATTTTGCAAAACAAATGCGTTTCGTTGAAAATTTAATTTGTGGATTTCATTAACGCCTTGGAAGTTTGACGGGGACTGCATTGTGAACGCAGTCTTCACACAAGTGTTTTCTACAGTGTGTGCTTTGCCTGCATGCATATAAAGACAGAAACACTGCCTATATGATGCATAAAATAAAAGAAATTTCGCTTGTCTTGATAATGTTGACTACTTATTGAGTACTGTTGATAGTAGTGCCATAGCATAGCCAGGAACTTTTGAGGGGGTGAGGGTAGAGGGGGGTTGAGGTGGCTGGGATGTCCATGACGCGGGGGGGGGGGGGGGATGGTGTCGAAATTTGTGTGTATATTCTAGGGCCCGCCGGATTCTTGGGGGGGGGGAGGCGAAGCCCCATGAGCTCTTCCCCTGGCTTTGCCACTGGATGATACCATAAGGGGAGCATCCTACATTCCCAGGCTGCCATAAGCATGTGCATAGCCACTGAGCTCGTACCACAATGGCAAGATAGTTGCTGACATTCTTCACGTTACGTAGCGGTTCTTTCTTTAGTACATATGCTCGCTTTTCCTTCACACATCTACTCTGCTTCCGCTTGTCGTTTATGCTTGATGGTGATAAGTCAACAGTGCGTATTTGCTCTGCATTACAGGCAAATTTCAAAAAGTCCAGCTCACACTACTCTTTAATTTCAATGAGTTACTGTCACTTTTGAAACGAATTTTTTAATTGTTATCATAACCTTTACATTAAACACACGTGTGGTGAATGTAGGACAATTGTACCTTTATTATTTTTCTTGGTCACGGGGATGATGACCATCCACAAGATTGCACTGGCTAAATTCCTCATCTACAGTGTGTAACAATGTTACCACACTCTGTCAGACTAAACTCCTGCTGTCTAAACAGCTAACGATTCATTTTAGGACACACCTGTTCGCAGTTCATTGCAGGGCATCGAAAAGTGTTTCTTATGACTGTCCGATGACTGACATGCAATTCCAGAAGCTTTGCGTGAAAAGTTAAAGTATCTAATTGATACAATGAAATGCCATCAGCAACCCATCCAGATTTTATTGCGTGATTGACAGTAGCTACAAACCGCAAGAAATGGTCAACTGAAGACATAGGTACTAAGCGTGCACTAACTTCGAAGCGGTAGAAACCCTGAAGTTTTAACGTCAACTTACCGCCATGTTGTTAATGACAAAGTGGTGTTTGCGGCAAAGTGTTGGAGTCCTTCAGAACGGTGACGATCTCCTTCAGACCGATGATGATGGTGACGAAGGCTCAGTTAGATTCTAGGTTCCGTCAACGCACCCCACGACGTCGGTGTGCTCGTCGTGGTGGCGACGAAAGCCTTCTTTCGCACATGCTTCAGCTGCCTCGGTCCAGGGTTTTGTCGACCCAGCCGTCTCTTCCCAGCCGGTTGACAGCAACACTCGCGACGGCCGTCACGGCTCTGATCACCATCCACAGGGCATTAGCTAAGTGATCATCGCTGGCAACCGCGCTCTTGTAGTTCCCCGCTGCGAAAAAGCTCAGTGCGATTCAATTAGTAGCGGCTGCTCGACGGTCATCATATCTCACCGTCGTCGTCTCTCGTCGTGCAGCTGGTCACACTGCAATCACACGGTGCTTTTCGACAAGCGGTACTGTCGTCAGAAACAGTCGTCGTGCATCGCGAAGGTAACCGGGTACTCGCGGAAAACCCGTCATTGTACGCGTTGGTCGAGCCATCGTTGCGCAACAAGCATCGCCGCCATTTTCTACGCTCTAGAATCCTGCCCAAAGCTTGTTCCCCTTCGTGCAATAGAAACAGAAGTTAAAAGCACGAGCACATCACCCCGAACGATGCTTGCACGAACGTTGGCTTGCACTGCGCAAGCGCGCCTGCTCGACAGGAACGTTGAAAGCCCGGAGCACGTTCTTGTAGCTCCTACACCCGCACTAGCTCGCACTCATAGTGAAACAGAAAGTAGGGTGTGTCGAGTAATACCGCAGTTAATCTAGTTACGCGACTTCCGCTATGTGTACGTAGGTCGGACGTGGTCATACGTCACTTTGTCGTCACGGTCCCAACTCGGAGAGCGACAGTTACGGCAAACGGTTGCTTTCGTGTTTCGCAAACGTTACCATGGGAACCGCGTGGAATTATCACGCGGGCTGTGGCCAATAGGAGAGCGCGGTTCGTAGGGGGGAGGAGTTTTCGAGAAACACGAACGTGACCGTTTGTGACCAGAATAGCACCCCTGGGGTCTTTAAAGGGAAGCTATGGAGCTTCTTGAAAAAAATGAGTTAGAAGTGAATTCTAGTTTATTTTTACCCCGTGAACCCGAATACACAAACCATTTGCTGCGCAAGTATTGTTGAAAGCGAGAAAAACGCGAAAGACAGTCGCTGTACGTGACGTCATCGACGGATCTTTTGGCTGCCCAAGGCTAGGGAGGCGGGGCTTCAGCCCTATTTGGAAATTGCTCTTATGGCTCTCCGGCGCGTCGCATTGAAATATAATTGTGATATCTGTTATTCCAAAGGCCAAATGAACGCAATTCAAGCGTTTTTTCTCAAATGCAGAAGTGCCCCATCTTCCCTTTAACGTGCACCACGCAGTAGTGATACACGACCGCACGCCGGTACGTTGCTCATCCAGATCGAAACGGGCTGGGGCATGTCCTTTGAGGGAATCACGTGTTCCCCGTCTTCCTATCTAGGCCTAGCACACGCAGGCCGTGGGAGCGTTATGGCGACGTCATCCCGGATACGGGGGCAAGGCCGCATTCCTCGAAAAGGGCATGTCTACCCTCGCCCTTTTGTGGTGAACGTGCCCCCGGCGCACCCTTGGAAATGATTGTGGACGCGGGCCATCTGCGGGAAAAGCCATACCACCTACCCCGGGCGCGTCCATTTTCCGCTGGCTAGATTAGCGGGCCGCGAACGGCGGCCGGGACTCTCGTCGGGAGAGGCTCTGGGCCACGGAGCCTCTTTATTTTTGAGCTTCACCCTTTCCACAAATCTGCCTAATACGGCAGCGTGGGCGCCCTCCAGGTGAATCTGTAATGCGACAGCGCCGACACTTTTCCGTTCCTTTCATTTATTAGTTTGGCCAACGGGCACAGCGTGGTGGCATAGGACCCGAATAAACCCGCTTCTTCAGTATCTTTGTGTTTCGGAGTGAATCCTCTCCTCGGAGCCCACGGCAACCTTCGGACGGACCCGGCCGTAGCAGTCCTCAACATCGAGCTACGGAGTGGGATCGACCTCGTGGTGCAGTAAGACAAGTCGAATCCCACACCTTCTAGCCACAGTAACGCGATTATGGCAGCAGCGCTGTTAGGCGCAGAAGACCACAAAACTGCATCTTGTTAAAAAGAATAATGCTTCTCGAATGAGTGGGCAAAACATTAAAAATGTGGATTGCAAAACAAGTTATATGAGAATGGGCTTGAGGACGCCATTTAGAGCCATTGAAGAGTTCTTTAGGGTGTCTCGGGCGACATGTGCAACACGGCGAGCCACATCAAGTTAGGCGATCCTGATGCAACCGCCGATATCTCGCTCAGCGAAATCTGTAAAGTTGCCAGACACGCGAACAAAGTACCGCTAATTGCAAGGAGATCCCACGCCAAGGTGAGGAGTGTTTGTGCCACGGTTTGTGCAGCCTATAGCCACTAAATTAGCTACGCTTATGCCGGTGTCCTACTAGAGCGACATACAGAGACAAAAGACAACGACAAGCCTCAAACCAGAGTCTTTCACGACTTGAGAGGCTTTGTAGAATAAAAAAGGCTATGCTCAAACACGAACATCATGCACGCGAGGTATATCTTTGGCAGGCTTGCAATCGCTCGTGCTTACTTCACGAGCACCGAACGACTAAACGCCTGCCAAAGGTACCATCGCGAGCATGCTCCGTGTGTTGGAGGCTTGTCGCTGTCTTTTGTCTCTGGCTGTGTTCCAAAATTTACTCGATCCGACTCGGGAGTAAAGGTTTCGTACCTTGGCGTTTCAAAACTTACTCGCGCTTACTCGATGACGTCAGAACTCGCGTTCCAGAAGCGGGTTGTTTACTCCGGAGTAATTACTCGCGCTACCCTCCTCGATCGGGGGGTAACGCCGGATCAAATCGAGTAAATGCGTCACGTGATCTTTTCGTCGTCTGCTTCCTGCGCCGACAGCCGTCAAAGCTCGTTGGCTCCGTTGGCTTTGGTGGTAGACGTTCGAAATAACAAAGAATGAGGTGAAGCCATTTAGGTGTGGTTATTGCAATTTGCTGTTTTCAACGCAGGAATTGATTGCACCGCATCCAGACCGTGTACCGTCCCTCAGGAAGGTATACTTGTTGTTATTATCAGAGTGCGAGCGTAACAGGAGCTTCTCCGCAACCTCGTCCTCGGCGTTGGAGGGAACTCCGTATTCTTACGTTAAAAGATGAAAAGGTTCGAACGCAGTAGATAATGTGGAAGTTTGTGTTTTTTTTTCTTTCTCCCCAGAGTGTGTGTAATGAGAGGATAAGGCTTGTAAAGCAGTGAAGGCATCGAAGATTTTATATATACTATCAGTCAACAACCCCACCACATCTGCTCTCTGTGATTTTATAATCCTATTCGCGGCAAAGCGAACGTAAGTTACATATCACTGTTGAGAAAGACCCATGCGCTCTACCGCTACACCGTGTGGAAGCAATATCCGCAAAACGTAATCGGTGCTAATTACGATGAGTTGAGGCTGTTCATGGTACCTGGACTAGACTTAGAGCGATCGCGCAGATTAATCAAAACAAAAATGTAGATGTCTAACTGAAAGGAATAAGTATTTTTTATCTCAATATACAGCCCAAAAGGAAGGTGAGCAAAAGGAGCTGGTGGAGCCATCTCAGAAAACACCACGTCGTCACTGTCAAAAAAAAAAAAAAAAAAAATTCGAAGCGGTTAACATTATCGTCTCTAAGTGGTTTCTCGGGTTTCTCCATGATCAAAAGAGATCGTCTGCTATTTTCCGCCATCGCTGCTGTTTTCTTTTTGCCGTAGCCCAAGACGAAGCCAATCCGCGTAATATCCAGGTGATTATCTCGGCCGTTCCAAAATCGAGTCGAGGATCGTTTACTCGCTATGCCACGTGGTATTACCCGCTGACGTAGGAGACAGGTTACTCGGGTAGGATTTGGAACATAGCCTCTGTATGTCGCTCTAGTGGGACACGGGCATTGGAGTATCGTCATTTTGTTCTCCGATATTGTTGTGGGCGCCGCCATCTTGGTGCTTGTGCAGAGCAGACGCAGCTGTTGATTGTCATGATTCTAAAGTGCGACTTCCTGAGCATTAGATTCGGTATTAGAAAGCTCATGCAATATTGCTTCGCTCACTCCCAAACTGTTTAAACACTTGTGGAGAACGGCGAATCGTTTCCTGTGATTTCAGATAAAGTTTCAGATAACTTGCAACCATGATTTTCAGCAACAAGATGGGTAAGTGCGGTTACTCCGAAGCGTAACCAATTTAGTGGCACTAGTGCAGCGCTAGCAGAAGCTTCCCCATACCCCTTGGGATGTTTACGTGAAATCCACTCCGCGCAAAAGCGTGACGTCGTTACCATGTGATGCGCATCCCGGGGAGCAAGTGCAGAATGTTCTTCCCCGTGCGAATGCCCCTTTGCGTTACGAAATCTTACGTACAAGTCATCGGGACACGTGTGCTTCGTATTAAGCGTGGCTACCATGGTTCAAGAAGATAGCCCAAGCGACATTCCTGACACGAATGTTTCGGGGACTTATACGTAACGTAACTTAACGCAAGAAAATGGGGCAGTGTGAACGAGTCTTTAAAAAGGTCCTGAAAACATAACGGGTTGGAATGTTCGTGACTTTCCAGAGGCGTACTAGTCATAGTCTGGCCCAAGTGTACTCGCGCAAACCGCCACTGATTCAGAAGCTTCTTTGTCGCGGCAAAATTGCGAGAATAAAAGGGGATTATTTCTTTCAGTCTTGCCTTCGCAAAGCTTAATGACGTAACTGTGGGATCGAAACCACCCGCCTGACGATAGTCGAGCACAGTTCATGGACTGGACACGAGAACTGCATGAGCACTCGACATCGGCACGTAACAATCAACGTCTCGACGGACACTCGGTTAGTGGCTCGTGTCCAACCACTACGGTGATGAGAATAGCCGAACACTAACAATGCCTAGAGCTCAGCACGCGTTTTCAACTTTCTCAACGCCAGCGCGTGAGTGTGAATAACGTTGGCGGTATAGGATAGGCACCAGGTGAAGCGGCCACTTGTTCTGGCTCCGAGTTGACGGGATGAACGATTCCCATATTTTTGGAGACTGACATTGCCTAGAAAAGAAAAGGCAAGTTTATTTAGTTATTCACGTCAAGGAGTGATTCTAAGCAGCATTTAGCGAAAGTAGAAAAAATGAAAGACTTTTACAACTTCCTGTAACGCCGTATAAAAGCGCAGCTCTTGAGGAGGAGGAGGGGAGGGTACTGAGGGGTGGGTATGCCCCTCCTCCTCTTTTCCTCTTCCCGTGCTCCTCCCCTCGTCCTCTGCTCCTCCTCCTCCCCTCCTTTCCTATTCCTCCTCCTTCTCCTCTCTTGAGGTATTTCGATTTTGCGATATACCGTGGTCAACAATCTGAGAAAGATATATATATATATATATTCTGATATTCTCGCTAACCGCTTGTCCGGAGAAAGGAAATGTACTCCTTACATCTGGAAGCTCCACTCTGCCTAAGTTCTGCTGTGCCACGAAACAGGACAGCAGGATCAAGGTGGGAGAACGAGACAGCGTTAAAGTCAACACTTTGACGAAGCACGTGATACTCTCGATGTTGTCTTACTTGCTGTCGGCTCTGTCGAAGAACGCTCCGCGTTTGTGATTCCCTCAGCATTAGTCTTGATCGTGCTCCTCTGAGATGGCACAACACAACAGCGAGTGCACGTCCCTCGGGGCCAATGAAATGTTTTCCTGCAGGACTCTTATGAAGTTCTTCTACGTCTTGCACAAAATATTCGGTGAGTGCCGTAGGCGAGAGAAACAGAGCTACCACGAGCAAGCCGTTGTCGACCTTGGCGGCACAATGTTCACCAACTTCGTCTGACGTGCCACAAAGATCGATGGGTATTCCATTGAATTGATGGTCTTGCGGTCATGTACACGTAACCTGATTCTGGGTTGGGATTTTCTCGAATTTGCGCAAGCTGTCATCAGTTGCAAAGGCGCTGAGGTCCTTCTGGGAGATTCAAACAGCAGTGAACCTGAGTCTATAATTCCTAAAAAGAGACTGCGCGTTTGTCAAGATACCATTATCCCTTCCCTAGCACCCTTGGTGATACATTTCCGAATGAGTCAAACAATTCAGGATCTTTTGTATAGTAACTCCGTAGCCAAACGTCTTACGGTTACAGGGTTATATTATGCCTCATTGCCTATCAACATTCACTAACTGTAACACAATACTATCTGTTCGTAATGTAACACATTACCCAGTTCTTTCTGTAAAGGGAATAGTCGTCACAAAGATAAAACCACATGATTCTCTTAACTTGCGTTCCTTGATTCAGCAGGTCCTACAGACCCTTCAGCGTCTCCTGTTATTTCTAACGAAGTTTCAGTGAAGGCTATCGACCCCACTTAGCACACAGACACAGAAAGCAATTGATCGAGTTAATCAATTGTTTCAAGTCGTCCTTCGATGTTCATGCGCCCACCACAGGCACAACGAAGTCAGTAGCGCATGCAATCAATACACCAGGTGAAATCGTGCACCACTGTCCATAACGCGTATCTCCTGCAGAACGCCGCTTATTGACAAAGAAGTTACAGAGGTGCTCCAAAATGAAATCATCCGCCCCTCCTCAAGCCCCTGGTCGTCATCGGCAGTTCTCACAAAGAAGAAGGATGGCAGCACACGTTTCTGCGTTGATTATCGTAGACGCGACAAGATCACTCGCAAAGACGTGTACCCTTTGCCGCGTATCGATGATACATTAAACACCTTACATGGCGCCGAATATTTTTCATCTTTAGATTTAAAATCTGCCTTTTGGCAGATAGCAATGTAAGATGAAGACAAAGAGAAAAAAGCTTTCATTACATCCGATGGCCTTTTTGAGTTTAATGTTACGTCTTTTGGCCTATGTAATGCGCCGGCAACACTTGAGCGCATGATAGATAACGCTCTTCGCGGTCTCAAATGACACGTATGCGTTTGTTCTCTTGACGATATTATTACTTTTTCCTAGTACGTTGAACGACCATCTTCTTCGCCCGTCTAAGGCGTTGCTTTGCCTTCAAAATGCTGGTCTCATACTTAACTAAACAAGTGCCACTTCGCTGCTCTACAAATTAAAATCCAAGGTCATGTCGTAGACAAGGATGATGTTCGTCCAGACCTAGACAAAATCAAGGCGGTAAACGAATTTCCTATCTGCATTAACATCAAACAACTTCGTAGTTTCCTAGTACTTTGTTCTTATTTCCACCGTTTTGTTCCCCATTTCGCCCAGCTCGCTGCACCACTTACACGTTTGTTATGCGCTAACACACCGTTTATTTTGTCTCCCGGATGCTGTGACCCCTTCCACTTTCTTAAAACAACTCTTTAGTTCAGCCCCATCCTTGGAGACTTTAATGACTATGCTCTTACAGAGCTGCATACCGATGCCAGTGGGCTATGGTCTTTGGGTTGTCCTATTGCAGCGTGACCGTAACACTGAAAGAAAATAGGTTATAGCATATGCAAATCGAATTATGTCTGTCGCCGAACAAAACTACACGATTATACTGAAAAAGAATATCTATGTCGTTGGGCCATTCAAAAATTGTGGCCATAATTTTACGGAAGGAATTTCACTATTGTTACTGACCACCACGCTCTATGCTGACTTTCTTCCTTAAAAAACCTTAATGGCAGACTTGGCCGATGGATGCTTACACTACAGGAGTATGCCCATACCGTAGTATACAAATCTGGTAGCACACATAGAGGCGCCGATGGTCGATCTCAGGTATGGCCAAGCTGCGGCTCGCGAGCTTTATGTGACTTTTTGCATGTTAAAGCGCGACTCGCGGCTCCCTACTAAACCTAACATACCCCTCCCCCCGCCCCCACCCATTCCCCGCAATCCCCCCGGTCACACGAGCACTTCCCCAACAAGAGAAAAAGAAACGCATTTTAAATTGAAAGACAGGTTGCGGTTTTGTAGCCCTGTGCTACTGCTACCATACCTGCAGTTGGACTTCTTTTGACTCGGATTGATCTAAAGTAGTTCAAGTTTCATTTACTGCTCTAGAAAAAAGTTTGACCCCCCCTTCCCCTTTTTCTGCTTTCCTCTTCCACGCGGTTCTTGGAAGTTTAGTGGTTTCGTTAGCGGCTTTTAAGCCGCGTCAGCCTGGCCGCCCCTGGTCTATCTCTATGCCTTGTGGACAAACCTGATGAGCGTCTCAATAAATTGGATGATGTTATTGATATTTTAGCTGTCGATTTTGAGTGTATTATTTCTGAACTATCCATTTGAATGTATTATCTCTGAACTATATGGTCGACTATGAACTAGTCGACCATATAACTAATCCAACTAATTTTCTCAATGAAAAAACATAGTTACAGCACTTCTCACTACAAGACGACATACCGCCACAGCTTTTCACCAGACGGAAATCGCTGACTTCTTGTTGTTCCTCGTCAAATGCGTATGAATATTCTTCGAACATTTAATGATAAGCCCATCTCAAGGCACATGGGATTTCAGGAAACACATGCTTGTATTAGGCAACTCTTATTCTGGCCCTAACTACAGACCTCTGTCTTCAAACTGTCCAGTCGTGATTAAATGCCAACGTCGAAAGTAGCCAACGACTCCCCTTGCCGGATTGCTCCAACCCTTATTTTGCCCTAGCCCGCCTTTTGAACAAGTAGGGATCGATATGTTTGGTCCATTCCCAGTCTCATCACACGGACATCGAAGGATTGTGACAGCAGTCGACCACTTACCTCTCTACGCCGAGACGGCTGCATTAATATCTGCGACATCTAAGTTAATTGCACAATTTTTTTTTGTCCATAATATACTTCTTCGCCATGGCGCGCCACAAGTCATTTTAAGTGTCCGAGGACGACTGTTTCTTTCTACCACACTTGCAGCTATTTTAAAAGCCTGTAACGTAGTTCACAAGGCAACATCATCTTATAAGAGATCGCAAGAGGCTTAAAAACCGGTTTGGTCTCTCTCGGTCGAACTCGGTCGCTAGAGTGTGAACGGGCCTTTACGGTGTGACGGAACGTTTTCACAAGACTCGCTGACGGCAGTTACATTATAACAATCGTTGAGACTGGTCGCCGTGTCTCCATCTTCCTCCTCAATATATATATATATATATATATATATATATATATATATATATATATATATATATATATATATATATCCAAGAAGAACAACCCTTTTTATTTTAATGCCCTTACTTGTTCAGTTTCCGAGAAAACAAATCTCAAAGAAGCGGGAAAAAACGACGAGCTTTTGACGATTGTCGTGTGTGGAGTTTTTGAACCACTCTCAATCTCAAAAAATTCAAAAGAGAGCTTCTATATTTTTTTTTTATTGTGATATATACGCAAGTCGGTAAAACGACATTCTAACTACTATTTATTATTCCTTGATCCAATCTTTGTAAAAATCCCCAAAAATGCCTCCGCTAACAACTGTGACCTAAGCTGTGGATTTTATTTTTAGTCGACTATGTTTAGTTTTTGTTTTTAAAATAATGCCACGTGTAGAACCTTTCATTGCCTTCAAGATTATGTAAAGTTTGTGTCTTAATCTCGTACGAGTACTGAGAAATAAATTATGAAACAGAAAAGGTTTTCACTTTTTGTTCAATTCAGCACGCTGTAAAAAAAAAAATATACAATATATTTCGCGTCGAATTGTTTTTATACTTTTTTATCCAGCATGCATTCCGTTAGAGGTATTCACTACTTTTGAGTTTTAAACCTCTAAATATGCTAAAAATAATGCTGATGGTGGGTTTAAGGGTTATAGCTGTATATTTTATTCTTTATTATAAGAATCTAAGGGACGTTGAATAAATACTTATATAAATTACATTAATGTCGTTAGGCGTATAATAACAAGTTTGCAATCCCAAACGTCTAAACACTATAAAATCGCAACTGCCGAAAACGGGTTTTCAGATAGTTTCCGCCGGTGCCATGATTGGAGAGGTCTCAAGCCTAAACCCTATGCGCCACATAATCTATACTACGTTAGAAATATCACAGTATTGTAAAACATTAGAGTAAAATACACTTCCTATTGAAAACCTAGGTTTTTAAAAGCGAAATTTTTATATTTTTATTGCGAAATTAATGTTGATAACAGAACAGAATCCTTTTTAAGCATATTTAGAGGCTTAATACTCAAAACCAGTGCATATACCTCTAACGGAATGTATTTTGGGTAAAAGAAGGTTGTAAAAAAAACGCGATGCAAAAAAAAAAGTGAAAATGTTTTTTTTTTTTTTTTTTATGCAGCGTGCTGAAATTGAGCAAAAATTGAAAACCTTCTACGTTTCATAATTTATCTCTCAGTGCTCGTACGAGATTAAGACACAAACTTTACATAATGTAAAAGGCAATGAAAAATTCTACATATGGTATTATTTTAAAAACAAAACTAAACATAGTCGACTTAACAAAAGTCCGCAGTTTAGGTCACAGTTGTTCGCGGAGGCATGTTTGGGGATTTTTACAAAGATTGGATCGACGAATAATAAATTGTAGTTGGAATGTCGTTTTACGGACTTGCATATTGTCACGAATGACAAGTGATGAGGCGGCGAATAACTGAGTAAACTAAACGTTTAATCGGGCGAACTTGTGCCCAAAAATAAAGAAGAAAACAAGAGATAACAGTAGAGCGTCGCGGGCGTCGAAGTCGGCGAAAGAGCAGAGTCGAACGCTGGGGCGAAACTGATCGCGGCTCGCCACGCAGAGCCTGTTATGTACACGCGGAGGGTTCTGGAAGAATCGGCGTAGAAGGTTCGGTGTGTAGAACTTTCTAAACTCGAACAAGCAACACGGTTCTCGAATTTACCAGAACATTACATCAGATGTCAATAAAAAGGCGTCCCCGCGGCTAGGAATCGAACCCTGGCTTTTCGTGTGGGAGGCAGGCGCTATAACCGTTAGGCCACGCGCGCGATGACTACTTGGCGAGCTGCGCGCGCGGCATTACTCCCCCCCTTTAAAAAGTGCATCGCCCCGATGCAGCACAAAACAAACCAAACAAAAAACAAAGAACGGTAAGCTAAAGAGTCACTTGGAACACATAAGGTCCACAGTCCTATCGAGCGTAGTACGGCTTCATGCGCACGACGTGGACGACTTCTGGTCGTGGAGGGCGGCGTGATGAAGTCCGTGTTCCGTCGGGCATCACCTCGTAGTTCAGATCCCCGAGTCGACGAAGCACTTTGTAGGGTCCAAAGTACCGTTTTAGCAGTTTCTCACTGAGGCCGCGGTGACGGATGGGCGTCCACACCCACACCCTGTCTCCGGGCTGGAAGTGGACGTCCCTGCGACGAAGGTTGTAGCGGCCGGCGTCGACGCGTTGCTGGTCTTGAATCAGGAGTCGGGCGAGCTGGCGGACTTCTTCGGCCCGTTGAGCAACCACCTGGGCGTCGTCGCTCTCACTGTCAGCTGGCTCATGGGTCAGCATCGCGTCCAGCATGGTCGTTACTTTCCGACCATGTACCAGCTGGAACGGTGTGAATCCAGTCGTCTCTTGAGCCGCCGTATTGTAGGCGAACGTGACGTAGGGCAACACCTCGTCCCACGTCTTGTGCTCTACGTCGACGTACATTGGTGGAGGTGCTGGGTAACGCATGCCCCTGCCGCGTACCCCCCCGAGGGCCCGCAGTGCAAGTCCGACGCCAAGCCCACGAAGAACCAACGAAGGCACTACCGAGATCCGGTTCAGTCGTCGCACCCTTGGCCTACCCCGCACCTCCACCAAAATGTCACGAATGACAAGTGATGAGGCGGCGAATAACTGAGTAAACTAAACGCTTAATCGGGCGAACTTGTGCCCAAAAATAAAGAAGAAAACAAGAGATAACAGTAGAGCGTCGCGGGCGTCGAAGTCGGCGAAAGAGCAGAGTCGAACGCTGGGGCGAAACTGATCGCGGCTCGCCACGCGGAGCCTCTTATGTACACGCGGAGGGTTCTGGAAGAATCGGCGTAGAAGGTTCGGTGTGTAGAACTTTCTAAACTCGAACAAGCAACACGGTTCTCGAATTTACCAGAACATTACATCAGATGTCAATAAAAAGGCGTCCCCGCGGCCAGGAATCGAACCCTGGCTTTTCGTGTGGGAGGCAGGCGCTATAACCGTTAGGCCACGCGCGCGATGCCTACTTGGCGAGCTGCGCGCGCGGCAATATATATCACAATAAGAAATATACATTTGCTATTTTTTTAGCATATTTAGAGGCTTAAAACTTAAAACCAAGGCAAATACCTCGAACGGAATGTGTTCTGGCTAAAAGAAGGGTGTGAAAAGAAGGCGACGCGAGAAAAAGAAAAAAAAAATTAAAAATGTTCTTTTTTTATATACAGCGTGTTGAAATTGAACGAAAAGTGAAAACCCTCTCTGTTTCATAATTTATTTCTCAGTACTCGTACAAGATAAAAACACAAACCTTGCTTAATTTAGAAAGCAAGGAAAGGTTCTACATGTGGTACTATTTTAAAAGCGGTACTAAACATAGTCGATTCAAGAAAAATCCGCAATTTAGGTCACAGTTGTTCGCGGAGGCATGTTTGGGGATTTTTACAAAGATTGTAGTTACGAATAATAAACTGTAGTTATATTGTCGTCTTACCTATTTTCATATATATCACACTAAAAAAATATAGACGCTTTCCTTTAAATATTTTGAGATTGAGAGTGTTTCAAAAATGCCACACACGACAATCGTCAAAACCTCGTAGTTCCTTTCCCGCTTCTTTGAGATTTTTTTTCTCAGAAAATAAACATGTCAGGACATTAAAATGAAAAGGATTGTTCTTCTTGGAACATGTGCCATGAAATATAAAAATTTGAAGCAAAATAAAAAATACGACTGCCCCTCGTTGCCTGAATCCAAATGAAACCGCCCATATATATATATATATATATATATATATATATATATATATATATATATATATATATATATATATATATATATATATATATATGTCTCATTGATCGCTGTTTAATATGGATACCCCGCGATAGGGAAACCATTTTAGGGGACAAACTGCGAAAGTGCATGCATTTTTGTTTTGCCATTAAGGAAAACTCACATTATGTGCCACTTTTGGAGGAATTCGGAGGTGTCCATATTAACGAGAAATCACTGTATATATACATATTGCAGCACTGTATGCAGTTTTAAAGTTGTGTGCACTTTTTAGATTAAAAAGTCAATCAGTCAGCACTGTTTATGCGCATCAATATTTTTGTTACATTTTTTTTAACGTCTGGATCAAGGTTTGCGTTCTACGGAGACACTTTGTGTGAAATGTGTCCTTTCGTTGGAGTATCGCGTTAATTTAAAAAAAAAAAAAACGTTTTCTTTTTTTTTTTTTTTTAAACAACGGATTTGACTCCTTCCTCTCAGCCCAGGCTGTACTTCATGGGACAAATATGCCGCGAAAAATCGAGGAATTTTTCCCGGCGGCTCTTGCTCTGCGCGTGGAATGAGCGCAGTGGCTGCTACGTCGCATGCAAGGCAAGCGTGCCGTCAGGCGACGTTCGTCAGTTATTCGTCGCATAATTCGCTCCATGGAGTTTAGCCTTAAGCGTCTACTGACCAGGGCGCGAACATTTCTTCCGGTCAGCGGTCCAATCAAAGTGTAAATTTGCCTTTCATCAGAATTAAACCTTTTTTTTTTTTCCAAACCTACGACAACCACCAGCATGGTGCAATCACGTCACGTGCAAGCCATGCATAGGGACGAATCCAGCTGATTGTCCATCACGAGTGCCAGTGGAGCTAAGATTTTGCTGAATGTACGATGGTGGAAATACGTTGTCCCGCCCTCCAAGCTGACGGCACCACGACACTCCTGAGATATACATACCATTCATGACTATTATTCGTGGAGCTTGTTGGAACTTTTGACAACGGCATCGGCTTTCCTCTGCGGAGAGAGACGATCGCGCGCCGAGGGGGCGAGCTGAACTTCGTACCCGCAGCGGCCGGATGGAGATCAACAGCCGTGGAGATCAACAGCCGGGAAAGTCGAGACTCGACCGGAACGAAAGCTGGAACGCAAGCGAGCGGAGTACGAGAAAGTGGCACGTCTGTTTGGATTTGGAACGAGTGTGTGTTGTTTAAAATAAAAGTGTTGGGTTTTGTTAAGACGGATCGATATTTCTGAACGCAAAGAAGCAACAATTCCCGCAACAAAACAGAGCTTGCTCCCTTTGATCAGGCATGTAGAAGTCGTTTCATTGGAAGCACAAAGTTTGGTTCTGTAGCACGACGCGATGGATAATAAAATCTAATGAGCTTTGCTGGCTTCGCGCCTAGTTTCAGGCGTATTATATTAAAAGGTTTGCCCTGTACGAAACACATATTCACTGTGCGGAATAATATTACACCAAGACGATAATGTTAACTTGATTATCTATTTTTAAGATAAATTATGGTTAACAAATCGTAAATGTGTCTGGTGCCAACGTACTATTAGTGTTCGCTATCTGGACGAACAACGACAAAAATCATAGGGACCGTAAAAAATAGATACGCAGAGACAAAAACCGTCTATATATCTTCGACATTACTTTGTGTGCAATCTGGATTTCAGGTTTCCAGACAAAATCCAATAAGATTTCCAGTTTCATAATCAAGGTAGCGAATAGTCACATTGACTTTTGGGGTAGTAGTGGCATAGCCAGGGGTTTTCCTTGGGGTTAGGGGGGGGGGGGGGGGGGGCGGAGGTTGCTGAGATGTCTACAAATTAGTGTACGGATAGGGGGAAGAGCGCTTGCGGTCTGAATATCCATCGAGACGGAAGATCCATCGAGACGAAATATTCAATTGTTCACGTGAAAGACGAGACGGAATATCCATCGAGACGAAATGTCCAATTGAGACGGAATGTCCAACCAGTCCGAATGTCCAACTCCAACGAGACGGAAGGTCCAACCAGGCCTCAATGTCCACCGTGACTGAATATTCATCGAGATGGAAGATCCAACCAGGCCTGAATGTCCACCGCGACTCAATATCCAACGAGACGGAATATCCATCCAGGTCTGGATGTCCACTGATGTTGGATATCCAATGTGTTATGTTTATATCATTTCTGTAATTTATCCGAGCATACTGCTCCCAAATAACTAATAATAAGCCAGTGCTTTTTTTTTCATTGCACATTTTTTTATCCTATGTGAAAGGGTTTGCTGGAACGCTCCAAATTATATTTAACAACGTAAAAATCACATAAGATACGCGATCTCCGTGCCAGAACGGGATGGGAAAAGACCACCAAAGAATGAAATGCATTGCCTAGTCAAATTGTTTTTGCCGCAAATGCGGAAAGGTTTTTCTTAACGTTTGTGCGCCCTCTGCGATAATGCCTTATACAGGCGCCGCAGGCTCAAAATAAATAAATAATAAAGATTAAAAATAACAAAAGCAACCAAAGTCGTTTAGTGACGCATGTTGTGAATAAATGTGTCATGTCTTCCGTTGATCAAGTTGTCCTCTTTTGAAGGCGTGGAGAAAGGTGCCGAAAGCGGAAACATTCTCCGTAACGTTTTTGTCTAAACAGTTGGTCTGGTGTGCACCAGTCACTGATTTTTGTATGTGTTTACGTGTTTACATTTTATTCTTCAAGACTAATTACTGCCATAGCGTTTTTTTTCGTTTTTGCCTCAAAATTTATTAATAAAGCAATGACCTACATAAAACATGCTTCTAAAGAGAGTATATATATATATATATATATAGGGTTTTTCTGCGAAGATTTTCAAAATTCCTAAAAATTAGGGTGTCGGAAAAACAAAGAAACTGTCTTCGGGAACAAACTATCAGCCACGGCCGACGTCAGGAATTGTCAAAAACATACTAATTAGCCATTTAATTAATTAAAATTTGTTAATTAACTTTTTAATTAGTGGAAATAGACTTAGAATTCCAATTAGAAAGTTGCTGAACGTTATCGAAGTCCACTAAATCAGTCATTTTCAGAAAGACTTTGAGCGCGTGAGAAGAGTAGTAGCGCACTAAAGTTACCACTCGTGGAGCATTTACAAGGCTGGAGAGAGATAAGAGACGGAAAAATCGCGCGGGCGCCTTACCACAAGCGCTAGCTTTGTACCTGCTCCACGAGTGGTAACTTTAGTGCGCTACTACTCTTCTCACGTGCTCAAAGTCTTTCTGAAAATGACTGATTTAGTGGTTTTCGATAACGCTCAGCAGCTTTCTAATTGGAACCATATGTCTGTTTCCACTAATTAAAAAGTTAATTAACAAATTTTAATTAATTAGCTGGCTAAATAGTATGTTTTCAACAATTCCTGACGTCTGCCGTGGCTGCTAGTTTGTTGCCGAAGACAGTTCCTTTTTTTTAAAACGCCCTAACTTTTAGGATTTTTGAAAGTCTTCGCAAAAACACCCGGTATATATTTTTTTTTTTCAGTTAAGGCTTAGCTATGTTTTACGTCTTTTTTTCTTCATATTTTTCAGCAGTTCTATATGTTTCGCAAAAATATAGCGAAAGTAAACATTAATAAAGTCTTCGGTTTACCGAAGGATGAAAAAAAAAGGACATGTAAAATTGTTCGGTTCTGCTGACACGTTACGACGGTGGTAGACTTTTCAATAACCGGGGCGGTCACGTTTAATTGAAAGCGCAACAACGGCGATACTTTATTTCAGAGCAAGAACACCCCTCGGATACTTTGGTTCCCAGTCCCCCAAATCGAATCTTCTTTCCCGCTTGTCGCGGGACATCAAAAGGTTCTCGCCTCCTCCCCCTCTTGGGCGGCCAATCAATCATTTTAAAATCTATCGGAGTCACGGGGTGTTCACCGTCCAAGTGGCGACTGGGGGCCGCCCAACACTCTCATTAGTACGGATTATATTTGCAACGGACACGGGGTGACACGCCCGTAACGTCGGCGGTACAAGCAGCCGGAGCCTACTCGGCGCCACGCCAAGCCCATTCACGAAAACTATCTGACAACTTCGTAGTTTCGTTATCCTATACTCGGATCACCCCAAACTTGAGACTGCAATGGAAAATACGTCCTACGCCTCTCTTTCGCCACGTTATCACGCTCCCGCTCATACCCACGCAGAGAGCCGGGTCAGGTGATAAGAGGGAGGCGGCTGAATGGTCCGGCGGGCACGTAGCTCCCACTGCAGCCTCAGCCGTCGTCTCAATTAAGCACCCAGCCAAGGTGCCTCGGCAAAGGCCGAAAGGGGTTGGTAGAGGAGAAACCGGGGAAAAACGACACCCGAATTCCTCCGACAATCCGAAAAAGCAGACCCCGGCGACAGAAAGCTATGTACCCCCCGAGACGGGCGTAAGCCGAAGGCCACACGCATCCCTCTCTAAAACGAACAATGGCCAGCGGTTCGTTCAAATAAGATGGTCTACATAAGAATAAACAAGTTAAATCCAAGCACAATTATTTATAAGCCGTTAGGCAATTTCAAAATCGTGTCGATCTTAACAGCTACGTTTAACCAACCTGAATCCGCCTGAGCAACCCGCATTTTTTAAAAAAATTTGAAGAACTACCAGCTCGAAATACTTAAACAATGCGAAACGCATTCTTCAAATCAGGTATCCACTTGGTTACGTGGCGGGCGAGACGAATATCTATCGAAAAAATAATGTCCAACTGAGACGGAATGTCAAACGAGTCTGAATATCCAGCGAGACGGAAGATCCAACCAGGCCGGAATGTCCACCGTGACTGAACATCCATGGAGACGAAATATCCAATTGAGGCTGAATGTCCAACGAGTCTAAATTTCCAACGAGACGAAAGATCAAACCAGGCCCGAATGTACAACATGTCTTCTGGTGGATCTTTCATCTCGTTGGATCTTTTGACTCGTTGGATATTCAGGCTCTGAATCGAGGAAGAGGGGGTCCAAATTGTATATGTATTTTATAGGGTAGGCTGGATTTCGAGGGGGGGGGGGGGGGGGCTGAAGCCCCATAAGCCTCCCCCATGGCTACGCCACTGTGGGATATGGATATTCATCTATTAAGATAGGTTCCAGCGAATGGGGGTGCGTCTGTGCAGGAGGAGGAATGTTACGAAATGTGACGTCGACACCGCACACGAAGAAGGCTAGACTTCCAAGGCTGGGCTTGAAATAGAAATATTATACCTGCGCCTCGCATATTCTTGATAAGACTCACATGAAGCACACGGCACTGAAATGAAACACAATACCGACGAAAGAGCGGCAGATAATTCTAGCGAGTGTTTGCACCTTTCTGGACTCTGCCCCGCTCGATAGAAACATTCTCAAGTATCATATCTCGGGTTCTCTACACACCCAGGCAGCAGCGTTGTTTAAAGGGGCAGTGCAACGATTTTAACGTTGAAAGAATTGGCAGGCTCGACGTCGTTTTCTCCAGTCGGGGTCTAGCGAGGTTCATAGTTTACCTTCCATCAGCCAAAAGGTTACCGCAAACACGGGTATTGCTTTCATACATGTGTATGCAGCCATTCTGCCATTCCTAATCACGGCGGTTATCCCCAACACCGGCGTTAAATTTGGACAGGCACGTCTACAGCCTTTGTGTCTGACATATTTTCTTCCTTTGAACGGCAAGACAGGTCCTCCGGTCGGAAGAATGAGCTTGGGGCGACAGCAGCAGTCTCCGGTACCTTCGTGGGGTCTTTACCAACAGGCGCTGGCAGGGACGTCCGGAGGGTACCCCAGTATGCGGCTCCTCGCGAGGTCGGCTGTTTCTCGGTCATCGGAGAGCATCGGGACTTCGTGAACGGCCGCGATGAGCTCAAGTACCTGTGCATGCCGAGGGAGCCCAACGCGCTGAGCTGGAACCTGAACAAGGGACTGGAGGACGCAGTGTGGGCGAACTTCGACGAGCCGGAGAGACTAGATAGGCTCCTGAGGTGGATAACGGAAAACCGGAGGGAGGTCACTTCGGATCGAGATCCTCAAAGGCAAGTTGGTTTCTCGAACAGCAGAACAAAAGATAAACAAATATATATTTACTGAAAAAAAAAAAAAGATTGCAACTGCATTTATTCTTGAAGGACCTATATATGGGTGTGTGTTTATAAAGATAATTTTTTTTTTATTGAAATGTATAGTTTCGGGTTTCTTATTGTTAAAAAAGTCGCCGGGAATTACTTTTAGCAAAACTTGAAACCGATGTTCCAACCTTTTATTCTTTTTTTTTCTTCTTTTGAGTGTGTGTGTGTAGGGGGGGGGGGGTTATTTCTGAAAACACTTTAACAGCAAACCAAGATTTGTACGCTACCTTGGTGCCAAGAGCTATTAAAATGGCGGAACTTCGGAAAGCATTCCAATAGCCGTGTTTCTCTGCTGACATGATTTGTCAGGAATACCTTCCTTTTTTTTTATATAGTGCGCACGCTTTAAGCTGCGTCGTTCGACCGCTTACCAGACACCTCCCCGCAATTACCGCATTTATTGTGTTAAGAATGGAACCTTCGGCGACCTTCTTCCGAGTTTCAACGCTGCGGAAACGAGTACGGAAACGAGTCACGATCTGTTCAGGACTGTCGCCCACCTGTTGAAGCCTGCCCGAAACGAGTCTCAACGCGTCCGTGACGTCAACGGGACGTGTGTGTGTGTGCGTGTGGGTTCGTGCGCTCCGGAAGGGGAGAGAGGCCTGGCCTAACTGCGGAGAACCATGGCTACGACGCACTTCTGGCTACGACGCGGCGGACTTTGCTGCAACGCACTTGGCGGTCGCACCTGCTGCCCTGGCGGAGAGTGAGGGAGAAAACGGACCCTATATAAGGCGGGGCGTGAGGCGGCTCCAGTGGTTCTCTCGGATTAGACGACTGTATCGCTACCATGTAATTAAACCGTTCGTTACGTTACAAATTCTCCCACCTCCTCTGGACCCCTGGGTTCTTCACTTCGGGGAATGGTCGTCGTCACGAGCCAGGAAGCCTCCGGACGTGCGGCCTAAACCCCGCCTCGAACAACTGGTGGCAGCGGTGGGATCGGACCATGCGACATCGTGCTACATCTGTGGGTGAGCGTTTGGACTTTGCTTTGAGATTCGCCAGGCTTCAGATTATGGGTAATTAATTTTGAACTGCTGGGAATCCTTAGTGTTTTACTCGTGCGCTAGGTTTTTGGTACAACCTCGCGACAAGTTTTAGAACAAAGCCAAAGCTAAAGAGCAGCGATCATGGATCTAATGAGGTTACTGAGAACAGATTTATTCTGTTTATGTGAAGAATTGGGTGTGGAGGTGGAGCAAAAGATGAAGAAATCTGAGATCAGTAAAGCGATTTCAGAGAGCGCGGAAGCAGAGGAAATTAAAATTGCGTGGGAACTGCTTCAGAACGCTAAGCGTGAAGCTGCAGCAAGAGAGGAACGAGAACAGGCTGCAGCGAAAGAGGAACAGGCTGCAACGAAAGAGGAACGAGAGCAGGAGCAGGCTGCAGCGAGAGAGGAACGAGAGCAAGCTGCAGCTAGAGAGGAACGAGCACAGACTGCAGCGAAAGAGGAACGAGAACAGGAGCGGGCTGCGGCGACAGAGGAGCGAGCGCTGAAAAGGCTAGAGCTCGAAATTGAACAACAACGATTAAACTCGCAGAACAGTAGAGTTGGGGCTCCGGTACGAGCAAGTGAGACCGAGTCGTATCAAATGAAGAAGCTCATGCAGCCGTTTAAAGTTGGGGAAGACGTGGGCCTATTCTTAGTTAACTTTGAGAGGACATGTGAGAAGTTGAGCTTCGCCCCAGAAACGTGGCCGCAACGGCTTTTGACTCTGTTGCCCTGTGAGGCTGCAGAGGTTGTCGCGCGCCTTAGTGCTGGAGACGCGGACGACTACGACAAGGTGAAGTCCAGCCTTTTGAAGCGGTACCGCCTTTCTGCCGAGGCGTTCCGTCAAAGGTTTAGAAACGCATCGAAAAAGAGCAGCGAGGGCTACTCGGAATTCGCGTACGGGCTTAAAACCAACCTGATAGAATGATTGAAGAGCGAGGAAGTGTACGAAAGCCGAGACAAGGTAGTCGAGTGTGTGTGCCTCGAACAGTTCTTTCGTAGCATTCCGCAGTCAGTCAAGCTCTGGGTGCAGGACAGGGTGGGAGTCGACTCTGTCGAAAGGGCCGCTGAGCTAGCCGAAGAGTACGCAACGCGTAGAAAGCTGAGCGGAGAGGAAAGCGAATCCGGCCGAAGCGATCAGCGCAAGACCTTCCGACAGGGAAATGACTCGCGAGAAAACGGGCCCGAGAAGCCCGAAGCAGGACAAAAGGTCCCAGAAAAGAGCGCAGAACACTTGAACGGAGACGAGGCGCGGAAAAGCCCAACAGGGCAGTTCGAGGCAAGGAAGCCGTTCCTGTGCTACAACGTCAGGAGCCGGGACACACAGCGGCCAGATGTAAGAAACCGCGGGTTGTGTTCTCGTACGTGAACGGTAGTGACGGGGACCTGAAGCTTCTTCGTCCCTATCTTCACGAGCTCCATGTAAACGGAAAGCCGTGCAGGGTGCTTCGGGACAGTGCAGCGACGATGGACGTTGTCCATCCGTCGTATGTAACGCCATCCGATTTTACGGGAAAGTATAGTTTGGATCAAGCAGCTGCTCGAAAAGCACAGTGTCTGTCTGCCTATGGCGAGAGTAAAGATAACTGGCCCGTTCGGAGAACTGGTGACAGAGGCGGCTGTCTCGCAAACAGTCCCGTTGGAATATCCTTATTTGTTTTCTAACCGGTCAGATTTCCTGCTGCGCGAAAGGGGTCAACAACTGGGAGAAGGGCTAGTTCAGTCGTGTACGAGGTCCAAATCGCGTCAGGTCGCCCCTTTGTTGACGAGTGATCCAGAGCCAGAGGCAGCTGACGGGGAGCAAGCACTCCCAGAGTTGGAGGCAGAAAACCGGGATGAGAGGGACCAGGTTGTAGAACAGCCTGACCTCGCAGCGCTAGAAAGCGTACGCCGTCCCAACGAGCCCGCGAAAAAGGCGGAGGAAGACGGGATCATTAAAGGATCTCTCGTAGCTCCGACGTCACGTAATTTGGATCGTCTGTTGCGAGTAGACAGAGTGTCTTTGACAGCCGAGCAGAAGAGCGACCCTAGTGTGTCAGGGTTTCGCTGTACAGCTCAGGAGATTGCTAGGACCAATGTGACGGGGAATGAAAGAGGCGGATTGTTTTATCGGCGCTATAAGGACCGCGTTTTCACGTCTAGAAATCACGTGAAAATCGATCACTATGACTTCAGCGTAAGAAAAAGGAAAGGCAAATTTAACGGCAATGCCGATGGGTTGAGCAGATTTTTCTGACATCACGAAAAATAGTAGGGATGATCTCAGAGGTCTTCGTCATCCACGGGAATGAGGATCTAAGTGGGGGCACTTCGTTGAAACCCCAAAAGGACCTCACAAATTGCGAAGAGTTTTTGTCTTTGGTATTTTGTTCATAGTGACCTCGTTGGAAAAATGAGTTTTTTTGGCGTCAGGGGGTCTCGATACCCGGAATTGTACCACATTTTGGTAATCCGTAATCCAGTCTGGCGGGTCTTTGGCGAATTCCGAGCGTTTGACTGCGGTGTGGCGTGGTGTTGTGGGGGACGTTTCCGCTGATGCCTCCGTTGTGAGAGGTTTGGGAGTTTGTTTGGTGCTTGCAGCGTCTTCTCAGGGCCTACTCCAAGCCCACCTCTTCAGGCCAGCGATTGTACCACCGGCCATTCGAGGTTTCCCTGGCCCCGGAGGGGCTGTTAAGAATGGAACCTTCGGCGACCTTCTTCCGAGTTTCAACGCTGCGGAAACGAGTACGGAAACGAGTCACGATCTGTTCAGGACTGTCGCCCACCTGTTGAAGCCTGCCCGAAACGAGTCTCAACGCGTCCGTGACGTCAACGGGACGTGTGTGTGTGTGCGTGTGGGTTCGTGCGCTCCGGAAGGGGAGAGAGGCCTGGCCTAACTGCGGAGAACTATGGCTACGACGCACTTCTGGCTACGACGCGGCGGACTTTGCTGCAACGCACTTGGCGGTCGCACCTGCTGCCCTGGCGGAGAGTGAGGGAGAAAACGGACCCTATATATATAAGGCGGGGCGTGAGGCGGCTCCAGTGGTTCTCTCGGATTTGACGACTGTATCGCTACCATGTAATTAAACCGTTCGTTACGTTACAAATTCTCCCACCTCCTCTGGACCCCTGGGTTCTTCACTTCGGGGAATGGTCGTCGTCACGAGCCAGGAAGCCTCCGGACGTGCGGCCTAAACCCCGCCTCGAACAATTGGCTCTCCCACTGCTATGCGGAAAAGTAGACCCACAGAGTGTTTCACAGCGCATCATTTGGGCTTCGTTATTCGGCCGGTTACATTAGTAGTGTATTCGCATGACGGAGTTTCTCCCCAAGGAACGGATTAAACATAACCGAGTTTTGAGGTCACGTGCTCAGCGTCACGGGTGTTCGCTAATCCCCCGACCTCGCGGGGATCCGACGAGAATCTGCGACCGGTCTACAGAATATCCGTCGTCCCGTCTTAGCGACCGGGCCTCCTCGTTTGTCCCCCTGCATTTGGGGAAGGATCATGATCAACAGCTTTAAAAGGGTCATGAAACGATATCGGTTTGGAATGTTCATGGCTTTGCAGAGGCATACTGGGCGTTCCACTAGAAAGAGCGGAAAGAGAAAAAAATGCCCTCCCCTCTCACCCCGCACGTCGTCTGCTCCGCCGAGTGGGCTGTACCTAACATCCGGCTGGCGTTCATACTCGGTTTAAAATCCCGTCATTTTGGAAATTTCAAGCGCAGATGCGTGGATTTTGATACGCAATTTACCGTGTATAACGCTATGCTCGATAAAAAGACTAACCGGGTCCAAATGTGCTGTTACCTGAGTGCAAATATTAAAAACAAATTGGAAAAACTGAGTCAGAGTGGCCGGTCTCTCCGGCGAAAAGTAAATCCGGTTGTTGTAGCTTTTTTACTATACGAAGTTCGTGCTGGTGAAGGCCTTTACCGGCAATGAGTGGAAGTCTGGAATAATAAATAAAAACCTGCTCTCCTGGCGCAATGCACGCAGTGGTTAAGGGTAGTACTGCTGGCTGACTCCACTGATATTGAAGTAACGTAAGATGCGCTAGTTAATCATTTACTGAAATAAAACAAAGGAGCACTATAGGCTGATTTTGGAGTAGCCATGAATATTCTAAGAACGCGAATCACTTTACAACGGCAGCCACGAGCGAGAGTTCGATGTTCGGTACAGCCCGCCGGTACAGCCCAAAGATGGAGAACGGCAAACTCCCGGTTTGTCGTCTGCTAGCAAAGTCGGGTGCGTGTTCCTCTCTCGTTTTACCCCGCCGAACCTGCTGAACTTCCCGGGTGTGGCGAGAGGGCGCTGCGGCCGAACAAAATGGCGCCGCCCTGAGAGCGCTAAATAGAATGGTCGATACTTGCACACACAGCCACTGATTTAGAAGCTTCTTTGTCGCGGTGAAATTGCGAGGATAAAAGTGGACTATTTCTTTCAGTCTTGCCTTCGCAAAGCTCGATGATGTAATTGTGGGATCAAAACCAACCCGCCTGACGACAGTCGAGCGCGGCTGATAGATTGGACACGAAAACTGCGTGAGCACTCGACTTTGGCTCGTGACAATCAATGTCTCGACGGACACTCGGGTAGTGGCTCGTGTCCAATCACTGCGGTGATGAGAATAGCCGAACTCTCACAATGCCTGGAGCTCAGCACGAGTCTACTACCTTGCCAACCCCAGCGCGTGGGTAGGACTACCGTTGGCAACATAGGATAGGCACCAGGCCACGTGACCGCTTGTTCTGGCTCCGAGTTGAGGGGATAAACGATTCTCATGTTTTTCGAATTATTTGGGCGACTGCGATTTCCTAGCAAGGAAAACCAAGGCAAGTTTATCTAGTTATTAATGTTAGAGAGATATTTTAAGTGGTATTTAGCGAAAGCAGAAAAATAGTTCCATGACTCCTTTAAGGCTTTTTTTTTTTTTTCAGTCTTTTGCTTGATGAGCTTCTGAAGGTCGCCAGCAGGTCCGCGAATAGAAAGACTCCGACGACTCAACTACATGCGACTCCGTGGTGCAAATGCTCGCTCGGATTTTTTACACCGCCTCCTCTTTCTCGCAGCCCTATGACGTATACTTGTTTTTTTTTTTTTTTTTTCGGAAGATCAATATCTTTCGTGCGAATACACCATAAGTTGCACCGATCATACATTATACAAACGACAGGGTGTCTGCCGCCTCAAGAATCTTCGAAGCATGTTTGCTTCAGGTATGCTTTGTCCGCAGACAGTTTTCGCATGACCAATGTCACGGGAGCGTCATAAGAAAACGCCTCGGACAGTGTTTGCAGACTGTCTTTGGTATGACACGTTAGCAGTGCCGGGGTCGCTTATAGACCTTTTTCGCATAACCTCAAACCAGCCAGTAACTGACGTACCCTCGACCTGGTGTATTTTTGGATTGCCCGCTGGATTGCCCGCCAAGGGTATGAGCGAAAAGGCTTAAAAATGGACGCCGTGCATGAGTTAGTTCCGAGTGCTCCTTTTTAGCGTGCTGCCATTTCCGAAAATCTACGGTTGTCTGGCTGCCACTGCGTGGTCGTCGGATCTATAAATAATTTTAAAAAGCATAAGAACAATAGCAGAAAGTGTGCCATGAGCACACGAGGCTGCAGCGGGAGTGTGGCTGCAATGTTGTCGAGCTTCGCATTTTCCCCAAGAATCCTTATTTATGAAGTCAGTCGATTGCGAGCTTGAATCGCGAGAGATTCGTATCAGACTCAACGTCACGTTTAAGCTCACGACCACTTCGTCTACGACAAGAGGACCGATTTATTTCCCCATGGTATGTGAAAGGTATGAAAAAGTCTACATGCCACCACTCTAGAAGGAGCTATCAAACGCCGAGAGGTTACCTGCATAGACTACATTAAACTGCTCATATATACTTCGCTGTGGAAACTCAATCAAAACACCCCACCGTCTTCGTTTTCGATCTCTCGAGGAGGCAAGGTGATGCCATGTGAGTAGCCAGCTGGATTCAACCGGACAAGCTCCAACCAAGTTATTGCAGCCCACCAAAGCCAAGTCTAGCCAAGTTCCCCCATACCCACACCGTTGCCTACCCAGATAGCTGTGCTGCCAGAACTAGCCGGTATCTCTTTTTCTAAGCCGCTAGACGGCGTCGTCGGTGCCGCAATTCTCAAGATGGCGGCGCCGTTAAAGAAAAGGTCTATGCATCGCTCAAAAGATAGTCTGAAAACAGATTCGAACCCAACTCACCACGAGATATGTGCTTCGAGTGCCCCATGGCAACCAGTTCGAGGAGAAACTTGACACGCGGCATTCGAACCCCGGATATCGCAGTGACTGATGCATACTCACTGTCGTTTGTATGATGTATATATAAGCAGTGACCCTGGCTCTAGGGAAACAGATGACAAACGCTGCCTCGAGTCAGGTAACATATATGTACACTGCTAACAACATTATGTCACGCTCGATCATCACCAACTTGCCTGCTAAAACTAGGTTTGGAAAAGGGCCATGTTGGTTAATATTTCAACGCTCAATGACAACTTAAAAAAACGCAGCGTGTGGTACTACGTCCAGGTTTCTCGCTTCGTGATTTTTCATTTGGCGTCCGCATCGGCTAATGACTCGATTTTATTGGTTGCGGAACGACAGCCCGAAGAAATTACTTGGAAGTTTTCCAAGGGCGTCTGGATTGCTCGTTCAAGAAAGCAATAGTAAAAAGGCGGCGGAAGTCGATCTCGACCGCGTGCTGCCGTTTGCTCACGAAGTAACCGTGGATCAAATCCAGGTTCCTGATTGGCCTGTTTGAACGTTCCGCTCTTTCGCAAGCAGGAGATGATATTGACCCTTTAGGGCTTGTATTTTTCTTGTTTGAGATAAGAACACAGCTCTCTCCGAGGACGGCGGCGCCGTTTCCCCTTTTTGGAGGTGCAATGGCGGAATGCGGCGTGTTGTATCACCGGGGGGCGTGTTAACCCACCCGACCCCCTCATTCACGCCACTTCGCGGCGACAGTCTGTGGCGGCACATTACAAGGCGACACAAACGTTGCGGCTGAACGATAGATATATGTGGTAAACAAAAGGCTCACTGGGGCGCGTGTAACCCACCCGACCCTTTCGTTCACGCCACTTCGCGGTGACAGAGCGCGGTGGCACCTTACAAGGCGACACAATGGCCACGGCTGACGATAAATATTTAGCGGTAAACAAAAGAAGGCTAGTTTTGGGGGGCGAATACAAACCCCCAACACCGGGTGGTGGAGCGCAAGCTGTACCAATAAAGCATTCAGGACGTTTCAGCAATGACAAAGCGTAATTAAGAAAAAAAGAAAAACACTCAAAATAAAGGTTCATTTACACAGGCACCTTCGTTTAGGTTTTCCTACTTGATATTATTATGAGTCCCCGGGGCATACATACTTCGCTTGTAGCCTACGCAGCTGGTACTTGTATTGCTGACAACGGTATACGAGGCACGAATGGTACCGATGGAATATCCAGTACCATTACACAACATAAGCAAACGGGCACTGTTTGTATGAGCCCTCCAAGCGATAAATAACGTCAAAGACCGCAGCGGATGTCAGCTTATGAGTGTAAAATGATAATTGGAAAATTAATTACTTAAAAAAAATTGGGGCTCCAATCCACACTGTGAAGGTGTTTGGTCAGCGAAGCTGTGGTATTACCTGCAACGATTGCCTACTGCACTATACGAAATGCCGTCGCCGGTCGCAGCACACCGCCGCTGGTCGTATTGCCGTTTCTTTTCCCTTTGCCGCTCCTAGAATTCACGCTGCTCCTCGGGAGTCCTAACTATGCGTGGCCTATTCATCGCGGTGCTGCAGCAAGTATGAAATCAGTTGCTATACTCCGTTTCATCTTACGTTTCATCTTACGGATGTTACGAGCCATCGGACCCCATCGGAGGCCATGTGAGTGTCACGTGACCTTAGGAGGGGGCACAGCGACGCCCGGAAAGCGTATCACGGGCCACGTCCACAGAACGGGATTGGCTAAGATAGCTCGTAGCATCCGCTGCGTCCGGACGTAAGGTGAAGCGGGGTGTAGGCGGGTTTTTCTTTTATATATGAAAGGCTAGTGACGTCACTTTCCACGTCGCAAGCTGCCGTCGCCGTGGCAGCTTGGGCAACAGTAATCTTCACCGGAAACGTATGTGGTGAACGCTACGTGCTTCACATTGTTTTCAGGAGCTCCTTAACATTCATTATATGGTTATGATGCTTGTTTCGTGCTAATTATTTATTGAAACGAATGTTGTGCTGTATGTTGTATGCGTGGTGTTTGTACTTTTCGCTTCAATCTTCTGAAGTATTTTTTTTTTCGTGAGAACGCCGACACGAAAACACATGCGGGGAGAAGGAAAGTGCTTCGCATTGTTCGCAGGCGCCGTTATCATCCATTATGTGGTCTGCACTTCACATGAGGGCTTCGAATGACGTCAACCCCTTTCGAAGTAGCTGCAAACCTAATCTTTACCGGAACGCGTGGGAGTGTGTTCCTATTGTTCACACGCGCCTTGTCATCCATCATGTGGTTTTGGTGCTTGTTTTGTGGTTTTCTTTATTGAAACGGATACTGAGCTGTACGCTGCATGTCTGATTTCAAAGGAGATATGCTGCTTTGCCTTCAATTGTTCGCCGGGAGTTTTTTGCTTACAACGCTAACGACATGAAAATTTCCTTGTCTGGGAGAGGTATACAGCTTCGTTGTAAAATACTCATCAACCTTGGAAATGTTTGCCTTAGGCGGTACTATCACGATCAATATGAGTGCGAACACCGCTCCGCGTGGCCCACGGTACTATGAGTGCCCCCTGTCGATTGCTCTTTGAAGTGCACGTGCACCTTGGTTTCGAAATATATCGTCTCTAGCGATCGCCGCACTACTCTGCACTTCCGGGTCGTCTGCTAGCGAAAAATGGTCGGCGAAACCGCGTTAACTGTTCACCAATGACGAAGAGCATTTTTCGCTAGCAGTGTGCGCCAGCAAAAATAACTTTTAAAAATATCTTTAGGGTCATCCTTTTGATTAGGAAGTTTTAGTGGATTATTCCCCTGACTCCGATAACAACACCCGATAAGTATGCATCATATTGTTATCGGACGTTTCAAAACAATCAACTAGGCTTGGTAAAAGCTTGGTCTGCTGGGCAAGTTGGTACTTGATATTCATATTAAAAATACAGCAAAAAAGACGAAACAAAAAGACGAAGAAGCGCTTGTCCTGTGTGCTGCTTCGTCTTTTTGTCCCATCTATTTTGCGCTATTTTTAAAATCAACTAAGACTGCCTATTATTTACTTCGCGTGAGCTTTGCGATAGCAAAGGTCCACCAATACGCACAGGCAAGAAGTTAGCGCGGTGCGAGCGTGGGTGATATTGCCGCGCGCGCAGCTGGCCAAGCAGGCAGCGCGCGCATGGCCTAACGGTTATCGTACCTGCCTCCCACGCGAAAAGCCAGGGTTCGATTCCTGGGAGCGACGTGTCTTTTCTTAATCTCTGCATTTTAGTGATCTGGCAAATTTGAGAATCCTGGTGCTTGTTCGCCGATTATTCCGCCGATTATTCCGCCGATTATTCCAGAAGCTCACGCGTGTAACATACAAAAGGGGCTTCGCGTAGCGAGCCACAGTCAGTCTCGCCCCAGCGATCGACTCTGCTCTTACGCCGACTTCGACGCTCGCGACGCTCTGCTTTGTTCTGTTTCTCTCTTTCTTTTATTTTTGGGCACAAGTTCGCCACATTAAACGTTTATTTCTTCCTGTTTTATTATTGTTATTTTGGTCACCACCCGTGACATTCTGGTGGAGGTGCTGGGTGGCAAAGGTGCGTCGCAGCTCGGCCTGGAATTCTTCCCACGCCAAAATTGACGCTTCGTGGTTCTCGAACCAGGTGCGTGCCGTGCCTTCCAGATCGAAGTAGGCGTTCTGAAGGCACTGCTCCGGTGTACACTGGTTATGGCGGGCCACTCGTTCGTAATGCTGTAGCCAATCTTCAACGTCCTCGTGGATCTCCCCGTGGAAAGGCGTCGGAGTCCGGGGTGCGACGGGCAGGTATACGACGGCAGAAGCGGCCGGGGTCTCCGACTGGTTGGCCACCGTCGTCCTCCTTGTTTGCCTGGTCTTGGGTGGTACGCCCAAGACCAGGCAAACTTCGGACGCTCGTCGCGAGCGTCGAAGTCGGCGGAAGAGCAGAGTCGAACGCTGGGGCGATACTGACTGTGGCTCGATACGCGAAGCCCCTTTTGTACACGCGTGAGCTTCTGGAATAATTGGCGCAGGAAAGTTCGACGCGTAGAACATTCATACCTCGAACAAGCACCAGGATTCTCGAATTTGCCAAAACACTAAAATGCAGGGATAAACAAAAGACACGTCGCTCCCAGGAATCGAACCCTGGCTTTTCGCGTGGGAGGCAGGTACGATAACCGTTAGGCCACGCGCGCGCTGCCTGCTTGGCCAGCTGCGCGCGTGGCAATATCCTTCATCATAAAATACAGCGCGAAAAAAACCACGATGACGAAGAAGAAAGAAACGGGACATCCTCGTCGTTTTTTTTCGCGCTGTTTTCCTATGATGCAGGATATCACCCACGCTCGTTCTTTATTGTTCATAATTTATTTTAATACTCTGACAAAAATGCCTGCGGTGTATTTGTAAACGAGGCATATGTTTACAGTTTGGAAATGTGCTTCACCGATGTTCTTGTGTTATGTTTCTCTTTATGTCATGTTTCTGTTCCCTGCTTCTACATTCGACTTGGATTTTAAAACGTTTACTGGTACCAGCTCGCAAGTCTTGTCCTTAGGTGTTTGAGGCGTTTATTCCACTTAGCCGCTTGCACTTGGCGAATGAGCAAAGGCTATAAGTAAACGCTTGATAATTCGCTGTTTGACCAGCCGTGTGCACGAACTTCGAAACTCTGTGAACAAAGAAAGCAATGGTGCAGGAAGTATACCGTTAATGACAGGTCGTGTAGCAAATGGTATTTTCTATTTGCTACTTTCCTTGATGTAAAGCTCAAATAAACACGCTATAGATTACCCTCGCATCATGTGGTACGTACATTTTATTTTTTTAAAAACTGGAAAAAAAAAAAAAACGGCGATCGGAATGTTAATTTTGACGCCTGCTCGGCCATCCCCGCGATTATTTTCTATTTTCTTTGTCTGTTTCCAACAAACTGAAAAAAAAAAGAAAGAGAACCTTGCCTGGGAACCATGCCGTCCCAGAATGTACATGTTTGGTCACTCGAAAAACCTCCGAAGCCACGACGACGACCGATTTGGCCGTGGTCAGTACGATAAAACAAAACAGGATCGGCTGGGTGCTGTTCCGTAGGCCACGACGCCACTGTTGTCGCGCTGCTTGAGTTTATTTTTTACGAGAAGCAGAGCGAAACAATTAAGTAAAATAAATCCTAAACTCCCGTTCCAATTACCAAATCAAACACAAAATGTTAACGACACACCTCAATTTACATGCTACCAACGGAGCTCAGAAGCGGTCACGTGATCCTGGCTACTACGTCATGACAAGGAGCCGTCAGGTGGTGCCATTACATCTTTTCGGAGCTAACAGACTCTAGTGTGTCCTAGAGTCGCTATTCATGAGACTCTAGGCCGCACTGTAGAAACTCAGACTAGTTCGCAAAAGCCGGTGCGCTGATTGTTCTGGCAAATTCAGGGTACCGTAGTTTTACACGTAAAATACGAGGAGTTAAGGGGCTACCAAACACGTTGCCGAACAAACAGTAAAAAAAATATCCCTGGTTAAATTTATAAAGTTTCCATATTTTACGCTAGAGGTTCAATGGCGCTAGTGTCTACGCAACTTGCGGGATGCAAATTGAAGCAGACTATGACCAGTCTACTTTTGAGGTGCTCGTATTCACATGGGAAAACGAGCTTGCTTTTTGTTCCATTGCCGGAGAATAAGAGGGATCCCCTTCGCTATTGTCGTAGCGAGTAGTGTGTACCTTTATTGACATTGTAGTTGTAATTGCTTTAGTTACAGTATGATTATTTATCAGTGCACGATGTTACACTTAGCATTCTTTTCACGCCCAAACTTGTGTTTCACCCCAGGATGTAAACAAAAGCGACAAATCAAAGCAAAATAGCAACTGAAAGAAAATTTATATTCAGCGTCAACTCTTTTGGGCTACGTTGTCAAGGCTAGCGCAGCCTCCACAGTGCTACAGCCACGCACTGCTGCAAGAACACGTGCATGTGACTTCCTTCCTGCATTCGCATGCTCTCGCGGAAGTAGCTTTGACGGCGTTGGAGCACAGGGGATGCTTAAAGTCACTGGATCTTGGGAAAGAAGCGCCATTGCCTTCCTTACCTGCTAGCCGGGCACAAACAGACTAACATATATAGACGACCAAAACTTCACAAGGCGATTGGCTAATCTGACTACGTTGCCATGGAAATCGCCATCTCGGTCTATTCAAATCTTCGAAGCTTCCAGGGGTCGTTCTAAACCAGTCGCGCCAAGATCACCATGGATCATCATCGTACTGGAGGTGTTCCTCGCCAATATAAGCGTCTTTGGCACTGTGTATGCAATCAACTTATCAATCATGCCCATCTCCACGGATCTCTTATAATTATATTGTCACGAATGACAACGGATGAGGCGATGGTAACTGAAGAAACTAAACGTTTAATGGGGCGAACTTGTGCCCAAACCAAAAGGAAACAGAAGATAACAGAAGAGCGTCGCGGGCGTCAAAGTTGGCGTAACAGCAGAGTCGAACGCTGGGGCGAGGCTGACTCTTGCTCGCCACGCGGAGCCCCATTTGTACACGCGGGGCTTCTGGAACAATCGGCCTAGAAGCCTCGGCTCGTAGAACGTTCTGACCTAGAACAAGCAACACGATTCTCAAATTTACCAGAAGATCACATTACAGTCAACAAAAATGCGTACCCGCGGCCAGGCATCGAACCCTGGCTTTTTGCGTGGAAGGCAAGCGCCATAACCGTTAGGCCAGGAGCGCGTTTTTTTTTTCTTTATTGCATGGTAGTTACAGCAACATTCATGTCATTCTAACAGCGCTGTACAGCTCTTTTTTGCCTACTTGGTCCGGTGCTCTCGCGGCAATACTGTCCTTCTTGCGTATTTTAATACAGTAAACTTATTTTTAGTGCCTCCAAGCACCGACACAGCATGCGATGGTGGTACTAAGATGTACGCTTGTTTCGCCGGTGTGTGGATAGAAAACTCTCGGTATACAAGAAACGCCTCCATTAAGCTACCCGTCACCAGCAAATTTAGATCGGCTCCCAAAGAAAGAAGGGGTCAAGAAGAAATTGCTCATTTCAAGGACCAAAATGGCGACCACACGTACGGGGAGCTTGTCGCTACTTTCCCAGGATACAGTGACTTTAGGAGTGCGAAGCAGGCCTTGATGACGTAGCGCAAAATAGTTGACGCCGAGTGTAGAGTGTGCCCAAGTTGCGCCAGCATTCCGATAACGCTGATATAATTTTTAATATGCCAGCCCTGTCACTATATGTAGAGATGACCCTGTAGTGGTTAAAACTAGGGGTGTGCGAATTGTGATTTTTGAAACCGAATCGAATACGAATCGAATAATTGTGGGACCGAATCGAATACGAATACGAATCGAATAATTTTCGAATAGTTTCCGAACAGTAAGTAGACAGCTCCTAAAGAAGAGCAAAGAGATTATAAATTTATTTTTATTGTTCCAAAACGTTTCCTAAAATTATTGTAAAAACACGCCAAGACGATAATAACTAGAGTTCAACGATATATATATATAAATCGAGACAAAAGACAGTTCGCTTGAGCCTGGTACATCCTGAAGCATTGTACTTAGTAGGAACCAGGCACGTATCCAGGGGGGAGGCCCCCGGACACCCCCCCCCCCCCCCCCCCTCCCCCGAAATCTTCCATTTTGCTGGGACCTCCTCTCCCCCCTCCCCCTCATACAGCATTTTTTCATGGGCGGGCGCCCCCCCCCCCCCCCCCCCCCCCCGAAACAAAATCCTGGCTACGTGCCTGGTAGGAACTCTACATTATCTTTTTATTCCTTGTTGCAGCAGATGTCCTTGAATTTAGGATCAAGGAAGGTGGCAAGGGCGTGATGTGCCTGTGTGCTTACGTCCAGGAACCTTGTTTTCACTAATCTGAGAAGATTCTGGGAAAACGCATTCTCTAGTTCCACTCGCGCCCTCAAAAAGTAACATCTTAACACACTGAACAAGTGGAACAACCATGAAAAGTGTTGGGAAAGACTTGACAGAAGCAGCTGTTGTGGCTTCAATTGGTTGCATGGGAGCGGCCGAAAAACTTCCACACTCTACTGTGCTTTCTCTTCGGACAACTTCCTGCTTCTACCACTTCTACTTCGCTCACACAGAGAGGCGGTACATTTGCAAACAGTTATGAAACGTCTACACGACAAACTTTCCGAAAGCGTGCACGAGCAGTCTCGTGCGAAAGCGGTCCCTAAATGCTGAACCGCATGTAAGCGATTTAGTGAGCGACGAGACGAGCGACAGCGACGAGGGCCAGCAGCGAACGACGGTGATTTCTCACTGTCGCTCGTCGCGTCGCTCGGTGTTTGGATTTCTATAGGATACGTCCTCATCGCCTTGGTCGCTTGCGCACGCCACTTTCATGCGGCTTGCCTCATCGCGTGACTGACTGAGCGACAGCGAAGCGGGTCGACGTTGACTGTCTCGTCTCGTCGTCTCTCGGCAAATCGCTTACATGCGGGTTATACTTAACGCAGTGGTCCCTAATGGAGGCAACAGCAAGGCATGTATAAAGAGGAACTGCTGCTGCCCATTATGACAATCATTGTCTAGGAGAAGGTACGTATTGCCATCTTGCGGGCACATATGGCAGGCGTGCCGGCGCGTTGTGGGACGCCTGTGAAGGGAATCTCGCGGCTCGACAACGTAACGACTATTCGGAAATTATTCGAAAAATATTCAAAACTTTTGAAAATTATTATTCAATTCGATTAACGAATCGAATAGAGTAATATTCGATTCGTTATTCGAAAATGGCCAATATTCGCACACTCCTAGTTAAAACCAACCAAGCAGGGTAAAGAATAAATTATATGAGCAATAAAAGGTACCTCATGATATTATTTCATTTGCGGCCAGCTTTTATCGGACACCTGTTTGCTGGCTTTTCCCTATTCATAAAGATTTCGAACGTGCGGATCGATAATCCTTTGAAAAGCGTCTTCGCACATATGCATAAGCAAAAAGAACAAAGTGAAACTCATTTACTGCAAATCGGTTTATAATTACTTGTATTTCGCTTTATTTTGAACGTCCACATGCACATGGTGTTACTGATTCGGTGTTACTGTGTAGTTCTTGACGTCTCTTGATTTCAGATGCCATTCGTTCTTCTGGAACGTAAACCCCCCTGAAAACAAATCGCAGACAGCCGTGTCCTCGCAAAATTAGTATCCAACAATGCATATAAATACGTGTAAAAAGGTATTTAAGAACCGTGTCTAATTACACGAATTTAAAAGAAAAGCGTGGTAACTCACCAAAATTTTCGTCTATGTAACAAAAAAATGTGCCAAGTTTTTTTTTATGTAAGAATTATTCGTAATACCTGGTCTTATATTAAAGCGCGGAGAAAAAATAACTAGATTTCCCCCATAGAAATGCACTACCGAAAGTCAATTTTTGACTGGTTGCTGTCTGCTTCGATTTCCAACAGCGCACTATAGCGGCAACTGGACCTATAGCGTGCACCAGAATAACTTATGGTTAAAATGGCCGCTTTACATTGATGCGTCTGACTGGATCTCTGTCTGGTGCTTTCAGAAAGGGCCTGGGAGTGAACTTCGTATGCAAGCGAGGCCTGCTCTCTACGTTGGCCTGCACACCGTACCGTACCCGCGACGACTGGCTGTTCTCCGCCACACGTTATAAGAACACCCTCTACTTGTGCAAGTTCGAGAGCGAGTCTCATCGAGCTTGGGAGGAACAGAATCCTCAGCTGGCGAAGCAGATGCACTTTTGGGGCCACAAGTTCGAGCAGTACATGACATCTGGTGGGTCCTCTTTTTTTTTTAACATGGAATGCATTTTAACGAAAACCCCTATCCCTAGAAATGTGTTCATTTGTCCGTCTGTCCCTCCGTTCGACCGTCCGTCTATGCTTTTCTCCGATTGATGGAAAATTGATGTCAAGTGACCTGCGCACCAATTCAATTTCTGCGCTAAATTTAGAGGGGAAATTGACGTCACGTGATTTACACACCGATTTGGTTTCCCCGCTAAATTTAGCAGGAGAAGTTGATTTCACCTGACCTATAACCAATCTAGATTCTCTGCTAAATTAAGCTGCGGGATTGGGGATAATTATAATGCAATTAAATGCAAAGGTGCAAGCGAGCTGGACAAGAATGACGAAAATAATCCCTGGAGAAGGGGAACAAGAGGGACAAAGGACAAACACAAATCTCCAAACACAGCTAGGTGACTGGTGAGCGACCGAAAAAATCCGCCTATTGTACGTTCTTTTTCCCTCCCGGAACAACTGCTTAATGTACTAAAAACAAATCAGACCAAACGTTCCTTGAATGCTGCCTTCCACGACTTCGGAGATGACGGGCACTGTGAATGTTTTGTTTGATGTTCTCGGTTCCCGAGAACATGCTCGAAACTGACTTCTAGGGTGTAGTTCAGACACAAACCATCCCGCTATTCCGAATATTAAATCAGCACTTGCTTTGACATCGTTTATGAATTTGACCAGTAAAATAGCACGTTGAATTCAACCAAAAGTTTTGAAAACCGCAAGAAAAAAAAACGGCGAAGTACTGTATTTATTTGGAACTTTGAATAGTGATTCACTTAAGCGCATTGGTTTCCTGAAGCTGTCTCTGCTTGTCTCGAATGGTAAAAGCAATCTGCGAGAAAATTTGATTTTTTTTCCCCGTAAAAATAAACTAGGCATCGCCGAACACCTAGTCTCCTCCCAAATTTAGCACTGTAGAGATACGGACCAGACGCAAGACTTTCAGGTCGTGCCGTTAGTTATTCCAAAAGTTATCATCGACTTCTGGAAATTGTGTAATAAAAATGGGGCGCTTTTTTGGTAGCCGATGCCATCATTTCCCGTGTATTCGTGCGCTTCAATGGTCCCCAGAGATATGTTAATGACACCAGCGTTTCTCTTTCTAAGTCCGATGAAGGCAGCTCTATTGATGAGAAATTCAATATACTGACCCAGCTTCAGGTAGACTATGAGATACGAGGTCAAGTGTCTTAAAATAACCGTAACAGAAGTGATCACTTTTGTTACGGTTATTTTAAGACACTTGACCTCGTTTTAAGACACTTGACCCTTACGAAAATGGCATATCTGGACTTATATAAAAAAAAAAAATAGATGTGGTTATATAAAAAATTGGGCAGATCTGGCAATATCAAGTAAATCAGTTTATATAAGCCTTATCAAGCCAGATCTGCCCAATTTTTTTATATATCCATATCAGGGTCTGTTAGATAGGGGTGTATCTGCCTCCCATATCAGGGCAGATATGTCCCAATCAGGTAAGGCAACCCTGATATTCAGGGTGTTTTTTTTTTTATTCTTGTAGATTTGTTTTAAAAAAAAAAAGCCATGAAAGCTACACGCATGCGGTTTGTGCGAGTGAGTGCCCAGCGGGTGGCTGATCTCTGCAATAAGTCGGGTAATGATTTCAATTTCACTACTTAATTTTGAAATTAGTGAAAATAGACATATGGTTCCAATTAGAAACTTGCTGAACGTCGTCAAAAATCCCTAAATCAGTCATTTTCAAAAAGACTTTCAGCGCGTGAGAAAGTTACCACTCGTGGAGCAGGTAAGGATAGCGGTTTCGGTCAGGCACCCGCGCAATTTTTCCGTCTCTTATCTAGCCACAGCGGTCCACGAGTGGTAACTTCAGCGCACAACTGCGCTTCGCACGCGCTCAAAGTCTTTCTAAAAATTACTGATTTATGGGTTTTGAACGACGCTCAGCAAGTTTCTAATTGAAACCATATGTCTATTTCCACTAATTAAAAGTAAATTAGTGAATTTTAATTAATAAGTCGACTTATCGCAAAGATTTGCAAACTATACACCAACTCATGTTTACAAACAAACCGGAGCGCCCCTAGCGGACGCCACCGGCGCCGCGCATGCGCGATGGGGGTGTGGGCAAGCAGCTCGCCGTCGCCCATAAACAAACCATTGGAATGCGATGTTGTCGGCGTTGTGTGCGTCCCCCTGCCCTTTTTCGCGTTCGAATTGTTGATTCTACGTCTTCCTGGCGATGTCTGACTACTTGAGCGGCGTCAGCGAAATTACCGAGGCTCGTTACACCGCGAAACTTCGCGTAAATATTGTGACATGTGACGATTCATTCCGCGTGGACGCCGCAGTATATGTACGCTAAAACCTGATTCGCATCATGAGATTTCGCTCGCAATTTTCAGTCGCGACGCCGCTCGGGATGTAAAATTGTGAACCGTAGCTGAGATAGTCGACGTCGATACTGAAAATCGCAAGCAGAATCGGAGCAAGTCAATTAGGCGTAGCAAGTCAGTGATGATCTCTGGTAACAATGATCAACATCTTCTTGTATTTACTGTTTACATCGAGCCTGCTTACCAACCTTCAAATTTTAGTCGTTTGAGGCCTGCACTTACTTCGTATAGCAAGTACCGGGCCAACTTTTAATCTACGGGCCGGAATCGTCTAAGAGAGCAGACGACAAGCAGAAACGTTTGAAAGAGCAGACGACAGTTCGAACGATCAGGCGGCCGTTTGAACTTGAAGACGCACTTACGTAGTGCACAGATGCATGGTTCGCACAACTTGATGGTTTTCTGGCATTCATGTTGGAATAAAACAAATACATCTGATGACCACAAGTATCCGTGAATTCAACTCAAAGTGCTTCCCGCCCAAGCAATCGTTGTCCGACGGCGTCTGCTTTTCCCTTTTCACGGCACATATCCGGATTCTCGGACGAACCGAGCACGTGAAAACTGACCTTCAAACCTTTCCCGACTCTTTCGGTACGGCCCCAGTCCCGGCGTTTTGACGAGAAGGCAGTTTTTTGTCTGGTTCCCTTCAAAACAACGCGGGAATACACGTCTGGCATGGGGACTTCTGCCCACAGCCCCAGACCGGAAGTGCGACCGACGCGCCACCACCGCGCCGTGACGTCACAGAGATGAGTTGGTGTATACAATGTCCCCCTGGGCGTATAACTCACTCGCACAAACCGCATAAGTGTAGTTCTCACGGCTTATTTTAAAACAAATCTGCAAAATAAAAAAAATAAAAACACCCGGTACTCAGGCATTGCACGTACGTCACATCATGACGTCGAACACCGGTATCCACCATGCTGGTGGTTGACTCTTCGACCCTGCACAGCGAGAGCAATGGTAAATTGTGCCGCGCTCGGCTGTAGCCATGACCCGGTATCCCGACGATCGTCCGAACGTTTCGTCGGCATGAACCGCGAGACAGAATGTCCGTCAAGTTAGAGAAAGTACGAGCGGCAGGAGAGGGATACGTCCGCGGATTACCGAGTTTGCGGCACGCATCTCATAGCGGCGAGCAACTGCACTTTTCTACCGTTGTTTACGTTCGCGCACGCCTTTGCATCGGCTTTTGCCCATTAGTGGTGTAGATGCCCTTTGCCTTTCGTTACATAACGCCGTTTCCCCGCTTCGAGCGATTGTCGCGCCGCGAACCCGGCGATCGAGCGGCGGCGGCCCCGTGTGCAAGCTAGCCGAGACGCCGCCGTCAGGGGATTGGTTTGTGCCGCCTGCGAGACGGTAACCTTTGCAAGAAGCGAAAGTATGTAGGCAAGCCGGTTAGGAAACATCATAATATAAACCCTGAGTCAATGAGAGTTTTACGTTATTTGATTTATCCTTATCTCAGGGTTTAGATTATGACGGTAACCTAGCGTTGTTTACCAGTACTTCGCAAAATCGTAACAATCTTTCTACAAGCGACTCGTAAAGCCGCTCGTCAAATTTTAGAACGCGCAATTAAGATTTTTTGTTGTTGTTATTCTTTTTGGCGACACGTCAAAACTTTGTCGGCGGGATATCGTAACTTTCTGCTCGTAGCGCAATCGCACCAATGCCGAAACATTCTGCAAAATTATTCTCCCGGCTGCCAGGAGATAGACACGGCCTAATTCTAGAGGTAATCTGGAAGAGTACCTTTAGGAAAACGATCTATTGTCGCGAAGTAGGTTGCAGCGCACTTACGTTGACGAGACGAGACTTGAAAGGTAATCCGAGATAGATGTCGACACGGCCACGGCGGAATCACCACTCAAAGCACAAAAACGAGAAGGAAGGTGTCCGGGACGATTCAACACGATGTAGCACAAGCTGTCATTTGTAGAACCGAACATTCTTGGGCTTCTTTGAAGAAATCGCTTGCAGAAGCAGAAATCCGCAGCAGCCACGCGGGGAAAAACACCGAACTAGAATTTTAGATCCGGGCCAACGCATTCTTTTTTTTCTTTTTTTTTTCTGAGATTGCCAACGGCTAATGTGTCATCCGTAAAACCTCGTCACCACGCTTTCAGCTTAGGGAGAGAGAGAAAAGGAGAGAAAGAAAGGCCAAAACGGAAGTCCACAAACAAAAGCCTTATCTTATGGGGCATCAACGCGCGGGTTGTCACTTGTACCCAAGGTTGATAGTGCAGTGAATGCTATGTGTGGCCTTGGGCTTCAGGCAGGTGCCGTGTTCTGCTTCATCACCAGCTTCTAGACTGTAGTCACGTGACCCTAACCGGAGACACGATTGGCCTGAAACATGCATAGCGTCTACCCTGCTGTCAATACCGAGTGAACATACAACTCTATGAAGACCAACTTTTGAACTTCCAAAGAAGCTGTCTATCTCGAAAGGGACCCAAAACGATGCGAGTTTGAAGATACAATGTTTTACGCCGTATAACCCACATCATAATATAAAATGAAGAAATAAGCGCGACCATTTTTTTTGCGCACAATGTCCACAAATAAATAAATAAATAAATATGTATATATCTTTTTTACCAATAAATTTAAAATCATGTGTACACTGCTAGATTCGCGTTTTTAAATTTCAAATTTTTTTACGAATGAGTTGCACATAAAATACACCACGGACAGCTCATCTTCCAACTTTCAACACACGATGAATCGCAGGCGCTCGCAAGCGGATGGTTATACGTTGCTGCGCGAACGGTTTTTGAAACATGCTGCGTAGGGCGCAACGGCTTCGCAGGCGTTCGAAGGAAAAAGGATTCGGGACGACGAAGTAGCGTCTTGCATCTTCAGTAAGCTAACGGTTCATGTTTCCCCACTCAATTTAGCGGGGAAACACGAACAAAATTAGTTTCACTGCTAGATTTAGCAGGAAAATGTTCGTCAAGTGACATAAGTACCAATTCAATTTCTCGCTAAATTTAGCGGGGCGGTTACTCGATGGCGAAGCCGAAACAGCTTGACTCGGATACGGGCGCCTAAGAGCTGCGATCTCAAATCCATTATTTGATTAACTCGCTTTCCGATCTTATAAGCACTTCGTCATAATGTCACACGTCAAACATACAAACAAATTTCATTTGTCTTTCAATCTTCAAAATGCGCAATTGGTTAATTGGTCCAAATACCTGGAATAACTTCACTTTAACGATTTCAACAATAATTTACCAACTATATGAGACTCATGCAATATAGATCAATAAACTAGTGTCTTGGCGAGTACATATGACTTATTGCTTGCACGACCGAAACGGGCCCATATATCATTATCAGGGGCAATATTTGCACGCGTATCTGGCGAGATATATCCGTATTTACGCACTTATACGGCCGCATCCAGCAGTATTTGCCCACTTATATGGCAATATCTGGGCGTATCTGCTCCCATATGTAGCGGTATACTTCCCGATCTGACTACTTATATTATCATATCTGGGCGTATTTAAAATATATCAGGGACATATCTGACATTTTCGTACGGGGAGGCACAGATATTTCGATTATCACAAACTCATTTCTCTAATAATAAATACCGTGCATTAGGCAATGCTTGAATAGATATATTTAAAATATAAATACAATGAAGCATAAATATAACTAAAATAATAAAATAAAACGTAACACAAATAAAATATTATAATAAACCATCAATATAAATAAAATATTAGAATAAACCATCAATATAAATAAAATATAAATACAATAAACCATAAAAGCACAAATGAATAGAGAAAAGAGCAGAGTGAGTTAGGTATATTTTAATTTTATTTTTTCGTGGTATCAGCATATCAAACATTTAATTACCAAGATATGCGGAGGTTTGTGAGTAAAATTAGAAGATTCCCCTTAAGGCCCGTTCACACTCTTGCGACCTCTTAGAACCGGATGCCTTGAAACATCTTATTATCACTTACAACGAGAGGACACACTGGCGCCATCTATTGGGTAGCAGTGTAAACTTGGTGGTCCGGCATATGTTCTATTTCTCTCGCGCATTATCCTTTCTTTCTTGGCTCGAACTTTTGTCAACGCTATAAACGAGTCTTTCTTATAAGTATTACGCACATTTGACCTCGGAAGTCCCGCTAAAACCTTCGTTCTTGTGAAATGCAGTTCCAGGGTCACCGCATAGATGGTGCCAGAATGCCAGTCTGTTCTCTTGTCCTAAGAAATTTTAAGATTTTTCAACAGGTCTCGTCTCTCTCGGTCGTACTCGGTTGCAAGAGTGAGAACGGGCCTCTAGTAATATTTGTTAATTTTAAACTCCTCATTCATAATTCACGGTTCCGGTTTATCATAAAATTTTGTCATCTTGTGTCAGGTGCAATATTGTTTTAATAAAACAAAGCGTTCTTCCTTCCTCCGAAAGAAAAGGTATTGGATATTTTCAGATATGCACTATGCAAGTCACACTCAACCTCTCTTGAAAATAGTCAAGATTATTGGCGTCTAAACTATTCACGCGTAGTGTCTTCCGTAACCTTTTAGTTCGTCATTAACCGAAGTGATTGAATTTAGATGGCACACATTGAACTGAATAGGAATGACATTTCGATATATAACTCTTAGAAGTATAAAATATTTCCCATATTCGCACAAACCATTCTCTACTATCACTGCATCCTAACTTACCCGATTTGCTAAGTAGTACTGTAGAAGCAATCAAGACCTACTATTCAAGAAGGCACGGATTTACGTGTACTTAATTTAAACTATACTTTCGTGTATGCTACATTGTGTTCCGATTCTGTATTACAGTAGTTTTCTCAGCTTTGCCCGTTTTACTTTAGTTCAGTGCTCATTTAGACAGTGAGTTCGTGGAAGTTGTATATAGCGAACGTTTCAAATAAGGTTTGAATTTTCTGTTGACGCTTTCTAAACGAGTGGATGTTCAAATTTTGTTTTTTAACTACTGTGTTTTTTAGCTGTAGGGCTCCAGACCCAAGTCAATTTACAATTCGCTGGCTTTTTGTTGGATGGCCTGTCAAAGTCCAATTAAAAAATAAAAAAATAAAATTTATTTTGACATTACGTTGTGGACAGATCGGCCAGGGGCGCTTCCCGACACCAGCGCCCCCCTGCGCAGCGGCGACCAGTTCTACGTCGTGCTGAAAGGGAGGCTGGGGTCCCACTCGCTTCTCTTCACCGCCGAAGTGGACGCCATTGACAACGACGTGTCGCAAGAGCCCGGGTCCACTGCCGCTTACGTCGAGTTCAAGACCGCCAGAATCATGACCCATCCAAACCAGGAGCGCAACTTCTTCGGGTAGCAGACCGTTTTTTTTTTCTACAAGCTCACCGCGGTCAAAAATCCCGTTTCAAGTATTCGAGCGTGTTTAGGCAATACTCCCGAGAAGACAAGGCCTCCGCATGACGTCACTGTTAGTGCATGTCCGATCCGCCCCCAAGCGGTAAAAACGCTGAAGCTCAACGAGAGTCGCCGCGAAGCGGCACACGCGTCGCGCTTGTTGCGAGACGCTGCGAGACATTATCTTATCCGAGGCCTTATCTTCAAGGTGGTATCGACCAACACATTGTTTACAAACAAGCCCGCGTTTGCCCACCAGGCGAGGGCACTGCGCGCGCGCAGAAACCAGATTCGGCCTAGGCGAATCACCTGCGCATGCCCAGTGCCGACAGCAGCGCCACCGCCGCGGCGTGACGTCAGAGAGTTGAGTTGGTCTTAAAACTGTCCGATCCGGCGTGCGAACTGTCGGAAAGATGGCTGCTCCCAATCGCCGCACAGGACGGTTCGCGACACATGGTTTCCGACGCGTCGTTGCGTCGCTCCGTTCAGCTCCGCCCAGTTTCGGGTATCCCTCTACCGAATGGACGGATGGATGCTAATGGCTATATTTATAACGGGCGGTAGCTCGCGCCACCTAGCCTAGAAAACTAAAATACTTCCCTCGCCCTTCTTGGTTTTTCTGACTTTAAAACAAACACAATATTTTTATTACATTCTATTAAAGTGTGCGTGTGTGAAGATTTTCCGTGAGGCCACTTTTCTGCTCAACATCACTTAGTCGCGATGAACCGCAGCGGACCTTAGGAGCCCTCCCAGCGAAGCGAGCACTGCGTACAAATCGCGTGACTACGTACCGCGCGCATTGCTGCGTCTCTCCCGAAGTTCACGTGACGCTCACATGACATTAGGGAGTTTTCGTAGATCGTTTTCGCTGTCCCGCAACGCCCTCCGCAACCCGCTACAATACCCGGAACTCTACAGTCAAGGCTATTGGCGCGCAGGCGCAGTAGTAACTTCTTCGTTGCGGAGGGCTTAGCGAAGGGGGAAACGCGGTCTACGAAAACTCCCTATTGGAATGGCTCGTAGCGTCCGCTGATGTCCATCGTAAGGTGAAACGGAGTATATTCGGGTTTCGACGGTCTCGATCGGTCCCAGAAGGCCGGCTTGCTTTGGCGCGCGAAATCAGCAACTCGTTTTGTGCGCGCGGGAAAACTCGATGGCGTACGTTTCCTTCACAACCATGACTCGTGTCGCGTGACGCAGCGCGCACCGCCACATCTGGGGCCCTAATCTGGACACTTGGCGAAAAAGGCGGCGAGAAATCTGGCGGCTATGATTGGCCGGCGCCAAGGTCAAGTGTGGCGTTGGCCAATCACGGCCGCCAGATTTCTCGCCGACTTTTTCGCCAAGTGTCCAGATTAGGGCCCCTGCTTCCCCGAGCCACGTAGCGCCTCCTCGCCCGATCGGTCCGAAAGTCACGTGACAACATGACCTTCGCGCCATCCGTGCTGCCATTGGCTGCGGCCCTCCAAAAACCGGACAACGGTGCGGCTAGAGCACTATATAGCTTCTAGGGAGCAGAGTAGCGCAATCCTTTGATCCGCGTGTTTCGCCGACAACATGGCCGACAGAGCAGCTCGGCAGCTCGGCGCGAGTCACGTGGTACTCAGGGTTCCAGGAGGCGGCCCGCCATATGGGAGAATACATGGAGATCGACCCAACACGGCTGATTAAAAAATAAACGCCAAGTTCACACTTTTCGAGACTATAGTCTGTCGTGAAGTTGGTAAAGCACTAAACACTTGATCAAAGTTTCCATAATATTTGAAGATGAACATTTCGGCAGACGTCTGCCTGGTTGGGTTAAACGAAAATTATAAATAAATGGCAAACGCCAACCAATCCCTAAAAAATCGTAGGGTCCCAACGTTTCGGCTCTTTATTGAGTCATGGCGCATACAGACCACACCAGGAAATATTAATCGATCCTCCGGCACCTTGCCCTCAGCATACGTCAGTGGACTACGTCACTTAAAGGGCCTCTGACACGCCAAAAAAATATTTGTTTTTCATGCTAAACGTTGCACTGGCATATCAGGACATTACAAAAAAATTGTTTCACTATAGAGTCGCGTAGTTTTTTTTTATAAAAATAGAAATACGAGGCCCAATTCAAAGTTCCCGCCAGTGCACTGTGACGTAACAGTGTACCGCAAGGTATCGGGGCGGTCAGAAAGGAGGCATCGAGCTACGTCACTAAAAGTGGGTTAACCGGAAGTCGCGTGAGTTTCACTCCTCGTGCTCTCCGCGACCGTGCCTAAGACTTTTTTTCTTTTTATTATTCTGCTCTTCGTACGAGCGATCGTAGAAAACGAAGTTTCAGTTCCACTAGGTCTTTATCCCTGCACCGTTGGTTAGTTTGCGTGCTGTAAAATTTGAGGACGAAGAGTCAGTGGATCGACGTGATGGAGGTCAATGATGAAAGCGTTGCGAGTACAAGCCAGTGTACGAGTGCATGCCGTCAGTCCGATAATACAGGGCTATACTGGGCGCAAAACAAGCTATCAAGTTTTGAAAAAAAAAAAAAATTTAGAACGCTCGCAGAAATTAGGATTGCTAGCATACGACACGCCCGATCGCATTGCTGAAGGTTGAGACACCGAGGTCGTTGATTCATCGGATACTCTCCAGGCTGTAGATGCCTGCCGTCTAAAGAATACGAACTGGAGAGTGTACCAAGGACAAGTAAACGTCGAGCACAAAGTACGTATTTTGTCTAGAGCATGAGTAGAACTTGTTCACTGGGTGCTCATGCGGCCGATGTATGTCTCTCAGAAATGCATGCAGTGTGATCTCTTCTTCAGTTGCTGAAATATCGGGACAGTCCCTCACACAGCACCTTCTAGGCATTGTAGTTGATCACGTCAATTCACTGACTCCGCTTCTTCTACCTTTACAGCAACATTAAGCGATGAAAAGCAAATAAAAGAAACCTTGTCTGCTTGGATCGCTCGTGGAGGTGCGGAGAATAACAAAAATATTAAAAAAAATATTACACGCGCTCGCGGTAAGCACGAGGAGGGATACAACTCACGTGACTTCCGGCCATGCCTCCCTTCTGACCGCCCCGACACCTTGCGGTACACTGTTACGTCACAGGGCACGGCGGGAACTTTGAATTGGGCCTCGTATTTCTATTTTTTATAAACAAACTACGCAACTCTATAGTGAAACAATTTTTTTGTAATGTCCTGATATGCCATTGCAACGTTTAGCATGAAAAAAAAATATTTTTTTTTGGCGTGTCAGAGGCCCTTTAAGGCCTGTTCACACGATGCATTTTTCTCGCGCATCTAGTGTCGCGAAATGTAGTTTCGCGACATGGTTGCGCCGTCTGAACGAGTCCGAAAAGGACGCGCGCATCTAAAAAAAGTTGCGCGCACACCTCGCTTCTGGAGCGAGCTTTTGCTGAAACTTTGCCGAGTCCTGTCAATCACTCTGAAGGCGCCGCCAATGGCCGCTGAGAAACGCTCTCACGTGGCCTTTGAGGGGGGAGCGAGCTGTTTGAGAAGACCACTTCACTGCCGGTGTTGTAGCCGAGTCAAATCTGAAAAAACCGAAACCACGAACGGTGGATACTGCCGGCGCTTCCGCAAGCACGTCAAGCACCACTGAAGGAAAAGTGAGTAGCATATCGAAAAAACAATCCAGCGATGGACGAAGACAATTAGCGGGAGTTGGCGAGATTAGAATAGTGCTCATAGCGTTGTTGTCGTGACGATACCGCTGGATAATACCCCTGTTACATGGGCACCCTCAACCGTGGTTAACTCAGCTTTAACTGCTGTTACGTGGCACCACAGTTACCGCACTATACTCTCAGACAGCTATTTCAGAAGAAGTGAAGAGCGCGTGTGCACTGCTTTGATGGGTGCTCAAAATGCTCAAGCGCACGTTCGCCAATAGCTTTGACTGCATAGCCGCAGAATGTTGTCCGCAAGTATTGTGCGCTAACTGTGGCTTAGCGTAACTGCAGTTAAGTGCGCCCGTGTAACAAGGGTATAAGAGACCATCGAGTAAACTGAAACCAAGTTTGCTTTGTTTAAAAGCGAACGTGAAACCATTTGCGCTCTCTGAAACAGTGCACAGTAAACTCGGGGCAGACATGGGCGCCGAGAAGTAACCAGATTGGGCACGTAGCGTTTCTATGAATACCATGTGCATTGATAGGAGCTTTGGCAATGAATTGGCTGCGTACGGGCTCGGCGCCGGCACATGTCCTGCACGTAAAGGTGTCCGCCTCAATCGGCTTTGCGCACATGCGAGATCGCTCCAAGTAGTGCAGTATGTGAGAAAAAAAAATTAAAGTGAATTGACTGCATAAAATGCGCAAAGCAGGTCCCCAGATAAATAGCGATCCAGAGCCGTTTATACTGAGAGAGTTTGGCCTTCTTAAGGATATTTTGACAGCCTGACAACCACAGCAGCGTAGTCTGACAACCGGGGGATGACTACTTCCGTCCGCCATATTGTGGCTCTGACAACTCTACGCGATTTCTCAGGAATGAACAAGACAAAGAAGTAACGCCATATTGTGTTACCGCGAAATCCGCTTGTTCTAGCGGCCAACAAGCTCCGCCCATTGGCCAAACTCTCTCAGTATAAACGGCTCTGTAGCGATCTGATTCGGAGCGCCACATCATGGTCAACACCGAAACTATTTTCGCGAGTCTAAACGTCATCGTTGTTGCACGTGAAGCGGTACGTGTGAACGAGCACATTTCGCGAAACTTGAGTGTCGCGAAACTGTTGCGCGCCTAAAAGATGCATCATGTGAACAGACCTTTAGAGAAGACACCAAAGAAACTGGCCCCATAGAGGAAAACGAAGATGCTGATCCTCGTTTGTAAATAACCAACTTTGAAGAAAACGAAGGTACCGCACCTGGTTTGAAAACTAACCACCGTAAAAAACGAAGACACTGCCCTACATTCACCGCAGAAGAAAAGAAAGAAGCTGCTTCTCTTTTAAATACCCCCCCCCCCCCCCCTCCCATAGTTTAGGGAGGTTTATAAGCGGCACAACCTGGGGGACATCCGTAGCTGGACTTCTGCGTTTATATAACAGCTTATTCGTTGGCGTTCTCCGCTACAGCTTGCCAGTTATGCATGGTTTAAGTCCGACAAACATGAAAAAGCTTGAATCTCTTCAAGCACAGGCGCTCAGAGTATGCCTTGGGGTACCTCGTTCAACCTCGACCATTGATACAATAGCTGAAACTCACTGCCTACCTATCAGAGCCATTCGCGTTCAGGAGACTCTACGAAATCACATAAGGCACCTTACACGCTCTGCTTACACGGCATGACTCGCACCACCTGGCGGACATATCGGAGAGGTGTTTCTACAGCCGCATTGCACAGGCCATTATTGATCACAGAGAGAACATTCCAGATGCATATCAGGACTCTCTCATCCTCGCTACGCCTCCTTGGTTGTTGCCCCCTCTTGTGCTCCACACAGACATCCCAGGAATAATTAAAAAATCAGCGCTCTCTCCAGTTGTTCTTCGTCAGCTTTCTTTGTCTGTTTTATATACGCGGCACTCTTCCTCCTGCCATTTATACACAGATGCATCGACTACAGATGAAGGATCATCGATTGGATTGGCGTCCCCGGCGCTCTGTCTGAGCACGGGCCACAAGTTGTCTCACAGAATGTGCTCTACTGCGGCAGAGTTGGTAGCCATTCGTGAGGCACTTTGTTACATGTTAGATGTGTCTCCTCGCACTTGGGCAGTTATTACTGACTCTAAGTCAGCCTTCCAATCGCTGCAGTCTCCGCGTAGAAACAGTCCAAACAGGCAATTAGTTCTACAAATTCTGAAAGTTCATGCAGATGCTAACCTTTTAGGACATTCAATTTCTTTCCAATGGATACCTAGCCACTGTGGCCTACAAGGAAATGAAATGGCTGATGCTATGGCTGCACGTGGCCATGACCTCGTTCAGCAAGTTATGGCTCCATTTACAAGATCAGACATTCGTGCAGCTGTGGCACTCCTGGGGAGGTCTACTGCAGCGCGTCATTGGAAAGCGGTCGCCCACCAGAGCTCGTCCTTAAAAATAATTGACCCAAATTTAATGTTCCAAGTTCCACGCGGTCTCAAGAGTCGACGGGAGGCAGTTCTTCATAGAATGCGCCTAACAGTATCTTACACAAACTACTACCTTCATCTCATCGGAAAGCTCGAATCACCCAACTGTCCCCTATGCGGAACCATTGAAGACATCAAACACATACTACTTGAATGCCCTAAGTATACTGATAATCGGCACCAGCTCTACAAAGACATTCATCGGACAACTGGATCAGCCCTCACTCTTCAACATCTTCTCGGACCATGGGATGACGAAAGATACGCTGCAAAGTCAACGAATGCCCTTCTAAAGTTCCTGTCAGCAACAGTCTAGCCACTGTAGCAACAGGCCTTGACAAAAGACTCTGACCTGAGGTCGCAGAAGTTGCCCGCCTTTTTTTTTAATTTGTACTGCGCGTGCGTGTGAGTATGTGTGTGGGCCTGAGATGGAACGCTTTCTTTTCATACTTATCTCTTTCATTCCCTAACTCCCCTCCCCACTCAAAGTAGCCAGTCAGGAGATCAACTCCAGGCTAACATCTCTGATTCCCTTTCTCTACATCAAATAAAAAAAAAAATAGCCCCCCTGAAGAAGGTGCCGAGCCGGCACCGAAACGTTGGGACCCTACGATTTTTTAGGGATTGGTTGGCGTTTGCCCTTTATTTATAATTTTCCATAATATTGGATGCTTTTGAAATTTTTGAGAATGCAATTTCCAAGGCAATGGCGTTTGAAGCAGACGATTTTTGTGCACAGCGGAGATGACTTTCTGGGTTGGCCGGAGCGGGTCACGTGAACGCTGTCACGTCGCCGTGACGTTGACGTGTCGTCTGCTGCATGATGGCGCTCATGCAATTTTTTTACAAAAATTACGTCCTCACTTGGCACACAACTCAGCGCAAATTATTATAAAATGTTCCTTTATTATGTCAAAAAACTATTGTCGTTCCGTACATCTCCACAACATTGAAGAAACAACAGTTTTCTCACGTTACCCAAGCATTTCTGACCGGAGTTGGAACCTCCGGGCGTTCGCCGCTAGTCGCCGAGAGAGGGCGTTCTAGATTGCACTACTCTGCTCCGAATGAGCTTTTCCGCTTACTCTCGCCCCCGACTACCAAGCAGGCATATCCGGTATGGGCGTCGAAAAAATATTAAAACGTTTCAACCTGCAAGTAGTAAAAACAATAGAGGGGAGAGAAAACGAGAATGGGTGACGGTTACGCTTTTCTCCTAAATACATTCTCTTGGCGTGGCGACGGCAAAACAATGTTTTCGCCCATACTGGAAGTGACGACACTTCAAGATGGCGGCGCCCTTGTAGAAAGGGTGCGGCGATATCTGGCAAGTTGGACGCACGCCGGCGCCGGACGGAGTCCCCGTCCGACGCTCCAGTGCGACGAAAACCCTCGCCTCGGAACGTCGTTCCGGCAGTTCGCACGTCGGATCGGACAGTTCGGACGCGCATGTGTCTCGCGCTTTACTACCGAGGTGTAGATTTTTGGTACTTTCTTTTTACTGCAACAGGTGTTATGGCCCCTCCCCCCCTCCCCCCCCCCCCCCCCCCCCTTGAATTGAGGATGTCGGCCGGCGTCCGCCACGGTAGCAAGTGTTCCTAATCTCGCGTGACGTCATGATGTCACCTGACGACACGATGTCAAGTGTCGTCACGGTGCAATGTAACGTCAAATACTCGGTGTTTTTTTTTTTGTTATCTTCTTTCAGAAAATGCTAGTAAGCGTTTCGTGATATGTAGCCACATGTTCGCTCTCAGTGACTAGGCATCGGTTTTACATGGACCCACAGAAATTAATATGACGCCTAGGTATAAGTATCTTGTGTTTCGCCGCAAACTGACTTTATGTCATTCCCAATGTTTTTTTTTTCTTCTTTTTATATACCACTTTGATTTTGAGTATATATTATGTGCAGAATAGCCTTTTCCCTGAACAAAATTGATGTTCTTTTGACACGAAAGTAGTTTCAAACTTAGTTTCGTAAGCGAGACTTATTAGGTTGTGGCGGCCATAGAGTTATTATAATGTACGCTAGAGGTTCAACTGGCGCTGGTGTCTATGCGACTTCAGGGATGCAAAGTGAAGGAAACAGCACCAGTCTACTTTTGCGGCGCTCCTCTGCATTCCTATGAAAGAACGCGCGTGTGTTTTGTCTCTTCACCGGAAAATAACATGGATCACTTTTGTTAATTGGGTCATGCCGAATAGTATGTACCTTTACTATCATAGTAAAAGTGTAATTGCTTTAGGTAGAGTATTCTTCTTCACCAGTGACCGATGTTAAATTTCGCTATATTGAAGGCCCAAACCTCTGTTCCATAGAAGGGGTGGAAGAATCGAATGGAATGTAGGGTGTGTTCAAGGTTCGCCAGTGTTTCGGTGGCGCTTATATATTGCTAATATGCCCATCCGGTAACTATATGAAAAGGGCCTCGTCGTGCATCTTTACGAGCGAGTAAAAAGATTCGAAACGGAACGTATAAATGGTTATGAATGGTGTTTCTTTTTATCATTCCCTACTCCGGGAAGCTTTCATTGGGCCCTCGTTCTCTGGTGTCTTCCTTTTTTCAAATATTTGGAGCGTGCGGGTGATGTTTTGAACGCAGAACATGAATCTTCGTATATATTCATGAGCAGAAAGAATAAAGCGGTACTTATTTATTGCAGATAAGACTAAATTACGTGGCCTACCATCTATTTTGATCGTCTACATACAGAGGCCCAGAGGGAGTTACGAACCCAGCGTTGCTGCGTAATTCTTGCCGCCTCTCGCGGTTTTCTAGATGTCCTTCGCTCGTTTGGCACGTATATCCCCCATGCGGAAAAGCGCCGGCGCCGTGATCGCGCTAACAGTGTCCGACAGCGCACATAAATGCACATATGAAGCTGTTGTAGCACTGTGTTTAATGCTATGAATTTGAAGAAAACAAAACTCCCTAACTGATATAGTATTTCATCTGCGTGACTGAGAAATGTTCCAAGCTACCAGTACGTACGAATTATTCGTGACATTCTTTCCTTATAAGCAAGCGCAGGGAGCAAATGCAGTCACTTTTTGCCATACATAATGCCACGCGCGTCGGCGAGCAAGCGCGTGCGTGGCCTAGTGGTTATCGCGCCCGACTTTCGTGCGGAGGCCCAGGGTTCGATTCCTGGGAGTTACGAGTCTTTTATTTATTCTTTCAGTTCAATGCCGTGGTAAATGTGAGAACCTTGTTATTTGTTCGTCGTCCGAATGTTCTGGTCGCTGAGCCTTCTACACGGAATGTTCCAGAAGCCCACGCGGGCACATAAGGGACTCGGCGTGGCGAGCCGGAGTCAGCCTCGCCCTAGCGCTCGATCCTGCTGTTTCGCCGACATCGACACCTGCGACGCTATCCTTCTTCTATTTTGTTTCTGGCACAAGCTCCCCCCATTAAACGTTTAGTTTGCTTCAGTGATCCTGACGGGTACGAAAACACTCGACCGCGGAGGTAAGTTCACGTGGTTTGCGAGGACTCGGTACGCGAATGACGTCGCTTTGGGTTCCTTCGGTGGTGGAACAGGTTTTCGTAGCGTTAGCCGGTTTGCTCCCAGGACGATGACGGCGCCATACTCGCAGAGGAAGTCCATTCCGAGGATAACGTCCCTCGCACAGTCTTGCAGCATGACGAGCTTCACACGGCACGTCTCACCGTGGATCTCGACGCGAGCAGTACATCTCCCGACTGGTGCGATAAGGTGCCCACCGGCGGTTCGTATCTGAGAGCCTTCCCACGGCGTTGTCACTTTTCGCAGGCGGCGAGAGAGCCTCCCACTCAAGACTGAGTAGTCTGCTCCGGTGTTCACGTGTGCCGATGCCTCGTGGCTGTCGATAACAACGTTTAGGTTGTTAGGCACCGTGGCAGGGGTGTCGTTGAGATGCGTAGCGTCGGGAGAGTGGGAGCGCTCCGTCGTTCTTGGAAGCTCTTTACTTCGGTCGTCTTCGGCAACGCCACCTCCTTGCCGTTGCCGCACTTAGCCTTCCCACCGAGATATGGGGACTGGCTGTCCCGCCGGGAGTGGCGAAAGGTGTGAAAGCGCACGTCGAGTCGAAGGCGAACGGGAACCTCGTGGTAAGGTCGGCACTGGGGTCAGAAGTGGTCGAAGGTACTCCTCAATGCCCCTTGGTCGTTCCCCAAAGCGGGGTCGCGGGTCGCCTGGCGCAAAACCTTGCAGGCCCATTTGTCGGTATGGGCACCTCCGGTAGATGTGGTCGACCTCGCTGCAGTGATAACACAGCGGTCGTCGATCGGCGGTGCGCCACACATCCGTCTTCCCAGGCGCTGGTTGTTCGGTGCGGACGAGTTAGGGCTGCCCTTCCCGACGTCAGAAAGTCTGCGGCGCTGGTAGGTCACGTCGAGGCGGCGTCGAATACTGCCGGGCAGCTGGCACCGGCCTTCGACCTATTGCCGCGTAGGTAACGGAGGGCTCCTCGGGTGCTGCTGCGCTGGCAGGAGCCTCCGGTTGGAATGCCCGCTGAACTTCATCGCGGTCAACTTCGGCTATCGACAGCGAAGCAGGCTGGTTGGCTGCGGGCAGGAGCTTCTTGATTTCCTCCCGGACGACGTCCTCGGATGACCTCGCGGATGTCCGGGGTGTTGCTGCTGTACGGCGAGAGGGCAGCGAAGCCGGGAAGGCTCTGGTAGTGTGAGGCCTGTGCTTGAAGGGCACGTTCGATGTTTGTGGCCTCAGTTATGAAACCTTTGACAGTGATAAGTGGTATTCGGGCTCCGAACAAGTCCTCCCAAGATGTTTTCCTTCACGCCGCGCATCAGGACCCGCAGCTGTTTCTCTTCGGGAGCGTTTGAGCCGCCGCAGTTAATCAGGCGGAGAACGTCTTCGACGAAGCTTGTGACACTCTCGTTCGGCCCTTGGGTTCTTGCTTGCAGAAGTTCTTCGGCCCGATGTTGTCGCTGCTGGTTGGCAAAGGTCCGTCGGAGCTCGGTCTGCAATTCTTCCCACGACAAAATCGACGCTTCGTGGTTTCCGTACCAGGTGCGGGCCATGCCTTCCAAAGCGAAGTAGACGTTCCGTAGGCTTTGCTCAGCCCCCCACCTGTTGAACCGGGCGACGCGTTCGTACGGGCTGAACCAGTCGTCCACATCTTCGCAAAGGTCGCCATTGAAAGTCGCCGGCGTCCGTGGCGGGGCCTGCATGTAGACGATGGAAGTCGTTGGTGTTCCGTCTTGCTGCGATGTGCTGCTAATCGTGGCCGTAGTCCTCGTTGTCTTCGGCGGTAGAGGGACGAATTTCGGGGGCCAGCCTTGGGTATGGCGGCTGGTCCGGGTTTCAGGTTTGTCAACGGGGATAAGCTTTCCGGGTCTGGAGAAAGATCGAGCCCGACTGATCTTCTGAGGGGTACGTTTCACTGGCATGGAGCGTGGTACCCAGCACCTCCACCAAAATGTCACAAATGACAATTAATGGGGCGAACTTGTGCCCAAAACAAATAGAAGGATAGTATCGCAGGCGTCGATGTCGGCAAAACAGCAGGATCGAGAGCTGGGGCGAGACTGACTCCGGCTTGCCACGCGGAGTCCCTTATGTACCCGCGTGGGCTTCTGGAACATTCTGGAACAACATATAAATGTTGTTGGCTGTATTCAGCCAAAACAACAGACGGTCAAAGCGCACACGGATGCCCAAAAAATCTGAGAACGAGCGCCAAATTACAACGCGTAGCGCGTTGTAATTTGGCGCTCGTTCTTAGATTTTTCGCTCGTTTTCAGATTCCCGAAGATTTAGGCCTTCAACTATGCCGAAACTCAGACAAACGCGAGCGAGCATACTCTGCGAGCGGCTGCTCTATTTAGATATGAGCGGGGGCGACTTTAAAGCCTTGAAATGCTTGTTTTTAAGCTGCAGGTATCCTGCAAGGAACGAAATCCGCTCGGAGCCACGGAGTAGCAATACGTTGCCATGCCAACGGTTACCGCATCTCTATGGGCTTAGGAACGGCCAGAATCAGGGACGGTCTTTAAAATGGGGCGAGCCCACCGCTCATTCTTTGTGACTTGAGCCAGATAAAGCAAAGCGAAAGCCCGTTGCACCATTCATCGGCAATGAAATTGGCTAATACTGCAGTGACCATGACGAATTTGCTCCGAAGCGAGCGGAAAGGGTGCCGCCATGTTTGCCGACGCAGCCCGGCCCGGCCCCAGGCTATTTCTTAAATTGTGCGTTGGGGGCGAGCAAAAACCCAAAACCCCAAACGGAGTTTGGGTTCTGCGCTTGCGCAGTGTTGACCCCTATTTCTTTGGGGCCCCCAAGCTTTGGGGCCCCTTATTGTAAAACTCTCCAATAACTCTATGGTGGCGAGAACGATCGGCACAAGCGGACTGCGCGTGTGGAACGCCGACCGGCGCGTTGTGTGTGCGTGCGTGCGTGCGTGCGTGCGTGCGTGCGTGCGTGCGTGTGTGCGCGCGCGCTTGCTTCGTCCACTACAAGGTAAAAGTAATTTCAACCTATAAATTCTAATTCTTCAATTTTAATACAAGCTACGCCCATTGCGATTTCTCGCACTATTAGAGGGCATAGGTATCTTGTAGTCGTTATAATAAAGATAACACTTTTTTAAATATTCTACGGTCACTAAATAGAAAACCAAAAAATTTAAGAAAAAAAGTTGTTCAAACGAGATGGCTCACCATATACCACCGAACAAAGTTGGCTTACGGGTACTATGGACCAACTGAACTCTCTGGTGTCAAGGCACTGCAGTGGCGATGCTGTCGGCACTGCTCATGTGCAGACGCTCCCCCCCCCCCCCCCCCCCCTCCCGAATTTGGTTTCTGTGCACGCGCAGTGCTACCCACACCTGGTGTGGACAAAACGGGCTTGTTTGTTAACAGTGTGAGGGTGTATATAGAAGTAGCGGCACGAAGCCTGTTTTCCGTGAAAGAGAAAAGTGGATGTGCATGTCGGGCCAGCACAGCCGAACACGGTTCACGGACACTTGCATCGTCAAATTCACAGGCGAAAGATGGGGAAACCACCGTAAACCGGAACTTCGAAGAACATCTTATAAAGAACTGCGTGATTGACTTTTCTAGTAACACACCTGTTCCGTGTTCTTTTATTTATTTTTTTCCTATCAGGAATAAGCTTTTGTCCTGCTGGAGCCAGTCTTTCCTGACAGGTGTTCCTAGGGTCATGGTCGGCTTTCGGACTGCGTATGGTGAAGTGCAATCCGTCAAGGAGTACAGCGTCGAGGAGATGCCATCCCTTGCCAGGGTGACTGCAATACCTGCCTTACTTCTTACCCATATTTCCAATCAGACATTCCGTTAATTTAAACGAGTACAATACGTATCATGCCTATGTGTAATGAGAAAGCTGGGCAATGAAGTTAGAAAGGTGTGGGATTCCCACTTGAAACTATTGTCACCTTGTTCGTTCTGGTGACATTTTGTTTTATTTTGTGTTTTTGTCACATTTTTTTTCTCATCTTATCTTCGCCTTCAAGCTAAGAACGAGGCACAAGCTACCTGTTTGCAGAGAAAGTCACCCCTCTAACTAACAACAAGCAAACAATCGCTCCTCGTGTACAGATGTGAGTGCACAGTTACGTGGTTTTAGAAGAAAATTTTATAGGTTTTGGTAACACGCTGTTTTCACCGTACACTCTAAACCCATTCCGTTCTTGAAAGGTACCTCGACGCCCCAATAACTATAGACCTTTCCAATGTTTACAAAATCACAGTCCAGCGTGCGATCTTCACAGCCCAGCACGTGCGTGTTCGTCGCTTCGGAAAGCGAGCAAAGCACGCGCCATACGCACGAACGCTCAAAATGTCACCGGCCACAAGCTCGTTTTTGGAAAGGTCTATATGCAGCTCGTGAAGAACGGCTTCGCATCAAGCACTATCGCCTACTGGCGTACTAGAGAGGCAACTGGGCGATGAAGCACACTTTCGCATCAAAAAAAGAGCTTAAAAAAATCCCTTATAGGTTTTTCACAAATAAGGTTTAACAGGGTGTTTAAAAGAACTTTTTAGGGGGCAAAATATGGACAAGCCGAAGAACCGCTAAGAGTTATTTTGCGACCAGGTGTTTTTAGAGTGATATATTTTCAGCATAGGGTGAACGGGTCAATGATGTGAACCGGCACTTCTGTGATAGTACAGATGTCACTGCTTTCGAACCATTCTCACTAACACGTGCTAGTCTTTTACTACTACGGTTAAAGTAAAAGTTGTGAATGGCTGGACGTTTGCATCTGTGTTCTGGTGCGTGAAGACTAGAACAAAATTTACATTTCACATTTATTTTAAAAAAAAACAGCATAAGGATATTCTTTAAGAAATTGCACCTTGTTTTCGAAAGTTGTTTATTTTAAGTAAATTTAACTTGGCGCCGCATGGCCTCTATCTTTTGAGCCTTGAACCCCTAATTATTAGCAACTCGCAAGTTGAGCATTTATACAGATGTATGTTCCATTGGATCCCAAACCAGTAATTGGTGTTTCAGACAACTCCATAAAAATCTGAAGGTAATAAGAAATGACAGTTAAGAATAGACAAAAAGACCATTCGTTTCAACCTAAGAAACTAGTCCCCAAGTTAGAGACAAGCAACACTCGCCGTTGACTTCAAGTTCCAAAGTTGTCGAAACTTAAGAAAATTAATAAAATTCGGAGAATGAACAAAAATTGTAGTAAGCGCCTCATATTTAGTTATATATCTTAACTGGTAAAAAGTAGGATAGCGACGAAGCAACACACGACAGCGCAACCCGGTCGAACTAGCACGCGCCAAAATAACACAGTTCAATGTAGAGGCAACACACATCGACGAAGAGAGCAATAATTAATGGTAAGGTGTTAATGCAAAGTGCCCGAAAGGAACACATTATTTAAGCGTATTTATCACAACATGTTTGCTTAATGTCACTGCCTCTACTTTCCTAATGTCCAATAATTGAATCTAAAGTTACTGGACTGCAAAAAGTTAATAAAGCAAGATGGTGTACAAAGAGCATTGAGGATTCACTTATTTGCATGCTGTACAAGATGTGCCACACGGAGCAGTTATCTGGTGATATCTTATCTGTGGGACTCGCAAACAAGATCAATGACCGCCTATTCGAGCCTCCGGCAACACACCTATCACTGAAGAGCTACTCCTGTTCTCTCTTGCAGGGGCAGTGGTCAGACAGAGTCTGCCTGAGATTTCTGGACGAAATGCTGTCCTTCGTAAAGGACTGCGTGACCGAAGACGACCCAAAGTAAGTCGGTACAGGACAAAGGGAATCGTTGCCAGAACCTCGCTGAAGTTCCCACGGGGCTTGCACGTTTATGCTAAATAGACCCTTTCATAACCCCATCACGAAGCATGCGATTGGGCCCGAGTCCTGGCCGAACGTTGACGCAGCGTTCGTTTCCAATACGAGCTGAGTCGAACTCGCGCCGAACGCTGACGCTGCCCTCGTGTCCAATACATGCTCAGAGCACGTGATCAATCAATGGTGGACTCGGATAACTGCCGCCGCAGCTACTATAGGTGGCGCACAATTTCGAAAATGGTTTATTGTGTGCTGGGCTGGGTTCATGCGGCAGGGGCGGTTTTTCAGTAACTTCCAATCAGGCTCAGAAGCTCAGACCACAGTAATATTTCTCCGGTCAGACGTAACTGTTAATTGTTAAATTGTTTTTCTCCCGTATGTTATACCAGGCAATGCGGGTAGAAACTGCGTGGTCGAGAGTGCCTGGAGACGCCAGAACGCCGAGCTCTGGTTGGATTGATTAGTGGGCAGATGCAAAGCTAGCTGCCTGTGTCTCGACTGCACTCGCCCAATGCGTTCGAATACAAAAGCTGAACGCCGGACGCCGGCGTTCAGCATTCTAACGCGTTTGATGAGTGTAGTGCAGACAAAGGCAGCTAGCTTTGCGTCTGCCAACTGATCATTTCAACCGGAGCTCAGGTTTCTGACGTCTCCACACGCTCTTCTCTCTTCCTCTCCCTCAGTTTCAGGCCGCATACAGCCTTAGGCGGGTGGGTAGCTTCCGATTCACATTAAAATGGCATCAGGCCTTACGTTAGAAACCTTTTCATCCTCCGTCGCATGGGTGCTGCCATCTTGTGAATCACGTGACGCGGCCGCCATAAGGTGGCTTCAAATCGTCGCTCCTCTCTCCTTTCGGCGCATTGGCGAAGGCGTTGTATTCGTGTTTTTTTTTTGTTTTTTTTCGTCCGTTTTACCGCAATTTTTTGTCGTGCTATGTGAAGTGTCGTCTGATACTTATTTTTACGACCTGACTGCATTTCATAATTACGTGCATAACTTCTGCACTTTATTTTATACCAGGTTATGACTATTTGCACCGTCGGCGTACCAGATACGTGTGAGAAAAGGAATCAGCGTTAGCACTTGTACACATTGCGTACGTAGATGTCTCTGAGTCAGACTACGGTCGATAGGCCAATTATTTATGACAGCGGAAATTCGCTTAAGTGATAGTGGCTAAGTGTTAGTGGCGCAAGGTACATTAATGATCACGTACTTATGATCTCGAAGGAGGCAAATATAGTCATCACAAGTAGTCGGTTTCTTGACAGTATCGTGCTCTGCCTTCATAACAAATCCAAAACAGTTGCTTTTGATTATATGGGGAATACATTTTGCGGTAAAAACATTCGCTTAACCTGTTTATTTGTGAATTTAAAGAAATTATACATTGTGCTCCGTCTCATGTTTGCAGTCATTCAATTTTCTTAAGATATCCTATTCAATTAATTTATTTAGACACACAAGGATCGCTCCCCGGGTGAAAAACGTGTCAAAGACAGCTTGTGAGTGCCTGACAATAGCGCCTGAGGCACGCGATATATGACGCCAAAAAGAAGCCGTTGCATGGCAATCACTCGAGTGCAGCGCTGTCGATGCTGGATTTATTCTCGACGCCGCTGAAAGTAAAAAGGGTATCTGTTCAAGCAAATAAAGACATGTCTACACAAATCCATGAAGTGGTGCCTGGCATTTGACTTGAGCCAACTTGCTGGAGGTCAATTCTCTTACGCCATTAAATTCTATTTCGCAAATTGTACGGAAGACAGACGTCAGACTTCAATTGACGGGTTTGTCCCTTATCTCATATTCTGAATACGTTCTAAGGAAAAGCCCGTAAAACAAATAGTTTTCTAAAGTCAATACTGTGAAATGCTGCTGATGAATACTCTAGCCGAGGTGATGGTTGAACAAATTTCCTACTCGGCCTAGGATGGACCATCAAAACATATCTCGAGTACTTAATTTTTTTAAAGATATCGATGGATACCATATCGCTTCTTTTTTGCATTCAATACGTCATTACACGGGGGTTTCCCTGTCAGCAGTTTTCACAAAACGTTGGTGTCCTCAAAAACCGAACAGTGTGCACTAAACATCTGTTTTCTGCGATTCAGCCCCATTGTTAGTCAGGTCGTCGACCTGATTTTTACTGTGACCTACTTTTTCACTGTGGAAACTAGTGTCAGCGAGCACGTCCAGTACGGCCGTAGACATCCGTAATCCTCCCCCGACATCATTTCAGTCGTTTCGCCGCCGAACCTGGCCAAACGAAGAACATGATCAAATAAAGATGTTCGTAAAAACGTCCAAAAGTTATTCTCGTAACTACGGCGTAGTTTTGAAGGTGTCCCATCACTGGTTGTCTACCACAAGGGATACATTTATGTCACGAAACTAAGCGAAAACGACATAACACACCAACACAGTCGCGAGCCCGCTGAAACCAAAACCAACAAATTGAAGCCCCCTTATGGCGACGCGTGTATCACTGCCCTCTGTCCACCGGTCAGGTAACTACTGAGATAAAAAGGTCTCTAATTAGGATACTTCAATTAATCCAGAGACGCAAGCGAGCTGGACAAGAATAATGATTCTATTCCCTGGAGAAGGGGAACTAGGGGGACAAAGGACAAACACAAATCTCCAAACACAATTAGATGACTGGCCCGCGATTGAAAGAATCCGCCTGGTCCTGGTGTCGAACCAGGGACCTCTCAGTTTACAGGGGAGCGCTCTACCAACTGAGCTTACCAGGAGTTAAAGGGCCCCTGACACGCCAAAAAAAAAAAATATTTTTTTTTCATGCTAGGCGTTGAAATGGCATATCAGGACATTACGAAAAATTGTTTCACTATAGAGTTGCTTAGTTTTGTTTTTATAAAAAATAGAAATACGAGACCCAATTCAAAGTTCCCGCCGTGCACTGTGACGTAACAGTGTACCGCAAGGTGTCGGGGCGGTCAGAAGGGAGGCATCGCCGGAAGTCACGTGAGTTGTATCCCTCCTCGTGCTTACCGCGAGCGCGTGTAATATTTTTTTAAAATATTCTTGTTATTCTCCGCACCCCCACGAGCGATCCAAGCAGACAAGGTTTCTTTTATTTGCTTTTCGTCACTTAATGTTGCTGTGAAGGTAGAAGAAGTGGAGCCAGTGATTTGACGTGATCAACTACAATGCCTAGAAGGTGCTGTGTAAGGGTCTGTCCCATTATTTTAGCAACTGAAGAAAATATCACACTGCATGCATTTCCGAGAGACATACATCGGCCGCATGTGCACCTAGTAAACAAGTTCTACTCATGTTCTAGACAAAATACGTACTTTGTGCTCGACGTTTACTTGTACTTGGTACACTCACCAGTTCGTATTCGCAACTTTCACGACCTATAGGGGGCGCGCTGGCGCCTATCAAAATGGCTGTCATCTGGATGATCGTCGTCGAACAGCAGTGCGAGGTGGGGTATGCGACGCGTAAGGAATTATAGTTTTGCTACATACGAGCAATATTAGAGCCCTAGTTTATTTTTTCACGTCAGGAAGGTGTGGGCAAACACCTTTATTCTAAAGCCGATCATCCAGGAGCTAGGGAGCGCGATTCTCGCACCGCGGTACCACCATCGCTGAAAGTTGCGAATTCTTTAGACGGCAGGCATCTTCAGCCTGGAGAGTATCCGATGATTCAACGACCTCGGTGTCTGAACCTTCAGCAATGCGATCGGGCGTGCCGTATGCTAGCAATCCTAATTTCTGCGAGCGTTCTAAAATCTTTTTTTTTTTCAAAACTTGATAGCTTGTGTTGCGCCCAGTATAGCTCTGTATCATCGGACTGACGGCATGCACTCGTACACTGGCTTGTACTCGCAACGCTTTCATCATTGACCTCCATCACGTCGATCCACTGACTCTTCGTCCTCAAATTTTACAGCACGCAAACTAACCAACGGTGCAGCGATAAAGAGCTAGTGGAACTGAAACTTCGTTTTCTACGATCGCTCGTACGAAGATCAGAATAAAAAAAAAGGCTTAGGCACGGTCGCGGAGAGCACGAGGAGTGAAACTCACGTGACTTCCGGTGAACCCACTTTTAGTGACGTAGGTCGATGCCTCCCTTCTGACCGCCTCGACACCTTGCGGTACACTGTTACGTCACAGTGCACTGGCGGGAACTTTGAATTGGGCCTCGTATTTCTATTTTTTTATAAAAAAACTACGCAACTCTAGAGTGAAACAATTTTTTTGTAATGTCCTGATATGCCATTTCAACGCCTAGCATGAAAAAAAAAAAATTTTTTTGGCGTGTCAGAGGCCCTTTAAGGTCCGTTCACACCCTTGCAACCGAGTGCGACCGAGAGAGACAAGACCGGTTTTTAAGCCTCTTGCGACGTCTTTGGACCAGCTCCGCTGCAGCGCATCCGGTGCTAAGAAGTCGCAAGAGGCTTAAAAACCGGTCTGGTCTCTCTCGGTCGTACTCGGTTGCAAGAGTGTGAACGGACCTTTAGACGTCAGTAGAGCAACGGGTTTTATCAACTGCCACCAGTCTAACACGAATAAGGGTGAACGGCCTGCATTTTAGTAATAGTATGATACCGCAATTAATGCAGAGGTGCATGCGAGCTGGACAAGAATGATGATTAGAATCCCTGGAGAAGGGGAACAAGGGGGACAAAGGACAAACTCATATCTCCAAACACAGGGATTATAATCATCATTTTTGTCCAGATCACTTGCACCTTTGCATTAATTGCAGCATCATAATAACAATAAAATGCAGGCCGTTTACCCTTCCTGGTGTTACACTGGCGGCAGCTGATAAACCGTTCGTTTTACTGACAGTCTAACCCCTGGTTAACTCAGTTGGTAGAGCGCTCCACTGGAAATAGAGAGGTCCCTGGTTCGATACCAGAATTAGGCGGATTTTTTGCTCGCGCTCCAGTCACCAAGCTGTGTTTGGAGATTTGTTTGTCCTTTGCCCCCCTTGTACCCATCTCCAGGGATTACACTCATTATTCTAGCTCACTTTCACCTTAGCAATAATTACAGTATCATAATAATATTAAAATGCAGGCCGTTCACCCTTGTTGGTGTCAGACTGGTGACAGCTGATAAAACCCGTTTAATGTACTGACGTCTAACTCCTGGTTCTCTCAGTTGGTGGAGCGCTCCTTTGGAAATAGAGAGGTCCCTAGTTCGATACCAGGACCAGGCGGATTTTTCGGTCACGCACCAGTCACCTAGCTGTGTTTGGAGATTTGTGTTTGTCCTTTGTCCTCCTTGTTCCCCTTTTTCAGGGAATTTAATTATCACTATAATTAAGGTTCCGTGTTTTCGGATAAATTAAAAAAAAAAAAAATCTCCAAAAAACATTCGCCCGTAAATTCTACATCAATTCGGATCCAAATTGCGAGGTTACAACGACAAAATAAGAAAAGAATGAGGAAATCCCGCTTCCGTTTTCTTTGAAATCTCAATATACTGACAAAGGGGGTTTGCCTTTTATCTCGTCAAAGGTTCTTCAGGACAACAGGCCATAGTAATCGGGTGTTGTTTATTTATTTATTTTTTTTTTTAATTTAGAAAATTTGAAACACAGTGAAATACGCACTGAATTTTCAAAAAATTTGCATTTTTACAAAACTAAAGTTCGATAAACGCCGAATTTATAGAAAAGAATAAACAAAAAAAAAAAAACACACTCCGAAATTTAGAAGAAATAAACTCCGAAATCACAGAATCCTAGTTATAATTTATTTGTTTTTATACAATCGTATGCTAATGTAAATCTCAGATATCGCTTTCACTCAGGCCTTCCCGGCCAAAATAAGTATTGCCAAAGGTTGATATTGGCTACGCCCAAACGACAACGATAATTAATTTTCTTCCCTTGGAACTCGTTTCATCGGCCAACATCTCCGGTTTTATGCCAAAAGTTTGATAGCTGGCGGCATTGTTAAACCTACAGCTAAAGACATCATACTCTCTACTATAATAGAGAGTAAAGTAAAGAGCTATAGGTCTGCTCTTTAAGGACGGGCATATTGCAAGAACTGCTGCTAGACGTTTTGGAATTTACCGGTTAGGCTGACTGGCCTCGAGACACAAATCCTTCAAAAATCCCCAGCCTTCACTGTCTCTTTACCCGGATTAATCTTTTCTCAAAATCTTCCCCTCTCTTTCTCTTCACTCTCGTCTCACTCCCTCTGACTTCTTTTCTTTCCAATTTTACGGGAAACTAATACGTCACCGACGGCCTATGAAAGGCAGAGCTTGGACACTCCCGAGCATCTAATCGTCGCCCCGTAGTCATTGAAAATGCTGGAGTAGCCGATAAGAAAGCCCAAGTAGAAATCACGAGGCGTGAACCTGATGAGCCACGACCTGCGTTTCTTTGTCTGGCAGTGACATCTAATCGATACCTACCTAGAAGACAAGGGCTGCGCATGACGCCATAATTACTGGTTCGCTGGTTTACAAAATAACTGGAATGCCTACAAGTTTTAACATTTTGCGACTTGGTTATATGCCGAGTTTGTGACCGCTTGCATGACATCCATGAAACCGCATATAGCTACGGGAAAAGTTTAGGATAAGCAACCGATAAATATACTAAAGTCTGCAGTTTCTTCATGTCATACAATTGCCGGCAAAGTGTTAGTGATATTTTCTAGCTATATTGTTCTTTGTTTTGTCTTTTTCAGCGCGGTGTACCTGTTCACCTTTGACCCCAAACAAGACCCAAAAGTGGTCTGCAAGAAGCTTTCTGATCCAGGCGAATTTCAGATCCTATCGTCGTCGTATTTGGATGCATTTGGCCATTGATTTGGTATTTGAACGAAGAAAAAATTGTGTAGGTAACTGGGTACTAATGATTGAAAACCCCTCGACAAAAGGTGTCTTGCGTCACGAACGTTGCGTCATTTGTCATACAAACGTGACATGGGCTGCCTTTAGAGGAGTTTTAAACTGCTCAAATGTTATGTAGAGCACTGATCGAGGCGTATTGTGTAGGCAGGGATTGGTGCGTATTATATATCGGAAAACAAAAGTTCGCTTTCCCCATTTCCCAGTAATAGGAGGGATAAAAAAAAATATCTTCGCGAACAAACTGCCAGCCCCGGTGGACGCCAGAGATTGCAAGAAAAAATATACTAATAGGCCATATGCAAAAGTCCTTCCCAGCTATCATCATCATGCCATTAGGAGCAGCCATATTGGGGGGTTTATCACATCCTCCAGTTGTGGACGAGGCGCATCTGCATTTAACTCGGTTTTCATAATATTAGGGCGGTTTATTTGTACATTCAACGGGTCGCTGGTTAGTTTCGGTTCAAAGAAGAAAAGAAAGACGGCCGCAAAATTCTGGAAAAGGAATTGCCAGCATCGAGGTCGCAAGACTCATCACTCAAGCAGTGAACTGGGCCATCCAGGTCAATGAACGGTATTTCTCGAAGACGTTCTGTGACGGGTTCATACTGGACTTGCAGCAGGTGATGATAGTTTAGTTCTACGACTTCTACTTTGCCGGGACTATTGTTTCACTGGCGAAACCATCGGTACGGGAACCCCCCAATATGGTGGAAATCTGATAATTGATCATAAATACACTAGATGGAGCTTCTTTTTGCATATGGTCTATTGGCTAGATATTTAACTATAATTTACAAATTAACATTTTAGTTAGTCAAAATAAACATAAGGTTTAAATTAGAAACTTGCTGAGCGTCGTCGAAAAATTTAGCTAATTATGTCTATCCCTGTAAGAAAATAACGCTGAAATCCCTGTTGACTTTGTCATGATCCAGAGCCTACGTGCCATACGGTGAAGTTGAATGGCTCTACGTAATGCTGATATGGATGCGCGCCCTGTGAGAATGTATTTTACAGAAAATGTACGCCTTGTAAAAGCCGTGCACTCTATCTTAGCTTGTCCGGTTGAAGTCTTGAATTTTAAGAATTTTAAACTTCATGTTCGCGCTGTTTATTTTACCCTTCGAAATGTTTTGTATTTCTTTGTCAAAGCACGAAATAAAAAATGAAAGCCGTTTACAACTCCCTGTAACGCCGAATTAGAGCGCAGCTCTTGAGGAGGAGGGGAAGGCACCGGGGGGGGGGGTCACGTGACCTCGGGGGGTCACATGGCCTGGGGGTCACGTGACCTCGGGGGGTCACATGGCCTCGGGGGGTCACGTGACCTGGGGGGTCACATGACCTTGGGGGGTCATGTGACCTCGCGGTTACGCCGACGCCGCTCAAGCCAGAAACGGGCCCCTAAGAGCTGCGCTCTAAAAGAAATAAAAAAAAACATTTTTGTGGCAATTTTACTGCCAGGTTTTACCAAGTGCGGACTTGGGATGTTGGGCTCCACCGGAGCACCTTCAGCGACCAGCCGGGCCGGGGTGACAGGCATGCCTCAGCTTAGACTGAGTTTAAGATTTTCTTGTCGCCACTGCCAACTGGTTCTGCGGTTTCGAACACCGTTTTCAGCAAACTAACGTCCGGGGCCTCCGCTATCGCGTGGAAGACTTACGTGACACCCTGAGTCGTCTGGCACTGCTCCTCGAAGTCATCGCTTTGGGGGCGTAACAGATTAACCACGTCTGGGCTGTGACTTCCAAGTCATCCGAGGGTAAAGGGAGGGTTCCCAAGACGAAAGATCTTGTTGTCAATAAGCGGCGGTGCATCGTCATCGATCCGGACATCCGGGACCACGTGCCTGCTAAGGAGGTGAGGGCGGCACTCGCACCGTATGGCAAGGTGACTGAAGTGGGGAAACTAGAAGTGGCCTGTGCAGGACGTTGAGGGCTGTGCGTCAATGATGCGTACGGCCGTAATTCGGCTCAAGTCCGAGCTTGGTTTGCATGACCTGCCACACCAGCTCCGAATCGCCGGAGGAGTGGCACTCGTCGTGGCGCCGGGCAGGGCACCACTCTGCCTGCGCTGCCAGCGAACTGGCCACATCCGCAACGAGTGCTCGTGCCGAAGTGCGAAACATGCACCCGGTTCAAACATGACGCCGACCACTGCGCGAGGACGTACAAATCCGCCACGAGTTCTGGAGGAGGGGATGCCAACGCTGAGCTTTTCGTGGTTCAAGCGAATCCGAAGGCGACGGTCAAGGGGCGGTTCCCGCCATTGAGACACACACGGATGGCATAGTCAAGAAGAAAAACGACAGACCCGCGCCGCAGCGCCCACTGACGACGGCTAACACCACACCGATCGCCGAGACCCCACCCGAACCTGAGGACGAGACCTCGAGCAAGGAATGGCGGCGCCTAAGGCGGTGACGTTCACGGAGACAACCGAGGGGCAGCAGGGCAACGGGGTGCACATGGCCAACGCCAGTGCGCTGGCCACAAAGCGGCCTTTTGAGTAGGACTCAGAGTCGTTTAAAATCGACAATTTCAAGAGTCCGTCGGAGCTGCCGGCAAAGACGGTGCTGCATAAAGGTCTGCAGGTCTTTATGCAGCACCGTCTTCGCCGGCAGCTCCGACGGACTCGTGAAACTGTCGTGTCGACCTTATACCCAATTCACACGGCAGCATAAAGGTACCTTTAGCTGAGGTTCCTTAGCTGAAGGTACCTGTAGTAAACGGCGTTCTTGATCAAACGATAAATAAACGGAACACTTTAGGTTGATGTCGATTGCATTCCAGCTTAACCGCGAGAGGAGCCCGTGATAAATAAGTATTCCTCAAAATCGGTTTGACGCGCAGTTTTTTTTTTTTTTTTATTGGATGTGAAATATCACATTTAAAACCGAAATATTATTTCTGTCTGCTTTTGCGGCACTTTACTTTTTTCTCTAAGTCTAAGGGCGCACCTAAATGAATCTTGCTTTAAAACGTCCAAACCGTCTGGCCACACTGGCCCTAAATCATCTGCGTTTACGAGTTTGCATTGCGAGGTGGGCGACCTTTTTATGTTTAGCAGCTACATTTTCTTGCAAAGTTCTCACTGAAGTAGCTAAAGAGTGCCCGGCAGAAACGAACCACGACGGAGTCTCACGCCAGTCACGCGATCGAAAGGGATGGACGAGGACGAAGATAAAGGGTCCTGAGTGGGAGAGTTGGGCGACTCGTCTACGTACAACCTCGAAAAAGAGCTCGCAGTGGTCCATCGCGTTCGGGTTCGTAGCAGACATTGTTTTCCACGTGCCGCCGCTGCTACCTGCTAGCTAGAGTATGCGTTCACCATTATTGTATTATTCCATCACATTTGTGTTCACAATAATTTCAAAGTTTGATACTGATATGTATTCAATTTTTTATAATGCATTAAACAAGATATATTTATATATCTGTGATATTATTTTGAGTTCGTGAGTCCGAGGCTACTCCCTGTAGCTGTTAAGGGAGCTCGGCTAGCTCCGTTTAACACAGGACCTCCCTTAGCGAAAGGGACCTTTATGCGCCGTGTGATCATGATCTCCAGCTCCCTTTACGACAGCTACCTCGGCTAAAGGTACCTTTACGCTGCCGTGTGATTTGGGTATTAGAAATCGGTCTCGTCTTAGTTGGTCCTACTCGGTTGCAAGTGTCTGAACGGGCTCTAAGAGGAAGCCGCTGTTAAGACTTCGACCAAGCACTGCTCCCGAACCCAGGGGCCCGGATAAAGGCGAATCCGACCGAGTGCAACTGCAACGGCTTGCGGCAACGGGTTGCCATGGCAACAGCTGCGTCGGCTCCAACAGAACGGGGTAGAAACCGGTTTTGTTGTAGCTGACGCACTTGTTGCCATAGCAACCCGTACGTCGCAAGCCGTTGCAGTTGCACTTGGTCGGACTCGACACAAGTCTGTGTGAATAGCACCCGTAAGCCGGTTTTTTTTTTTGTTTTTTTGTTTTTTTGTTCCACGAATCTAGCTTTTTGACCAATGGCGGTGAAGTTCGAACTCCGCCCCTTTCCTGCCCACGCAGCCCACAGAATGATTAGCGCCGAGGCACTCCTTGTGTAAAGGCCCGGCCAAGCAGGTATCGCTAGGTTGGACATTTTAGAAAAGGTACATGGAAGTGACGTAATGGAAAGGAGGAACGTATCCTAGCAACACTCACGTGGCGGTTCCGCCCACTTTGACGCCTCTACGTCATCGCAAACTTGACACCTGTCACCCGTTTGAGCGACGTCCGGAGCCAACCCCCGACGAGCGGAAGGAGCTACACATTCCCCGAGCCGTCCCTACGCGCGGGATACGGGGTAGGATTTACTACGACGCGGGGAGCAGTTCCTGCGTTTAGTGAACGAACGGCAACCAATCCTGTGCGTCGCTGGCCGTCGCATCTGTTCTAGTACAGGTAAAAGTATTGAAAAACAATAAAAACTTGTTGGGCGTTGTTAAAACAAACCGTTTATTTCTGTCCTTTTGCAATACATTTAAGAGTTAATAGGAGAGAAAGTTGTTTCAATGTTACAAGGAACGCGGGATGCGCGCTTCTCGCCTTCTTTTAAAACAACATGTCGGAGCAAGCCAGAATCGCGGGGTTGATGGCTGCACATAAAGAGCTCCCGTTTCGTCGTCCCGGCGCGTAATGAAGGCGCGGAAGCAAGCAGACGACCTGAACAAAGACGCCTGCTTGCTCTGTTGAACCCAAGAAACATTCGGTTGATATGACTTACCCTGAGACAGGGAAGAAACAAGATTCGTAAAAGGGACGCGCTCAACACACAGCGTATCCAAAAACAGCTGTGTGTGCGGAGACGTGCCTAAATTTCTTTTCCTTCCTGTCTCAGGTCTAGGTATGTCCACTTTTTACGAGCTCGCCTGCGCCTTCACCTTTTTTGAGACCTACAGTGTAGTCATAACTTGCAACAGCAACTACTTTCATCTTGTCTGGAATACCTCAGTAGCAAACGTCGCCACGTCTTTTTTGTATATGCTGTAAACGACTTAAGTTTCGCGAATCGCCTACAATTCGCAAAAAAATAGGTCCCGCGAACAATTCCGGTAAGATGTCAACACATTGGAATCTATATTGAGATCCCACCGCGTCGTGAAAATTAGAACCCGCGGATTATTCCAAAACTTCAGCTTTAACCTAAATCGCAAAATATTGAGCCCTCGAAAAATAGGTCGCTCACAGTATATTATTGTCTAGCTGCATTTCATCTTGTCTCGAATATGGCAGGCCTTCGTGTATATTAGTAGATATGTTAAGAAATACAACCTAGAGGTAGTGTGCTGCAAAACGTGTTCAAAAAAGAGATCAATGTTTGACATAACATGTGATTTAAGAATGTCCGAATGTTTACGTTATGCTATGCTAGTCAGTGTTCATTTTTACTTTCGAGAATGAAATATTGCAAAACCTGTTTTCATATAATTTTACTTTTTCAATTTACGGTTTTGCGTTCTAAAAATAAAGCACTTTGAAAAATAAACTAGCTGTGCAACATAACATAAACCCTGATACTCTATGTAAAAAGGACACATACACCGAAAGGTCTCAAAAACAGCTGAAATTTTTATTTTCCAAAAAGAGCTAAAATAGGCACCATGACAAAAAGTAAGGGGGAGAGAGAAACCTGGAATGACTTGAGAGATCCTGACACAAATCCCAATACTAACATCAAGAGGCACACCTGAGTGATGTAGTCATAATACAGAGGGTAATAACGGGATGTTTAAAACCACGGGGGATATGAAACAATACCCAAAATGGCAATATCCCTGGTTTAATCAACACCGAGAAATAGGTCGTTACAGGTCTACAGATGGTCTAAAGTATTTATCGGCTCTTTGCAGGGGAAAGCCAGGTGACCTTTGTCGGTTTGGCAACCCGCAAGCCTTCTCTGTCCTTATCCCACGCATTTCATGCCTTCTGCTCATAAAATCGAAAGGCTATCAATATCACCGCTATGCACTCAACACATATCTGGGGGCAGTACCATCCGTCTCTAAACACAGCACATAAAATACCTGTGAACAAGTCCATCATGTTCCTCGACCTCACACTGCAATTTAAAGATATAAACATATGTTGGAAGTATGAACCAGGGTCATGCAAAAGATTTCTTTTGTTTGCATCTGGACATTCCAAAACTATAAAAGGCAGTGTTTCCTACATTGCTCTTGTATCGGCCTTAAAGAAATATTGTCACCAGAACAATGGGCAAAGTTTTGAAAAGCAATTTTCCTGCCTACGTGATTCTGGCTATCCGATTGGTGTCTTGGTACGCTCACCTGAAAACATTTGCACCGAACTAACACAAATCAGCTGGCACAGATATGGAACAGAGAAGACAAGAACTAAGCAAAAAATTGTAGTACCCTACATTCATGGCATTACCCATACAGTGAAAGGAAGTAGCTGCGAGGCAGGGCAATAAGCTTGTGTGCTCTGCTCCAAACACGGCGTATTGTATGAACAAAGGTATAAAACGCAGGCGAGCTGCTGGATGACATCCATAGCAACCCTGAGACGTAGGAACAATAAAAAAAAACGGACAGAACAATGAAGTTTCTAACACAGCTTGAAATGTATTGAACAACCATCGCCTTATATACATGTCCCAGACCTCTTTTTACAATTCGAACGACCTCCTCGCCCACCACACAGTGTACCCTAAAAAGACAAAGTAAATTGCAACTTCAACCAGAAAAAAATGTGCAGCATTTCTTACAAGACACTATGTGCCCCGTGTTACATAGAGGTTGTTTATTACATTCCCCTACCACGTGGCAAATGTCCCATCGGTCAAACTGGTAGGTGAGTAAATGTGTAAACAGATGCTGCTTGACAGAGCATGCAGCATCTGTCAAGGAAACTACAGCAGGTCATTGCCGCACCTGTAAATGCAGTGTTGTGTTCAGCAGCATCACCATTATTGCAAGAAACAAAAGCCTGTATGCACGAGAAATGCGAAAACATATAAAACAATGGCCATCGAAGGAAACAAAGTAGCATGCGTCAGTGTGCCTTCCATTAAACTCGACAAGAAAAGCAATAGTGTTTGGAATGTTTTACGTCCCGCTGAAATGCGGGTCGTTTCAAACTAAATTGTATCTACAGCTCTCAGAATAAAGAACAAAAAGAAACAGATAGCTGAGGCACATGAAGAGGAAGAGGTATTAAACCATAGTTGGTAGTCCAGCGATATGTTTTTCTCTCAAGTTCAAGCTGGCCCTAGCCATGGTGGCTGCGCGATGAACTGTGCAAGGTGATGGAGCTGAAGAGACTGCATAGATTATGGACGTCCATGATCGCGGAGCAGCGAGCGAAGTGTGCACTTGACGGCTTTCACGGGGAGGGCTTCAGTGACGGCAAGGAAACAGATGGGTCCTTGGTGGTCGGGACCGCAGTCGTGGTGGTGAGCGGCTCCCCGTCGCCGGCGGCGTCCGTGCTGGGCATCACCGTGGCGAGGGCAGTAGGGGCTCCCCGACGGCGTCCTTTGGGGCGAGACCACCGTCGTGGCGACAGACTCCTTGATGCCGGCGGCGTCCCTCATGGGTGGGACTGCAATCCTGGCGTGTGTGGCGCTGCGCAGGGGCACGGCTGCAGCAGGTCTCGAACCGGGCGACAAGGCGTTGCCTCAAAGCCCTGTCCGAGAGGCCGACCAGAAGGTTGGCAGGAGCTGCAGCCTCTCGCCATCAGACGCTGACCCCTCCGAGCTCGGCTCAGACTCAAACTCTCACTTTTCAGGGTCGGAACCTGACTCCGGTTTTGGCTCACTCAATACAAGGCAGGCGTTGTCCAGCACTGCACGTGTCGTTATAATGGTGGTGGTGGCTATTGATGGATGATAATGCAGAGTCCGGTGCCTTTGCAGACACGAGAATCTGTTTTTCAACAGCCCACTGCAGCGCTCCACAACGGCAGCAAGCAATGGAGGTCACGTGGATCCCAAGGACAGGGGTGATGAACCATGACTCCAAGCCGTAGCCGTCGTCGCCCACCTTGGCTCTATGCATCTTACCCAGCATTCGGCGTCACGCATCTGCAAGTGTGAGAGAGATACCGACATGAATTTACTTGAATGTTGCACTCATGGTTCACAAAGCAGTCTCAATTCCGGAACCTTCCAAGTTCTTTTGACAAGATAATTAACATGATTGCAACACACCTTCATGGACGCAAGATATGATGACAAGAAACCACTTCTTTCAAACAAACATAATGTGGCGGGCGGAAGGATGCACGTTTTAAAAGTCACGACATACTACCTAGAGCACACTCTCGTGCAGTCGGAGCACAGGGGCGGATTCAGAGGGGGTGGTCCGGATGACCTGACCCCCTCTTGAATTCTGCATGTGTCAAAATTTAGGGCGTGGAAACAAGTGGGGGGGGGGGGGACATATGATACGCTGACCAAAAACCTCCCCCCCCCCCCCCCCCCCTCCCCTCGAAATACCTGCGTCCGCCCCTGGCGGAGCACACAAGCCCGCACCTCTCATTTATAAAATGGCATATCCACACCGTACCCGCGTTACGCTGTATTCTTTTTGACACACATGGAACTGATTTTGAGTACGTAATACGAGCGTACTTACCACCGTCACGTTGAGGGCGTAGAAATGCTTGCGGCACAGTGCACCACCTTCATGGCGGTGGGATCGTTCTTGGACTGGCCGACGATGGTGATCATCGTTTCGTTCACGCAACCGATGACGCCGGATATCCTACCGAGCGGTCTGAGGCCCGTCTCCACGTCGTACCTCTCGCTCGGCGTCTCGGGGAAGCGGAGCCAGCCGCGCCGGACCCCGACACGACGCACGATAGCGACGGACAGGACGCGGACAGAGACGACGACTGTCTTCAGTCCCACGCTGCATGCTCGTTGCTCGCCACCACACTTTGGAGGCACTCCGTGGCGTAGAAACGAAGTGTACAACACTTGAAGCTCCACAGTCGTGAACGTCCACGAGCTCCGTTTCGCAGTCTCTTCACCTCCGGTTCCTAGCGCCAACGTTGTCTCTCGCTGCCGGCGCTGCGTCGCACGCTCGCAATCCTCCGGGAGCTCGAATGCTGCGCGGTGCTGTTGATAAATCTTCCCGACGAAAACAATAAGTAAATTAGTTGAAAAGTGGCATAATCGCCCGACGACGACGCGGTTTGGAAAATATGACCAACGAAAGACACCTACTAAGGAGCTAGTACCTTTTGAAACGTACTCGGTACAAAGTGAAACGTCACTTTGTTGTCACGTCCGGTTGCCGACTCCGCCCAGTTTTGCCGACTCTGCCTACATTTTTCTAGGGAAATTACGTCACTTTTGCTACCAACCAATCAGACGTGATGACGTCACTTCCGTGTACTTTTAAAAGGAACATGTACAATGTCGAACCTAGCCATCCAGGAGTGGCGGTCTCCCGCACTCCCATGTACGACTAGATGAAGCCAAGTTATCCGGTCGGCGGCCATCTCTGGGCAAAAAAGAGGCGGCGCTGAAGGGGCGCTAGCAGTACTCTGTTGCTTTTGGGGCTGTGTATTACAAAAAAAAAAAAAAAAAAACTAAACAACGATTTCTTTTTTAAATGCTCGTAGGGATGGATTTCTTTTTCTCTGATATTTTATTATAACTTTGGAGTTGAAGAACCAACAGATATTTCCTTTTTAATATGATTGTAAACGACTTATGTCTTTCATTTTTTTTTTTTTAGCCGTTTTTTTTTTATTCGCAGTACTTACAAGAAACATCACGCTCACAATGATGAGCTGGTTCCGCGAATAATCTTCCCCATGGTAATGAATCCATAGCATACTTCTCACGATCGCGAAAATTCGTGCACGTGAACTATCACCGGAACCGGCACTTTGAGACACGAAAGGAATAGGAAGTTCGCGAAAATAAAGTCGTTTATAGTACTTGTTTTGCAGATGCACGGCTGTTATAAGCGCACAGTCTCAAGGTTTGAATGCAACTAACTGAAATACAAAATAAGCGTTCACAGTCGCTACGATACTCACTGCTTTCCGCAGGTATGCTGAAAATGCAGGAAACACAGTTGGACTGTTACCCCGTCGAGGTCTACTCGTTTGACCGCTTGTGTCAAAGCAGTCATCTTCAAAGTGCACCGAACAGCCCCAGTAGCACAAACGTGCGTGCCGGCTCTGGGGCGGCCTCGGCGTTTTCCGACATTTTCAGGCGCAGCCGAAACTGGGCCGGAACCGTTTTGCAACATCAATCGGCTACGGGCTGTTTGCGGAGTTTTGCGGCTCTGCCGCAAAATGCCGTAGCTGGGCCAGACCCTTCCCAATAGCACGACCGTGCAGGCCGGCTCTGGGACGGCCTCGCCTTTTTTCGGCTTTTTCAGGGGCAGCCGGCACCGGGCCGGAGCCGTTTTGCAACACCGAAGGGTTACGGGCCGCGCTGCACTGTCCGCACGTTTCGCTACAAAGGCCCGTTACGAAAACCAAAGACGGGAGACCGATATCGGTCTCTCTCTCTGGTTTCCGTAGCGGGTTATTGTAGCGAAACGTGCCGGCGTGCCGTATTTTCGCTGACCTGCATCCCTCTGTGGTAGGATCTAAAGAAAGACATTACGCGCAGAAACTTTGAATAAACATTTTGTTTATTAGTGACTAGCTTATAACATGACGAGACGTACCAAAAAATAACTAATTTAGTGTCCCTTCTTGAGGCTCAACATGTTTTAACATATCCAGTTACGTAATTTCCAGGCTACAGCATAGTTCTTTCTTTTTAAATTCCTTTGGTCGGTGTGTCACTTCCACGAAGTGCTCTGTTTTCCACTGTTGCTCTCATCACCTTTCGTCGTTTCTCCCGGCCGCCTTCTCTGTCGGATGCTCCTGACAAAAATTTTCCAATACGTTGTGCGATCCGTGTGCCGTCAGTGGAAGGAAAGCGTTTAAGCAGTACATCTGAAACACAAAGATACAGCGTGTACACCGCAGTTGTGATATACCAAGTCATTATGAGCATCCAGTCTCTAGCCACATAACAGTCCCATTCGACAAGGTAGTTTCAGGTGGCGGTGTTTGAGAATGAACCTTTGTTGCAATCTCCCTCAAATTAAAGTGCATATGGCCATTGTGGGCCCAACGCCGCTGAAGAAAGTGCCTTGTCGGAAGTTATTTTTTCATAATGCGTTAGGCTGTGCCTTACAGCTGTACATATATATAACAACAGGATGATTTCTATATGTTGCTACTATAGTGAATACTGCTTGATTAATGAGTCTGTGCGAAAAAATAAAAAAAAAAAAACGCAGAGGACGTGGACACAACCTTTCCATGATCTACAAACTACTCTGCTGTCTCAGTGAAAGAACAATGTTGTTTTTTTCTGCTTGTTGTTCTTATCTTTTCGTGCAAATAATTATTATTATAATCAGAAGAACTTCACGTCAAGCACAATGAATGAACTTCGGAGTAGGACTGGTTTGGTTACCATGATGATGGATGACGATGAGAACACGCACGGCTGATGCGCTTCTTTATTGCGCTGAATGAAAATGCAGCCTTCCACTAAGAAAAACTATCTGAACTTTTCCGAAACAGCATCATGATTTGAGTCTTACTCATGCCAATCAAATTTGTATTATTTCGAGATATGAGAGAAAACAGGTTTTACCTCGCATGCATCCATAGAGAGCCAGAGATTCAAAGCACTTTTTGGTGCTCGTGCCTTTGAGAGTATACAGTAACATCACCTCATCTGAGAGGAGTCGTTTTGTCATTATGACCACAGCATCTTTGAACGTCTCGCCTCCAAGGCGTTCAAGGTAGGAGACCTGCAAGTTGAACCAGAACTGATAACAAAAAAATCCCGGGACAAAGTATTCTACGAACGCGATCCATCTCAAAAGAGAGTTTGTGGTCCACGCGTGGACTACGGGAAATAATTTCAACGTTATGGCCGCAACAACGGAGGCGAAGGGAGATAGGTGGGGCGCACGCAAGCTATTTGAGTCATTCATCCGCGGGGATGCGTCAGGGTGCAACAAGAACCGTGGCCTCCTCCTGGAAGTATACATGGACATTCCCGATAGGTAGGGCTGCGTTGACCGAAACTTTCTCATTTTTCGGTATGCACTGATGATGCCTTCCGTATGGGAAGCGAAACATTTATTGAAGTTGTTATTTCTGTTAGGTGAAATTGGTGTTCGTATTTTAATGAAAGCACATTTATATGAAGAGAAACAAGCGATAGGCAAAAGAACCACGCTAAATAAAGGAATTGTGGTACTGTTTGCGTAAATGTGTTTCAGCAGGATAGGAATGGGTATGTACAGTATGCGAGAGTCCGCCCAGTGGGAATGATTATATATCCTTGCCACAACGGAGGAAGTATGTATTGCAAATGTTATCTTGAAGATTTTGACGAAAGCTGGCAGAGAAAATACCTTTCAGTGTAATGTCGAAGTTGAATTTTTTGCTTACCATTTCCTTTCGAAATTCAGGGCGCCCAAGTTTAGGCTCCAGTGCAGCCACATCTTTTTCTGGTGTCAGTGGGAAAACAGGCAGCTGAGTCTCTAGTGTAGTTTCTGGACAGAGGCCATTCAGCTGTTGTTGTAGCCGTTGCACACGTCCCTCCAAGCTTTTCACGGTATTTTTTACCTCGACCATAAGGGTGAGAATCTTTTTAAAGAAAGGAAAAGTTTTCAGCGCTACGTCCGTGTCACTTCTTTGTCTGGTCCTCGTCTTTTCGCGCTGTTTTTAATTTTGAACAATGTGGAGCTATGATTAGTGCATCGAAGAGGTTAGTCTGCGATGCAAATGAATGCAACCTTAGGTTCAAGGATATCCTTTGAATTTATGTTGCACGATATCACATGTAACGAACAAAATGTTCGGTTTACTTACCACTCTCATCACGCTGGTTAACTTCTGGTGCTTGAGTACAGGCTCGTGCTGCTGTGTTGATGGTAGCGGACGAAACGACGTCAAAGGGCTGACTGCAGACCCCACTGCTCTTTGCTCCAGCAAGCAGAGAGGGCACAGATTGGACAGCTGGAGTGAGCGAAGGTCTGCAATGCTAACGACATAAAAGCAGAATGTAGATAATTACCACAGTGGAGTCTCAAGAAAAGGCGAAATCGTCAGTGCGGTATATTACGGGCTGAGGGTTATGAAAGTCCGAGGTTCTTCAAGGTCGCTGTCAAGCTCACTTGCATCAACTGTTGACTCAGGGTCTATTGTAGACGTGTCCAGAGAGCGAGTGACTTTCTCACATGCTTCTTCATAGGACGCTGAAAGCAAACATTCGCGTTTTAAAAAGCAGGTATTAGAGTATAGTTTCATTTCGAATGTGTTTCCCCGTTTTAAACTTACATGCATATCCCAAGACACGTATGGGGAACTTGCGCCATGGTCCAGGTAGGGAATTACTTTTGATCATAAACTCCCGTCTTCCCCTTGTGACATTTGTCGGCCAGTAGCACTTCGTCAGCTCTTCGGTCAACCAGGAAAGCGGCACAGAGCTGGTCGCTTCTTCTCCCAAGAACTCCACAATTGCCAACCATTGGCCTGGTTTTGGATTCATGGCTGGTCAGCCTGCATGAGGAAAAAATAAAGGTGAACCTTGAGTGAACGCATGTGTTCTGTTCACCTATAACCTGGAAGGAAAGCAAAGCCTTCAAGTGCGGCCATTTAGGTTTGGTGGAAGCATTTGGAAAGCCTAAATGGTCGCGCTCAGTGTTGCACTTCAGTCATCTTTGCATTTTTAAATTTTGCACGGCACATAACAGTGGTTTGCACGGCACATACCACACCTACTTCTGCTCGAAATGCCCCTCGCGGTCGCTGCAGGAAAAACATCCAGTTGCTCGAAAATTATTTTTGTCTACGCGACCGGTTGGGAATCCGAAGTCTCTATCTGCCAAGGCTATCAAAATTCAACCGACGCTTTCCCTGAAAGAGACTTTGCTCTTATGCCTTTCGATATTGCCACGGTTTCGGGTAGACGCAAGGACAACGATGCAAGGTATACGCTTTAGGTGAGGAAACTGCGTGGCTAAATGTGCGGCGAGATCAAACGGATAACGTTCGGTTGACGAGTATCTGAAAGGCTCATCATCCTGTGGCCATCGTGCCCACGGCTGACAATGTCAGCCGTCGAACGGCGCGACTGCGTGAGAAGAGCAAAAAAAAAAAAAAACATTCCAAATAGCATGGGAGAAGTGTCCCGGGATGACTCCAGCTCGACGAGTCATCTGCCGGCGTCGCTTAAAACCAAAGCGACGAGCCAACTTTCATCTGGTAGGCGCGAAAAGCAGACAGTCCACACCTTCAAATCATTAGCTAAGACCATGGAGAGGACAGATCTCGCTTTTTGGACCCCAATGTGCTGGCAGGAATATGCTTTCATTCGTTATGCTACACCAACCATAGCTTTGCTTTCACGCTCCGGCCGCCGGCTCAATCAGCTATTTTATAGCACTGGGCGGGCACTGACATCAACTTCCAAACAAACAAGAAGCAAACAACACTAACTTTGCGCCGGCGCGGGCTCCAGAGCGCTCGAATGTATTCCGTTTGAGTGAACCTGGCGGCCTGGCAACGAAGCGACGAAGCGCTGAAAACATGCAGTCTTCCCCTTCTAACCGACACATATCGACGTAAGGCAAGCGCCCGGAACAAACTACGAAAAGAAATGCAGGTTAATTGAAGGAAGCGCTGTACTTACCTGCTGCCGTTATCCTTAGGCGCCCTTTCCTCCTCGTTCCGATCTTTTCACTTTTGCAGAAGTTCGCGATGGCGTCGCCGGGCACACGGATTTGGCGCGAAGTGCAGAAATGAACCGTTTACGCATGTCCGTTGCAGCGGCTTGCCAGAATCTTCCAGCTCATGCCCGGAAAGGGCGAGGGAGCGCGAGAGAGAGGAGGAAAAAGTCACGTGTCTCCTCCGGCAGAAAGCGGGAGTTTACGGCAACGAAAGACCGACCTTTTTGTTGTTGTTTTTTATTCACGACGCCACGCTCTCAGGCCGGCGGATTGCGGCTGGAATCCGGCAATTTGCGCGCCGATATTGACCGACCCAGTCCCAGAATGCGCCGTGCAAACCCCAGATTCTCCCGGAGCTCTGTGCTACTGGGGAGAGAACGTCAATATTCTTAGGCGACCAACCATCCCCCCGCCAAGCAGCATGCTCCCACGCAGCAATATTTTTCTTTATTTAAGGCTCTATTTTGCCGTTCAAATTCGCATAATCCTCCCGTAAGCCTGCTCACATGCAGTACTAAGCTATAGCGAGCCATCGAGATCCGTTGCAACGTGCGTGTTGCACACTTACACATGAAAAATAATTCCTGCCGTTTTCACGCAATTAACGCAGCCGAAAGCGACGCAGGAGCCCACCATCGCCTTTGGGAATGACTGCAGTTGTTTCACAAAGACTTGCCTTCAATGAAACGCCGCACATCACAATAATTCAAGGAAAAGATCACATGAGTCGAACTACGCCACGGACCGCGTCAATCCGTTTTCTGCCCCGGGTAAGATGGCGACGGTCGGTGTTTTCGGCGTCAGCTACGGGGCGCGCCCTCCACTCCAGAAGTCTTAATATAACCTCTTTGGGCCCGACATTGTAGCCCCTGATATCAGGAGTGGCACGAGATGGAGCCTCCACCACAAATCCACTAATCCGTAGATGCCCCTGAGACACTCTCGGGTCCGGCAGTGTCGTCAGCATCGCAAGCCGGACTGAAGATTAGCGGCTGGCACAGGATCTAGCTTCGACTACCAATTCACTAATTCGCGGGTAAGGCAGGCAGAAATGCGGACGGATTTCCCGCTCATCGAGGAGAGTTGGACTTTGTAAGGGACGTTTTTAAGGTGGAGAGCTTTGCCGAACGGTACCCCTCCCTCTCCGGCGAAGACCAGCTTGTATCCATTAGACTTGGCATGACGCCGTTACTCCGGAGCCTCGCCTGGTAATATGCTGAGAGGCATCGGGTCAATAGACCTTTTGCAGAAATATCGGTCCGAGAGTAAATGATTCTAGTACCCTCTCTCTCTCTTCCTTCTAACCAAACAAAAAAAAATTGTATTGATTTCGGGCCGGGACTTACGATGAAGACAAAGGCGAGTTTGGGGGAGCCTGATCTAGATCGCAGCGGCTCAATGGGCAAACAGGATGCAGCTGACGTTTTGGGTGTTGAATGGGTGGGTAAGGCCTTGTACGCGCTTTTCTTTCTAGCCACTTAGTCTCGAACCCAGTCGCGTGTCTAGGTGGCAGAACATATTTGTCAAAAGGGGTATTGAGAGTTTTAGTAGATCGTTTTGGCTCTCCCCCTGCGACAAACGCTACACTGACGATTCTACTGCGGATGCCCACTGCTAGCGGAAACGCTGCGGAGCTGCGGAAGCTAGCGGAGGCGCGCTATCTGACCAAAATAGCGAGGGGCGTAGCGCGGCGTGATAGCGTGGGTCTCACGAAAACGAGTCTTGACGAGATAAAAAAGAGCCAGCGAGGGACGCAATTTATGATGGCCGCTATGCCGCGCCTTTCAGATCCGGCCTTTTCGCGATCGTGGTTCTCCGAAGCGAATTGCCTTGCTGCTGCGAGAAGTAGCCGCGACAAAAACGTTCCAGGACTTCAACAGGTAACGTTTGTGGCGGATACGCTAAACACGGCCACGGGGGAAAAAAAAAGCTTCGCAATCCGTGGGGCCGTGAGCGAAGGGTGCAGCCTCCTGCTCGGCCGCTTTGTCCTGAGGAGAGAACTGACCAAGAAAGCGAGCGAGCAGGCGGATCTGAGGAATTTCCGTGGCGTTTTATTTTCGGTGAGCAGTGGCAGAACAGAGGAACTATGGTTGTAATTTATTTTTGAAGATTTCTCTCGGTGGCTTTGGCACTTGAATCATATTGAATTGGCTTGAACAGCTTGGCCGTCAGTTGTAATTGACGGGAAGCACGTCGTTATTGAGTGCTCTTCCCTGTCTGGCAGCCTTTACGAAACTACTTCTTGAATTGCTTGTCAGATCGTGTGCAGTGCAGGCTTGTTTCAGTCTCTTTGTCACTCTGAGCAATACCCAGGCAACTGTGAGAACCAGGTTTAAAGATTACATTTGTGGCGCACACAGATATGCATATGTATTCTGATTGCATTTTGCATTCGAGAAAAATGGGCAGTGCAACAACGCGAGTGTAGATTTTAAAACAGGGAGTGTACACAAAACTGAAGGAAAATTTTTACTTTCACTTGTGTTGTTTTCTTTGATTCCTAGTCCGCCTGACAGGTCTGAAGAGTTTCCGAAGTTAGGCTTGCGGATAGTCTTCGTGGTATGTAAGAAGGGACACCACTGGGTCTCGTGATTAATAGACAATTGGTTAAGAAATTGCTTACAGAGGCGTCGGCGCAAGATTTTTAACTACCGCCTTTTTCGCGACCGGAGGGTAGTAGAAAACACCTTCGGCATTCTTGCCCAAAAATGGCGTATCTCGAGAGGACCCTTCCGAGCCAACGAAGAAAATACCGACAAGATTATTGCGTGAGGCGCTGTGCTCCATAACTTCCTTTTGAAGGATTCGGAGACATTGTACTGCCCTCCTGGCACAGCCGACCACGAATACTGGGAAGGGTGGGGCGTCAGTGGCAGCTGGAGGTGCGATACTGACAATGAGAACGTCACACTTCAAGCCCTCTCCAGAACTGACTCCAATTCAACCAGGCGTGTTCAATTTTCCTCACTGTGTTACTTTATCCGTGCTGAAGTCATGTCGGACTAGAATACGCAGCAAATATAGGACTTGAGACTTCGTCGACAATTTTCACAAGAGGTATCATCTCTAACAATTAAGGGTGCACGAATATTGATTTTTGTAACCGAATCGAATACGAATCGAATAGTGATGGAACCTAACCAAATCGAATACGAATACAAATCGAACACTATTTGAATACTTAGTGCAGGTTTTATAAGGCTGAAAATTACTAGAATCAAAAGGTGTGAATAAATAGACAAAAACAAGAACGATGTACGACTTTGCCGAGTACAAAGGATTTTGGCGACGCACAAACTGCTGAAGAAGCATAGAGATCATGCGAAGGCAAATAATTCGGGAACGGCGTATGAGCGAGATACTCAAAAAACTAACATCAAAACGCCAAAGAGAGCTTATTTGGTATTCCTGATCGTAGACAGTTTTTTCACACACAAAAAAAGGAGAATGTTAATTGTATTCACATCCCTTCCCACAAACCAGATGGGGACAAAAGCAGCTCGGACGTGCAATTCAGAGCGTGGGATATAGACGCTTTACAGCAGCTGTGCATGGGCGCCGCCATAACTGACCTTCAGTTTTTGTTCCCTCTTATTCCGTTCGCTTGACTTCATCATTTCCACAGCAGGACAGGTTATTGCCATTTTAAGTGTTACTGTGTCCTTCATCCCAGCATAGGCCGTTGTGGAGACTCGTCAACGCCCGCATCAGTGGCTCGGCATCTCGGTAAGACAAGAGAAGGGCGGCTATGGCGGCTCAATCTGGCACGTGTGTAAAGCGTCTATAGGTTTTGCGAGAAAGGCTGTAGTTAACCCTAGCTAGCTGCTGTAGTAGACGGATTAACTGCACCGTACGAATGGACAGACCATACTGCTAGAGGATGGTAGGGGCACAGACTTTCAGCCCAGTATACAGACCTTACTTGGCGTGCTGTACAAATGCGCATGTAATATGAAATTCGCGGTGCTGAATCATTCTGACTGTTTTAGACTGTTTAAAAAATATTCAAAGCAACTATTCAATTTGGATATTGCATTGTATAGTTATAATATCGCCGTATTTGATTCGGATACTGAATCGAATAGGGCGATATTTGAGTCGTTATTCGAAATTTATGAATATTCTCACACCCTTACTATTAATGCCTAAAAATGATTTATTCCGAACAAATATTGACTAACAATATCTGTTTACATTGTATGTCATCACATAAATGCCCATATCAGTGCAGAAAATGTTTTTCCTAATTATTGAAGCACATGGCTGCATGCATCTAGTAATTGCGAGTCTATCACATCCCAGACAACACCCGACATATTCAGGACGTCCTCAAAAGGCACAAACGTCCTCACGGTTTTCAAGACGTCCTAAGGACATCCTGAGAACGTCAGTCGCTGGATCATCCTAGAAACGTCCTTCTGAGGACTTATTGAAGACGAAGGATACAAAGTTAGAGGTAATATATACGTCCTCAGTTTGATTGCGTTTTAAAAAAAATGAATGAATGAAATCGCGGTAGTATACAGAGTTAATGTTTGCTGCTAAACTAAATTTCACACACCAATTATTACATGTAGTTGTGTAAGTTTAAGACATCTTTTAACTATAGTTTTGATCAAACAAATCTTTAATAAAACCAGGACGAACTACAATTATTATTAGTTTTGTATTTGCGCAGTATTTCAGAATTCAGTTCCATTGGCAACATTCAATTTAGGTGGTGCAAGCTAAAGCCTACTGCAAGGCGTACCGTTATTGTCATTATCCACTTATTCGAGAGACCCAAGCAAGCTAAGCCAAGCCAGGACAAAAGCAGAAATAGCCTCGAGGTTGATGATGGCGTGATAATGTGGATGCTTGGGCTAGTTGGTAATTCGTGCTTGGATGGAACAGCGCGGATACAGTCACACAAGAAGGAAACAGACTCGCCAAAAGGTCAAAGGTCAAATTAGTCGTTAGTTGTTTATACAGCAGGAGGTTAGTCTGCCAGAACATGGCGCCATTGTAACCCACTGTAGATAAGCAATCTAACCAGTGCAGTACGACTGCTAGCCTGGGGTCTTTAACGTGCACCACGCAGTAGTGATACACGACCGCACGCCGTTACGATGCTTATCCAGTTCGAAACGGGCAGGGGTGGGGCTCGAACCCAGGATCCCTGGGTTCTGCAGCGCGAGCTTTCGCTCCACGCGCGTCGAGCTGGCTGTGCGCTTTAGCCCACTCGGCCACCGATCTTCTTTTTTTTGTAAACAAACATTTATTTACAGTTATGCACAAAACACTATACTATGTACAAATGGTGCACTCACTTGGAATATGATACAAGCTATTTACATACTGTCATTGAAGACCACATAGCATTTGAGTCATCAGTATACTTTTCACCAACCAGATGACGGTGTTGATATAGATATCTATTCTGCATAGTTTCCACTGCAGGCTAGAGTGCTTGCTTTATATGATGTCCGGGGAACGGCTAAGATTACCCACAACTTCTTTCCATTCCGTATCTTCGCAAATTTTAACCATCCGTTGACCCACTGGTATAGCAATGTTCTTGAAATTTACCCATGAAGGCTTTGCAACCCCTCCTTCCCTGTCAACCTTTCTGGTTTTCCATAGACTGTAGAGCCCTAGAACGACAAGCGTGTCGAGCACACTTTCTAGTTACTCTGAAAAATGTACATAGCGAAGAAGTTTCTCTTCCACCTCGAAGTCTTTCTTCAATGATCTTTTGAAAACATCTCCAAAGAAAAACGCGTCTACACAAATTACAAAAGCATGTGTAAATGCCTCGGCAGTCTTGCAGGGTCTGCAGTCCAGGGACCATGCTTCCTCAATGCCTCTGGACTCAAGCCGCTCCTTCACCGGCACAGTTCGCGAATGGAAGCGAAAGAAGAATGTTTTGCATTTTGGCGGAATTTTCATTCTCTTAATTCTTTTCATTGGGTCCATATTACAATTTTGTGTAGGATCGAACGGGCTTAATCGATATAACGGTTCAGGGAACAACGTTCTTAATAGCTGCTTTACTAGACTTATTTTGGAGCATGACTCTAGAAAGGCCTGATCAAATCTATCTTTTAGGAAATCTAAGGTGTCTGCTACTTCCTCATAAATACCCCGCAACTTTCCGATATTGTACGAGACCTCCAATCGGTTCCTAGGTTCGATGTAGTTTGTCAAAATAATTTCTTACAAATTTCAAGGAATGGGTGTTGTGGTTTCTGGAAGAACTTCCACCTGGCAATTAATTGCTTCACAAAAATATGATTTAGGCCAAGACCACCGTCTTCTATAGAACGAAATAAATTACATGTTCTCATCGGTTCATAGGAAGACCTCCAAATAAATGCGGCAAATATCCTATTGAACATATTGACCGTCGTCCTTGAACAGTGTAGGACCTGGAGGAGGTACGTCAGTTTCGACAAGAAAAATATGTTGCAAACGGCAGCTCAACCAAAGATTGAAAGGTACCTCATGTTCCACATACGCTCAGCCGATTTAACACTCATTCCGACGCTGTCCCACATAGGCTTCGGGTTGTCCATAGCACTTAAAGGCACCCCTAAAAGTTGCGGTTTGCTTGTTGACCATGCAATGTCTGCAAATTTAGATGGCATTGTCCCCCACTCCCCACACCAGGAGCCACAACTTTTGTCATTGTTAATGGCAGCACCAGACGTAGCACAGAAGTCTGAAACATGACATTGCGTTTAGTATGCTAGGTTTATCGGAACACACCAGCACCAGATCGTCTGCATACGCGACAATTTTCACCTCGCAACCGTGGAGACGAAAACCTTGAACCGTGTTGTTGTTTATGATGTTTCTGCAGAGTGGTTCCAAATACAAGTTGAAGAGTAAGGGTGAGAGGGGGCAACCCTGACGCACCGAGCGTTGAACCTGAATGGTCTCTGAGATCCGTTCATAACCAACTTAGTCGTAATATCGTTGTAAGAAAGTCCCACGCCTTTCTCAATTGTTTCGCCTACTTTTATATGTTTCAGAAGACTAAAAAAATTACACCATCTTCCCGAGGGGAACCATGGGGTGATGCGGAGCATCGTGTTGGTTCCGAGGAAAGAGTCAGTTGCGTGCTGACGTCGAGAGATGGCGCCACCGACTGCCCTAGCGTTACCCCCTACGCGAGCCTTCGTCGCGGCTCGCAGCAGAGAAACTTGGAACGCTCGCCGCTCGCCATTTATTTTTTTTTCACACTTGAAGGAGAGGAGACTAGAGGAGGAGAGTTGCGCGTGCGCGCGCGGTGTGAGGAGAAGCGAACGCACGCGCAGTGCACGCAGCTGGTAGAGAGAGAGAGCGGAGAGAGTATTGGTAACGCGCAGCTGTTGGAGAGAGGGAAGGAGGAGAGTTGCGCGTGCGTAGTGTGAGTGCGGACTACGACGCCGACGCCGCGGGACATAGACCCGAGCAAGAGATGCTCCGCATCTAAAAGGAAATGATGTTCCACCCTATCGAAGGCTTTTGAAAGATCAATTTGCAATATTGCAGCTGTTTCACACGTTGTTTCGCATATTTCTAATATAGACCGTACAATATGAAGGTTTGTCTGAATATTTCTTCCTTTTATGGAGCAAGTTTGGTGGTCTCCTACAACCGAGGATATCACACTTTGCAATCGAGCAGCGATCAGGTGGGCGAATATTTTATAGTCACAATTTAGAAGGCTAATTGGTCTGTAGCCGCCAATCTGCTGTAGCTTGTCTGGATATTTCGACTTCGGTATAAGTATTGTGTGCGCTTTTCGGAGCGATGGCGGTAAGACACCTTTTTCATATGGTTCGTTGAATACACGAAGAAGTACTGGTGCAAGTTCTTTTTTCCATTTCTTTAAGAAACTTGCTGGCAGGCCATCCGGACCGGGAGAAGGGTGGAAGGGTAGAAGGGTGGAAAGTTGGGCTAGTTGGTAGTTATTCATCTTGGTTTTAAAAGCGCACAAGAGTAGATGAAAAGTCTTTCGACTTTTCATCTACTCGATGCTAGTTTCAATTTCTTCAACCGTCAGGGCCCCGTTTAGGCTCATGGTCACATCGCTATGCAGGGTGGATACTGCAGATATAATTTCATCTTGTCTTGGGTGTGTAGGACTGGACTTTTGTGAAAAAAGGTATTCGTAGTGAGTTACAAAAGCGTCTTCAATATCCCTTTCATCAGTCAGGAGCGTCCCGTTTTGTTGTAGGAGGGAGACTAATTTCTTTTTGGCGCACTCCCTTTCCGCGTGTAAATATTTTTTCGTTGGTTGTTCTGCTTCAATTAATTGCAGGGTTGGTGTTGTTGCAGCAGCACCTTCATAACGTCTCGTGTCATGATCTTGAAGTTTTGTTTTTATAATTTTAATCTCTTTTTTGTATTGACCGGGATGGAGGCACTCAAGTTGGAGTAAGAATAGCATGTCACTATTCAGGCGTCTTTCTTCTGCTTTCTCGTAAAATCTTGTGACTGAGGAAATTTCGATGGCAATTTTTCTTATTTCGAGTTTAAATGACTCCCATTTCTGGCACCACCCATCTTGCGTCAATGTGAGTTCATCTATCATTTTTTTACCCTTTCTTTGAAGTCCTCATTATTAAGCAACCTTTCATTCATCTTCCAGAGTGACCATGACTGTGACTTATGTTTTACTTGTTTTTTTTTTGTTTTTTTTTTTAGCCTACGTTTACCATAACCATGCAGTGATCTGAGAAGAAAACTGGAATCACTTTGTAGTTGCATAGCGAATTGCTTACTGATCCTAAAACATAGATTTGATCTAAGCGTGCGTGAGATTACCCTTGGAAGTGTGTGTATTTAAGTGAGCTATCTATTGCCGATGAATCAAACATGTCACAATCGCAAATAGTAGCTTTTACGATATATGCACTGTGGTCTTCAATTTTCCTAGTTAGTGTTCTGTCTCTAACATTCAAGACACAGTTAAAATCACCTAGTAGAATTACGTTAAACCTAGTGTCAGCATGAATTCGCACTTGACTAAATAATAATTCTCTCTGCTTCACATCATTGTAGGCATACACTACAATGATGCGCCAAGGAAGGTTGTAAATAAGCACGTTAGCGACTAAAAGTCTACCGGCATCTGCGCTTTCAAGTACGCTGCACATCCTGTACTGGATGTCTTTTTTAAACAAAATAGCACAACCGGCCGAATAATCAATTGCTGGACAGTGGAATATATCATAGCAATTCATCCATACACTATTAACCGAAAACAAGGAATATGTTCTCTGAAACTTTAGTTTCTTGCAGGGTTCTATCACAGTCATAGGTCTCTAGAAGGCGAAAAAGTTGGTACTGTTTTTTGGTTGAGTTGATTTCCCGGACATTGAGGGTTGAAATACTAAATGGGCTTGCCTGGGCGGTGCCACCAATTACTCGAGTCGTGTTTAGGGTTAGTTTCCGGCCGGGCTAGACTTGTTTGCGCTCGATCTTTAAATTTAGGCTTTCCTCTTTGTTCTTGTAGGTCCAAGCTTGTCTGTGGCTCTTGTGTTACTGACAAGTCAACTACGGGTGTTCCAGGCTCGGCAAGAGTATGTCGTTCAGTTGCCGTCAGTTTGGGTTTTTTGCATACCCAATCATATTTCGTCTCAGTCTCTGTGGTTTTTGGTGGCTGTATTGGTTGCTTCCTGGAGTCCTTACTCTTCTTAGGTGGGACGTCGTCGTCGAGGCTTGCTTGTAACCCTTGCACCGGGGATGCCTCGTTATCGACGTTGGGAGCCTGTTCTGCAGATAGTTGTACTGAAACCTCAGCATCGGACATAGTAACCTCCCTGTGTGTGTCAGGGGGGTCTTGAGGGGAGCAATCATCGTTGTTGCACATCTCCTCTGCGTCCATGATGTGTTCGTTGTCGTCAGCTTCCGGCGATGACTTTCCTAGGAGCTTCGATGCATAGGTAACCACGCATTCCTTGCTCTCGTGCCCATAACGCCAGCAGTTATGGCATTGTGGGGTGCGACACTGTCTGCGAATATGACCGATGGATTTACATCGTAGACGGAGAGGAGGTCGCCCAGGGATGACCACCAGCGTATTCACCCCAAAGATGGTCAGAGTATGCGGTACCTTATCCACCGTGAGGTGTTCTTTTAGGACCAGTGTCACCACACGTGTCAGCGTTTCTGTTTCTTCAAGGTCTGAAAACCGCCACCTCTCTCTTTTGATGTCCTTGACCGTGCCAAACGGCTCAAGGACTTTCTTGATTTCGCTGTCTGGCAGAGGAATTGGAAGCCATAGAAGCTTCAGCTTTATCTCTTCCTTGCAGGGGTCGATAATAAGGCATCTTTTTTTGTTTCACGACTAGCTCCTCACATGCCTTGATCTTGACTTTGGCTGCTCCATTTGCAAAGACTGCCATTCAGACGTGGCTCATTTGGTATGGGCCCAAGGGCCAAGCCTATTAGGTCTTTCCGATCAATGATCGAAGAAAGCACATCCTTGAAGTCTGTTGCTTTGTACAGACGTCCGGTCATATCAGCATGAAGAAATAAAGAATTGGTGACAAGAATACCTGAAGGTAGACGAGGAAGAATGATCCTATACTCCTGGGAGCTTTCCGCTGCCCGTTGAGAAACCCGGCCACCGAGTGCCGTCGAACTGCTCTCATTAGAGCTCATCTTGCTTCGCTCACGAAGAGCCACTCTGCGAGTGTTTCGGTACCCGGGACGAACCCGGGTCCCTAGAATTAATTTTGACTGAGGACAAGCAAAAAGGCGGCCGCACTTACTAACACTTCGTCGTCTTCCCTCGGACACGGATCCCCGCAGCGCTGACTAACTACTCAGTGATATATTTCTTCTTCCTCAAATTGTCATCTTTTTCTCCTTCGCCGTTAATAATAATAATAATAATAATAATAATTTTTATTGGCTGAGGGGAGCCACCGAGGAAAGGCGACAGCCCGTACCATGAAGGGCCGCGGTGCCACGTCTAATGATGATGATTATGAGATGGTATTTACAAGGGGAGGACAACGTATAGATCACAGAGAGGTGCTGATGATGTGAAATAAAGTCCGCGGGTGAGGGCGCGGGCCGATGTTGCGGGCAATGAGGGCCCAGTGCTTCCCAGTGGGCTACTTACTCACTGAGAACATTTTAAATTTTTAAACACCAGAAACCAAATAGCCAATAAACATTGATAAATAAATAATAAATAAATAATAAATAAATAAATAAATAAATAAATAAATGACAACTAAAAATAAACAAAACAAAAACATTAAAAATGAAAAAATAAAATTTTTGAAGTTTAATTTTTAATTATATTTTATTTTCTAAAAAATATTTTTTTAATTTTATTTTTTAATTTTTTATAATTTTCTTAGTTCTATTTATTTTAGTAGTCATTTATTTATTTATTATTTACTTATTAATGTTTATTGGCTATTTAGTTTCTGGTGTTTAAAAAATTTAAATGTTCTCATTAACGGCGAAGGAGAAGAAGATGACGATTTGAGGAAGAAGAATTATATCACTGAGTTGCAACGTTACTAAAACACTCAGTTGGGAAACTCACCGTCGAAACCTGGGCCGCTGGCGTCCACCGAGACCGAGCTAAATACGACAACAGCGCCACTCTTTATCATTTGGGTGTACTGTGGTCACCTTGAGCTTTTAGAAAGCATGTTTTTGCGTAAAAACAAACGGAAAAGACTCTTTTTGTATGAAATGTATTAGAGTTTAGTACAAAATGAAGGGCGCGTGATGTTTTTAAAATTTTTAGTTAGGAAGGTTTTGTGGCACAATTAATATTGTTTTTATACAACCATGCCTCAGCGGTGCTTTCAGGAAGCGCGTCCCGACCTAGGTGCATCTTAACTTCGTTACTAACACGCGGCGCGTCCACTTGGGAGACGGGGGTGGCGCCCCTGTAACCTCTACCACCGTATCTGTTTCGGCCTCAAAATGGCCGATTAAAGCCAAGATTGAAGTAATGTGAGGTTCCTCGAGTGGCCGCTGCGGGAGAAATGGTGGCGTTGTGTTCGCCATTAGCTCGGTTCTCGAGGACAGATCGGGGCCACTTTTTCAGAGCAGTCTCTATGGCAGTTTCCCAACTGAGTGGTTTAGTAACGTTGCTGAGTTGTTAGTCAGCGCTGCGAGTCTGTATATCCGCGCTGTTTCATCCAAATTGATGATGGCAGCAATGCAAGGCAGTGACAAAGGTTAGTGTGTTTTTATATGCAGTACTTCTTCAAAATGACGGAAAGCAGTGAACGGCAATTTCGGCGGGAAACATGCCGGCGCGAAAGCGAATGCTTCGAGCTTATCAACTGTGCGAAAGTAGACTCGGTGGCAAGGGCGCATCTTCCTCGCACGAACCAGAGTCGCCACAACCATCCTCGGCGGTGTGTTTTTCTCCTGAGTTCGATAAATATCTGTGTGCCGTACTTAACGTTTTCTGCTGTGACTGTCATCAGAAATCAATGTTTTAGGGGCAGTGAAAGCAAACGTTGAGTGTGCAAACAAAGCTGCACGTGGAGACCATCATCAAAGTGTGGCTGCGCCACGCTGGAGAGAAACTGAAAAAGCTGCAGTCAAAAGCCGGAGATGTTCGACATGATGGTAAGTTTCTCACATTACCTGTTTTTATTATTAATGCTTATGGAATTGATTTTTTTCTAGATCCCGCTGACTATTCAGACTAGTGCTGGCCAAGATGCGAAGCCAGACTGCACGTCTGGTGCAGACATTGAAACAAGTCATGTATATAACATTTGCTCTCCAATAAAGTATTTTTTGAACAGTTACCTTTGTTTGCAATAATGAATGGCATGATCATGGTCATAGATACAGGCTAAGAACATAGGGCAAGGAAAGACGCAGAGGAGAAAACAAACGGGATGCTGGAGGGGAGAGGTTTTCTTCTCTCCTCTTCAGCATTCCGTCATCTTTCTTCCCCCTTTCCCTTGCCCTATGTTCTTAGCCTCTCACTGACTAGTAATCTAGAATGAGTGTGTGAATTTCACTTTAAAATAATACACAACAATGAATTTCTTTCTGCAGGCAGCTCTTGCAGGCATGTTCAGGTTCACAATCCACTTGGAGAAAACCTAGAAACAATAAAAATGAAAGCATCCTAGCAGCTCAGTGAAGAGCTGCACCTGCAGTGCACTGTCCTAAAAATGTACTCGAAAAATCCTTAACTGCCCTCCTGAGGACGTTCTGAGGATGTCCTGAGGCCGGACAATAGGACGTTTTTAGGATGTTTCCAGGATCATTTGAGGACATCCTCAGGACATCTTAATGTCCTCAAAAGGTTGTCCTGAGGACATCCTGGGGATGTCCAAGTGTTGGCTGTGATTCTAAACATTAGCTCAAAGCCCTACTTCCAGTGCAAGAGTTCTGCCCTTGATAGGAAAAGCACTCACGCACAGCTAAATCCCAGCGGAAGCCACCGAGTTTCTGCTGGAGGTGGAGAATCTATTGCTTTCTCAACCGGTCGCCGTCTATGTTCTATTACACCACTTTGTGAAAGAAGGACCAGTCCCCTGCCAGAACAACATGGTCATGGGACCTGGTGGGAACTAATGAAAATTTTCAAAAAACATCCAGACTCGAGGAGCCTCCACCTGCACTTCCTCTGTAGGAATGAATCTGCGCTGGGTTTCTACGGCCTTCCCAAGATCCACAAGCCTAGCCTTGCTGTCTGGCCCATTGCGCGCCAGCCAATGGAACCGAAGGAAACTAGGTTCCCTTTTCGCGCTTCAAAATGAAGACATCAGCTCGCTTCACGAGACAGTTAATGCTTTCGCAATAAAAACCGTCTGTGCTGATCTCATAAAGAACGGATACACGAGCACCTTTATCCAACGCGTTGCCCGTCGTCAAGCTCGAGATCACCGACACCAGCAACCACAAGCATGTACGCAGCCACGTTCAACCTCGCGCATCTGCGTACCCTACATCAAAGGAACAAGCGAGTCCCTGGCACGCGTGCTAGCCAAAGGAGAAATCAGCGTGGCCCACAAGCCGATGTCCACGCTTGGGTTGCTCATGCCCCGCCCAAAAGATCGCCCTTCGAAAGAAAAAAACGCAAGGCGTGGTTTATAAGATCCCTTGTGCAGATTGTCCAGCCACTTACATCAGCGAGACAAAGAACTTTAATGAAAGAATACGCCAACAAAAAAACTGACGTTCGCAAGCTCGACCACGTACGCAGCGCAGTCGCGGAGCACTGCTAAGTCAAAGACCACCAGACTGATTTCGACAACACCAGCATTATCGACGCAGAGACTAACAACCGACATAGGCTCTTCATAGAGTCCTGGCACATTCAAACGACGCCAGGAAACATAACTAGGTGCCTTGGCGCTTTACCAACAGTGTATGTGAACGGGCTTTGCCATATCCGTGAAAGAAGATGATCGAGAAATGCGCCACATCCCTGAAAGAAGAATAAGACCGAAAAACGCCGCTCCTCAACGGCCACAGTCCCCCTGAAGAAGAACCAAGTAGGTTGGAAACGTAGGGCTCCTAGATGTTTAGGACTTGGTTGGTTGCTGTACTTTAATTATTATGTTCCACAACCAGAGAGATTTCTCTCAAATGTTCACTTACTAGTGATGCTGTACTAGTGGTGATTTCCCGAGCGCAGCTGGGACACAAGTGTGGTGGTCAAGGGTTCAGGGAAATACAATCGGCAATAATCCGTAGCCATGATGATATGAGGGCGAGTAGGCGTGGAATGCAGACTTTTGGATCTACAGGGTGAAACAAGGAGACGGCAGGCTCTTTAAATCGACCGGAAAATTCGGTTTCTTAACCTATCGCGCTACGACTTTGTGCAGCGTTGCCCACAGATGGTGCATTTTTTTTGTAAAATTTGCAAAGAACGAACTTACCTGAGGAAAAAGTAAAGAAAGAAAAAGGCTTAGCTCCTATGGAAACGCAGCGACGCCACCGGTCTTCAAACAACACGGCGCCGTTTCGCACGGAAGCCAAGAGATGGCGCAAGCGGTCGCGACGCCAACTGCCGCCAACGAACGAGCAGACGACGCCGAGAGCCGGCGCTTTTAGCAGACAAGGAACTGCAGTTGCTTGTTGTTACCGCGCCTGTTTTTGTTTCTGCGACTGTCGCCGCCTGCGGAACGCGCGCCGCTTTTGAGTCGAAAAGTTCGTCTGCTAAAGAGGCCGGCTCTCGGCGCCCGTATGCTCGTTCGTTGGCGGCGTTCGTTGCGCCATCTCTTGTCTCCGGTGCGAAACGGCGCCGTGTTGTTTGCAGACCGGTGGCGTCGCTGAGTTTCCATAGGAGCTAAGCCTTTTTCTTTCTTTACTTTTTCCTCAGGTAAGTTCTCTCTTTGCAAATTTTACAAAAAAGAAATGCACCATCCGTGGGCAACGCTGCACAAAGTCGTAGCGCGATAGGTTAAGAAACCGAATTTTCCGGTCGATTTAAAGAGCCTGCCGTCTCCTTGTTTCACCCTGTAGAGGTGGCAGAGGAATGGGCACGGAATTGATGGCAGTCGGGTAGTAACTCTGATTGACAAATCAGCTTTCGAAACTTGGAGAGTTCCAGAGTTGTTCATATTACAGAACCTCAGTGAAGAGCAGAGATCGGAGGGGAGATAGAGCAGAAAACCAGCAAGGAAGCGGAGTCAAGTGAAATCCCTGGTGGCAATTTTAGGCCGAGGTTGGCCAGAAAATTCATTAGGCGGAAAAGGCATTGGGCAATGGGCGGAGCCAGAAAACACCAATATCCTCGGATTCCGGATGGTGTGAGGAATCGATTGATTGTGGTTCGGCGGCCAGATAGGGTGGCAATTACGGGCGATGCGTTCTAATGAGACAGAGCCCAGCGCAGAAACCGGCTCTCATCTTCCCTGTCGTCTTACAATTCTTGAATTGGGATGCTCATAGGGTCTTTAGTATATAAACCAAGTTTCGGAATTTTTAGAGCTCTAATAAATGCAATAATAAATTTACTAATGTTGATCATTTTCATCTGGCGACCAGGCAACACTGTTCAAGTTAGCCACACCATAGCGCCTATAAATCACGTGATAGTTGAACGCTCTCATTCTATAGTCGGTTACAAGTTAAGAAGGTAGGAGAAGCTCCTCCCACAAGCGTGGTGCGCCGGTTTCAAATCTCTCCGCAATCGAAAGAAGAGTTCACTGGAAACGCTCCTTGTCCCGCTTCAATGAATAGATAATGGCCACAGAGTGGTGCCAACTTGTCTCCGACCCCCACTTTTTAAGAAAGCGACCTTTGTATTCATCGGAGAAGGAACCGAGCCCCTGAAAGCAGCCTTTGTATCAATCGGAGGGGGAAGCTAATCCCCGAAAGTCGTCTTTGTTTCCATCGGAAGGGGGAAGACTTAATCTCCCTCTCGTGGCTTCCGCAATGCTAAGTCAAAGTCGAGAGATAAAGCAAATATGTACAGAAAGGCACGACCCTCCTCGCGCGTTGGCCACAACGTCACGGAAACGATGGGACGCTATTGGATGCGGAGGTGGCGGAGGGATATATGATTCCCTTTGAGGGGCATTTGCCGCTACCTTCTTGACTTGTAACCTACTATAGGCGCCAGCATGCTCGCCCAAGCTCGCCTGGCCACGGTACGATCATTTAGTACGATTGCAGCCTCTCGCTATAAACGCTACCCTCGTTCCGGGCATGCATGAGCGAGATCGTCACAGACGACAGCGAGTTTGTCCGTGACGATCTCGTAGTCCTCAATGCCGGTCGCCAGTGGGACGAAGTCAAAATCACCAGCTTCCGACATCTCTTGATAACAATCACTTTGCTGCGATCGGTGTTACAGCCTCGGACGAAGTGAGCGGTGCCACAGACGTCATTCTTGAACCGCGTGCTCGAAACCCCGAAGAAAAGCGAGGAAGCTGAAGCGCGAGACGCCGAGGGGAAGCGTACAAGGGGATGCCGCGCGTCGAGCGAGAGACGACACCGACCCACGAAACAAGGCGGCCTTCCACAATGAGGTGGGTCGAAGGGTCCCGCATACAAATCAATTTATCCACAGAACAATCGTGCAATTTAGGAAAAAAAATTAGCAAAAATATAGGAACATATAATATTGTCACGGGTGGTGACCAAAAGAGCAATACATAAACAGGAAGAAATAAACGTTTCATGGGGTGAACTTGTGCCCGAAAACAGAATAGAAAAAGGATAGTGTCGCCGGCGTCGATGGCGGCGAAACAGCAGGATCGAACGCTGGGGCGAGACTGACTCCGGCTGGCCACGCGGAGCCCCTTTTGTACACGCGTGGGCTTCTGGAACAGTCAACGTAGAAGGTTCGGCGTGTAGAACATTCTAAACTCGAATCAGCAACACGGTTTTCGAATTTACCAGAACATTACATTAGAGTCGACAAAAGTTCGTACCCACGGCCAGGAATCGAACTCTGGCTTTCTGCGTGGAAGGCACGCGCGATAACCGTTAAGCCTGGTTCAGACAGTTATGTTTGACTGCGTTTGACTGACTGCGTTTGACTGCGTTGCGGCTGCGAGAAACCATGACATCCCTTCTCCTCACATCGCGTGCCAAGATGATTCCTTAAATTGGATTCCAGGCTTCATACGAAGCACAGATGTGCCGGTGACTCGCTCGCGGTTCACGACGCAACGCAGTCAAACGCACCCTTAATGGCCGGTTCAGACACTTGCGTTTGAGTGCGGTTGACTGCGTTGCGTCGAGAACCGAAAGCGAGTCACCGGCAGATCTGTGCTTCGTATGAAGCGTGGAATCCAATTCAAGGAATCATCTTGGCATGTGATGGAAGCACTAGGGATGTCCTGGTTTCTCGCCGCCGCAACGCAGTCAAACGCAGTCAAACGCAACTGTCTGAACCAGGCTTTAGGCCACGAGCGCGCTGCTACTTAGTCAGCTGCACTCGCGGCAATATGCCCGTAGATAGGAAGTATTCACTGGCGGCCATAGCTGTGTGCGCGACTGCTGAGCGCGCGCTGATGGCGAGCTTCCACAGTTCTTTTGTAACGTGCATTCCGCATGCTCAAAATTGCCGGTATTAGCAGCCTATTAATGTGGGCTCGTTTTGAGCATGCGCTCTAGACAGCACCCACATATATGGCGCCCAGTGAATACTCCTTATAGTCATCTGATATTTTATATTTGGCGTGTCTTAACACCTGTGCGGTAATTCTATCTGACCCTCGGACACCCTTTTATCACCAATAAAACCGCACTACTATTCGTGGTAAAAAAGGTACCGAATAAATATTCAAATACCACCGTATCTCGTGAATACGGCCAGCACGTGTCAATGTTTGATATGGGTGCATAACCTAATACAAGAATTAAATAGATTATAGATGTGTATACCTTTTTAACCGTTGGTGACAACACTATTGCATGAGCCAGTGAGTGCCGTTAGTTTGTTTCCATGATCTGTGTCCCCTTCTACCTCATGCGCTTTTCACAAAATATCGGATTGTCATCTCTCTAGCCGAACTTTCCGGTATTCTATCATACGTTTCAACAGGCACAGTAACACCTTCCAGGCAGAATAAGCATATAACAGCCCGATTAGCATTGTGAACGGTAGTCTCGCTAGTTGTGTCATCCACAGTAACAATAGAAATGCTTTTGTCGAACAGTGAGAACCGAAGCACGATGTGTAGCGGACTAAAACCCGCCTTTGCGAAGGAAAGGTGTTGCCGCCTTGCGTGGAAGTCGGTTGTGCATTGCAACTGCCAAAAGTTGCAAGGAAAAAAAGCTTGTGCGCTGCTTGTCGTGGTACACAAATGCGCCACTCGTTCACGCGAGGCGCGGCTCCGGGAGCGGCTCACAAATCACTATAGTCGGTGACAGGTTAATAAGAGTAAAGTGGAAGCTCCTCCCACCTCTTTCCACTTCAGCATAGCAAACGCTGGAGAGGAGGTCGCCTCCTCTCCAGCGTTCGCTCCACTAAAATGGAAAGAGGTGGGAGGAGCTTCCACTTTACTCTTATTATCCTGTCACTGACTTAGTAATCTTCCCCTCCACTCCACCCCCCCCCCCCCCCCCGCGCTTCCTTACCCCGTTCCCGGAAAGATAATGGAGGCAGAAGTAGAGAATCAAAGTCAGGTTGCGTTATGGCAGCCTTGTGGGACCACACGTGTATCGGCCTCACTAGAAGCGAATGGAAATGCCCCATACGGGAACACAGGCAATCGGCAATACCTTTACGAGTGGAACTCGCTGTGGAAACCACCTGAGGTCAAATAAATAAAAAAAATATTTCGCCCTCTTTTTTGCTGAGATTTTCACTTACAATAGCTATATTTAATGACTCTTCGCGTACGTCCGTCTGGCCACCCCCACTTTACAGAATGGCAGAAAAATCTAAAAACGTGTGCTCCAGCTTGAGGCGACGTTGACTGCTAATCAATGAACTTGATAAGAAGGTCGATGGGCAAAAAATGTTTTTATTTCGTATAGTCTCTAAAAAGAACCGCACACTTCTGAGACTTCTTGTCGTCTAGGTACGGTATCCACTTCACCAGAGGAGCCTGCTTAATTTTCCAAGCATGGCACCACATCCTCGATCCACTTGATGCACTGGTTCAGCTCTCGCTCGATCTTGGTCGACTGGCTTCCGGCGTCCGCTCGAAGACGAAGGCCTTCAGACTCGGCTGCTCTAGGGACTGTGGGAGCAATGGGCACACCCATGTTCGACTTTTATTAGCTTTAATACTTCGTATAAAATTATTCTTCAATTTGTAAAGGAGCTAATGAGTGAAATCGCTGCAGTGTTAAGCTCAATTAAAACGACCATGTCAGGAGTCACGCTGTACCTTTCAGAGAACCTGAATGCAGCAGAGAGAAACGAAAGCTGTTTGATTCCTTTCTTACAAGCACCGAATTACAATTTTTGAAGTGAAAGCTTCGTTGGTTTATTCGTATTTTGTGTTTACTCTGTGTATATTTTTTTTTTAATTTGCAGTGTTTGTACTGTAAGATAATAACTCACCCTATTACAATGGTGAGTTCTGTTGTCCATCTTCTCCCCTGTCTCGAAATTTGTCTAAAATTATGTTTACTTTTGCTCTCTTTTTGTCTATGTAGGTGCTTCGCATTTCCCTGCTATGCGGGTTTGGCAGAACTTTAAGACTCTGCTTTGATTCAGAGCTAAACCATAAGTTCTTAAATCAAAGGACACTTCTGATACATAAAATAATACTTTTTTTTAATGCGTTTGTGGTTACTGTTTCAGTTCACACAGCTAAAGAGTTTAGAAGTAGCGGTTCTCGCAGCTATAGTCAAGTAAAAATGTCCGATACTGTATGTCTATTTTGACAACTGAAAGCAAAAAAGAACGATATAAATTATTCAGTACGCTCCTGTATATGCTCGCCCAAAATCACCGTATCATTTCTAAATTTAAAATGCTTTTGAGATTGGATTCGTCTTAAGTGTTAATGGTCAAGTCTGACCAAGGCGCGAGAGAAAAGCAAAAAAAAAAGTTAAAGCTAGAAAAAAATAGAGTTTTGGCTAGTTTCTTTTCTTTTTATACCATACCTGCAGACTACATGTATAACTATACTAAACAAATATCCTAAGCGCAAAATTGTAAAAAAGAAAAAGGAGACTGGAACAGATAAATGTGCTTCCTCTACTCCCGCCCGGCGCCCGCCATTGCCAGGTACTGAGAAGCAGACGTGGACGCTGCTGCCGCCGCACGTGCGCCGCTCGATTGCGACTTCGCTACGGAATTTGTATCGCCCGTACAGCGCGATGGCGAGAGACATTCACCATGAGTTCTGCCCTTCCTATTTCCAAAAGCTTGTGGGACCCACACGGGCTCGGTATGAGTTTCAAGTGAAGATGTACGACGGCGTCAATCCGTAGACGCTACGCGTCGGCGCGGACACCGCTCCAGGTGCGGAACTGCAGCCAGCCACGACGCAGGTAGACATAATGAACTACCTGGTTTGGTCGACGAAATACTTGACACTGCAGCATATTAAGCCTTCAAGGACCTGGATGCCCACAACTATTTCACCAGTAGATGGGTGAAGAGCCTGACAGCGATGCGTCTCCCATCGAAGCGTATCGTCGTGCTGAGCGAGGCGAGTTGACAGGCAATAAAACAAGCGTGTTTATGACAGCCGAAGAGCCGAAGGTTTGCCTGCAAACGAAGAGATGTGCCCGTACTTGTCGCACTAGAATTCGCAGCATCTTTGCTGGGTAAACTCAGCGCCGCCGCCGCAACACCATTTACACAAGTGTGCTACAAACACTACACTAATTACAGAAACGCCGCGAGAAAGGTGAAAGCACATCCCTGCAGCGTGACGCTACCAGACACCAAACACTGCCTCGGCCGCTATGGCAATGCGCACAGGGTGCGAACCGAAGCATTCAGCAATCCACGTACAGTTGAGCAACGTATTTCTTACCGGTAATAAAGTGACGACCGCAGACACGGACACTTCCGATGTATGCGGTCTTCCGACGTATGCCTAATAAATTATTTGTGTTGAAAGTCGAAAGATGTGCTGTTCTGTCCGTCCCTATGTTTGTTCTTTCAGTTTTGTTTATTCCAGAAGCTTCGGCGTTTTTCGGACAGCAGCTTTGTACGTTCACACTGTCGCGTTCCCTACGGCACACTTCCCCGGCTCATACTTGGGACAGTTTGGCGCAAGCTCGGGACAGGCTTGAGCCAAGTTGGCTCAAGCTCGCGCAAGTCTGGCCCACGCCTGCTCCGAGCAGGTGTGCCACTTGGGGTAACACCTTTGGGCAAACGGTACGTCCTTACATTTGGCTCTGTGTTACTTTGCTGTGCAAAAGACTTGCGTCTGCTTCGGCAGCCGAACATCGCGCACATCAGCATGACTGCACCACTGCGACCGCGACCGCACACCAGAAACAACGTACACTGCGTGCGCCGCAAACGCCGTAGCGACGCAACCAACGCAGCAGCGGCCAACGTTGCCGGCGCCGATCCCGAAAACGAAACTATGTCAGCACCTGGCAATGGCGCTGACATATCCCATAAGCCCCGGCTGTGACGTCCATGAGAACTATGTGTATAGGTGCTAAAGAGGACGGCAACAGCATCGCTCGCTAAGACTACTGTGACTTTGAAACTATTTGTACCATGAAATGTTCTCGTAAACATCAGTCATTATATACCTCGCTATTTTTAAGATGACTTGCCAGCACAGCCATGTGTCCAGGGTCATGCATTCGGTTCGGAACGGCAAAGAAAGTATTCTATGAAGCAATGACCTCGACAAAATCATAACTTCGAGAGACGTGCACAATAGAGATTGCGATGGTCCTGTACTTCGGCGTCTACCATAGAAGATGTGACGTACTCTAGCAAGTCTGCACAGACGCTGGAACTGGTTCAGTGCCTCCAAAAAAATGTTTACTTTCACAATCGGTGGATGTCCTTGAGGTTAGAATATTGCACGAGATTTAAATGAGAACGTGAAGTAGCTCATGGTTGACTGGTGTCTCCGGAGGGGTGCATAGCAAGCTGTTATTTGGTTAGCTTCTTGAACTATAACTTCCGCTCTATGTTTTTTTTTTTTTTTTTTGCAGTAGGCATTATCTTATTCGTGTATTTAAGATAGTAAAATAATAAATAAAATATTTTTCAAGTACTTTGTTTCTTTAATCATGTATCCAGGGTGATAGGTTCCACAAACAAAAACAGCGCCAAACAATGCCCATCACTGTACGTTATTTCGTGTCATGTGTTTTGTTACGTACATTTTATTTAGATCTGCCGGCTACGGTTTTCATCTTTTTTTTCTTTCACTTTTGACGGGGAAGAAACGCAGTGCGTTTCTCGGGCTGCAGGGTTCTCCAGTGCTTGCGTCCTACACTCTAAAAAAACGTTTGTGAGTTCAATTTCCTGCACAAAACAAGGACAGCCCATCTCGGCGAACAATGAATTCCATGCCCAAATCTTCAAATGTGATTGAACAAAACAAAAAAAAAAAGTGTGCCGAAGAAAATTTTTATACATTCCGCCGCAAATTTAAATTTCTTGTTTTATTTTTTTTTCATTTTTTTTACATTTTATTCTTAGCTTTGACATTCGCTGGATTCTTCTATTGTGCGCCGTGATTGCCTGTTTTGTGTTCTGCAGGAAAGTGACCTCACAGACATGAAAGGGTAGAGTATGAGGCGGGAAGTCTTACCTTTTTGGGGCGCAGGTGAGGGCAAACAAAGCAGTTTGAGAAGTGCACCACGTTTCTTTCCCGTTGAAAAAAAAAAGAAAATAAAAGCCGGGAATACCAACGATAGTTCTCATTCAGATGAGAACTATCGCTAACTATCGCTACGTTCGTAACTATCGCTAAGTTCGTAACTATCGCCACGAACTATCTGCAGAGGGAAGTACCGACTAGGTCGTTTAGAAAAGTACAACCTGGGTAAGGGGAGGGAGGGAGGGGTAGGGGGGTGGACAGAAGTTTAGCGCACGTGGAGTATACAGAAAGTGGTCAACTTTCTCCCGGTTGTAGGCGGCCTGCAAGGAAGTTGAGCTTCGATCTTCTGGTTATAAGTGGCCGAATCACCGGCATTTAACTTAGAGTGTGGGCAAGGAAATTTTGAGCCCTTGACGGAGCCCAGGAAGAAAATTTAAGAGGCTAAGTAACCACGAACGAAGACTGAAGTAAGAGCTTTTTGGCGATTAACAGGCTATTACGGGGAATTTATTTTCAGTTACGGCGAGACATCACACCCTCTGATAGAGCTAACAAAGAAAAGAGCAACGAACAAGGTTATCTGGGAGGAAAAACACACGACAGCTTTCGGAAAACTGAGTAGAGTCCTTTATTGCAAACCTTTCAAACCATTTATCCTGAGAATAGATGCTTCGGAAAACTGTCTGGGCGCCATGCTCATTCAAGAGCGCGTGATCACGGGCTGCATCCCATTGCTAGTGCAAGTGTTGCGACTGGAACCTGCCTATTCCGCCGTTCAGCGCGAATGCCTATAACTCTTGTATTGGCAGTGAAAAAGTTCGCAGTCTTTTTATTTGGCAAACGCTTCACAGCTCACATTGATCATCAGCCATTGGAGTGCATTCATTCAGCTAATCAGCTGAACAGACCTGTGTTGAGGTGGAGTTTGCTACTCGCCGAGTATGATTTTAGGGTTACACTTACTACATATATCGAGGGTAGCTACTAGCCGGAACCACGACGTGGCCAGAATGACGAAAATAATCCCAGGAGAGGGGGAACAAGAGGGACAAAGGACAAACACAAATCTCCAAACACAGCTAGGTGACTGGTGCGCGACCGAAAAAATCCGAAAATTTGGGGGTGATTTTTTAAGCAGCTTGCAATATACCAACCCATGTTGGTGGATCTTATTTCGTAAATCCTGATGCGTTCGTGTGGTTATTTCTTTTATTGTTTTTTTAAAGGTCAACTCCACTGTGTCTCTTAATTTGATTTTGAAGTTGTTTGTAAACAATTGTCTTGAAAGGGGGGTAGTTGTGATGATGTAGATTGTTCTGAAAAGAAGAAAAGACAAGAAGCCGACGCGAGGGCACCCGTACGCTCGTGACACGAGACAGAAGGCGACTTGGTGGGAAGGAACAGCTCAACACCCGCAGTCCCGGCAGCTTAGCAATGCCCCGGACGGACGTATGAACCGACCAAGCTGCCCCGGAACCGCCCTCTACATCGAGCACTTCCTTCAAGCATCTATGCGCCCATTTTCCACAAGGCTGCGGTGATATCGCCAGTGCGAGAACTCGTGAGCGGGGCATTTATGATTAAACTTGACGCTTGGATATATAACGTTTGCTATCTAACCCTTCTTCGTTATAAATAGGTCTTATAAATAGGTTTTAGTTTCACCTACAACCACCATTCCGGAATCGTGGAACTTTTTTTTTTCATTATTACCAACACAACCGTTATCCAAAGATTATTTTGCTGCGAGCGCAGCTGACCAAGCAGGCAGCGCGCTCGTGGCCTAACGGTTATCGCGCGTGCCTTCCACGCAGAAAGCCAGGGTTCGATTCCTGGCCGCGGGGACACATGTTTGTTGACGCTAACGTAGTGTTCTGGTAAATTCGGGAACCGTGTTACTCGTTCGAGGTCGGAATGTTCTACACGCCGAACCTTCTACGCCGATTATTCCAGAAGCCCACGCGTACATCAGGAGCCCCGCGTGGCGAGCCGCAGTCAGTCTCGCCCACGCGTTCGACTCTGCTGTTACGCCGACTTCGACGCCCGCGACGCTCTGCTGTTAACTTCTGTTTTCCTTTTCATTTTTGGGCACAAGTTCGCCCCATTAAACGTTTAGTTTACTTCAGTTTTCGTCGCCTCATCACTTGTCATTCGTGACACTTTTGGTGGAGGTGCGGGGTCACGAATGAAAAACATCGTTATCGACGGTCACGACGCATCGGCTCTCGTGGACACCGAGCAGACCTACTCCGTTCCTGAGTGGGAGGCTCTCCCGTCCACCTTCTAAAAGTCACGACGCCGTGGAGATGGACCCCATATACGAACCGCCGAGGGACATCTCATCACGCCAGTCGGAAGATGCACTGCTCGACGTCGAGATTCACGGCGAAACGTGTCCGGTAAAGTTCGTCGTTCTACGAGACTGTGCGAGAGACGTTATACTCTGAATGGACTTCTTGTGCGAATACAGCGCCGTCATCGACCTGGGAGCCAACGAGTTAAGGCTGCGGAAACCTGTCGTAATGACCGAGGATCACAAAACTACGGCAGCCACGTCAGCTACAGTGCGTATACCCTCCGACCACGTGAACTTGCCACCACGCTCGAGTGTACTTGTACCTGTCGCGATCGAAAAAGGCATCTGCGGAGAAGTTTTGCTGGAAGGTAGCGTCCAACTGCTCCTAGGAAGAGGGATCAGCGTCGCAAGAGGCATCGCGGAGCTCCAAGACGGACGCACTGTTGCGCTCGTAACAAACTTCCGACAGGAGGCTCAGCACCTTACGAAAGGCACCGCCGTGGGTCACGCCGAGGAACTCCCCGACTCAGCCGCTATCGCCGGAGTATCTGAAGACCTTTCTTCGTGGCCACACGAGACAACGCCGCCTTCGCAGTTTGACATCGATCCAACCCTGCCTACCCCACAACGGCGACAACTCAGTGACCTTCTCGCCGAGTTCAGTGAGTGCTTCTCCACGTCGTCAAAGGTACGCCAAACGGTGGTTGCGAAACATCGAATTGTTACTAATGACGACGCGCTTCCCGTTCATCAGTCGCCGTACCGTGTCTCGGTGAAAGAGAGAGAAGTCATCCAGAAGCAGGTCCAAGAAGTGCTCGACGACGACATTGTCCAGCCCTCAAACAGTCCGTGGGCTTCACCGGTAGTCCTGGTGAAAAGGAAAGACGGGACTCTTCGGTTCTGCGTGGACTATAGTCGACTAAACGCCGTAACAAAAAAGGACGTCTACCCGCCGCCACGCATCGACGACACACTGGACCTGTTGCGCCACGCCCGATACTTTTCAGTGGCAGATCGAGGCCGACGAACGAAATCGTGAGAAGACTGCCTTCGTCACGCCGGACGGACTGTATGAATTTAAAGTGATGCCGTTTGGACTGTGCACAGCACCGGCGACCTTCCAGCACGTAATGGATACCGTCCTTTCGGGCTTGAAATGGCGAAGCTGTCTCGTCTACCTCGACGACGTCGTGGTATTCGCAAGCGATTTCGACGAGCACCTGAGACATCTGCGAGCCCTGCTACAGGCTATCCAGAATGCTGGACTGACACTCAAGCCGTGAAAATGTCAGTTCGCTTACGGCGAGCTCAAATTCCTGGGCCATAACGTGAGTGCTTAGGGTGTAAGCCCTGACCCGGCAAGGACATCCGCTGTGGCCGCATTTCCGAAGCCATCAGACAAGAAAGCCGTACGAAGATTTCTTGGGCTGTGCGCTTACTACAGACGTTTCGTTCGCGATTTTGCCAAGATTTCTGCACCGCTCACGAATCTGACGAAGGACAACGTGAACTTTCAGTGGGGAGAGGAGCAAGAACAACGTTCAACGAACTGAAGGAAAGACTCCAGTCGCCCCCTATCCTCGGACACTTCGATCCATCAGCGGAAACGGAAGTTCACACGGACGCCAGCAACGCCGGACTCGGCGCGGTACTCGTCCTAAGACAAGACGGAGCGGAGAGGGTGATCGCTTACACAAGCCGGGCACTGTCTAAGGCAGAGCAAAATTACTTAACGACCGACAGGAATGTCTTGCTGTCGTGTGGGCGTTAACCAAGTTCCGCCCGTACCTGTACGGGATTCCGTTCCGCGTTCTCACGGACCACCACGCTCTCTGTTGGCTCGCCAACCTAAAGGACGCGTCAGGATGCCTCGCTCGCTGGAGTTTCCGACAGCAAGAATTTGACGTAACCATTGTGCATAAGTCTAGCCGCAAGCATAACTAGGGCCCCCGTCGAATCTCCTTCCGACAGCACCGACGACGAGGATGACAACCGTTTTCTCGGTGGAGTTACACATACCAACATGGGAGCACTCCAACGAGACGACCTGGAACTTCGCGCGGTGATCGATGACCTCGAGGGTCAAGGAAGTTCAGTTCCGCGAGTCTTGGCCCGAGACATGTCAAGTTTCGTTCTGCGGCGAGGCGTGCTTTTCAAAAAGAACTTCGGAACTAGTAACCCTGACTGGCTGCTGGTGGTTCTTGCTGGCCTTCGAGAAGAAATTTTTCAAGCATGCCACGACGACCCGACGGCTGGACACCTCGGCTACAGCAGGACGCTAGCTCGGATTCGTGACAAGTACTACTGGCCGAGACTCTCGAAAACTGTCCATCTGTACACACGGTCCTGCCATGAGTGCCAACGACGTAAAAAGCCTCCGACGAAACCAGCAGGACTTCTGCAGCCGATACCTGCCCCAACTACGCCTTTCCAACAGGTTGGAATGGATTTACTTGGGCCGTTCCCAACATCGACGCAAGGAAACCGGTGGATTATCGTGGCGACCGATTATCTTACACGATACGTCGAGACAAAAGCCCTTCCATCGGGAACAACGGTTGAAGTCGCCAAGTTTTTCGTCGAGTCCATTCTCCTTCGACACGGCGCACCTGAAGTGCTGATCACAGACCGCGGGTCATCTTTCATGGCACATCCGACTCAAGGAGTCCTTCGGCTCAGTCACACCAGCCATTGACGAACCACCGCTTATCATCCACAGACCAACGGGCTAACGGAGCGACTCAACAAGACGATCGCCGACATGATCTCCATGTACGTCGACGTAGAGCACAAGACGTGGGACAAGGTGTTGCCCGTACGCCACGTTCGCGTACAACACAGCGGTTCAAGAAACCACGGGAATGACACCGTTCCATCTGGTACACGGCCGGACGGTTACCACGATGCTCGACGCCATGCTGCCTCACGTACCGGCCGATGATGGGAACGACGACGCTCAACTGATCTCGCAACGCGCGGAAGAAGCTCGCCAACTGGCAAGAATCAAGATTCATGACCAACAGCGAGTCGACTCACGCCGGTATAAACTTCGGCACCGGGACGCCCACTTTCAACCCGGAGACCGGGTATGAGTGTGGACCACGGTCTCAGCGAGAAGCTTCTCAAACGCTATTTCGGACCCTACAAAATCATCCAACGCCTCGGCAATCTGAACTACGAAGTTTTACCCGACGGAACGCGCCCATCTGCAAGACGCCAGCCACGACCAGAGTTGGTGCACGTCGTCCGGCTCATGCCATATTACGAACGATAGAACTCGTCAAACTCCCGTCAAAGAGTGAACTGTGAACTGTGGCTCGCGACTTTGCTATCCTTTTGCTGGAGATCTCTGTTTTCGTTTTGTGCTGCATCGGGACGATGCACTTTTTTTAAAGGGGGATTAATGCCGCGAGCGCAGCTGACCAAGCAGGCAGCGTGCTCGTGGCCTAACGGTTATCGCGCGTGCCTTCCGCACAGAAAGCCAGGGTTCGATTCTTGGCCACGGGGACAGTTTTGTTGACTCTAACGTAATGTTCTGGTAAATTCAGGAACTGTGCAGCTTGTTCGAGGTCAGAATGTTCTACACGCCGAACCTTCTACGCCAATTATTCCAGAAGCCCACGCGTATAAGGGGTTCCGCGTGGCGAGCCGCAGTCAGTATCGCCCCAGCGTTCGACTCTGCTGTTACGCCGACTTCGACGGACGCGACACTCTGCTGTTAGCTTCTGTTTTCTTTTTTTTTCTTTTTGGGCACAAGTTCGCCCCATTAAACGTTCCAGTTTCCCCAGTTATTCTTTGTTTTCTTGCCTTTTCATTCGTGCCAATACTATCATCATCATCATCATCATCATCATCATCATCATCATCATCATCATCATGACTCGATGAACGCGTCGAAGTCGAATGCTGAACTTACCCAATATCAGAGCCAGCAGCTGTATCGCGATTATCTCGGCGAAAACCATGTTTACCTTGATGAAACTGGAATTAGGAACGACGTTCGTTACGGGAAAATAGCATATACATTGGGAAAAGTGAAACTGTAAAGGGCTGCACACATTTAACAAACCATGATAACAAACATTATTTTAGTAAGTAATTCACAAAACTTCGAAGTTTTGTTTAAACACAATAAAAACAATATAGATTCCGGGAAACACAACCTCTCTTTCTTTTAGAGGGAAATATGCGTGAGAGGGAAGAGTAGGCCCCTTACAATGTGACACTGCCAAGCAAAGAACGCTTTCAACTACAGGTTGTTTGCCAGTAACAAGTATCAACAGCAAGAAACATATGTAGAGTACAGGATCCGGTAGAAAAACTGAAACCGTGTTTTTCGGCTCGCAGAAATCAAGGAGTTTGAGAAGAGCGTACGCAAAGAATAGCGTCGTCGCCAATGTGCATGGGCTGAACGCTAATCGCTTTTTGCGCTTTCCGTGCACTATTTTAATCTACATTATTTTTTCGAAAATAGCGTGGGTACGGAAAGAGGCTGCGCTCCTTCAAGGAGGATTCGTGATGCGCGACAAGTCGGCTAAGGCCAAGACAAGCAGAGTTAGAAAATGGCGGCTCCCAGGATCGCGGCTACAGCCGCTTCGGCGGCCGTCGTGAGCGCGACATCGGCGGCATCCTTGCCACTGCAATTTTGCAATACAGTACGACATTGCACTCGTACGGGAGGTACATGTCACAAATGGTTTGGAAAACCCAGCAAAATGGGAGACGATCGCCGGCAACTTGCTGCTGGCCACGCGCGAACGTTGCTCGGCGAACGTACGGTGTGCGAACGTCAGTACACGAGACCTGTCCTGCCGAGGCGACGCAAGCGGACACGATCGGTCACCGCTCTCGTCGCATTCTGATATTTTCACAAATATAAAATGTCGCTATGGACAAAAAAACTTGTAATTTCTCGTTGCAGCATCTTTTTGCGTCAAATAAAAATTGTTACTGTATCTTGGTGGCGTTGTAAGCGCGAGATGCTTGGGCTTTTCCGTCGCGGCGGAGAAACGCAATTCTAAACAGGGGGGTAAAGGTGGGTGAGGAGGAGTGGCAAATCCCGTGCGCCGACACCCGGGGTCCCGAGTGAAAGATCGCGAAAGAGAGCGACAGAACACGAGAGAAAGAAAGCATTGTTGCCAGCTGAAGGACGACAGTCGCAATGGTAATCGCGAAGACTGAAAACTCTCAGCAATATAAACAGTGATAATTTAACGTTGAAAACTAAATTCTGAGCTATTCTAACGCTTATAAAAACCAATATACTCATTACGTTGCATTAACTTCCCTTCTGTCGAAATCTCGGAATTCTGGTGGTTGCGCGGTTTCGTATTCCTCGGCCGCGCCCACTTGCGCCCCTCGCGCCCCACCCGCAAAGTGGGTTATCTGGTTTAGTTTAGCGTTGACGCGAGGCCGAACATCTGCGCGCTATGCAAAAAGAAAGCTTCGAAAGGAACGCGCATGCCTTTCCACCGGTAAGTTCGTGGATTGTTGAAGTTCGTGAAATCGAATGCTGTCGACGAAACTTCGCAGAACAAATGGTATGGAACTCCCTTTCCGAAAGTGCGATCGGGGATAGCGGGGCTTCGGTTGCCATGGTAACCATGTGTGGGACCCCGAGGGTCTGCCTGCATGCTCCGCCGCTTGCGGCAGCCAGAATGCATGGGAAAATGGCGGACCTTTTCCTCTAGAGTTAGTATATGATCTCTATGATTCTAAAACACCCTGGCGCAGCGTGCGATAACGAAAGCGCTAAACTTAGCGCTAGCGCGTGCTGAAATTGATTACGATATTCTAAAACTCCCTATAAGCACCTTAGAAAGCTGAAACTCCGTGTGAATATAACGCAGGGCTACTAGAACGCGAAACTTTGAGAACATGACGTTACCTGGATGAAAAAAATAAATCAGCAAAATGACATTTCTTTATGAGCCAACGTCCATCGTCAAACCAAGAAGTTACATTGTAGGCACCTGCGGCATTTATTTCAGTGAAACGAAGTGGTCACTAAGAAAGAAAACACAATTTTCGTTATGGTAAGATTATTTGTGTTTTTAGTGAAAGAAATGTCACAGGCGCCCACAATGCGATTCCTTGGTTTGACAAATATTAGACAGTTGGGTGTGGGCTCACATAGGTGTGTTTATATTTCTCGGTGTTATTGTTTGATCGAGGTAACCTCTTGTTATCAAACTTTCGCATTCTATCGCCACCGATATAAATCGTCACCTTCACGGGGAGTTGCAGCTTTCAGCAATTCACGCCAGACAAAAACAAAAACAAAAAACAGTGTTTAATTTTATAGGACTTTGTGCATTATTTCCAATATATAATCGTATGTTTACAAAAACATGTGAACTAAAATAAAGCCTTTGGAAAAAACTTACCTGGGCTGAATGGAGTTGCGAACTCTTTGAACATAAAAGTTTCAACTGTGCTCGTGATAACGACGTTCAACCTTATAAGCGGGAAGTCTTAATTATTTTTGCGCGCAGTTGACAGCGTTGGGAACGTATTCTAACAACCCTCAATTGTTTCTTTCGCAAATTTGGAAAATTAAAATGAATTCGTCCAAGCAAACCATGCGGAAGAAGTTTTGTTCCTGAAAAAGTGGAGCTCGTAAACGCCTGTCATTCACGCACCAGCTGGGTTTCTTACTGAATATGTGGGCGCATAAGCACACTGAGACGCTATCTGGAAGTTTTAAATTAGTTCACATTGCCGTCTTGCTTGAAAAGTGGGTTGTCTACGTACAAATTGTGTACAAAAATCGTATACACACAAAAAAAAAAATGAAATCGTGAAACGACCAAGGGCAGAAGGTGTCACGTACTGTACGCAGAACATCAACATTTTGTTTTTTATGCTTCCAAACACATTCTCGAAATGACTGCGTGCCTAATTACATGTGAGGCGCGAGGACAGTTCATCACTGCTCTCGCGCAGCCTCATACCTCGCCAAAGAAGCCGCCAAGAACAAAGCCCAGAAACGTTTGAGACACGAACGCCCTGTCGTGAGTGGGCATGTCAGACGCCATCCGTGGCGCCTCGGCGAGAGCCGCATTTCTGCCTCGAAGGGTTTTCGGGCTCAATAACTTGGCGTACGTGTGCCGTGATCCTTAGACATAAGTGAGTGGCTCACCTCATATTAAAAAAATCAACATAACTTTTAATTTCAGAAAAGAAAAAACGCTGCTTGCTTTTTTTTTGTTTTATTGCGCTTCAAACCCAAATCCTCTTTAAAAAAAATGATAATAATAATTCGCCCCGTCACTATATTTTGTGCGACCATTGGTCAGATCAGGCTGAAAGAAGTGGGAGGTGTTTGAACGGCACCGCACAGTCATGGAACAAGTGTGTGGTGCCACAAACAGCTTGGGGCGTCCCACTGCGCATGCGCAGAACTTCTGCGCATGCCCACTGCGATGCCCCGAGCTGTTTGGGGTGCACCCAAAGCTTTGGGGCCCCCTCTTACTCGCTATTCACTCAAAAGTTTTCAAGGCCGGAGCGGTACCTACTCAAGATTCCACACAACTTGAAAAAAGTTGCGCTGCTGTTCGATGTGCGAGGCATAGATTATTTTCGAGGGTAGAGACCCAATAACTAAGGAAATTTTAGATGCCGATACGATTAAAAAAGGGAATACGAGATGCGTTAGCCAGACGTCGCTGCATTTACGCAGCAAAGAAATTGCCTATTTAGATACTTGTTGATTGACCGCCCCGTAATAATTTCGGCGTTGCTGTTTGTTTGTTTTTAAGTTAAATTGAGAGCCAGCGCTTGTCTTGTGTGCACTTCTACTTCGTCCCTGTTTTTTCGCGCGCTGTTTGCCCTTTTATCAGTATGAAAAAGCTACCCCACATAGCCATCCTAGTTCACTTCGACACTGATCGCAGCAGCGATGACAGTGATTGTTATCAGAAGTTCTTGGAAGCTGGTCATTTTGACTGCGACCCGCTCGCGACCAGCTCCAGCGACGACGGCGGTATCGCCACGGACAAACTCGGTGTCATCCTCGACGATCTCCCACGTGCACGCAGGGCGGAAGGCCAAAGGGCAAAGAGACGAGTTCGTTCTCAGTCACGCGTGTTCCGTTTCTAGTATGAGGAATGAAAAATTTATTAAACATTCTGGAATATGCGAGAAAATATAGGTGATGCAAAACAAAAACGCGTAACAATCACACATTTTCGTGAACACCTTCCAGCGGTGTGGAGAGGTCAAAACGATCTTTAAACGCACACCAGAAGCGACCAAACTCAAGATGGTTGCCCCCTTGTGAAAAAGGTGTATATAACTTTCAAATGAAGGGCTACTGGCCGGTTCCATTTTCAGTGTTCGTGCGTATGGTGCGTGATTTGCTCGTTTTGCGAAGCGACGAACATGCGCGTGCTAAGCTGAGGAGATCACTCGCTGGGCTGATGACTTGTAAAGGAAACGGTTTTCTGTCCTCTAGAAACGCTAAAATAGTTCGCGACAGAGCAAAATAATATCACCTGAGCTTCCTAACACCGTATATAAAGCTGATGAAGGTGCATTTTTGAATTGTGACTATCGACAGTTGCGTCTGCTCTGCACTAAGCACCAAGATGGCGGCGCCCACTATCAGATCGGGGAACGGAGTGCCGATACCAACGTTACTAGAACAACTCAGTTGGAAAACTGCAATAGAGCCTGCTCTGAAAAAGTGGCACCGATCCGTACTCGAGATTGAGCTAATGGCGATCGCAACGCCGCCATTTCTCCCGCAGCGGCCACTCAGGGAACTGCACGGCTGCTTGTATTGGTTCGGGAGTAGAAAGTTTTCGTAGATCGTTTTCGCCGTCCCGCGACGCTCTCCGCAACCCGCTACAATACCCGGAACTCTACAGCCAAGGCCATCGGCGCACAGGCGCAGTAGCGGCTTCTTCGTTGCGGAGGGCTTAGTGGAGGGGGAAACGCGGTCTACGAAAACTCCCTGATATCACATTCGATAGCGTCCGCTGTGCCTGTTCTATTTGGGTTTTAATCGGCCATTTTGGCGCCAAAACATATACGGTGGAAGGGTTTCAGGGATGTCAACCCCCGCCTCCCAAGCGGACGCGCCGTGGATTACTACCGAGGAGGTTAAGATGCTCCCAGGTCGGGACGCGCGGTGTCATCTCGATTCGGCTGAGATGTCCATTCGGCCGACGGTTCAATTCGGCTTAAAGTTTCGATTCGGCTGAACGCTCCAATTCGGCTGGATACCCAGTTCGGCTTAAAGTTTCAATTCGGCTAGACGCTTCAATTCGGCTGCATACCCAGTTTGGCTGGATGTTTCAATTTGGCTGGATGCTCCAATTTGGCTGGGTACCCAGTTCGGCTGGATGTTTAATTCGGCTCGACGTTCTCAATTTGGCTGAATTCTCGGTTCAGCTGAAGCACATCGATCTGTCTATGGCTGACTTGTGTTGTCCTCATTCGCCTTGGCAGACTAAAGTTTCAAATCATTACATTTCTGCAAGCTAGTCGAACTGCCCATGTTCATTTACCATTTGTGTTTGTGTTGTTTCTTCTTGAGCTGCTCTGCACACACCAAGTTCATGTTTCAAAGTGAAATAAATGGTTTATTACAGACTGATTCACGAACGTCCGAGCTTTGCTTCTTTCAGCGTTGACCACCATCAGCATCAAAAAGAGAAAGTCCCAGCAGTTCCACTTGTACAACAACTGAGGTGGAGAAAACAGATACAACCATCGGTCGCATGACAAAGCAGCATGGTAAGGTTTCCTTTTGATTGGCTATTTTTAATGGGGCCAAGAGGCACATCATTACACAAAAGTCACAATAAAAAAGGGCTCATAACCAAAGAGAGTATGCAAAGTCATGATTATGTGCGTGTTTTGGGCACTCTGGATCTTTCGCCTCTTCCGAAGAGACAACTAGTTTGCGACATAGTGTTCTTATATGAATTGCTTTATGCTATTATTGATTCTTCCCTGTTATCAAGTAGAACCTCAGTTCATGTTCCCCAACAACAAAATAAATCTCCGGATTTTTTTTCACCCTTTTAACCTGGATTCTAGACATTTGTTGACACGAGTTTTTTTAACCCCGACGTCGACCTTTTTACTACTTCTGCACATTTTAACAAAAATGTAATACCGTGAAAAATCCGGCAAACACTTCCAGTGACATTCGCTGGAAACGGGTTCATTTCTGGTCATTTTCACCAGAAACCAGCGTAGTTTACCAGTTTCTTGGTGGAAATATTACCGGCCGCCACTTTGAGTTACCAGATTTCGGTGGACGTTTTACCGGAGCCACTTTCGGTTAAAATCCGGCAAAAACTTCCAGTGGCATTTGGTGGAAACGGGTTAATTTCCACTCATTTTTACCAGAAACCAGCGTAGTTTACCAGTCTTTGGTAGAAATGTTACCGGCAGTCACTTTCGCTGGAAGTTTTACCAGAACCACTTTCGATTTCCCGTCGCTGGAATCCCACCGGAAGCCACTCTCGTTTGACGGACACCGAACTTCACTGGAAGCCGATGCAAGGGAAACGGCTAAAGGCAAGGAAGTCAAGACGAGCAGGGGGACTGAGCTTGTAATGGTGGCCGCCAATGAAGTGGCATTCTCGTGAGCGTGTGTTTTAGCTCGAGACGACGTTGCAATCCTGCAAGAAGTGCGTGCAGCGAACTGTTTTGACGATCCAAAAAGGTGGGCAGCGATCACCGGCAACTTGCTAATTATTAAAGTTATTTCCTCCTCCTCCTCCTCCTTGCGGCAGGCAAAAGTCAGGGCCAGAGCAGGTACGAGACCACTCAGGCGGCATTCTCGTGAGTGCGAGTTTTAGCTCGGGACGACGTTGCAATCCTCAAGAAGTGCGCGCAGCGAACTGTTTTGACGATCCAAAAATGTGGGCACTTTCACTCGTTTTCATCCGAAACCAGTTTACCAGTCTTTGCCAGATTATTTGTCGTCAAACAGATTTCGCTGGAATGTCACCGGGAGCTACCGTTTGCCAGACGACCCGGTTTTGCTAGAAATCTTACCCGAAACGGGTGACTCGCTTCCCCGTTTACCGAACTTCACACGAAGCCGACGCGAGGGGAGGGGGAAGCCGAGACGAGCCGGCACGTCACCGCCGAGCAAGCAATGACGCACACCCTTCTGTTTCTTCAGATGCTCCTGGCGCTGGTTCACCCGCCGACGTTCGTGGCAGACTGGTCCGATGGCAGCGACAACGAGTGGGGGATTTGTTTCCCGAAGAACGGACCGACATCCGCGCCTGCACCGTGCACCTCGCCAAAACTGGACACATCACCGTACTTCACCTGGCAACCGGGGACAGCCTCAGCAGAACAGTGCCTACAAAAGGAGCTCTCACTGTCCGGCCAGTTGGGGCACGTCACCGCCGAGCAAGCAATGACGCACACCCTTCTGTTTCTTCAGATGCTCCTGGCGCTGGTTCACCCGCCGACGTTCGTGGCAGACTGGTCCGATGGCAACGACAACGAGTGGGGGATTTGTTTCCCGAAGCACGGACCGACATCCGCGCCTGCACCGTGCACCTCGCCAAATCTGGACACATCACCGTACTTCACCTGGCAACCGGGGACAGCCTCAGCAGAACAGTGCCTACAAAAGGAGCTCTCACTGTCCGGCCAGTTGGGGCACGTCACCGCCGAGCAAGCAATGACGCACACCCTTCTGTTTCTTCAGGTTCGTTACCTCGACAATGTACGATGTTTTCGCACTAGCGACCCCTGTTTGATTATGGTGTCGTGCCCCAACGACGACGTTCGCCACTGTATGTTACAGACCACCTGACTGTGATTCATCGTTCACTATCACTCTTTCCTCCATATTAGTTGATATTAAAAACCGTTTCCCAAAAGCTGACTTGTTGCTTTTTGGTGATTTTAATCTTCCACTAATCGATTGGGTCAATGTATCATCTGATGGGTCACGCACATCGACAGAATTTCTTGACATGTGTCAAACCTTCAATCTGACGCAGGTGGTTAATCAACCGACACGCTCTGATAACATTCTCGACCTCATTTTAACTACAACACCGGACATTGTAAAAACAGTACGTCATTGTAACGGTTTGAGCGACCATAGTATCCTTCACGTTGACCTGTCATTCCCGGTGTTTGTCAAAAACCCAATCTGTAAAATTATTCACGATTATAATAAAGCCGATTACGTAGCAATGAACAATGATTTATCAAATTTTTATAGCTTGTACGTAGCTGAATTCTCGATAAGATCTGTTGAGGAAAACTGGGTACTTTACAAGAATAAAATAAGTGATCTGGTTAGATTATACGTCCCTACTTTACGTATTAGGACGGACTCATCAAATCCATGGTATAATAAAGCGCTCCGGTCATTGTGCAATAGGAAAAAACGACTGTTTGCAAAGGCAAAACGAACTAACTTAGCTGTTGCCTGGGACGCTTACTACACTACGCTCAAAAACTATACTAAAACCATTAAGCTATCTAAAATTAAATTTTTTTCCCAGGACTTGCCCGCAATCTTGCAAAATAATCCGAAAAAATTCTGGAAGCTTATGTCACCTAAAAGTGGCCACGTAAATATCAATCTGAAGGATATTGCTGGTGAGCCTGTACCGGAGAAGGAGTGCCCTATAGTTCTTAATGAATACTTTTCTTCTGTGTTTACCACTGAATCCCCACAAAATGTTCCAACTGTCCCTGAAGAGTGTGATGAGCCCATGTCGTTGATTACTGTTAACTCTTCCGGTATCGTTAAGCAAATAGAAAAACTACCACTCACTTCCTCAGCAGGCCCAGACAATATTAATGCAAAGATCTTAAAAAATACAGCCAACATTTCCGGTGAAATTCTCAGTCTCATCTTTAATCAATCTTTCTCCAAGAGTTGTCTGCCTTCCGACTGGAAGATTGGGAGGATCGCCCCAGTCCACAAACAGGGAACTCGGATCTTCTGCCTCGAACTATCGTCTCATCTCTCTAACCTGCATTGCGTCAAAACTTTTTGAGCACATCTTATATTCTAACATCATGACTCACCTAACGTCAAATAATTTTTTCTTCAGGTACCAGCACGGTTTTCGTAGGGGGTTCTCCTGCGAGACCCAACTATGTGAATTTGTTCATGAACTGCAGACTAACCTAGAACGCCATATACAAACCGACGCCATATTTCTCGACTTTTCGAAGGCATTTGATCGTGTTCCCCATCAACGTCTGCTTTCTAAGCTATCATCCCTAAATTTAGATCCCCTTGCATATTCATGGATTAGAAGCTTTCTTGCGTCTCGTATGCAATACACGGTGGTTAACGAGCATGAATCAAAGCTAGCAAACGTCACTTCAGGTGTACCTCAGGGTTCCGTCCTTGGCCCACTGCTTTTTCTTATTTTTATTAACGACCTCCCACATGACATCTCCTGCAAAATACGACTTTTCGCCGATGACTGCGTCATCTATAACACCATCTCAACAGACACTGATAATCTTTTGCTTCAAAATGATCTAAAAAAAATTCACGACTGGTGCGGAAAATGGCTCATGTCGCTTAACAAATCTAAGTGTAAGCTAATCCATTTTACCCGCAAGAAAACTCATTTACCCTTTCATTATACCCTAGACAAAGACGTGATCGAATCAGTTTCAATGTACAAATATCTTGGCCTTAGACTAACGCCTGACCTCTCATGGAGACCTCACATCGAAGCCGTTTCTGCAGGGGCTTCACAGACCCTCGGATTTATCAGACGTAATCTGCGAGACGCCCCTCCCCAAGTCCGAAAGTTGGCATATGAAACTTATGTAAGGCCAAAATTAGAATATGCATCAGCAATCTGGAGTCCTCATCAAGTCTATCTAATCAATCACCTGGAGTCAGTACAAAACCGAGCCGCTCGATTCATCTTATCATCATATGACCACTTCACTAGTGTCTCTTCTCTAAAACGTCAACTCGGGCTCATACCTTTACTCATTCGAAGGAAACTCTCCCGTTTATGCCTTCTCCATAAAATTTATTATCATTGCCCAGAACTAAAGAACGCCCTGCTCTCACCCCCCGATAGAATATCCTCCCGCCTAAACAACTCTTGTGCAATAAAACGTATTTCTGGTAAAACTAACTCATTCAACGAATCATTTCTCCCATATGCCATCACACAGTGGAACCAGTTGCCATCCTCCATCGTCAGCACCTCTGATGGAACAGTGTTTTACGATAATTTACTAGCCCATTATGTATAATTTCTCATGTTCTTGTTTATAGTTACTGTTATTGTTCTACTACTGCGTTTGCTATTGTATTCTTCGTTTTACTGCCCCCCCCCCCTTTATGTAATGCCCTAACCGGGCCCTTAAGGTGAAATAAATGAAATTAAATGAAATGAAATGACTGGGTGTCCTTGGTGCCTCGCACCAAGGACGAGTCCCCACGCACCCTCTCTCCCTCGCATTGGGTTCGTGGGGAAAATGCGAGAGGGTCATTTTGCTGATTTTGTTTTGAAGAAAGCCGGTTTCTTTGTAAGTCAACGAGCAACGGCCGGCCAGGAACGAACGCTCAGTCTCGGCTTCTCGTTCCATGTGTGCGACCCGTATCTTCCAAAGCAGCTGGGTGTGCAGATGAAAAGAAAATATTTTTCAGTGACCGGTTTCTTACGCCTCTTTATCCGTCCGGCTTCAGAAGCATCCAGCGAGCGAAAAAGACTGCGCCCAGATTTCTCAACGTCGGCGGATGTTCGTTTCGCGCGTTCGTGGTTTTCGCTAAGCGTGCTACTGACAGCGTGTATGTGACCGCCAGGTGTACCCGCGGCGACGACATCAGAGACGACATCGTGACTGTGCCCGTGATTTCTCAATGGTGGCGGATGTTCGTTCCGCGCGTTCGTGGTTTTCGCTAAGCGTGCTTCTGACAGTGTGTATGTGTCCGCCTGGTGCACCCGCGGCCACGGCATCAGGGACGACATCGTGAGTGTGCCCGGGATTTCTCGACGGCGGCGGATGTTCGTTCCGCGCGGACGTGGTTTTCGCTAAGCGTGACAGTGTGTACGTGTCCGCCTGGTGCACCCGCGGCGACGACATCAAGGACGACGTCGTGATCTGTGCCCGTGATTTCTCAACGGCGGCGGATGTTCGTTCCGCGCCTTCGTGGTTTTCGCTAAATGTGCTACTGGCAGTATACGTGTGTGTGTCCGTGTGGTGCACCTGCGCGGTTTTATTAGTTGAACTACCGTACGTCTAGGAATTTACCCAGCGGCATTGTGAGTACCTTGACAGATATATTTTGCGACGAAGAACTCGGGTGTTCCTATTTGGTCTGATTGCTTTTGTTGACAGCTGTGCAAATTGTTTCACTGGTATCGACCCTGTTAAATAAATACATAGAACCTTCAGGTCTATATGGGCTAACCACTTTAATTGTTAGCGAATCGTCCAGCATCTGGTAAACATACACCAAGCACGGTTCACAGGCTTCCTCCTAAGTGCCTTCCGTTGACGTCCGAAAAAAGAAAGAAAAAACACCGTGAATTCCGGCCATTCTGGTGAGCTTCTGATAAATTCTGGCTTTGTTGGAAGTGAAAAGAGTCCCATAATCCAGTAAAATAGATTTTTACTGGAAATAAACTTCCGGTAAAAATCCGGTGACATTCTGGTAAAAACATCTGGTGACATTCCGGTAAAAGTCCGGTAACATTCCTGTAAAACAACCGGTGACATTCCAGTAAAAAGTCCGGTGACATTCCGGTAAACTACGGCTATACTGGAAATGAAAACAGTCCCATAATCCAGTAAAATTGACTTTTACTGGAAATGAAATTCCGGTAAAAAATATTTTTCAATAGGGTGTGAGTACGTTGAAAAATATCTTTTGCGGCAAAGGACTTGGTTGTTCCTATTTGGTCTGATTGCTTTTTTCTACAGCTCTGCAAATTGTTTCACTGGTATCGACCCTGTTAAATAAATACATAGAACCTTCAGGTCTATATGGACTAGCCACTTTAATTGTTAGCGAACCGTCCAGCATCTGGTAAACATACACCAACCACGGTTCACCGGCTTCCTCCTAAGTGCCTTCTGTTGACGTCCGAAAAAAGAAAGAAAAACACGGTAAATTCCGGCCAATCTGGTGATCTTCTGGTAAATTCTGTCTTTACTGGAAGTTAAAAGAGTCCCATAATCCAGTAAAATGGATTTTTACTGGAAATATACTTCCGGTAAAAATCCGCTGACATTCTGGTAAAATATCTGGTAATATTCTGCCAAAAATCCGGTAACATTCCTGTAAAACAACCAGTGACATTCCAGTAAAAAAATCCGGTGACATTCCGGTAAACTGCGGCTTTACTGGAAGTGAAAACAGTCCCATAATCCAGTAAAATAGACTTTTACTGGAAATGACATTCCGGTTAAAATTATTTTTCAATAGGGCGGTGCTCACTTCGTAGCATGTACATATTTTAGGTTTCTTGTCTTGCATTTCGTGCAAATGTAACCCTCGTAAGGCCTTACCAGCTCTTTGGAGCACAATAAAATGCAGATTGGTTGATTGATCTTCAATGTCGTTCAAACAGTGAACGTATCTTCTCACAGACGTTGACTATGGCATAAGCACCTAAGAGTCATCAGCATCGTTTACCCAACCTTGATGATCTTACAGACCTGTTCTGTAAAGCACGGAACTAATTTTTTCTTCTTTTTGAAATAAGCGTCCGAAGCAAAGCTGATTTAGCCAGTACGCTGTCGAATAAAGTTTGGGGCTCACTACGGGACCCAGTTGTTGCTGTAAGTCACCAAGAGTGACAAAAGCTCCGCCTTCACCCGAGACTTGTACTTGTAAAAGGACACTAACTCCTCTGTTCACCTAACAATGTACCCATGGCTAGATAAAGTGACAAATCGCATACTCTCTTTGGGTATAATCCCTTTTTATTGTGACTTTTGTGCACTGATGTGCCTATTGGCCCCATTAAAAATAAGTTAAATACCAATCAAAAGGAAACCTTACTATACTGCTTTGTCACGCGACCGATGGTTGTATTTGTTTACTCCTCTTGAGTTGTTGGACAAGTGGAACTGCTGAAACTTCCTCTCTTTGATGCGGATGGTGGTCAACACTGAAAGAAGCGAAGCTCGGACGTTCGTGAATCAGTCTGTAGACAAGGTAATAAACCATTTTACTTTGAAACATGGACTTGGTATGTGCACAGCAGCTCAAGAAGAAACAACACCAACACAAATGATAAATGAACATGGGCAGTTCAACTAGCTTCCAGAAATGTAATGATTTGGAACTTAAAGGGCCTCTGACACGCCAAAAAAAATATTTTTTTTTTCACGCTAAACGTTGCAATGGCATATCAGGACATTACAAAAAAATTGTTTCACTATAGAGTTGCGTAGTTTTTTTATAAAAAAAATAGAAATACGAGGCCCAATTCAAAGTTCCCGCCGTGCACTGTGACGTAACAGTGTACCGCAAGGTGTCGGGACGGTCAGAAAGGAGGCATCGAGCTACGTCACTAAAAGTGGGTTAACCGGAAGTCGCGTGAGTTTCACTCCTCGTGCTCTCCGCGACCGTGCCTAAGACTTTTTTTCTTTTTATTATTCTGCTCTTCGTACGAGCGATCGTAGAAAACGAAGTTTCAGTTCCACTAGCTCTTTATCCCTGCACCGTTGGTTAGTTTGCGTGCTGTAAAATTTGAGGACGAAGAGTCAGTGGATCGACGTGATGGAGGTCAATGATGAAAGCGTTGCGAGTACAAGCCAGTGTACGAGTGCATGCCGTCAGTCCGATAATACAGGGCTATACTGGGCGCAAAACAAGCTATCATGTTTTGAAAAAAAAAATTAGAACGCTCGCAGAAATTAGGATTGCTAGCATACGACACGCCCGATCGCATTGCTGAAGGTTGAGACACCGAGGTCGTTGAATCATCGGATACTCTCCAGGCTGTAGATGCCTGCCGTCTAAAGAATACGAACTGGTGAGTGTACCAGGTACAAGTAAACGTCGAGCACAAAGTACGTATTTTGTCTAGAGCATGAGTAGAACTTGTTTACTGGGGGCTCATGCGGCCGATGTATGTCTCTCAGAAATGCATGCAGTGTGATCTCTTCTTCAGTTGCTGAAATACCGGGACAGTCCCTCACACAGCACCTTCTAGGCATTGTAGTTGATCACGTCAATTCACTGACTCCGCTTCTTCTACCTTTACAGCAACATTAAGCGATGAAAAGCAAATAAAAGAAACCTTGTCTGCTTGGATCGCTCGTGGAGGTGCGGAGAATAACAAAAATATTAAAAAAATATTACACGCACTCGCGGTAAGCACGAGGAGGGATACAACTCACGTGACTTCCGGTGATGCCTCCCTTCTGACCGCCCCGACACCTTGCGGTACACTGTTACGTCACAGTGCACGGCGGGAACTTTGAATTGGGCCTCGTATTTCTATTTTTTATAAAAAAAACTACGCAACTCTATAGTGAAACAATTTTTTTGTAATGTCCTGATATGCCATTGCAACGTTTAGCATGAAAAAAAGATTTTTTTTTGGCGTGTCAGAGGCCCTTTAAGTCTGCCAAGGCAAATGAGAACTACAGAAGCCAGCCTCAGCTGAACCGAGAATTAAGCCAAAGTGAGAACGTTGAGTCGAATTGAAACATCCAGCCGAATTGGAGCGTCCAGCCGAATTGAAACATCCAGCCGAACTGGGTATGCAGCCGAGTTGAAGCGTCCAGCCGAATTGAAACTTTAAGCCGAATTGACCCGTCGGCCGAATGGACACTTCAGCCGGGTTGGTACGTAACCGGGACGCGCTACCTGAAATAATCGCTGAGACAAGGTTCTATAAAAACAATATTAATTGTGCCGCAAAACCTGTAGACTAAAGATTTTAGAGAACGTCACGCTTAACCGTGCGTTGCATTATGGGACATTTCCCCGCTGAAGTTAGCGGGGAAATTTTACCACTAAATTTAGCGGAAACATTCTTCGCTATATTTAGCGGGGAAACATACCCGCTAAATTAGCGGAAACATTTCCCCGCTAAATCTAGTAGAAAATTTCCCCACTAATTTAGCGGAAAAAATTATCCGCTAAATTTAGTAGAAAAAGTTCCCCGCTCTGTTTAGCGAAAAATATTCCCGCTAAGTTTGTCTGCAAGGCGAATGAGGACTACACAGCCAGCCATAGCCAGATTGAGGTGTTTCAGCTGAACCGAGAATTAAGCCGAATTGAGAACGTCCAGCCGAATTGAAACATTCAGCCGAACTGGTTACCCAGCCGAATTGGGGCTTCCAGTCGAATTGAAACATCCAGCCGAACTGGGTAGGCAGCCGAATTGAAGCGTCCAGCCAAATTGAAGCTTTAAGCCGAACTATACTTCGTTTCACCTTATGTGCGAGCGAAGGCAAAGCTAGAAGCGCGATCACGAAAGTTCCGTACGTTCAGGCTTCGCTCGAGCGCGCGAGCTGGGGAGAAACGCAAAAAAGCGCTGGTCTCGCGCTTCTTGCTTTGGCTTCGCTCGTAGATAAAGTGAAACGAAGTATAGGTATCCAGCCGAATTGAAGCGTCCAGCCGAATCGAAACTTTAAGCCGAATTGACCCGTCGGCCGAATGGACACCACAGCCGAATCGAGATGACATCCTGCAACGGAGAGCAAGGGAATGCTCCCTCACCCTCACGTTCACGCACCTCCATGTTTGTTCAATGTATACCCTACCACGTGTGAAGGGGATCTGGTACACAACCCCTAGTGCGCATGGGACAAAAGGAGTGCGGTGGTTAACATCACAATGGAAATCACTGGTCCTCCCTCGGTTAACACCAGAGCACAGTCGTGACAACTTCTGGGGTGCTGAAAAAACCTCTGGCACATTATACTTATAAGCCACTCGCTTAACCTGATGGGAAAGGGCGTGGGCACAAGGCACCACCACCCGTCTGGTTGTCGGTTTTTGTCTAACCTTAGGACTGGGTCGAACCCTAAACCCCTTTATCAGACTCAGCCTTCTGTTTGTCTTATAATCAGAGCAAAAATGGACCAATCCACGAGGCTAGTGCATCGTGCAGCCCTTGGAAGAAAATTTTGGAGCAACAATAAAATTAGCGGCTCTTAGAACTGGCGACGCAGCACTCGCTCGTAGCGCATGTCCCTTGCGTTCGCACGACAACTGCGGTCGGTGTTCAATAAGCTGATGCACCAGTCATCACGTATCAAGACTGGGGAGCTCAAAGAGGACGACGAATTGAAAACACTCTTTGTTTAGGCTTAAGAGAGAACGGTCTTGTTCTTGTCCACTGTCTAACGCCATGGTTGCAGCGGCTGCTTATACAGTTATCCTAGAAGGGAGTTCAGAGCGAGGTTCGAAAGGGCGACGACAGCGGACCAATATAAGGCAACATAAAACTCAATACTCAAGAGCATGAAATATGAATCGCCATGGCGGCTACACTCTTCGTATGCCTTTTGCTGGAAGAAGTTTATTTTTCCAAGTCAGAGGACCGGTCCCAGTGTATGCTGAAGTTTTAGCGCTTCCAAATGCAAAACAAACTTCGACAAAAAAAAAAAAAAGGTTCTGAACAGGTTAAGGCTTTGATGTACCGCATGGGGGAAAAGTCCAAAGACATTCTTGTCTCTCTGAAGCTGACAGGGGAGAAACTGCATCGCAGAGACATAGGTAGAGATGCATTCGAAGAGTGCTTTCTGGTTCGACGAGATGCAATTTACAAAAGGGTCAAATTTCGTTAGAGGATTCAGGAATTGACAGAATCAGTAGAAGACTTCCAAACGGATCTTCATGCATTGACCAAGTACCGCTGGTTTGACAACAAGCATAACGAAATGATCAGGGACCACATCGTCGAGGCAGGAAGTTGTCAGAGGGGATGCAAATCGACGCGGAGCTGACATTAGAAAAAGCTACGACATTTGCACGCCATTCGGAAGTGGTGAAATAGCAAGCTGACCTCCATGCAGATAAGTCTCAGCTGAGTGTCGGCGGCACCACCTTCTACAAGCAACACGGCCGAAAACACAAGTCTTCTGTGTGGGTGCAGTTCTCACACAAGAAACAATTGTCCTGCCAAGAATGCAACCTGTAACATGGCATGAAAACAGGACATTTCGCACAAATTTGTCGGAGCTTGCAGACAGCAAGAGAAATTGCAGCAGAAGAGCCAGCTTTGTTGGGAGTCATGGAATCAGGCATGGAAGATGGCAGACTGTGCTATCTGACACTTCAGACATATCAAATATCGTTCAAGATAAGCATAGATTAAACACCCATTGCAATTCCAGAAAGAATCATACAACCAGACTCAGCATGTTCACTCTGGCTGAAGCCACCAGAGCATACGAGGGCCCAGCCAAACAGCGTTGGACGTACTCAGGGTGCCAACGGAAGAAATTCGTCACGAGAAAAAACTCCTATTGGTCATGAAGTTTAAACCCTGAGACTGGGAACGAAACTTGAAGATATATTGAAAGGGACAGAAGACAGGTGACAGACAAGCACGTCTGTGACCGTTCTTCTGTCCCTTCTAATATATCTCGAAGTTTCCTTCCCAACCTCAGAGTTTAAACATTATGATTAATACGCACCAACTCGCCTGCATGTTAACCATCTTTTCGCCTATTGGCCGATGTCTAAATTTTGGGAGATCTTAACGAACCACTCTTTTCAGGAAGCTGCTTTGCAGGTGTTGAGTCTAGTAAACAAACAAGCGAGGTAGTTCAAAAAGACCCCGAGTCAGTCAACCTGCCAACCCGAAGAGACAATTTCTGCTCAATCCTGTCCACTGTAACCTCTACAAAGCAGACGTGTCCAGATGGGTGTAGCCCGAAACAACCCATTCCCGTTTCAACCCGTCCCGTTTCAACCCGTTCCCGAAACGCCCTTCTTATCTGAACCCGTACCCAAAACACCCTCTGCGTTTGAACGCGTCCCGTTTCAACCCATTTGTATAAGGTACACCAACCACGGTTCACCGGCTTCCTCCTAAGTGCCTTCCGTTGACGTCCGAAAAAAGAAAGAAAAACACGGTAAATTCCGGCCAATCTGGTGATCTTCTGGTAAATTCTGGCTTTACTGGAAGTGAAAAGAGTCCCATAATCCAGTAAAATAGATTTTTACTGGAAATGTACATCCGGTAAAAATCCGGTGACATTCTGGTAAATTATCTGGTAACATTCCGGTAAAAATCTGGTAACATTCCTGTAAAACAAACGGTGACATTCCAGTAAAAAGTCCGGTGACATTCCGGTAAACTGCGGCTTTACTGGAAGTGAAAACAGTCCCATAATCCAGTAAAATTGATTTTACTGGAAATGACATTCCGGTTAAAATTATTTTTCAATAGGGATTGTACATCGCAACCTCTTCGCGAAAAGCCTCCATCGTTCCAACACTGCTCTGCGCACCTTTTTCTGCTTAAAGGCCGACCTACAGGATTGTCTTCTGCCGGGCACAAAACCGGTTCCCAGTTTCCTTCTCTTCATTCCCTATCGCTCTCTTCTCCCCTCCTCTCCCCACAAGAGCGGGTCTCCGAGCTACTTTCCGCAGAAAGGAGGAAGGCCTCTTCCTTTCTCGAATGGAAAGGAGAAATTGAGGGAGAGTTTCCTTCTTTCTGCTTGTTTGTCGGCCTTTAAGAATATGTTCTGAAATAGTTTTGCATGTCAACGTATTCTTAAAATATACGACCCTTTCAGACAAGCTCGAACGTAATATTCCTATACTTCAAAAACGTTTTTTTTTGTTTTTTCAATGTGATTCCCAGAACATGAAAGCGCGAAACGGATTATGTACACTGCGCGACACTGTTACCGCGAACACGACGTTGTTCACGGTAACAAATGGTATTAGTAGGCACAAAATTTTACTGCTTAGGTTAGTGGCCCAGATGAGCACTTCCAAAGACACTAATAGTTTTGATGGCAGCCTTTTGATTCCATGAGATAAACATTAAAAAAATGACGATCGCTTGTTCGCGCTAATGGTGTCGCGCTCTGTACAATAAGGCAGTCAAAGGATAACGTACGCAAGCACTTTGGTAAGCTAAAATTAGCGTCGCACTAGGTTTTATACCACGAGGCTAAGTTTAGGGTACCCAAAGCGCTTGCGTACGATTTTCTAAAACTCCCTTATAGTGAACTACTAGATATTTCTGAGAGCGATAAATCAGACAGGTTGACAAGCTTATGATTGCGACTTTATTTTGTTTACAGTTTCAAACACTGAACCCTCGTTCACACCGGAGAACCAATTATAGACCAGAAAATACCTTCGCCTTGTTGAGGAAGTCGAACGGGGAAATCGTGACATAAAAAAGGCGACACTCCAATTCTGATAGTTCGCGGTCCTTGCTGACCCACTTGTGCCCCCTGGACCACACGGCACCACCTTTTGCAAGCTGCTCCAAAGGTAGAATTGTCAAGTCCTCATCCCGTTTCATCAGATCGATGAAGCTGTAAATGTTCGGGTGAGCCCTCCCTGACACCGCGTTTATATCTTACGGTGCCAGGACTCTATGTCGTTGTTGGCCCATGGTCATCGGTTTTCGAGGTGGTTCCACTGTTGAATAAAAAAATGGCCATTCGACCGGGTGCCATCAAAATAGTCTTGCAAGAAGTCATCCTGCACCGGTGTGACAGCGAGAACTGCTATGCTCGTTTGCAGCAGTGTACACCAACCACGGTTCACCGGCTTCCTCCTAAGTGCCTTCCGTTGACGTCCGAAAAAAGAAAGAAAAACACGGTAAATTCCGGCCAGTCTGGTGATCTTCTGGTAAATTCTGGCTTTACTGGAAGTGAAAAGAGGCCCATAATCCAGTAAAATAGATTTTTACTGGAAATGTACATCCGGTAAAAAATCCGGTGACATTCTGGTAAATTATCTGGTAACATTCCGGTAAAAATCTGGTAACATTCCTGTAAAACAAACGGTGACATTCCAGTAAAAAGTCCGGTGACATTCCGGTAAACTGCGGCTTATTGGAAGTGAAAACAGTCCCATAATCCAGTAAAATTGACTTTTACTGGAAATGACATTTCGGTTAAAATTATTTTTCAATAGGGTAGGCACCACAAACACCAGAAAAGCGTGCAGAAAGTAACTGCTGGTAATCAAATCTCCAAGGTTGTTTCGGGAGCGGGAGCAATGAGGTCACCAAGAAGGAAAGACATTGGAAGCTTGGATCGACCCAACTGATAACGAACATTGGTCGAAGCGGGAAGGTCGTTTCGGGATAGGGAGAAATGGGAAAAGATGAAACGAGAATGTCGTTTTGAACCGGGTCAAAACGGGAAGGTATAAACGGGAAGGTTGATATGGGAACAGGTCAAAACGGGAACCACCCATCCAATAGTTGACCAGAGAACAAATGGAACAGTTCAGTCACCCCGCAGGGCCACCTTGCCACTGCCGAGTGAAAATAAGTGGAGATGGTCGGTCTGAACAGGTTCCATCTTGTTCTTTGGACTCCAGTGCCATATGAGGACTTTGACAGGCCCAGTTACACATGCCAGTTACACAAGACAGAACCCAATTATCACATGCCAGTAGCTTCTCCTACCAGACCACAGCGTTTGACGGTCACTCGAAGGGGATAGCCAGTAAAGTCGGCAAATATGCCGGGCTTGTAACACGGCACACTAATTGGCCAAACGATGTTCAGTAAGCTGTGTGATGTGCGAGCCAAAGAGTATAAAATATGGGAAGCTCAAAAACGACAACAAATTAAAAACACTCCCTGCTCCCAATTCACCTGAACCTCCTGAAGCAGCTGCCTTCGGTGCACACCGCCGTATTCGATTTAAGAGTGCAGCCTATCTCAAAACACAACCTAAAGTATGATTCCCCACACTTTTCTGCACTGGTGCAGGTAAATCGAACGAGCCCAGTGGTAGGCAACAGGTCAAGTATTCATAAGCAAATGCACCTCAAATGGATTCATATCACACCATCAGCCAATCGCTCCCACTCATTTATTGACGTCACTAAAATCGCTTGCGGATTGACTATTGTTTTAAACATGGCGCACGCTGTTCTCAACATTCCGATCTGGCTACATATATTTATGATATTTCCCGTATCATTCCTCCATGGGCTTGAAATAATTCCTACAATGTTATAAGTGACTACTGCTCATGGAGAGTGCACAGATTTGATCTCATGAATAGAGCAAAACCTTCAGTTTAGTTATTTAAAAGTCAGATGTTTTTGCAGGACTACCCGATGTATGGTGCCAGTGTCTGTATCGAGAGTCTAATTTTAGACTCTCGATGCAAAGAGATTGCGCTGCAATATACATGCATACATACCTACAGTTAAAAGAGAACGCAAGATTCAGCTTCAGCCTCCAGCGAGTGCAGACGTGGTTTCTTTGTTTCGCATCGAAGCATTTCGTTTACGCCTAAAGGCTTAACCTAACGCCTTTCGCCTGCGCCCTCTGGGTTCGCCCTGGACCTCGACAGCCTGCACGACTTTAACAATGGGTTCTCAAGTCCTACATACAATGTGCGGCACTCGAGAACCGCGCACTGCACGCTGCAGTCCTGGACTACCTTTTCGTCTACCGCTGTACACCGCACGCTACCACCGGGTTGTCTCCTGCTCTTCTGCTCCATGGTCGCAAGCCGAGACATAGACTGCACGTTTTGGGTCTTTCCTACACAGAGTTCCTCAAGAACCCTTTTGAGGAGATGCAGCGACTGCGTGAGCGAGTACAGCAGAGACAGGATCACAGCAGGAGATATACCGACGGAAGACGGGCGGCTAGGACACCACGGTTCAGAGTGGGAGACCTCGTCAGAGGGAAAAAGCCTGGAAAAGTTCCCAAGGGAAGCCCAGCTTTCAGTCCTCCGACGCGTATAACCCAGCAGGTCGAAGGTGGACCTACCGACTTGAGGACGGCAAGGTATGGAATGCCTCTAAACTATCAACCGTTCCAGAGCCGGGGGTGACTGTGCCTAAAAGTATCCTCCAAAACAAAACCAACGACAAAGATAGGGCGATGTGCAGTCATCATGACTGGCAGCCAACAGCTGTCGCTCCGACACCTCGGTTGAGACCAGGGACAGTGGAACCAAATTCAACAGCAGCACCGCCCCAAGCACCAAGACCTGCGACGGTCTCAGCGCAACCGGCGACGACCTGAGCGGTTCAGTAGAACTTTGTATATATAACGGTTTCAACGTAACGAACTTAGCATTGAACATTGAAAAAAAGTGTCAGTTACATATATGCTTAATTGTTGTTGTTCACATGCGTTCTTTACTGTCTAGTGATCCGGTTTAATTTGTAATTTCCTTGAAATAGTTCTTCTCTTCTTGGTTCTCTCTATTAACAATATTCAATGTTTCATTTTTATTTTCCAAATTCAAGGGGAGGGGGAGAGTGTTGTGTTCACCTAGATTCGATTTACACTTCATCTTCTTCACAGTGTTGTAAATAGTTTGAGGATATCATCATTCTTCTCTTCTTCATCTTTCTTTTCTTCTATTGGCTCGATCTAATAAAAGGGCAGTCTATCAGAACGCTCGGACCAGACTGGTTGCTCACTTCACGGTGTCCCCGTAGCCCGGGACACAACAGTATCGGGATTCTCTTGAAGAATTCTATTTATTATCTTTTTCTTTCTGCACATTTCCTGTACTTGCCCACAGATCTATAATGTGGGCACAAAGTCCTTTTTGACATACACCTTGACCCGTGTTTCACACTGCCAAACAGCGAACAAAAAAACATGTTGCCGCAATAAGCTCAACAGCTGGCGTATTTTCGAGATCGTCCTCCAGAGTCGGTCTTAAGCGGTCATGTAAAGTGAGTCAGATTTAGTAATGATAATAAAAATGTATTTATTACAGACTGAAGATTTGCCAATATAAATAAGGGCCGATCACCTTAGTATACATAAGAAGTAAATGCACCCCCAAATTGTCTGAAAGATGCTCTGCAAATTTTTACCTGCGTTTTCATCCTCGATAGGCACGTGTAAAGTGATTTGGGAGAGCCTTAGAGCTAATTTATATACTTTGTGTTCCTGACGGATATATCTTCTCAAATATATAACGTCTGTTAGTGAATCTTTTACGTGATGAACAGCAAGTTTATGTTATGTGGGCTGGACGAAAACGAAGTACACAGGAGGGGCGGTGGCGGACCTTTGACGATTGCGCACACAGACCGTCAGAAAGTGGCCAATTATGTTGGGCTATGCGAGACAAAAAGATGAAAGACGTTTACAATTCCCTTTAATCCTAAATTAGAGCGCAGCTCTTGAGGAGGAGGAGGGGAGGGTACGGAGAGGAGGGTGAGGAGGAGGGGAGGGGTATGGGGAGGAGGGTATCCTCTCCTCCTCCATACTCTCTCCTCCTCCCCTCCTCGTCCTCTCCTCCCCTTGCCTCCTCCATCCTCCTCCCTCTTCCCTCGTGACCCTAGTGACGTCACTCGTGACCTTCGTCGAGGTCTTCACGAGTGACCTTCGTGAGGTCACTCGCGACGGTCGCGACTCTCGAAGGACACAATGACATTCGTGACGTCACGAAGGTCCCTATGAAGGTCGTGACCTCTGTGACGTCACTCGTGACCCTAGTGACGTCACGTGTGACGTCATTAAGGGAACATCCCATAATGCAACCGCGCGGTTACGACGACGGCGACGCCGCCCAAGCCGGAAACGGGCACCTAAGAGCTGCGCTCTAAAAATGAAAAATGTTTACAATTCTCTGTAATGCTGAATTAGAGTGAAGCTCTCAAGGAGGGAGGAGGGGAGGGTAGTCCCTCCTCCCCCTCTACTCCTCCTCTCCTGCTCACCTCCCATTTAGCGGGAAATTGTGGCCAAACTTCCCGCAAAATATAGCGGAACGAAGTTCCCGCTAAATTTAGCGGGGAAATTTTCTTAAGGTTATGCGACACCTTGTGCTAATAGGGTATCCCTTGAACTTCTGATTTTCTAACTTTTTCACGCCAACCGTCCCCTCTGTTGCCTTTACTTTCCATCTTTTTAAGGCCTGTTCACACATGCAGCGGAGCGCTACAAGCGTAGCGCTTACCTCGCGCTAAGCGCGTGCTGATGGGAGCGTTCACCAGCTTTGTATCGCACCGTCAAAACTGTTGCTCATGGCAGACGATAGTAGCTGACGGCACGTGAGGAGCGCTACATCAGCGCTTCGCTACATGTGAGAACCGACCTTAAAAAAGGCTTTCATACACGCTGGAAATCAAGCAAGCGGTGTAGCCCGCCCTCTCTAAGCGTTTACTGAAGTCCAAAGCTAGTCGTCAAAGTGTAATGGCAGCTTTTGTCAGAGCAGCCAGAAGACAGGTGAGAGCAATCCCTCGCTTTAACAGCTTAAAGGGGAGGGGGATGTGGTGTATAAAACGGGAAAGGGGGTTTACATGGCTATGCGAAATGTTATTCTCCAGGCAAGGAAAAGGACTCGCATAGCCAAAGAGGCGAGGGAAGAAAAGATGTGGATTGAGATGGGTTGAATAAAATATTTTGGAAGTTACTAGCACCAATCAAATCATTGTAGGGTAGAGGGAAAGGGGGGAGGGGCAAAGCGTTGCTAACACACGGCTAAAACATGATTCAAAGTAACGTTCGATAAACGCGCAAGTGCCAACAGTCGCTCAACTCGCTCCCAACATTTGGTCAATTGCACAAATACAGCTCGTCGCCGCTCCGCGCGACGAGCTGTACTTGTGTTCCACAGCCGCAGTTCCGCAGTTCTGCCACAACACAGTTATGTTCACTGGAGTTTTGCATCATTGTCATGTCGCAAACGTGTGACGAGATCTTTACCGGTTTACCGAATTGCGCGCGGCAGTTAGAGGCGGTCTGAAATCTCAAGGCTGGTTCACATATCTGCGTTGGTTGCGTTCGCATGCAACCGAAACGACCGTAACGACAAACCACCGGGACAAGTGTTCGCCGTACACAGCATGGCAAGCGATGCAAGGGTAGCTTCGTGAAGCGATTCATGAGTCAGGGTTATTGCGGTGTTTTGGTCGTTATGGTCGTTTCGGTTGCATGCGAACGCAACCGTTGCAAATGTGTGAACCAGCTTCAGTCACATGCGCAAACTCGAGCACTGCACGGAATATGACCCGCCGCCCGTTGCTTGCCACCAGTAGGGAATAGCAGTTCCTCTGTTGTGGACACCTGTGCCCTGTCGCCCTAACCGAAGCTAGTAATGTTTTTCGTGCTTTCTCGTATTCCAGGCAGTGCCATAGTATGTGATCGATGTCTTCAACCTTCCGCACGCAGTGCAGTCAGCACTGCTTCTCTGAGACGTCTTTCCAAAGCGATGCAATGTCTTCCTCGTGAACGCGCTATTAGTTCGGAGACGATGCAAAAGCGTTGCGTCTTTCCGCGTCAGTTTAGAGGTTGGGATTGGTACAGGACCTTCTCCATTGGCTGTCTCGGGAACAGCTTAAAATGAGCGCTATCAAAAGACCATAGGCTCTTTCTTGAACGCGGTTTGGACAACCAGCACAGGTGTTAATCTGTGAAAGTAAGCTGTAAATCTAAAAACTGAATGCACTTTTTTTTTTTATTTGACAATACTATCAGTCCTTACAACGCGGACCATGATAGGGGTGAGCAACAAAGGTGAACATGAAATAGCCACGCAGAACATGGTGCACAACATAACATTACCAGCGTACTCTACGTTATATTATCAAACACAAAGGAAACACACTCACTAAAAAGAAATACACAAAGCAGTGTGAGCAACAGATTTAGATACATAAATTTTACGATAACTTTTGCAGACCCCTCATAAATTCAGAAGCGGTGTAAGCTGCAACAGTGCTTTCTGGCAGCGCATTCCACTTCTTTATCGTTCAGGGGAAATATGAATTTTTAAAGCAATTTTTGACGTAACGATATTTTTCAAGTGTTCTAGTGTGTTTGTTTACGCGTAATTCTAGAGTTATGGTGTCGTGTCAATCTATCTTTGTCTAGCAGAAGTGTCCCGTTTAAAATCATGTAAAGCATTTCCAAGCGTTTGTTCCTCCGCCTCTCTTCCAGTAGATTGATTCCTGCCCTGGAATACATTTCCGTGGGCATAGGCGTACACTTCGGAGGGGCATCTGGGCTCGTGCCTCCCCTGGTGAGATCCGGGGGGGAGGGGGGGCGGAGCCCCTCCCCGGGCCCGGGCCATGATCCTTACCGAGACGCTGTTTACGTGCCATGTAACGAGCTTCCAGAAGTGGCATGTAAACAAAATAACGCCCACATTGCCTTTATTGAGAAAATACATGGGAAATGGAATCCCAGCGTTCTTTCGTTAGCTTCAATCTCCAGTTCTGCCCCCCCCCCCCCCCCCCCCTCGGGAAAATGGAAAGTCTACGCCGTTGTCCGTGGGTGAATCTAGCCTCCCATACTTCGAAAAAATAAAGCGCAACGCCAATTTCTGAATAATCTCTAATTTTCATACTAACTTCTTTGTATGCGGGGAGCTCCCAGGTGATCCTCAATCTGTCCGACATGGCATTGTTGGACAGATCCGAGTTGACGACAGTCGACCACAGACAATATTCCAACGCTAAAAAGTGGTCATTTTTAAAGTTGAGGACCGTCGACCGCAGATAAAATTCATACAACGTGCACTGCACAGACTGGGCGGTGTTTTTATGAAAGTGCGGGTGAATATCATCTAGCGGTTCGTAACAAATCCGGAGTACATCTTGCAGTACACTGCATGCGTTGCGGATGTGGTCCCCTTGTAGAATTATCCAAATTTATTTTAAAAAGCGAATAATATTCAAAGGGAAATAGGAAATAGTTGAAGCGTATTATATAAGGTCCTCGGGGGAAAACTGCGTCAGCACGCCTTCGATTTTAATAAATGGCAATGAAGTTTCATCTCTATACTTCGTCTCACCCTAGCATGGACTAACCGCGAAGGCTGTGCTAGCACGAGCGGCCAGCCTTGGCTGCCTTGACTAGAGCACTTGCTGCACGAGCGGTCGTGCAGCCGCCGCTGCTTCATTCAAAGCGACTAGCTCGCGCTTTTAGCACGCGCGGCTAACAATAGTCCATACTAAGGTGAGACGAAGTATAGAGGGTTTTGTGTAGACACGTTGAACGTATACGAGTGTGTGAAGCATTGTCATCTGTTGTTTGTTTTATGGGTCGCTTTTGTCCCAGGGGGTTGGCAAGATGGGCAAGAGTGTTCTCGCATGTGTGCTGGGCTGCCTTGATTAAATCAGTTGAAAGTTAGCGCCAGTCGGTGTTGTGTCTTTTCCTCGTCCGTGTTTTTGCTTTAGCTTTTAGTTTTTTTTAGATTGCAATGAACCAACTAGCTTAATCCGAATGTCTACTTCATTTACACGGACGCTGCCCCGGCGGACGACGGGAAAACCACCGTCGCATATCACTCACACACCGCCCAGCAGACATGTAATAAGGTTGCGCCGTACACCCCGAGTTCAAAAAATGCGGAACTCCAGGACATCTTATGGGCCATTCAGTCTTGTTCACACCACCACGTCAGGCGGTTGCACGTCTTCACCGACTCCCAAGAGGCGGTGCGAGAATGCACCTTCCTGACCAGTCGCAACGAGACGGTTCGGGAGCTCCTACACTATGCAAGGTATTCCGCTCCCGTGGGGGACAAATTACTGTAACGTGGATACCCGGCCGCGCTGGCATTCCGGGTAGCGAGAAGGCGAACGCGGCCGCGAGGGATTTATTACGTACCTTTGAACCCTCACAAGGCTGCGTTCGCCCCTCCGACCCCAAGCCACACCCGATTCCCATGGACCCGAGCGCAGGGAGGCCGCCCGTCTCGCCAAGAAAGGGCGCTGCACTCCTTTCCCCGGCGGAATGTCCTCTAGAAGGGTGGTGAGCTGGGCTAGTTGGTAAGCATTATACATGGTCTTTCCTGTCTCCTGTATTCTTCTACAGTTTCCTCACCTTGTTCGCCGACTTTAACCATGTGGAATGTCCTCTCCCGTCCGGCTACACTAGAAGGGAGCGGATCTGCCTCCGCGAGCTCCATACGCAAACTGCAATGCCACCAGTGTGGATAGCCAGATTTTACCGTCCTACTCCCCCGGATGGTGTAGGCCCTAGCTCGCTCTGCCCCCAATGCAGAGTACCGGGGACGTGCCAGCACATCATATGGAACTGTCCTACGCACTCCAGACATAGGACCGCTCACCTCAATGCAATCCCACTGAGCTGCCGCCCCACTACTTACGCAGACTGGACATGCCCACACATCACAAAGCCACCTGAATATCGGAAACACATTTTCGACACACTGATTGCCTTCGTGCGGGCAGCAACCCTTCCGCTGTACATACACCTTTCCTCTATATTCTCTCTGTCCTCTTTGTCACATCACCCCGCACCATGCTGCCATTTCAGATGACCACAATTCAAGCGACTCGTTTCAATTTTATGTAAATAAAAAAGAAACGTTTCAAGAGAGAATGCAAGACACTCAACACAAAAAATTACAAATGTGCAAACCAGCTGTCGGGAGATCATCATCATCGCCCCCGCCGTCGTCATCATCATCGCCACCGCCGCCGGGTGAACCTGGACTCTGCCCGCCGCTTCCGCGCGCGGACCCTCTCTCCACCAGATCGCGACCAGACACGGCACGACTCACACCTACCTGTATTGCTATGTTAGAATAAACCTACTCCGTTCATCAATCTTATCTCGACCACGACATGGTGGCAGCGGTGCTAGCGTAGCAATTCAGCGGCTACAGTTCCCCACTCATCCAAATTGATGCCATGGCCCAGTCTGAGCAGCAACCAGAAGCAACGGCTCCAACGCCAGCCTTCAACCCATTTGTCGTCGCTCTCCCAGAGAAGCTCGACTTCCGCCGTCCAGACGACTGGCAGCCCCGGATCACGCAATGGGATCGCTACCGAGTCATCTCGGGACTCAGCAAGCAAGACAGCGCTGCTCAGGTAAATACTCTCCTGTACGCCATGGGACGCGAGGCGGAGGACGTTTTAGCCTCTCTCAAGCTCAGTGACGAACAAAAGCTCGACTATGACTGCGTGAAGAATGCCTTTGAAAAGCATTTTATTCCACGGCGAAACATCATATACGAACGTACTACGCTCAACCGCCGAAAGCAAGAAAGTCACGAGACAGTCGAAAGTTTCGTTACCGACCTCTTCAAGCTGGCAGAGATGCCAATATGGCGCCTTGAAAGACGAGCTCATCCGGGACCGACTCGTGGTAGGCCTCCTCGATACGGCTCTCAGCGAGAAGCTGCAACTCGACTCCGCGCTTACCCTGGAGACCGCGGTGGCTGCCGCGCGAAACTCCGAAGCAGTTAAGCAACAACACAAAGATATGCGAGGTACGCAAGGTCAACACGGCGCCGCCGTCGACGAGCTGAGCTCCGCACGCAGAAAGAAAAACTGGAGCAAGAAAACAACGCCAACGGCTCGTCCAAAAAAAGGCAACGAAGGTGTCCGCCAGCCATGCAGATGGTGTGGCAGTGTTTCGGTTCACACCAAGACGACCTGTCCGGCATCCGGTCAATTATGCAGGTCGTGTGGCAAACAAGGCCACTACGCTTCCGTTTGCCTGTCTTCGAAACATCATGAGAGACCAGGTACTTCCACAGCAGCTCGCCCAGCTCGCCGCACAGCAGAAGTGGAAGAGGTGTACCTCGGCGAACTTAAAGACGCTTCAGCTCATGACGCTTGGAGAATCACCCCGTCAGTGAACGGCATCTCGATCACATTCAAGGTCGATACGGGCGCCGACGTCACTGCCATCGCGCCGCGCGACTACAATCGCGAAGTGATGGGCCCTCTGCGAAAGCCAGAAAGAGCACTTCTCGGTCCTGGTCATCAGAAGCTTTCGACCGCTGGACACTTCCAAGCTTCTATGGAATGGGGCGGTCAACGAGTTCAAGAGAATGTTTTCGTAGTTGAAGGTCTACAGGAAGCTCTCCTCGGAAGGCCAGCCATCCGATCTCTCGGAGTTCTCCCACAGCTCCTCAACGTCAGTGGTGAGACAAGCCGCACAGAGGACGTCTCCGAACTACTTGCCAATTACCCTCAGCTGACTTCAGGGCTTGGACAAATGAACGCCGAGTACAAGGTGGTTCTTCGACCAGACACGAAGCCCTTTGCTCTTACGTTCCCAAGAAGGGTGCCACTGGCGATGCTACCACCTGTGAAGAATGAGCTTTCCAAGATGCTAAAGCTCCGAGTTATAGAGCGCGTCACCGAGGCCACAGAGTGGTGCGCTCCGATGGTCGTCGCAGAAAAAGCAAATGGCGAACTGCGAATTTGCGTAGACTACACCGAGCTCAACAAGTATCTCGTCCGAGAGCGGGTAATCATGCCTACCGTAGACGAATGTCTGGCGAAGCTCTCCGATGGCAAAGTCTTCAGCAAACTCGACGCTCGAGCTGGATACTGGCAAGCACCTCTGGCAGAGGAATCGCAGAAATACACGACATTTCTGACGCCCTTCGGACGCTTCAAGTTTCTTCGCCTTCCCTTCGGAATCTCGACCGCGCCAGAGTTTTTTCAGCGAGAAATGCTGAGAGCCCTTGAGGGAGTGGAAGGCCAAGCTTGCCTGCAAGACGATATAATCATCTGGGGGAAAACACGGGCTGAGCACGACGCGAACCTAGTTAAAGTCTTCGAACGACTCAGCAAAGCCGGCATAACACTCAACATCGACAAGTGCGCCTTCCTACAGAAGACGGTCAAGTTCCTAGGCCACATCGTTTCCGGCGAAGGTGTGAAGCCTGATCCTGAAAAAGTCGATGCTATCACAAAGATCACTCCACCATCAGATGTGAAAGAACTGAGATCGTTCCTGGGGATGGCAAACCACCTTGCCAAGTTTTTGCCACACCTGGCACACACAACGAAGCCAATTAGAGATCTCCTCTGTGCCGACGCTGCGTGGCTCTGGGGACCCGACCAGCAGCGAAGCTTTGAAGCAGTGAAAGAAGCTCTAGCCAAAGCGCCAGTTCTGACGCACTACAATCCGAAGGAGCCTCTCATCGTCTCAGCGGACGCATCATCTTACGGAATTGGTGCGGTCTTGCTACAAGAGACCGACGGCAAGCGGCTGCCCATTGCCTATGCATCGCGCTCTCTCACTGAAACGGAGCAACGCTACGCTCAAATCGAGAAAGAAGCGCTCGCGATAACATGGGCATGTGATCACTTCCGCATGCACATCTTAGGACTGCAGTTTCACATTGAGACAGACCGCAAACCGCTGATTCCCCTCATGACAACAAAGCGACTCGACGAGCTGAGCCCCCGACTGCAGCGATTCCGAATGCGCCTGTTCCAGTACGACTATACGATAGGTCACGTTCCGGGAAAAGCGATGTACACAGCCGACGTGCTCTCACGCAAGCCGTCACCCGACACAACCTCTCGTAAAAGGGAACTCAACACCAGAGAGTACGAGCTCCTCACGCTGGAACAGCTTCCAGCCTCCCAAGAAATGCTCGATCGCATCAAGAACGAGCTGCAGACAGACCCGGTAATGAAGAGGGTAATCGAGTACACTCTCCGGACATGGCCGGATAAAATGACGCTTCCTCAAGGAGTCCGCCAATACTACGACGTCGCCAGCGAACTAGCCGTACTAGACGGACTGTCGTTCAAGGGCAATCGGCTCGTCGTACCAGAAGCCCTACGCTTCGAAATCCTGGAGAAGCTTCACACAGGTCACCAGGGTGTGTCCAAATGCCGCGCCAGAGCACGAGAATCAGTCTGGTGGCCAAGCATTGGGCTCCACATCGACAGCTTCGTCCGAAAGTGTCCCGTTTGTCAAGAACACCGGAAACCAGGTCAACCTCCGTTTTTGGCGACTCCACTGCCAAACTACCCATGGGAAGTCGTCGGAATGGACCTTTTCGTCCACGAAGGCAGTAACTACTTGATTGTTGTTGATTACTATTAAAGGTTCTTCGAGCTGGAACCTCTGAAGCGGACGACGACCAGGGACATCATCGCCGTCCTTGACCCAATGTTTGCACGATATGGAGCGCCGAAAATTCTCCGAACAGACAACGGACCACAATTCGCCTCACGCGAATTCGCAGTGTTTCTGAAGGAATGGGGAGTGACCCAATCAACGTTAAGCCCGTACTACCCACAGAGCAACGGGGAGGCCGAGAGGACAGTCCAAACGGCTAAGCAACTCCTTGGGAAATCGACAGACATCCACAAGGCACTGCTGGCCCAGCGTGCGACCCCGGGAATCGAAGGTTACGCGCCAGCAGAGTTATTCATGGGACGAAGACTGCGCACGAACGTGCCAGTAAAACCAGAATCTCTTCAACCTCGCTGGGACACCACTGACTTTCGCTCCAGAAATGCCTTATACAAGGAGAAGATGCGACAACACTACGACGAGCGCCGCAGAACACGTGAGCTCGACACCATTCCACCTGGAACTGCGGTCAGAATTCTGACGGGAGCAGCGTCTTACGGCCACATTCTAGAGCCAGCGCCTCAACCCCGTTCCTACGTGGTGCAGACGACGACCGGCACTACACGGCGAACAAGAGGACACCTGCAACCGGCCGTGGCACCTTCCGTCACAAGGAGTGGACGTATGAGTCGTCCACCTGACCGCTTTGGGGAAGTGTGAGTGTTGTTCTTCCAAAGTGGGGGAGGTGTCGGGAGATCATCATCATCGTCCCCGCCGTCGTCATCATCATCGCCACCGCCGCCGGGTGAACCTGGACTCTGCCCGCCGCTTCCGCGCGCGGACCCTCTCTCCACCAGATCGCGACCAGACACGGCACGACTCACACCTACCTGTATTGCTATGTTAGAATAAACCTACTCCGTTCATCAATCTTATCTCGACTACGACACCAGCCTTAAGTCAACGAGTCCCAGCAAACAGCCAGAATCCAATAAAAAAAAAATAGGGTTGTGTGTGTGTTTATACAGCCTAGAACTTGGTCTGCCTCAACGGGCGACGAGTCTCCCAGCTGTAGATGAGCAATTTAGCCAGTGCAGTACAACCGCTAGCCTGGGATCTTTAACGTGCATCACGCAGTAGTGATACACGACCGCACGCCGGTACGCTGCTCATCCAGATCGAAACGGGCAGGGGTGGGGATTGAACCCAGGATCCTGGGTTCTGCAGCGCGAGCTTTCGCTCCACGTGCTCCAAGCTGGTGTGCGCTATACTTCGTCTCACCTTAGTATGGACTATTGTTAGCCGCGCGTGCTAAAAGCGCGAGCTAGTTCCTTCGAATGAAGCCTCGGCGGCTGAACGAGCGCTCGTGCAGCGAGTGCTCCAGTCAAGGCAGTCAAGGCCAGCCGCTCGCGCTAGCACAGCATTCGCGCTTAGTCCATGCTAAGGTGAGACGAAGTATAGACCACTCGGCCACAGATCCCCCCGCCCGAATCCAACATGTTTATGATGGTAGTGTATTACACTTCAGTTTTATATTAACCCTTTTTGCGCTATACCGCGAAGCTCGGACAACAAGAGAAAGTAAACCACTTGCAAAGGCGGAACAAAATAGTAATACCTGTTTTCACAACAAAGGTATCCAAAACAAAAAGAAAAAATGGCAAGCTTAAAGGGTATTTATGCTCGCCGAGGTTTTTAGTTGTACGTGACATATGAGAGCCCAACTACCCAGAACAGAATTTGCGGCTCGAAATTCGGCTTATTTCCGCCGGAAAACCGCCGATCGAGAACTGGCCAGTTTGAGTCGCGCTCACTCACTTTTCCGTGGTCACGGGCTGTTTTCTAAGGTTTCGATGTGACCAATAAATTTAATCAAAGTCGTGGGTCATTGAAGGCACACAGTCAATACTAAAAATAGAAAAAAATATGAAACCCATTTTTTGTGGCTTCCAAAAAGCTGCAAATACGTTGATTGAAAAAAAAAGGTTGCACAGACAACCGGAAGCATTCTGTTCGTTCACTGTATAATTCTCAACATGGCGTCGTTTCGCGTTTCGTGGGACTCGCGGGTGGCAGCGGACGACGGGCGTGGGACCTCTACTTCACAACTGTTGTTCACGGTAAGGGCAAATTCGGTCTTCCTTCGAAAAAAAAATTTTAGACCGATCAAATGAATTGATATTCGCCCCGTATGACACGCCCAACCAGCAAGCCGATTGCACGAAGACGTCGCCGAGCCGTCGTCCCTTCTCGTGGCTGAAGACATCGCTCGCTCAAATGTCAAGCACGAAGTGCGTACATCGAGTTGATTACGCACGCGTACGGTTTCTTTACTTGGTGCGAATGCGGCCAATGCGTGGTGCTGCCCGACTTCAAGCCGGAAGTGCATGTACTGGAAGGAAATCGGCAGCAAACTTTCCGTCATACAGTCGACTGGATGCATTATGTACTACGAACGAAAAAGTTCCTTCAGTATATATATATATAGCTGGAGAAAGAAGAAGACGCCGTTTCGAACGGCTGCGTTTTCATGTTCTCCGCCCAAGAAAACAAATCGGCCTCCGGCCGAGGTACTAAGTCTACTGCTGCTGCTGCTACCGTTTCCCCGATGGATGACTACCGAGTGCTGATGCCACGTCTACCTACTGGTACCCTCGTTCTTAATTCACTATTCCTGCATGGAGATCTCGCTGCGGGACCCTACCGAGCTCCGTACTTTCGAGATGCCCTCAGTGGCATAATTGACCGAAAGGACATCATCGCCATGGGACAATACCAAATGTCGCATGTCTGGGGGGCTATGTTGCACGTTTTGGACTTCCAGGAGACTAGGGAGAAGGAAGTGACGTCAACAACGCTCTTTGGATTTGATTGGTGGAGTCGCTGATGACGGTATCTGTAGAAGAAAACAAAGATACGTTCATTCACACCTACGTCACTTTCTTCTCCCTAGTCTCCTGGGAGTCCAAAACGTGCAACATAGCCCCCCTGGATGGTCGTATGTGCGACTTCCCTCGCGAAAAGCAAGCTCGTCGCCTGCGAAGAGCTAAAGGTGAAAGGACGCAAATGCCTCGTCGAAGACCCAGAGTCGAAAGAAGTGAAACTCAGGCTTCTGTGGCTACCACCCCACATGGAACCGGAGAGTTGCTGAAGCGCTGGAAGAACCCTTCGGTACTGTGCGCTCTATCGTATGAGAGAAGTGGAAATGCGAAGGAATGGAAGATATGGATACCCTCAACAGAGAGGTGCAACTGACACTTCGAGACGAAGTAAGCGTGAGCAAGATTCCTCACCTACTGACTATTTATGGGTGCCAGAGCTTGCTACTGATCCCCGGCCGACCTCCTTCGTGCCTGCGATGCAACCGCGTGGGCCACATCCGCCACCACTGCCGGACTCCGAGGTGCACGAAGTGCCAGAGGTACGGACACAGTCTTGCTGACTGCGTCCTCACCTATGCCGACAGGCTTAGGATCGGAACAACAGACGACTCAACCACACCTGATGGATGCAAGCGAGGTTGTTGAACCGAGTGGGGACATCCCCATGATGACTGAGCCTCCAGGTTCAACATCTCAGCTGCCCCCGACCGAACCCACTCTCCCAGAAGGATCCCTTCCGTCTATTGATGTGAGTGCAGATCAACCCGCCAGCCCTCTACCATCCAAGAAAGAACACAGGCAACTTCCCATATGACAGAATACGGACAGATGTTTACAGATGATCAACAAAACACAGCAACCACCGAGGTTGAGGAGAAAGGTAATTCAACGCAAGGAATCGACGACGAGGCACTTACGAATACGACATTGAGCGATACCACCATAACTAGATCAATACTGTCCGCAAGAAGACAGGCTGGAACACGGCACAAGCCGTATTTGAAGCCATTTTCTGGCCCTAAACTTGTCGAAGACAAGCCACTGAGCGATAACGTTCAACCATAAACGATCGCATGTCCAGCGCCCCTCAGCTCCGTGTAGCAACCTGTCGTAAACCTAAGCGAAAGCAGTGCCAGCTCCTTCAGCTTATATCCTTACAGCAAGTAGATGTATTGGCAGTACAAGAAACAAAATTGACCGGCGAGGAAGAAACCGAAATCGCGTTGAAACCTTTTTCTAAATGATTTCGATGTGTGTGTCACCCATGCAACGGGCACATCGTCCGGTTGTTTTTTGTTACTGAAAAGGAGAACGGGTCTGACTGCTAATGCTCTCACCACCGATCGAGAGGGGCGCTTCATTGTATGCGATCTTATGGCATTGGCGAATGGAGCATAATGTGTGTGTACGCTCCCAACACTGTGAATGCACGTAACAACCTTTTTTTACTCATAGAACCATATATAAGAACCGATAGAAAATTACTACTACTGGGAGATTTCAACTGTGTGTTAAATATGAAAGATCGTTCCCAATTTACGTCCAGATTTGACTGTGCAGCTTTACTGCAGTCCTTCATTACCGAAAACAACTTAGCGGACATTGGATAACACAAAGGAAGCAGAGTACATTACACACATTTGCAACGCTCATCTCACGCACGACTGGATCGGATATGCGTATCTGGAGAACTCTACAAGAATATTTCAGATTACACGGTTAAACCTGTATTTTTCTCAGACCACTGTCTTGTGTCAATTACCATTGGCGAAAAGAAAAAAGCATTTATTGCGTCCTGATTGGAGCCTATGGAAACTGAGCACAACCCTTCTAGCTGACGAAATATATGCCGATCGTATCCCCGAAATTTTTTTACACGTACAGCAGATACCCTCATGACACGTATTTTGTAAATGGGACATGTTCAAACAAGAGGTTAAAAATTGGGCAATCGAACGCGCGAGCACTATCACATTTGAAAAACGCGCGAGAACTGAAGAATCTCTTGACTACGTTATCAGCACTTTACGAACTGGAAAGTAACAATCCTGGTGAATACACAGAAGAAATAAACATAACCAAAACACAACTCCAGCGATACGATGCCGAGAAATATCGAGGCGCAGTGATTCGATCGCGCTCACAAAAATTTCTACTTGGAGAGACACCCGGGCGGAGATCCCTGGAAGATGAGCGAAGGTATGCTTTAACAAAGGAAATTGTTGAAATCGAACATAACGGTAGTACGAGAATAGATACACCAAATATTTCAGAGGCCTTTGTGGATTTTTACACTAATCTTTTGGGGAAAGGCATTCCAATTGAAGCAAATTCAGATATAGAACACCTTGTAAACCTCTCGCCTTCCTTATCAGATGAGGAAAAAGAAATAGTCGAGGGACCTCTGACCTTGCAGGAAATTCAAAATGTCATAAAAGCACTTCCTTCAAATAAAACACCTGGACCTGATGGCCTAAGTGCTGAATTCTACAGGAAATATTCTGATCTGTTGAGTCCATTACTACTGGATGTCCTAAAAGCCGCTTACGAACACCAAACCCTACCGCCAACTTTTTATTATGGTCATACAGTACTAATTCCTAAAACAGAAGATACGATAGCTTTAAAAAAGGTTGAGGCTTATCGACCTATATCACTTTGTAATGTGGACTATGAAATATTCGCAAAAGTTTTAAACGAACACTTACACCTCGTAATACATAATCTAATCGGAGAACACCAAACTTGTGGTATACGAGAACGAAACATTCAAACGAATATACACGTAGCAAGATCTGTGATAGACTCTGTATCCGATGAACAAGATGAAGTTGCTATCGTTCAACTTGATTTGTCCAAAGCATTCGATAGAGTAAGCCATTCTTTCTTATTCAAAATACTTTCTCATGCAAACGTAGGAACCATGCTGTTCGAGGGCATTCAGCTCTGTTACAAAAACAGCAGCACGAGGCTGATTGTAAACAACTCACTTTCTGAATCTATTCTTATCAAATCTTCAGTAAGGCAAGGTTGCCCACTATCACCACTTCTTTTTGCTTTATACTTTGAACCTCTCTGCCTTAGCATCATTACCAATGAAAATATCCTAGGTTATACTATTTGCTTCACAGAGGTAAAGTTACCAGCATGTGCTGACGACGTGGCACTGTTCTGTTCGAATAAGAAGAGTGTGGAAAAAGGCCTTCATATAACAGAGAAGTATTGCAACCTAACGGGAGCGAGGTTAAACACTGAGAAATCTAATGGTTTCTGGATAGGCGCCTGGGAAACCATGCTAGGCCAATTTGCTGGGCTAGCGTGGAATTGCTGTCCCTTCAGATATCTTGGCGTCCCTCTAGATCAAACAAAATCCAATAATCTATATTGCGATTCCGTTGTAACAGAGATTAAGCGAAAATCATTAGCATGGAGGGCACGAGACCTTTCAATCTTCACTAAAGCAGTAGTGTGCAACATTTTTTTTTAATATCTAAACTAATGTATATCTTACAAGTATTACATTGTGGCCGTTCAAAGGTCCAAGCCTTCCATAGAACCTTTGCGACCTTTATTTGGAGCTCATCTTGGGAACGCATGAAACGCGATAACTTATTCCTCCCGTCGGAAGCTGGCGGCTTAAGTCTTGCACATTTATTCGTCCGCCAACTCGCTTCGCGACTATCTTTTTTTAGGAATTTATCCCATCCTTTCCTGCTTACCGCCGTTCAAAGAAAGTTGGCACATCACTTGCCCTTTTTGGTCATATCAACAACGAATTCCACCCAAGGCAAACTCAGGGGCTTTTGGAAAGAAGTAGTCGATACCTTTATGTTTCTAAAAGTCCGCTTCTCATTAGAATATCTATTTGAAGTACCAAGAAAACGACTATCACAGGTTTTGATTGAAAGTCTCTTTCCTATTCCACTATATAGGACACGGTTTAGTGACTGTGAAGGACAATATGTTCTAAAACGTATAAAGCGAATGTGCGTATCTCCAAGTGCTAAAACATTTTTCTTTAAGTTATACACATCAACGCATCCAGTAAAATCGTGGCTCCAAGAACATGGGTTTTTTGTACCGTGGACAATTGACCGTCGATTGTGCCACCGACCGGAAACAATAGAACACTGCTTCATCTACTGTACAGATGCCGTTTTCTTCTGGGATGTCCTCCAACGAACTCTTAAAAAGGACATAGACTTTACCAATTATAGTATTCGTTTTTTTACACATACCTAGCGAGACAAGCATTCCCTATGATTTATTTATGCTGATAGGCCTCCACAGCCTCTGGAGATGCCAGATGATTGACAGGAACGCCGACACACCACGCACCACAAAATCCATTTTTCTAGAAGGATTTTCGAAAGTAAGAAGTGTTTACGAAGTTCACCCACCAGCACCTGAATGGTTTCACCTTTTTGATGCGTGTTTGAGACTTCCAGATTTTTAATATCAGGAAATGATCGGGATTTTAGCCTGCTTAAAGGGGCCATGAAACGAATTTTGGATTGGGATGAATGATTTTAAATTGGGACTTTACTAATCGCATATCGTTTAGTTGGCCAAAAGAAAGAGGCTAGAAAGTCAAAAGCCAGCTTTTCGGTACGAACATTTGAAAATATAGCGGATTATTTTGTACCTTCTTGCCTTCGAAAGCTCTCCGCCTTTTCACTATGATACATCCGCGGTTCCAAAAGCGCGTCACCGGCGCCAAACTGACGTCAGCAGAGCCCAGCTCACGCATTGGACACGAGAACTGCGTCACTCGGACGTATGCGCTCGTAAACAATCAATCCGTCGACGAATATTTGGATTCGCGTTCGTGGCCAATGAGTGCCCTGACGGAACTTATTGTCACTGGGGAATGACAAGTTCTATGGTGTGCATAAAAAGCACGGTGGAAGCTAGGAGTCATCGCACCGGTGCCGAAGGAATGTCGCGACCACGTGATTTCACAATTCGCATTTGAGTTGAGGATTAAAGCTAAGGAGGAAGTTGTTGATGATTGGGGTTTAATGGCGCAAAAGCGACTATGGCCATATTGCGCCAAGAAAGATATTTTAAAGAGCCGGGTAGTTAGTTTTAAACTTAGTTATCTAGCTATATCCGGTGCAAAACGCCAATGGCACGTAGGAAACTTAGAACGCGAGAGAATGGTACTAGAGGTTTGTCGCCAAGCAGAAAATAAGGATGAAATGGAAGGTGGTTTCTGAAAAGTTCAGGAAAATATCTACGACGCTGATGATCCAAAAATCTACAATTCCACAGGATGTGTAGGACAGTTAACCTTTTCCCACACTTTTCACAGAGCTTGACATCTTCACCGCAGAGCAAGTGCAGGTGTGTCAATCGGGAGTGACCAATTCTCAAGCGCACAAAAGGACTTCCGAACGGCGGTCTTTATGGGAGGAACTCTCCCATACTTCTAAGTTGGGCTTAACGACATGAAGTTTGTTATCTATCTGTGTGTCCCACTCCAGTTGCCATAACTTAATAATTGACTTGTTTAAGACTGGCTTGAGGTCTTGGTGTGGCAGGCCAAAAGATGTTTCCGTATAGTTTTTTGCAGAAAGAGCAAGGTGGTCTGCATTCTCATTCCCACGAATGCCCACATGACTGGGCACCCAGCAGAAGTTTATAAGTTGTCCAAGATGGAAAGCTTTGTTAATCTGAACACGAACCTGTTGCACAAGAGCGTTCTTGCTGTCTGCTAAAGATGAGATAGCTAAGAGAGCACTTTGGGAATCAACAAACAGAACTGCTTTGTTAATGTTATTTTCTAGAATATATTCAACAGCCATAAGGATACCATACAATTCAGCAGTAAAATGGTTGCTAGAGGGTTGAGTTGGCTAACTTTACTGAAAGTGAGAGAGTAAACTGCACAACCTACGGAGGTAGATGTTTTCGAGCCATCAGTGTAGAAGTGGAGATAGTCACTATATTTCTGCTCTAGCTCTGCGAACTCCCGCAAGAGAACAAGAGGAGGAACAGCCTTTTTGTGGTACTTTGAAAGTGACCAATCACAAGAGATTGGCACCAAGTCCCAAGGAGCAACCCTATAGGCCTGTCTCAACAAAGGGAGCTTATCAAAAGAAAGGTGCAACGACCTTGCCATGCTCTCAGCCCGAAGGCTCAGGGGCCGAACAATACTGGGCTTATTCTCAAAAGGCGTAATGATGCAGAGGTCTGCAGAGCGGAGAATGAAGGGTGGTGCGGATCACTATAAACTTTGTAGGCATAACAGAGACTAAGATATTGTCTGCGTCGCTCAAGGGACATCTGATGCGTTTCAGCATACAGACTCAGCACGGGCGACGTGCGAAAAGCACCTGTGGCTAGACGCAGCCCCAGGTGATGGATTGGGTCTAACATGGTCAAAGCAGATGGCCGTGCTGACGCATACACCACTGCACCGTAATCCAGCCGGGACCGCACTAGGGAGTTATAAATTCGCAGCAGGCATTGTCTGTCAGACCCCCAAGTTGTGTGTGACAGCACCTTAAGAATATTGGAAGATCGTAGGCATTTTTGTTTTAGTTCTTTCAAGTGGGGTATGAATGTGAGCTTTTTGTCAAATGTCACGCCTAGAAACTTATGGGCCTCCTTTACAGTGATGGCAAGGTTATTAAGATATAAGGTAGGATCCGGTGACAACCCTCGACGCAGCGAAAAAAGAACACATACGGTTTTGTCGGGGGAGAAACGAAACCCATTTTCGGCTGCCCACTTGCTCATCCTGTTGATTGTCAGTTGCAGTTGACGTTCGCAACTATGCAGATTGCAAGAAGAAACTGAAATTTGCACATCATCCACATACAAAGAATAAGAAACTGTCGGTGGTATCACCTTAGCCAGGCTATTGATTTTAACTGCAAAAAGTGTGACACTAAGCACCCCTCCCTGAGGGACACCACTTTCTTGAGAAAAAACATCCGATAAGGTGGAGCCCAGACGGACTTGGAAAGTACGTCCCGATAAGAAGTTTTGTATACATCGCAACATGCGACCCCGAACACCGTAAGCATACAGGTCCCGCAGGATCCCATAGCGCCACGTCGTATCGTACGCCTTTTGCAGATCAAAGAACACAGAGAGACAAACCTGGCGGTGTACGAATGCCTCGCGAATAGAGGTTTCAAGGCGGACTAAGTGGTCCAGGGTGGAACGTCCAGCTCGAAAACCGCACTGATTAATGTCAAGCAAATTCTCAGTCTCCAAGAAATGAACGAGACGTCGGTTAATCATTCTTTCGTAGGTTTTTCCCACGCAGCTTGTGAGCGCAATGGGCCGGTAGCTAGTTGGTTGAGAAGAATCTTTGCCAGGCTTCAGAAGAGCGATTACATGAGCTCTTTTCCAAATCTCGGGAAATGCAGAGCAGTGCCACAATGAGTTATAAAAGGTCAGCAAACTGCCTAGAGAATCAGGTGACAGGTGCCTAAGCATCTCATAATGAATATTGTCTGGTCCAGGAGCAGACTTTTTTTACACTGAGAGCCACTTCGAGCTCAGAGAGTGTAAAAGGCCTGTTGTACGGAGCGTCACGAGCGCCAGACAGAATGATTGGCTGTTTCTCTGCTGTTGAACTGAACTTTTTAAAGGCTTCACTGCAGTTGCGTAAACTAGAAACTTCTTGGAAATGTTCGCCAAGAACATTCGCTTGATCTTTCAGAGACGTTGAAGGTGATGCAGGGAAGAGGGGAATTCTGAAGGATAAGTAGTCACCCCTAACCTTTCTGAGCCGATCCCACGCTTCTTTTGCAGGTACAAAACTACTCAAGGACGTCAAATACTTTCTCCAGGAGCTTCCTTTCGCCTGGCGTCTTGTCCAGCGAGCTTTAGCTCTTTTTTTCTTAAACTCAAGTAAGTTCCTAGAAGTTGGATATCTGCGAAAGATGCACCAAGCTTTGTTCTGGGACTTTCGTGTTGTTTTACATTCATCATTCCACCATGGCTTACATCTCTTTGGAAGACGACCGGACGTTTGAGGAATACTCCGTGTGGCAGCGCTTATTATAACCTCTGTGACATACAGTGTTGCTTCATCTGGGTTCATGTTTGAGATTATAGAAGAGTCAATCAGTGCCTCCAATTGAAAAATAGACCAATCCGCCTTGTCTAGCTTCCACCGGGGCATTCGCGTTAAAAGAGTCGGAAGAGAGACAGTACTCTCTAAAACAATAGGGAAGTGATCGCTCCCAAAAGGATTATTAAAAACCTTCCATGAAAAGCATGGAAGTAATGAAGGTGAAGTAATAGAAAGGTCAATAGATGTAAATGAGTTGTGAGCAGAACTAAAAAAAGTAGGTTCTCTCCCGTTAAAAATACACAAGTTAGATGATAGTAAAAACCGCTCAATTACTCGGCCTCGAGAATCGAGGCGAGTACTGCCCCACATGGGGTGATGGGCATTAAAATCTCCTAAAATTAAGAAGGGTTGAGGAAGTTGCCCTACAAGCCCTTGAAGTTCGTGAAGTTGCAATGGAATGTTTGGTGGCAAATAAATGGACACAATTGTTATGAGGCGGTCTAAAAGAAGGCGTACCGCTACAGCTTCGAGCGGTGTGCAAAGAGGAACCTGCGAGCAGGCAACCCCACTCTGCACGACCACTGCTACGCCACCAGAACTGGAGTTCAGACGATCTTTGCGGAACACTTGATGATGTCGCAAAATCTGTGTATGATGAGTTTGAAGATGAGTTTCTTGTAAAGAGAGGGCAATAGGCCGAAGCTCATCCATAAAATAATTAACATCATCGATGTTGGGTAAGAGACCTCGACAGTTCCATTGCATAAAATGCGGGTTTCTCATTTAGGTAAAAAGGTACAAGAATAAATTTATAAAAAGGGAGAGAGGAAAAGAAAATTAATGCTCACGATTAAAGAGGTAAATTGATCTAATCTATTTGGGAGCAGTCACAGGTTTCTTCCCTTTAGATTTCCGGTTTTGGGTTTGCCACTCCATGTCTTCATGGTCAGACACAGGAGTAAGCTGATCAGTAGCCTCGTCCATCGCCTCTACCTCCTCAGACGAGACGTATCCTGGAGGTTTGGGTGCGTCCGCAACACGGGATGGAAAACCCCGTCCACGACCGCCCCCCACTGAAGAGGCAGGGGAGATACTGGGCGTGATGGTGCCCGAGTCCCTCTTTTCCTGCCCCTGAGGTCCTGAAGGGGCAGCCCGGTGCTGCCCTTTGGACTGAGGAGGCCCTCTCCAGCGAGTTTTGGCGAGAGTGCCGCTCCTCACCAGAGGAAGTCCTCGTACCACGGACAGGCATTGCCTGCCCATTCTGACTCCGGGAGTCAGCTGGTGTGCTTCCCCCCGAAGCTGAATGCTTCTTAGGTGAGGAAGTCCTCTTCTGAGAGGAGGAGCGAGGGCCTCGCTCGCTCTCTTCAGAGGACGGCCTGCGAGGTGTGGGCAATGGAGTCACCTCCATTGCCTCGACGGCACCCAAGTCTTTGGAACAACTGGGTGCCTCGGCTGCCTTGGCAGCCGAAAGGGAATGCCCAGGGAGAGAGAGCTTCAACCTGGGCGTAGAGGACTGGAGTGGTTTCCCAGGGTTCCCAAGAGACACCTGGGTTGCCACTGATACCTTGGACGGTGCAGGTCCCCTGCTGGACACCGCCTCTGCAAAAGAGCCCCTCTGGAAAGCGGAAAGGCGACGCTTTGCATCTTGGTAGGTTATATTCTCTTTAACCTTAAGTGCAAGAATTTCTTTTTCTTTTTTGAACTGTTCACAAGACCTGGAGTAAGCAGGATGGTTGCCACTGCAATTGGCACATTTGTTATCAGCTTTGCAGCCATCAGCAGTATGGTCCCTGACACCACACCTGGCGCATGTCTCACGACCGCGGCAAGTGCGCGAACCGTGACCGTAACGCTGGCACCGAAAGCAGCGGAGCGGATTTGGAACATAAGGTCGCACCTTGCAGTTGATGTAGCCTGCCTTAATAGAGGGAGGCAGAGTGTGCCTCTCGAAGGTCAAAATGACATGTTTGGTGGGTCGTTCCTCACCATCTCGTCGAATTGTGATGCGCTTTGCAGCTACAACTCCTTGGGATTGCAGACCTTCTACGATTTCTTCCTCGGTACTGTCTATCAAATCGTCTTCCGAGATCACGCCGCGGATGGTATTCAGAGTTCGATGGGCTGACACTGTCACTTTGAAGTCTTGGATCATTTGGAGATTTTCCAAAGCGGTAGCTTGGTATTTCTCGTAAACCTCCACAAGAAGGTCGCCCGAGAAGAGCTTTTTGGCTTCATACTTCGCTCCTAGCGTGCCTTGAAGCACTTTGGCAACAAGGAACGGAGACAGCTTTGAAAGTGGTTTGGATACGTCGTCGGAGTGAAGAACAAAAAATCTTGTAAAATGGTCATTTACGATGTCCTTGGAAAGAAACGTTGTTAGAGCTTCGGTGCGGGTCCTTTTCAGGGCCCGATCGTTTGGTTTAGTTTTGGAACCCATATAGATGGGAAAGGAAATTCAGTGCCCGGGTGCACCGCCCACCACGGAGCCCAACAAGGGGGTAGGTAATGTGCCATAGCAAGATGGGCTTGGCTGACACAATTACTCTACCAGTGCTGCCCGGGCACTATACCCTAGTGTGGTTGCAGGGACAGGACCTGTTTCCACTCAAGGTTGGCCCTTGCCGCCTAAGAAGGTGAAAAAGGAAGGAAGAGAGTGTAGAAGAAAAGAGAAGGAGGTGGGAGGAAAAGTGAAAGAAGGAAGAAGAGGGTAGAAGAGGCGACTGACTGAATCATCCTGGTCGGGCCAAGCCAGGACACCCGTCTACGAGAAGCAGGGGCCGAAGCAGTGTATTGCCTCGCCCGGGGGGCCCCGAAGGGTCCAAACATACCCCGGGCTCAACTCAACCACCAGGGTCCCCTTTCCCCGGACACGGGTACGCCACGCACAGCCAGACGTGGGTGGGCGAACCCACATGGCTCGGGGTTAGTAGTGACGCCACTCACCAAGCACCTACCAAGGCAGGTGCCCCCTGCGTGCGGGTATGGTGGCCCGCGTAGCTGGGGTCCGTGGAGGCGCCACTCTCCAAACACCTGCTTTCACAGGTGCCCCCTGCGTGCGGGTATGGTGGCCCACGTAGCTGGGGTCCGTGGAGGCGCCACTCTCCAAACACCTGCTTTCACAGGTGCCCCCTGCGTGCGGGTATGGTGGCCCACGTAGCTGGGGTCCGTGGAGGCGCCACTCTCCAAACACCTGCTTTCACAGGTGCCCCCTGCGTGCGGGTATGGTGGCCCACGTAGCTGGGGTCCGTGGAGGCGCCACTCTCCAAACACCTGCTTTCACAGGTGCCCCCTGCGTGCGGGTATGGTGGCCCACGTAGCTGGGGTCCGTGGAGGCGCCACTCTCCAAACACCTGCTTTCACAGGTGCCCCCTGCGTGCGGGTATGGTGGCCCACGTAGCTGGGGTCCGTGGAGGCGCCACTCTCCAAACACCTGCTTTCACAGGTGCCCCCTGCGTGCGGGTATGGTGGCCCACGTAGCTGGGGTCCGTGGAGGCGCCACTCTCCAAACACCTGCTTTCACAGGTGCCCCCTGCGTGCGGGTATGGTGGCCCACGTAGCTGGGGTCCGTGGAGGCGCCACTCTCCAAACACCTGCTTTCACAGGTGCCCCCTGCGTGCGGGTATGGTGGCCCACGTAGCTGGGGTCCGTGGAGGCGCCACTCTCCAAACACCTGCTTTCACAGGTGCCCCCTGCGTGCGGGTATGGTGGCCCACGTAGCTGGGGTCCGTGGAGGCGCCACTCTCCAAACACCTGCTTTCACAGGTGCCCCCTGCGTGCGGGTATGGTGGCCCACGTAGCTGGGGTCCGTGGAGGCGCCACTCTCCAAACACCTGCTTTCACAGGTGCCCCCTGCGTGCGGGTATGGTGGCCCACGTAGCTGGGGTCCGTGGAGGCGCCACTCTCCAAACACCTGCTTTCACAGGTGCCCCCTGCGTGCGGGTATGGTGGCCCACGTAGCTGGGGTCCGTGGAGGCGCCACTCTCCAAACACCTGCTTTCACAGGTGCCCCCTGCGTGCGGGTATGGTGGCCCACGTAGCTGGGGTCCGTGGAGGCGCCACTCTCCAAACACCTGCTTTCACAGGTGCCCCCTGCGTGCGGGTATGGTGGCCCACGTAGCTGGGGTCCGTGGAGGCGCCACTCTCCAAACACCTGCTTTCACAGGTGCCCCCTGCGTGCGGGTATGGTGGCCCACGTAGCTGGGGTCCGTGGAGGCGCCACTCTCCAAACACCTGCTTTCACAGGTGCCCCCTGCGTGCGGGTATGGTGGCCCACGTAGCTGGGGTCCGTGGAGGCGCCACTCTCCAAACACCTGCTTTCACAGGTGCCCCCTGCGTGCGGGTATGGTGGCCCACGTAGCTGGGGTCCGTGGAGGCGCCACTCTCCAAACACCTGCTTTCACAGGTGCCCCCTGCGTGCGGGTATGTAGCCCTAGCCTTTCCTGCGTACCAACACAGGTGACACAGATATAGCCCCGAGAGCGAACACAAGCGTCGCTGTGGTCGGCCTTCCACGATTGGCCGAACGCTGACTATGACGTCAGAAAAGGATTTATCATCGACGGAAATAAGAGGAATGAAAGAACTTTAATTTTGACGGTGTTGGCAGTGTTTCTTCGAGAGCGCAATGATTTCAAGCTTCCACCATGCTATTTACAAACACCATCGAACTTGTTGTTTGCAAGGTAATGACGTCACAAGGGGGAACCATAGGAGGGCGCCACCAAAACATCTCGCCGCTAATAGTGCCAATAAGCTCGTGTAAAGTGAAAAATATTCCAATTGGATATCGTTGCACCTAGAGCACTATATAGCTCCTTCGGAGCAGAGTAGCGCAGAGCCGTTTATTGAGAGAGTTTGGCCATACATTGGTTTGAATAGGCGAGCATCTCGGGCCAACCACAGGCCGCGAAACAGCCCCTAGCGGTGGTCGCGTGCTCTAAATTTGTGCCACGACTATACTTCGTTTCACCTTATGTGCGAGCGAAGGCAAAACTGGAAGCGCGAGCACGGAAGCTCCGTGCGTTCAGGCTTTGCTCGAGCGCGCGAGCTGGGGAGAAATGCAAAAAGCGCTGGTCTCGCGCTTCTAGCTTTGGCTTCGCTAGCAGGTAAAGTGAAACGAAGTATAATTTGAGCCGTGCCGAGCGGAACTCCGCGTCTCAAGACGCTCGCGCACCCCACCCTTTGCACTGCTTTCTTTCAGCCAGTCTCAGGACGCTGTTCTAGCAGTGCAGACAAAGGCATGGGCACGAGCGCGTGGCTTTGGAAAGTGCCTCCTATGCACGAGGTCTCGTACAAACAATAGCGTTTCGCTGAGCTAGGCTCACGCGCCTGTGCCTTTGTCTTCACTGTCGACATTTGTGAGATGGAGTAGAGGTCTCCTAATTGGTCGACGCTGTGTCACAAATTTAGTTCACGCTCTAAGCGTGGGGGGAATATTCGGCGCTGGCGGCGGCCTTTGCTCCGCCTATTGTCCAAACTCTCCTAATATACGGCTCTGGAGTAGCGCAATCTAGAACGCCGTCTCTCGGCGACTAGCGGCGAACGCCCGGAGGTTCCAACTGCGGTCAGAAATGCATGGGGAACGTGAGAAAATCGTTGTTTCTTCAATGTTGTGGAGATGTACGGAACGACAATAGTTTTTGACATAATAAAGGAACATTTTAGAATCATTTGCGCTGAGTTTTGTGCCAAGTAAGGACGTAATTTGTTTTTAAAAATTGCACGAGCGGCATCATGCAGCAGACGACGCGGCAACGTCACAGCGTCCACGTGACCCACTCCGGCCAACCCAAAGAGCCCATCTCCGCTGCGTGCAAAAATCGTCTGCTTCAAACGCCATTGCCTTGGAAATTGCCTTCTCAAAATTTGCACACGCATCCGATATTATTAAAACTTTGATAAAGTGTTTAGTACATTACCAACTTCACGACAGACTAATTTTGAAAAGTGTGAGCTCGCCATTTATTTTTTAATTAGCCGTGTTGCGTCGATCTCCATGTATTCTCCCATAGGGCGGGCCGCCTCCTGGAACCCTGAGTACCACGTGACTCGCGCCGAGCTGCTCTGTCGGCCATGTTGTCGGAAAAACACGCGGATCAAAGGATTGCGCTACTCTGCTCCGTAGGAGCTATATAGTGCTCTAGTTGCACCGCCCCTGGGACCATGAAACGATTCTGAAATCGAATTTCATCCACCGGACGCCGTAAAAGGTTTGAAAAGAAACACAAAAACACAAAAATAGGAAGCCAAAAAAAAAAATTCTTTGCTATAGAACTTTTAATAGAAAACTGGACTCTTTTACGCCTTCTTTCCTTTGAAAGCTCTCGGACTTTTCACTGCTATGCATCCGCGGAACTGCAGCACGTCAGCCGAATCCACGTCGCCTATTGGGTAAGCGCCTACCTCACCAGTACCGCGATCATAAACAATAAATAGCCGGCAAATGTTTCCTAAAAGTTTTGTTAAATAATATTCAGATCCACATTTTGTAGCATAATTAGAGATGTGTGGCGAAAATTGCCAAATTTTCGCCACACATCCACAAACCATTGTCTGAAATGGGGAAGAGAAATTTCTCCTCGCCGATGCCCTTTCCCTCTCAAAAGTTCTCTTTCCCCTCGCTTCAATTGGATCTGGCGCGACACGTGACCGTTGTCTTCCCATGATCCCGCGCGATTCGGTCGTCTGCTCGAAACCAACGCCATCACTGGGCCAGGCGTAGCGGCGGCTCCGTTGTTCGCGGCCCGGCCGTAGGTTTTTTTATATTTTACCACAACCTCGGCGGCAACGCGATGCCATCATGCTGCGCTGTAGATTGCACAAACAGCATTGCGAAAGGAAAGAAGCATTTTTGCCGTCCCGACGGGAAAGAAAAATCTTCAACGGCGAAGACAATGGCTCCACCGGATCGGTCGGAAAAGTTTCGAGTGCCTCCGAGGGAGACTTTGCGAGGTAAGTCATTGTCAAACTCTGAATTGTATTACCTGTCTTTTTCGGTCTCGCCGATGAAGATCGCGTAGTACGATCATGAGACGAGACAAACACGGAACTATATTACCGGCACGAAGGACTTAGACACGTCTTTTCGCGCGTATTTGATCATAGAAACTGACTCGCTCACTCTTAGCTCGCTTGCATTGAGTCGGCCGAGTTGAGAACGATGCGTGAGAGACTAGGGTGCCACTAAAATAAAAAGGGTTGTAGTGTTACCGCGTGCATCTTGCGTCAGTGAAAGGAGAATCACCAACGACCGAGCACCTCGCGATTTTGTTTGTGCAACATATTTCCGCGATCGGTGCTTCACAAATGGCAACTAAAAATATGCGATGCTGCATTTATTTTTCAGGATCACTTCACGAACGATCAGTTTGTGCCAGTGATCTTGGCAAAGACTGGCCTCAAGAAACTCAAGCCATATGCAGATCCTTCCATTTTTTCACACCGACCTCTTCCGAATGTGCAATATTTTGCCTTGTAGCAATAAATATTTTCTTGTCTTCATCTTTGTATGTGATCTGTCTTTTGTGATTAATAAAACATCAATTATTGACAATAAAAAAATTGCTCTTGTATTTAAAAGGCTTTGCTGAAGGATCCCTCTGTCTTCGTTTTGTAACTCACGCAGTAAGGTACGCCCGCGGGTGTGCGGCAAAGCTTATGCGCTTTGAGAGTGAGCTCAAGGGTGTACCTTGAGCGTGAGAACGTCAAAACACTAATATATGTGATAAATGAGAAACGTGCTGGCAAGGCAACCGAGCACACGCTATTTTTCATTTTAACGGAGGGGATACAAGTGAGTGTATTTGATTATTCGACGGATAGTTTTATGCACGAGGCACGTAAACAGCAGACGTCGCATATTCCTCCGCGCGCATGTGCACAGTTGCAGGTAGTATTCGACGCTTATAAAATGTGTATGAAAAGTGTATGAAGTAAACCAAGCTGCTGGATTGACAAAACGATCGGTGATGCTAAACATTACCGAAAAGTCCTGTTTTACACGATGCATAGTGGTGTCATTTATTTGCCTAACTCCAGCGATGCCGATTCTCCAAATGCACTTCGTTCAAGATACTAAAACGTTTTAGCAGAGCGTACGCTAAGGATTGCGAGCCTTGCGGGCGCGTGCCCAATTCATGCTCAAAGCGACGGCACGAGCTCCCGCTAGCAACGCAGTCCTTGCCCACGAAACTCTATTTAGACGCAGGGAGAGGTGCATTCTATCGTGTGCCTGCTCTCAGTTTTTGCTGCAATAAACGGGTAAACGAAATATATTTTCCCAGTGCATGCCAATGTTCCAAAAAACTCAACTGCTTTTTTTTTTTTTTTAATCGTTTGCGTTTAGCGGAATTGGAGAAAGCTTGTCTTCACGCCCGAGCGATTCCAACTCTGCTCGTGCTATTATATTTGCCGATAGAGACGTCTTCCCGTACTTTATAACTCCAATAAAGGTGCACAAACGCTAGTTTCTTCATGTTAGAAAACAAAACTCTCTTTATATTTGAAAAAAAAAAATCTAATCCGCCGCATCCAATAACATGAATGGCCTCGCACCCGGTCGTGCCCGGCACACAGGCGCGCGCCGTCGCGCGCCTTGCGGGCCCCGCTCAGACATGGCGGTGGGGGGTGTGGCGTTGGTGTGGCGCGGACAGTGGGCGAGGAGGATTGCCGTCGATGGAAAGGAGGAAAACGAGGGGAGAGGAGGAATTGTGCCTTAATAATGCTGAGAGCCAAGCGCCATCTATCGTGTGGTAAACGAAGCTGAGAGCCAGCTCCGGACGAACTCCATGGGACGAATATGTTGTGAATAACCGACGAATCTTGCCCGGCGGCTTTTGCTCTGTGCGTGGAATCAGCACAGTGCCTGCTACGTCGCGCGCAAAGCGAGCGTGCCGTCGGGCGGCGTTCGCCAGTTATTCGTCACATAATTCGTTCCATGGAGTTCAGCCTTTACGCACTTTTTACGATCAAATCAGCATGGCCGACAGCGTCGCTTGGTCGCGACGACCAACGAACGTTTATTTTTCTACGTGTTCTTCTCGCGCGTCCCGACTTCAAGCAGCAAGAAAAAAGTACTTGAAACAGACCACGACGAACAGGAACGCTGAATCCACGAACACCCGAGAAAAGCTACGACGGTCACGAATCCACCGACTCCGACCAAGCGAGCTGCGCAGAATATAGGCCTAGCAGGCACTCCGACTCGGCGCAGCGTTGCTTCGACGGTACTTGGCCAAGACAGTCTGCCCACGACCGTCTGGAGAGCTGAATGGAATATGCCCGCGCGACCCTTGTGGACCCTTCCCGTATTATAGTTTGATCGCTGACCTCAATTTTAGATTAACAGGTGAGGTCAATCTCTTCCCCTTGTCATCTCCTTGTTTTCCGAGGCAGTGTTGACGAACACTGTCGTCGAAAAGGAATTCTCGTCGATTCTATCTTCTTGTTTTGTGTGATATAGAGCTCGAATAAACGCCGTATGGATTACCTTCGTAACACGGTATGTACACTTTGTTATTAGTATGCCATTTTTATTCTGACACGACTGCACGTCACTGTCGAGCTGAAAAAGTTCGTGGGAGCTACGTGCGATGCCGGGCCAACCTTCCTTTGCCGAGTGCCGCGTCAGTATCGAGTTGCAATCGTAAAAGATCGGTCCCGGAGCGCTCACCAACAGCGCGAAAACGCGCGCGTCCGCTCAGAGTGTGAACAGGTATTTACGTGGCTCTTGCTGACACTGTCGTAGTTCAGACGTATCTTTTTTAGCGTCGGCTCGCTCCTGCATCTCCGAGGCCGTGAAAAACGCCGCGGCGATTTGGTTCCATCTACGTCGCTTTGCAAACGACTGACACGGGCCGCCTTTTACCAACAATGACAGCTGGGTTGACTTCTGGAGCCTTTACCGAAAGACTCGCCGCACTTCCCAACAGGCATACCGGCGTATGAGACTAGTCCCATGCTGTCGCTGTAGCGCAACATATCTCATTGAATTTCGCACAGCTGCGATGTGTTCATGGCTATCGCGGCGATGAGAGGCGTCGATTCAGAAAATACGTCGGTGACATCAGCGCAGTAAAACCTACCGGCGCACCCCCAACTCGCCGCCGCTAACGCTCCCACTCTCCTACTGCCGAGAGAACTTCCGGTTCCTGTCCCAGCGTACGTCACGACCGTCAAAATTACGCCGCAACTTGTTTTTCGGTCAGTTGGAGAGAAAGAAAAAGTCGATATTTCATTATTTTTTTGTGTAGAAATTAATGAACCGAGACGAAAACGGATGCCTGTTCGGCATTCAGTGAACGTTGAAGGTTTAATGTAAAAGTTATCTGGCAAAAGTAAAAAGGTCATTTCATGGTCCCTTTAAGAAGCGTTGTGTTTGTTTGTGTTTAAGATGTGCCGGGAGTGAAATAGTGCTATAAGAGTAGGGCTTACGCAGACATTCCTCTCAACCTTTCACCTCATATTCATCACTGTATACATAGTCATTATTTCACCTTGTAACCATGTAACCTGAATTTTAAACAGGTTTCCATGTAATAAAGAAAAAAATCCTTCAGTCCGCTTCACACGCGGCTGGCACGGGTTCGATCCCTAGTGTGGGCATACTATTTGTTTTTTTCACATTTTGCGATGTTTACATTTCTTTTTTTTTTTACAATTATCACTGAAAAAAAAAAAAAACAATTGTTGTGGACGATACGTCGCTGAACTAAATGGTATGGGATTCCATTTTTGACACCTCTGCCGCACAATGCCACTTTCAGATGTGAGGCAGCTCTTCACGCAACATCTTGGGAGTATTCTTTTCGGAGCCGATCACGGGAATTCCCCATGGGCACTCACTACTAATTGCCAACACTTAAATGTACAAAACAACTCATCTTGAAGTACAGAACAGCGAGCGGAACAAACATAACTGCAAAGGAATCGCACGGCGAATGGATCCCGAACGCATTTCGTCTGCTGCACCCGGAAGAAAAAAAAACAAAACAAAATCGCACGGTCGGGTGTAGCCACGTGACTTCCGCCACTCACTCTCTCCTCTCCACATCTCCGTGCGGTGCGTGGGTTTCGGTTTCAGTTTCGAGCAGTTGCGTTTTTTGGCTTAATTAAAAAAATACGCGACTCCAGCAAAATATTAATGGACCTTTTTCACATACCGACGGCACCAGGCGGTGGCTGCACGAACTAAAAATCGAGGAAGTGACCTACCTGCGCTACCAATCGATAATGGGAGCTACGCTACCAGTTTCTTCGCTCTCCGAGCAGCGGCGCGTGCCCAAGGCGACTCTAAAGAGGGGCATCCCTGGCGTCCTCCCAAACGTCATGTTTTTCTTTCCGTCCACTTTCTTTTTTTGTGTAACACAATTATATATATGTTGCAATTACGTGTTCTACTTGCTGATCCACAGCCTCCTTCCGAATTTCCTCGATTTTTAGTGCCGACTTCCGCCGCTTGGCATCGAGTGCTAGCGCGTGCGCAGAACGCTTCTCGGAAAAGGTCCATTGGGTAGTATTCCGACACCATAATGAATCGCCTGGCAAAAAAGAAAAAAAAAATTTTGGGGGGGTGTAAGTGTCCCTTTAAACTGCAAAGTAGCCTGCATAACAGTAATATATATTGGTATTGTGAAGAAAAAAGTAAGATTAACTCCAAGCCAATGACTTCACAACTCAGTCCCGCTAGGCATATCCGTAATTTTCGATAGGAGTGCAGCGGCTCAGGCTCAAAGGAATGTCGGCGACAAGCAAAGCCTTACCGACTTCAGTCCATCTCACTTTGAACCCGCATGAATCATAAATGGTTGTTATGACCATAAAGTACTAGCCATGTAAGCGAGCAAAAATAGAGGCCAAGCAGCATTACTGCTATCATCAAAAGCCAACTGGTTGGAAAGCTTTAGGATAACGGCATTTAAAATCCAATCCGGTAGTGCAAAAAAAAAGATAGATCTGCGGACTGACTGTTGTACGGGATGTGCAGCGCCTATATGAATTCGATACTGGAAAATCGGGCAAACTTAACCATATAATCGTACTGTACTCACAAATCATGGAGTAGATGATGGTTGCGGGTATAATCAGTGTACCAGTGTACAATACGCTTTTTATGGGTTTCGGAACACTGGAGAGACACACAAAGGAAACACACTGTTGCTAAACATGCCCAGAATTGCCAACAGACTGGTATATCGCAAGTCTGTATAACCCAAACAAAAAAGGTTTTGGCTCACCAGGACCCTATACAGCCGCATGTAGGCACCGGTGCTGAATGGCACAAATACGTTTGGCATAGGGTGGCACAGCAGTTCCACACGTGGCATTGATACAATGGCGGTCTATATTGAAACCTGTGGGGGTGGGAACAGCACAAACATGCACTTCGTCTGCAGTGCGATTCCTTCGAATCCCTTCCCCCGCAATGGAACCCAGTCAACTGACAAATGAAATCCCAACATAGCACGGATTTAGGACACTTCTAAAGAGTAACCACATGTTTGCCAATGACATCACATTACCCTGTTTATGAATACCTAAAACCGCTGAAAATAAATACATCAGGGCAGTTGAAACTGCCCCTTCTTTAAAGGGATGCTGAGTCGAAATCTGGATTTCACAAAATAAGGCCGCAGAAGCATTGAACAGGACACTACAAACTCCAAACCATCATCATACGTCGATATCTCAAACGGGTGGCCGTATTTTTAAAAAAGAAGGGTGCAATCAAGAGGGGGGTGGGACGTCACGATTCTTTTTGAACAGTTGAGAATGAAAAGCGGCCTCGCTTCTCTTCTTTTCGCTTCGGTTAAGCTGCTCGAGTGGACGAACCGAAGAGGGGAGGGCATGAGAATCGCGATGTCACGTCTTGTCGGCAGTGTTCGATCGCACACTTTTTCTCCAAAAATATGGCCATCCGATAGAGATATCGCTGTACTAGTGATATTTTTGGCTTTTGCAGCGTCCCGCCTATCGCTCCAGTTTTGTTTTGGGAGCTCCAAATTTCGGTTCAGCATCCCCTTAACGAATAGCAAAGCCAATGTCTTGTCAATCCTTTATTATTTGCAAAAGTTTCTTTTGTTCTACACAAAGACAAAATAAAAATGAACCAAACCACAATAAACCATGTTTGCAAATGCAGCCAACAATTCTCCAAAAAGCATGGCTCAGTTTGTATTCAGATCTAGAACATAGGTATTTAACTGGCCTGAGCCATGAAAAGAATGGGGCTTGTGCAGTGCTTCATTGCAAACTTTGCCGGTTTGCGGAGAACTGCTACGCAGAGCGAGCCCGCCTTGCTTCTCTATCTGAGGTCAAAAGTCGATCTCGCTTTTCCAGCGCCTCTTTGGCATATCGACCACGGCCATACTCAGCACGTCGCAGCTTCTGTTCACCTGTTTCCTCTTCAGTCTGCTCCTTCCTCTTGCGAGGCATTGTAAAGACTGCAGCACACCCTGTGAGTGAGGACAACGCTCACACCTCACTCTCCCATGCAAGCACTTCGATGAGACCACCGGAATGTTTCAGGGGATGACTGAAGAAAGTGCTAGTCCATTAAGAAATAAGGAATGTTTTATCATTAAGGCAGACGTGTCATTAAACCACTGCTGGCTTGAGGCCATTCTTTATTCCCCAATGCCTTCAAGTGACAACAAAGAGAAGCATTCTGATATAGTATGGCTCATGAAAAATGCAAATCAGGCTCTGCGCATAAACTGCATGTGACCCACCCAGCAGTAACTTTGACTGAACATTCTGGGACGTTGCGGGTACTTGAAAGGCCAACTCCCAGTTGGTATCTTTGAGCACATATTCTTATGTTTAGGGTCCTTATGTGTCGGCAAGTGCCTGTTGAGGGAGAACAAGTTAGAAAATGCTCCGGGATGTTGTTGGCATTTCCAAGTTGAGCCTGGTGACCTAGAGTATCAACATAAATAAAGATTCACGGGTGCTCTTTACACTTACAATGTTTATTTGCCTGTGTGCATTTGAATGTATTCAATCAATTCTCTTTTAAGTATAAGGTATGAAGAAATGGCAAGATTTTTCTCTTGTGTATGTTCGAGTGTGGGAGATCAGACCACCAAACTGAGCAAAAGCTTTGTGGCATTGCTTGCCATTTAAAGGAATTTGCCTGTGCACTCGACCATAGTCAGGCTTGTAAGTAATAAGAGTTCTTCATGCACAGCTTATACTTGTAAACATTTTTTACATATGCATTTTGTTGTGGATGGTCGGAATTTTCAGGTTTGCGGACATCGTTTTTACTTGGGTTTTCTGCTTGTGTGCATTGGAATATGGTAAGTCAGCATTGATAGCCAAATTAAGGCTTTGGAGCACAACTTACACTTGTGTGGTTCTCTTCTATGTGCATTCTATTCTGGATGGCCAGATTGCTATTCTAAAGAAGGTTTTTAGAAATCGCTTGCGCTTATGACTTTTTTGCCGGTGTGTGTTTGATTATGGTATTTAAGGGATGACATCCATGTGAAGGCTTTTGGACACAGCTTACATTTGTAAGGTTTTTCACCTGTGTGCGTTCGATTGTGGAGGGTCAGAGTGCTATTCTGAGAAAAGGCTTTGGGGCATTGATTACATTTGTAAGGTTTTTCACCTGTGTGCGTTCGAGTGTGGAAGGTCAAATTGTGACTTTGAGCAAAGGCTTTTGGACATTGCTTGCACTTGTAAGGCTTGTTGCCCGTGTGTGTTCGAATGTGGTCGGTTAGGGTTGATAGCCGAATGAAGGCTTTCAGACACATTTTACACTTGTATGGCTTTTCTCCCGTGTGCACTCTATCGTGAATGGCCAGATTGCTCTTACGAGTAAAGGTTTTTAGACATTGCTCACACTTATAAGGCTTTTCACCCGTGTGCATTCGATTGTGGATGGTCAGGCTGCTATTCCGAGCAAAGGCTTCTGGGCAATCACTACACTTGTAAGGTCTTTCATCAGTGTGCATTTGACTGTGCTTGGTCAGATTGATATTCCAAGCAAAGGCTTTAGCACACGGCTTGCACTGCTAAGGCTTGTTGCCTGTGTGCGTTCGAATGTGGTCGGTCAGGGCTGATCGCCGACTGAAGGCTCCGGAGCACAGTTTACACTTGTAGGGTTTTTCACCTGTGTGGATTCTATTATGTTCTGCCAAACTGTTGGAATGACCAAAGGTTTTCAGACATTGCTCACACTTATAAGGCTTTTCTCCCGTGTGTATTCGATTGTGGATGGTCAGAAAACTATTCCGAGTGAAAGCCTTAGGGCATTGCTTGCACTTGTAAGCTTTTTCACCTGTGTGCGTTCGACTGTGCTTGGCCCGACTGCTACTATGTGTAAAGACTTTGAGGCATTGTTTGCACTTGTAAGATTTTTCTGCCAAGTGTGTTCGAATGTGATCGGTCAGGTTCCCACGCTCCTTAAAGGCTATGTGACAGCGCGGGCACTTGTAGGTTCGCAGATGAGTCAAACAGAACTGCTCAGTAAGGGATATTCTTGGAGAGCTGGGACATTTGAATGACTTATCACTTGTATGCACTTGAAAGTGACACTGCAATTCTGACATAGAGTCAAACAACACTGGACAACGCTGGCACTTGAATTGTTCATCACCGTGGGAAACCAGGTGGCTCATTATTCCATGCTGATCTGTAGTGACAAACGCACAGAAACAGCATTTAAACCAGATATCCTTGGTAGCTTTAAATTGGAAGTTGGTGTCCCCCACAGGTGCAGCTCTGTCACCTATAAAAAAAGATGTTGCATGCATAAGGATAGACCTAAGACCTGGCATCATGGGACACCAAAATCCCTGCAAAATTTAGCAGGAAAACTGATATCAATTGATTTAATACTATCATGTGACCCCATGATGACAATATGAAATCAGATAATATAACACCTTGATGTGACGTCATATAAACTTTCCAAACAAGTTTAGCGGGATATTGATGCCATGTGACTTGGAGTCATGGTGAGAAGTAGGTGTGCTATGTGACAACACGGAGTCACGTGACGTCAGGATCTGTAACACCAAATTTTCAGTTATATTTAGTGGGAGAATTAATAATCAGTATGGTCTTTACTCCCTCAAGCAACTGTTTAAGGGGACATCACAACTCCTCAGCCCCCCACTAAATATAGCTAAACATTTGGTGTCACAGAACCTGTTGTCACTGGACGGATTGACCTGGGGGTGGCTTTCTTTAAAAGATAATTAAAAACTGGTCTGCAGATCGTTGGCACATTTCGGAGTTTTGAGGCTAAAGACTTTTTACCGGAGCTTGAATTGCCTCAAAATGCCCGCCATTCATCCCGGTATAAATAGGCACTTTTGAAGAAAGCAGAGGCAGTATCACAATTTCAGATGATGCACTGCAAAAGGTAATTTATTTCTGAATTTATCTCCAACACGATAGTTTTCATGTGTTTTCATAGTGAAAAGAGAACCAAGTTTTCACTTCAGTGAAAGTCAAGTAATTGCCTTCCCTGGGTGATTATTTTATCTCTCCAGAGGCAGCACATGTGAGCAACCTTTCATAGTCAATTCACATTCAAGGTCATTTTATGCTAGTACAGAGTGACATACTCCTTGCATGACCGTTTCAGTCATGTTCAAGGTTTCGTGGTATGGGCTTACAGTTTTTATTTCTCCAGATACACTGTGGGTGTGCTGGGCTTATTGCTTTCACAAATGCGGTGATAGGGAATAATGCCCTTTGGTTTGACCATTTTGTTTACTTTATGTTTTGCTGTTTTTTTAGGAGGGGGAAGGGAAATATAGAAAGCTACTCCTGTCAGAGTATTTTTAATTCAGATTTTTCTTTCTTTTTATGGGTATTTGTCTCATTTCCCAAACCCGATTTTAAGTGTTTTATTTCATTTCCGCCCTTCAGTTCTGGAACAGAAACATGTACCGGTAGAGATCACTCACGTGCACACTGTATCAACTCGAGAATACAATACAAAATAATCCTTAAAACAGTAGCTGATCTAAGCCTCTTGGTGAAAAGTCGGCCGCCAATCCGAGCTTCGCTGTAGAATAAAAAAGTGCAGAGGACGAAAAAAGGAAAACAAGACAAGTGCTTGCCCTGTGTTCCTCTTCTTGCTTTTATGTTTTGCAGTATTTTTATTCTATAGTGTTCAACAACCATCCTATCAGATGATTTAGATGCCTTTTCATCCATTCTCTGCTAACAAATTACAGTTGAATCTTGTTAATTAGTACTCGAGGGGTAGCAAAAATTGGTTTGAATAAAGCAAAGTTTGAATTACCGAGAGTTTCCTCCCATAGAGACACATAGGATGGGACCTGCATGTTAGTTTGAATTATCTGCAAGTTTGAATTAAGAGAGTTTGAATTAAGAGAGTTTGAATTAATGAGATTCGACTGTACTCAGCTAAATAGATTCTGCAATCAACAAGAACTCAGAACTGTTTGTTCATGCCGTAACTGTTTCTTGTCTGGGTTTTTTCGTCCGTGTCTTGAAGTGTCGCCTGCAAACAACGGAGTACCGCAATGTTGCGCTTGGCACCCAGTCATTCCTGGCGATCGCTTTCATACACGTCCCCTTTAGTGCATTGTCACTCGGAATCTCGTGAAATGAGATGGCTTGAATTTTCGTTCGGCATCGGACTTACATTTCAGACTCACATTTTGGCACAGTGTCAAACCGCATGGAAAACTCCGATGCTTTACCGAGAAGACAGCATCACGCAGGCCCTGCTATGCCTTGGCCCATTATGAAGCTAGTCAAGCCTTCAAGCCCACTGTCAAGCCACGCCACGCCGCCGTGCCGAGCCGGCCACCCTGGGCTGGTGGCGCCGCCTCGAGGACACGTGGCAAAATAGCGAGAGATAGGTTGAAAGAGTGGACGCGGATTCTGTTGCTTTTGGCAGGCATTCGAGTATAAGTTGTTGGAACATATAATATTTTCTCATGTTCCATCACATCTTGAATCTAACAAATTCTTTTTACGGACATCAGTATGGTTTCTGAAACGGCTTCTCGAGTGATAGGCAACTGCTCGAATTCACTCATGACCTTCATGTTAATATGAACACTAACTCTCAAACTGATGCCGTATTTCTTGATTTCTCCAAAGCATTTGATTGCATACCTCATTGTCGTTTAATATCTAAACTCTCCTAACTTAATCTTGATTCTCTAACTCTCTCGTGGATTCAAAACTTTCTCTCGCTCTGTTCCCAGTTGACTGTCAATGGGGATTTTCAATCTTACATTTCTAACGTAACTTCGGGAGTCCCTCAAGGCACCGTCTTAGGGCCTCTTCTGTTTCTTATCTATATTAACAATCTTCCTAATTTGCTGTCCTCTAACATACGTTTGTTTACAGATGACAGCGTACTATACCGAAAAATTAATCATCCAGATGACCATCTAATCCTTCAGTGAGATCTTGACAACATTCATAATTGGTGTGACAAATGGCTAATGCCCCTAAACACGTCGAAATGTAAATTACTTAATTTTACTCGCAAAAAAACCCTTTTCTCATTCTCCTATTCTCTTGGTAAAACGCCTGTTAGCATTGCTTCTTATGAATATCTGGGAGTTCACCTCATTTCTAACCTTTCATGGATCACCCACGTTTACAATGCAATTGCTAATGCTTCTCAAACCCTCGGATACATTAAGCGTAACCTCAAGGCAGCACATCCTCAACTCCATAAACTAGCCTACGAAACTTACGTTCGCCCAAAACTTGATTATGCTTCACCAAACTGGAACCCCCATCAAGTCTACTTAACCAAACGTATCGAAGCCGTCCAAAACCGAGCGGCACGTTTTATAACACAGAGTTATTCCTATAATATAAGTGCTTCTAACCTTTTCTTGAGCCTCTTAACAAATCTTCCCATCGAACCACTAACAGCAAAAGTTGCAAGCACCTAACTGGTGAAACTAATGCGTTTATTACCTTGCTGTCCTGCGAGGCATCCGCGATTGGAACGACCTTCCCAACACCATAGTCGACATTAGTGACACTGGCCTGTTCCGTGAGGCGATTTCCACATTGTTTTTATAGTTCGCTACTTTTACGTTTATTATTTTTTTTAATATTTTTTTAGCGAGTGCTTCCATAGACGATATGTTGGTGATTTTTTACCTCATTTTTTTTTTCTGTGTGGATTGTCTCTTCTATTTTTCATAGCGTGTACAAATGTATAATTGATGTTTTTTTCGCTTCGTGCAGTGTTCCGTATTTTTTATTTTATATTCCTTGCCCCCCATTATGTAATGTCCATGGGGCCTTTAAGGATTGAATAAATGAAATGAAATGAAATGATAAAGGAGGCTATGCCCAACTGCCCCAATGGGCACTTTCCTCAACCTCAGCAATAGCAGACAATGTTTTTGAGTCAATGGCAGCGTGGGCTTTTTTGGTGTTATGCATGATTCTGTTACAACTAATAAAATACACTGAATGAACACAAAACCAAGAAAGATTTTTTGTCAGGCTATTTCTGCTACGTCAACAGTTGCCGCCACCTTTCACCAGTTGCGCCACCCAGACATACTTCATTTGCGGACAGCGAATTCAGGCTCTGCATTTTTTGCTCTTTACTAAAGTTAATTCTTTGGAATTTCGCTGATCAAAATGCACCATGTTTGGCCACCACTGAACGAAATCATTGCAAAATCATTGCTCAATACGTTCAGAAACTGATTTATGTGGCCCCTTGAAACAGCCAACGATTCGTTTGACGCAGGCAGTATATATCTGACATGGTAACCCTGGAGCCCTGGAAAAGAAAGGACGGAGGACAAGCCTTTTTTGTCTGTGTCGCTTGGTTTTAGGTGTATTTAAGGACGCGATGGTGAAATAAAAATTTTAGTTGTGTTTGGAGTTCGTGTCTGTCCTACGTCCCTTCGTTTCCCCGGCTCCAGGGTTACCTTGTCAGTATTGAACCAGCTGGCCTGCACCCTTGCTTTAGTTTTATATCTGCTTCGTAGTTCCACGGCTACAGGGTAAGGCGAAGCTCGCATGCAGCAGCGCGTGTAGTCGCGCGAGCAGCCTCTTTCCGTGATGATTTAGAAGCACTAAATGCAGGGTGGCTGTAGAAGTCCCGCGTTTACCTTTCTCCCTCTCCACAAAGGGGTCAGGCAACTGCACTGCGGCCTCATCAGGAGCTTTTGCGTAGTTGAACACGGTGGGCACGAAATCAGGGCGGTCCTTGAAGTTTGATGGCCGCCCTAGAAGTCATCACCACGTTATAATAGGGCAAAGCTCGCCAGAAGCTCACGAAGTGGTACCTGTGATGAAGTGCGCGCTGCAGATCTGGCAGTCCCCGCTCGGCTCCCATACCGAGCCGTCCGGGTGCACTCTCCTCACTGCTGCTACCCAAGCGTCTCTCTTCTCGGGATACATGAGTTTTGACGGAAATCTAAAAAACTTTGTAGCATCTTTGCCGTAAAAATGATTGGTCCAACCACAGGCAACGCAACGAGCTGACATTATCACCTTCCACACGACAAGGATCAGCGTCACCAACTCTTCTTTCAGAACTGAGTAACGCTTGGCTTGGCATCGTGGCTTGGCCCATCAAGATTGGCTTCGACAGCTTCGCCCACTTGGCCCTTTTCAATCAAAAATGGTTGAACCCTTTGTATCGGTCGATCACAAACTTTAAAAAAATGAATATAGCAGAAAAGAAATCCACGGCAAGCTTTATATTATTGACCTCTATAACAATTTTTGTCAAACTACAGTGCAACAAACATTGAAAACAACGTGATAATGCAGGCGAGCTAATTAAAGTTAGACATTTCTAAAACCCCTGACCCCCCCATAGACCCCCCTGACTCTGTGCCCCTGACTGAAGCTACAAAGAGTAGCCTCTTCTTGGGTTTCAGAAATGTTCAACAAACGCTAGCGCTGACTGAGCTGCTTGGCTCTTCTCGGCAGTGACTATACCCCCCTCGAGAAGTAGCAGACGACAACTGCAGACAACTGTGTCTAGGCTTATCAAGCACTATAAAACGCATAGAGAAAGTTAGTAAAACACAAAAGCATTATTCAAATAATAAAATTAAGCAAGATAACCATCTAAAAAATTCGGTATTTGCATTTACACATCTCATTTCAGATTTCGAGGGTGCAGGAAGAATGTACGAGGCTGTAACCACAGTGGCTGTAACTGCTGTAACTGGAAGTGTGCTTCATTCAGGTTGATAGTTTGATGCACGTCGTGGTTTGATGTGCCGTTGTTCTTTTGTTCACGTCCCTTTTGCCAAGAATGGCCGACCTTTTCCAGTGCGAGTTAGAAAGCAGTAAAAATAACGTCACTATTCTTCGCGCGAACCTAACAAGCGATGGGGACGCTTACGAATGGATTACCAGCTACGGTAACGCGACGAATACCTCATGGATCTTCGACTGGCGAATTCCCGACCCGCAACGGTATTTACACCTGATTATCGAATGAATGACCTGTCTCCTATCAGTTTAGAAAAAAGCCGTTCAGTCTTGGTAGCATGCTGAATTACTATAGAAGTCTAAATTTTCACTGCGTTTGCTAGTGTTGGTGCCAGGAATATTTCGCGGGCACACCCTCCACGACACGGAAATCAGGTCGTTTACAGTGCATTTATCATACTTGCCTCGAAATTAAGTGTTGTGGAATATTTACTACGCTTCACTTTTGAAGTGGATAGTGTAGTGTGACGTCGAAGAGCGGCTCGTCCGAGACCGTTTTCTTGTGGGCTTGCTCCACCGTAAGCTCTCGGACCAGCTCTGGATCGGAATCCGCGATTGACGTTGCACGAAGCGCTCACGCACGTTCGCCAACCCAAAGATGCTGATAACGAGCGGAAGCATGGGCGTACCAACCGAGGGGGCAAGGGGGCGCCTGCCCCCCCCCCCCCCCCCCGGTTCGCAGAGTGGGGGGGCAAGACATGTGTTTTGCCCCCCCCCCCCCCCCCCCCCCCGAAAAAGCCGCTACCGGGCAGGGCAAACACTGGCCGGCGGCGCCCAAGGGATACCAAGGGCACCGCCCCCCGGCCCTGAAAGGAGGGGGGGGGGTGTCTGGTTTGCCTCCTCCCACAACAAGTTGGTACGCCACTGAGCGCAAGGCTCGTGACTCGACTGATTCGTCGTCGCTCGCCGTTGACGCCGCTCGCCTTCGCAAGGGAAAGCCAGCGCCAGCTGATAAACCAACGCAGCTGTGCCCTTTCTGCGGGTGCGCATCACACCCCCTCGCAGACTGTCCGGCTCGTCGTGCGTCCTGCAACTTTTGCCACAAGAGTGGCCACTTCGAGAACGTAACATGTGCCTCACAATGAAGCGCGTCAACGGGAAGCAGACACAGAAGCATTCGACCAGCTCCATCGAGCTACATACCGTTTTGGAAGAGCGCCCGAACGCGAAGTTCGTCATTTGTACATTTGTCGACAATGTCTCGGGGACTCCTCAGTCCCCAGGCAACTTCTGTCTCGATCCCAGCCTTTTCCGAGTACTTGGGACGCTTCCCGAAGCCTATACCATCAGGCTGCAACCCAACACTACACCTTACTCGTTGAGCGTACGAGCTCCGTCTAGACGCCGTCAAGACTGAGCTCGATAAGCTAGAAGCTGAAGGCGTGATTCGTCCGGTGGACACACCCACTGACTAGTGTGCTGGACTGGTTGTCGTCCCCAAGGTCTCGGGTGGCTACCGGCTCTGTGTGGAACTCACCTCAACAAGGTGGTTCTTCGAGAGTGTCACGTGCTTCCTACCATGGAATAATGCCTTGGGTTTTCTCCAAGTTAAACGCCACGTCCAGTTTCCACCAGGTCAAGCTGTCCCCCGAGTCCCAAGAGTTATCCACGTTCATAACCCTGTTTGGCCGCTACTGCTTTCTCCGGTTGCCGTTTGGGATCACGTCTGCACCGGAGTGCTTCCAGCGGCAGATGTACCGGATCCTCGAAGGCCAAACGGGTGTTGTGAACATGATTGACGACATACTCGTCTTTTGGAAGACACGCTCCGGGCATGACCGCCGTGTCCGGTAAGTCCTTGATCGGATAGCAAAGGCAGGGTCACACTCGACCGGGAAAAGTGCTCATTCGCCACTTCCAGCATCAAGTTCCTTGGCGTCGTGGTCAGCGCTCAAGGCATCTCTCCAGACCCAGATAAGGTGGCCACGATCCAAGCCATTCCTGCACCCGAAGATGTTATTTATTTATTATTTATTTACATTGTACCTACATCGCCCTGTGGGCATTATTGTAGGGATGTTTTAGAAAACATTATAACAAGTGGAAAAAGAAAACGTCATTATCATCAATGGACACAATATCTTCCGGGAGGTCGTTCCACTCTCTCGCGGTTTTGACAAAAAATGAATTCGCAAAACTGTCAGTCCTGTAAGTGGGAACAGCAACCTTTTTAGAATGATCACAACGGGAAGAAACGTAGGATGGCTCCATAAGATAAGTGGCGTTATCAATTCCTGTTCTGTTGTGAAAGACACGGTGGAAGAATTTTAGTCTTAGTTTTTTTCTTCTGCATTCGAGTGTTTCCCATCCCAGCATGGCTTTCATATCTGTAACACTAGCATAAGGGTCATAGTTGTTCAGTACAAAACGCGCGGCCTGATTTTGAATTTTTTCTAGTTTATTGATAAGGAAGTCGTGATAAGGGTCCCACACAACGCACGCGTAATCAAGGATCGTTCTTACCAAAGAAAAATAAAGTGTTTCTTTAACGTTTCGCGACGCGGATCTAAAATTTCGACAGATAAAATAAAACATTTTACTAGCCTTTCCGATTGTATGTTCTATATGGCTGTTCCATTTTAGGGAATCCGCAAATAGCACTCCTAGGTAAACATACTCGCACACAGTACATAAAACGGTCCCGTTGATTAGGTAGCTATGAGAATCGTGCAGCTTACTTGCAGGTGTCCGTCGTCTACTGGGCCTCGTGAATCTCATTGGGTGCTTTTTACCCCACGTTTCGGAGGTGACAGCGCCAATCTGAGCCTTGCTGCTCAAGAACTCAGCTTGGACTTGGGGCCATGTGCAGCAGTCTGCCTTCTCCCAACTGAAAAAACTGCTGCGCTTAGACTTCCGCGTGGTTCGTTACCACACCACGATCTTGGCCAAGGCCAGCTCCTTTGGACTCGGGGCAGTACTCCTTCAGGTGCAGCCATTTGCGTCAGGCCGTCGCTTTTGCATCGCGGTCCCTCAGACCCACGAAACGCCGGTACAGCCAAACAGAAAAAGAAACTTTGGTGGTCACGTGGGTGGTGCAGAGGTTTGAGGAGTACTTTTGTGAACTTCAGTTTTTCCTCGAGACGAGCCATCAACCTCTGGTGGCGCTCTTGGGGTTCATGGACTTTGACCTGCTGCCACCAAGGATCCAGCGGTTTCGCTTGAGGCTGATTCTTTTCCAGTACCAAGTATTCGACGTACTGGGGAAGCTATTGGCAGCTGCCGATACGCTCTCGCGGGCACTGCTGGATTCCCCTCTGTCCAGCCGGGTGAATCAAATCGAGCTCTTTGTTCAAGAAATTGTCTGTTCCCTCCCAGACATTGTCTCATCACAGCTTGAGCACCTGCACCAAGCCCAAGCCAGCGGCAGCCAGTGCAGTTTGCTGCTTCAGTACTGTGCACACAGCTGGCCGCGGCAGTCCCACTTGCCTCTCCACGTCAAGAGGTACTGGCAGTACCAAGGGGACCTCAGCATCTGCGAGAGATTGCTTCTGAAGGGGTCACGCATCATCGTGCCGTCCGCCCTTCAGCGCCGCCGCCACATGCTGGAGCTCCTTCACGAGGGAGCTCTTTCACTCCCGAGCGAGAGCTTTGCATCAGGGCATCAACCGATGCAAAGCTTTCGCTCGGGAGTCAGTCTGGTGGCCGGTATCAATGAGATAGGCACACTGGTATCTAACTGCCCCACGTGCGTCAAAACCAGAGTGCAACGCTCTGAGCCCATGTCGCCATCACTACTCCAGGTCGACCCTGGGAAGAGGTGGGAGTAGATCTCTTCCATCTGATCGACCAGGAATCTGTCCTTCTGGTGGATTACCAATCACGCTTCTCGGGGGTTGTCAGCCTGCGCTTGACGACAGCACCTGCTGTCATCAACACCATCAAGAGCGTCTTCGTGCGCCACGGGATCCCAAGACTGGTGCACAGCGATAACGGGCCTCACTTTGCTGCGAGAGAATTCGCTGCCTTCGCCGAGTCCTACGGCTTCCGCCACGTCACAAGCAGCCCCGGTTTTTCACAGTCAAACGGGGAGGTGCAACAAAAGGTGAGGATGGTCAAAGACCTGTTGTGGAAGGCAGAGGATCCCTACCTGGCACTTCTGGTATACCGGGACACCCCAGGTGTAAATGGAGTAAGCCCTGCTCAGCTGCTCATGGGCAGGCGCCTTCAGACTCGGGTACCAATGACGTCGCACCAGCTGGAGCCAACCTGGCACCCATCAGTCCCATTCACTCAGCGTGACCAAGCCAACAGGAGACGGCAAGCATCGAACTTCAACCGGAGGCACGCGGCTCACACACTTCGGCCTCTCCAGGCCAACGAGCAGGTCTGGGTATGGGACGCCAACTGTCCCGCGACTGTCATGAGGCCAGCTCAACGCACCCACTCATACGATGTGGAGACACCGACGGGCGCAACCGGATGCACCTGGTGCCAACGATGGGAAGTCCTGCAGAAGGCACCACCAGCCCATCTGGCACCCCCACGGCAGCACAGACAGCCATGCCCACAACGCTTGGAGCAGCTCGAACAGCCCAAGACCATAGAACCGCATCGCCTCGAGACGCTCCTCAACTGGACAGGCACCCCGTGGTTCTACTTCTGCTTCCACGCCGCGGGTCTTGAGGTTCGGCAGAAGGATCCACAGGCCGAGAAGGCTCGACCTATGAACGTCTTCTTTCGGAGTAGGAGTTCTTCTGTTTTGTTGCTTTGTTTTACTCAAGGAATGATGTAGTGTAGTGTACCGCTGTACCACTGGATGACACCACTGCATCTGCCACTATAAAAGAGGCTGAATAAACCTTGAGCGGCACTTCCTCGCCCAGAGAGTCGGCAGCCTTGTCACTCGCTCGACAGATAGGAAATTATTGAAAACATTTAATGCTGATGCTGACTTTTCACATTTTGTATGCAAGATTTGTAAACAAAATTGTTTTAGACTGTTTCCAGGTCATTACAATAAAATAATAGCTTTGCTTCCACTTTTAACATCAAGCCCCACAACTCCTTCGTAGTGCTTGTAAACAATTAAAAAAAAAAGCCCACATCCAAAACCATGTTATTTCTTTCTATACTTTCAATAGCAGACAAGGTCGGTACAGAATATTAACAAAATATGGTTCAATGTACAGTGTTAAAAACATCACAGTTTAAAAAAAGAAAGAATTTAAATGAAATCATTGTACACCCAAAGACAGGGAAGAGCCAATTTTGATCTGCGCTATTATAGACAAGAATCGGGGTGCTATGAAAATTCAGGCAATTAACCTTTCCGTCATTAATGCGGCAAAACTCGGCACTTTATTGATAAAACTGTGGATTAATCTCATGCACTTAATATAATTTCTCAACAGGATGGTGTTCCACCAAAAGTGGCGCTGCCAGCACAGCAGTGTTGGCAAGACAGCTGGTCGCCATGCCACCAACTGCCCATCCTTCGTGGACATCAAAATAAAAAAAATTAACAAGAACACCAAAAAGAATGATGCCTTCCTAAAGAAGGCAGTCCCGCTGGCAGCAGTGATCAAGCTTAGAGAAGATCACAACCACAACCCTGGCTGTGCTGACGAACTGCGGCTACTGAAGAGCACGGCGGACACCCGAGCACTCTTTCACGGGTACTTCAGGGTAGGCTAATCTCTCCCTCCTTTCATCTACCCAATTGGGCAGATAGTCCGTTTTATATGCAAGACGTCAACCCTCTTGTTTCAAAACTCGGGCAGCCGGGGAAATTGAAATGCACCTATCCCATATACCACTCAATCCGAGGATGATTTTGTTTCAGGACGGACTCACCCCGGCAGAGGCAATGTGCCTGCACCAAGAGAAGCTGGCGGCTACTACTGCAAGTACGGAGCACCTTGCCAGCGGTGCTCAGAACCCCGGTACACGCACAGTGTACCATTGGTACTCAACTTGGCGGGTTGTGCACTATGGTGAACCTGTGGACCCCATCAAGAAACCGGGTGAAAAGGCGGCGACGTATCTACAGCACGGTATGTCACTCACCACCACCAGTTGATTGTGAATAAATACGGATTTGTTAAAGTCATTAACTTAAATGTGGCACAAAACCCTTATTAGCGCAGTCGGTAATAGTACACACTTTATTTTTAATGTGACGTTTTTGTGCTCTCGTTGACCATCGGAATTTTTGAGGTCTGCATGCAGTGAAGCGTGTGCAATATATTTGGATACACGGTTTAGCTGCGGAAATTGCGTGAGTCGTGCTTGGCAGCGTGTAATCATGGTGCCGCTTCGTTCAAATGACCGAGGGCTCACTTTAGTTGCGCGGCGCACCGGAGAGCTGCCTTGAAGCCGGTAGTTCCCGCGCTGTTCTAGATGATGCTGTGCTGCTTCCTAAATTATTCTGGTGTAGACGTGCACTTTCACGGAGCACAGGTGTTGCAGTTGGTATTGAATCCGCTGGTCTGCTGCATGTTTCATCGACACAAGGTTTCATCAATACTCGTTACACGAATTGCAAGCTGTATGGACATTTCATTCACGCCGGTTTGCGGCGACAGTCTGCAGCGGCTCATTACCAGAAAAGTGGTCCACATCCATTTCAGTTCAGTTCATCTGTGGCGGACTTTAAAACCCAGAAGGAGATAACTTATCCGCACAGAATGCCGCTAAAGCAATGCAGCTTCTTTACTGATGAGGATAGACTCCCTCCTGTCAGTTTTGATATATTGTCACTGATGCCAGTCCTCTCTTCTATCAATCTTTACTACTCTGGAAAGTTCCAGGCCATGCTTCGCTGTCATCGTATGTTCTGGTGGAGGCGCTGGGGACTTTACCTTTAGCCCTTCACTCTGTGTACACCCTGGCTGCTCCTCAGCAGAGTTGCCCGACAGCGAGACATGGGTGGCAGATTGTCCTGTGTCTTACACTCCTGGCGAGCCGTGAATTAAGTCCAATCCCAAGCCCGGAAGAAAAACCGCAAGACGAGCAAGTCCCACAAGAGCGAACCCCGCAAATACACCACGAAAAACCTGAAATCCGAGCCAGTTGCTGCTAGCAGGAAAAACCACCAGAATTTGGTCTCCAAACCGAAGCAGACTAAGCCAACGATGACAAACCCGTAGCAGCAAACCCCATCCGCTCCTTGTTTGCATGCCCGTCGCACCTCGCTCTCTGATACCCTTTTGCGGCAAGGTGTATGAAGACGTCGAGGACTGGATTGAACAATATGACCGTCTCGCCTGCCACAATGGGTGGACAGACAACCAGCACCTGCAGAACTTATACTTGTGGAAGAAACGGCCAGGCACTGATTTGAGAACCACGCATCCTTCTCAGCATCGTGTGAAGTTTGATCGAGCTGAAGCTCACATTCATCAGCCAACATCAACGAGAGAGAGCCGAATACCTGATTCGGTCCAGGACATGACCCCAACGAAAGCATCACCACCTTTGTGGAGGTTGTTTTACTACTGATCGAGCGCCCGTGCCGACCCTTATGCTACAGAAGACAAGAAGCTGGGAATCCTCATGTCCCTGATGTGAGGGACAACATCTTCGGCAGCCTTGTCTGTAACCCTCCGACAGCAGTCGAAGGGTTCATCACCGAGGCTTCCAACATTGAGCATGCACTGCATGCCCGAGCCCATCACTATCAACTCTCCAGCGTCTCGACACTCGAGTTGTCCAGCTGCAACTTTGACGCCAGCCTCCCAGGCATCCGCGACATCATACACAATGTTGTCCAAGAGGAGAGCAGGAAGCTACTTCGTGCCACCAGTTGCCCGGCTTTTATTTTGATTGCCAAAATTGTTCGGGAAGAAGTTCAACCGGCATCTCAACCGGAGACTTTTGCGAGCAAAGCGGCATCTGACGAATCGAGTGTTACTTACGCTGCAATGGCACGACGACCGTCACCGGCTGCCCATTAGTATGCCAAGAAAACGAGACACGCCGCCGCCACAGTATTCACGACATCGGGAAGAACCAGTGTAGGTCCGCACTAAACAAGGTACACCGAGGAAGATGGAAGTATTGCGAACAGCCAACCGATTACCACTCTGCAACCACTACGTGAGGCCGACCATGTCTATTGGAGGTGCCCGTACCAGTCCAGTGAATGGGTCTGCGAGGATTCGTGCCGAACGACCTTCGACCACGTCTGGAGAAGGGACCGCGGGACATTGAGGAGTATCTTTGTCGGCTTCTGCTCCTGGTGCTGACACTACCGCAAAGCTCCCGATCCCTATCACCTCGATGTGAGGTAAACACGACAACACTAAGCACAACAAAGCAGGTGAGCGGCAATCCAGTGACAGTTAATTGATTTGGTGTCGGTCGTCGTCCGAGGGAAATAATAATTTACCAATACCAATTATTTGTGTCCACCCCCGAAGCACACGATTTCCAACTTTAAGGAAGAATGCCACTGAGCGGCTTGAAGAAATACAATGGAATGGTTGATTGTTTTCAAAAACTGGACGCCAAGCATCACCCGACTTCACCTTGCCGCAAGACTTACACAAGTTGCAGCGACTGGCAGACTTCTGGCATGGGGCTGCACTTCTTCCATCTTTCCTAAACATGTGGTGCATCCGAAAACAAACTCCAGTGATGTAAAAATGTAATTTATTCATTTATTCCCTCTAAAGGCCTTTTTAGGCATTGCAGACAGGATACTTAAAACTACTCGTGGTAAAAACATCATAAAACATTGATATTAATGAGCACAAAATGGGCCCAGCTACTGAAAATAAATATTACACTCCTAAGAAATAATTAATGCTGTAACTTGTTAATTACAAAGACAAACACACCTTTGAGCACCTAGCTAGTTTAATAGTATGTGCTGATGCACTCTTGTATAGCAGGGCATTTCATATACATGTGACACAATAGACCCTTTGCAAAACCCCATTAACCAACATTGACTGCCACCATTTTTTTTTTGGTGTAAAGCATGTGAATGGGCCCCAGTTCCCGTTCAATGCTAATGCGGCACTTGAGTCCAATAGGCTCTGAGCCAAGTTCACAGTGATTGCTGCTGACATTACATTCTTGTCGAACAAATGTCTAAAGTATGTAGGTCTTGGGTAATTAGCATAGTAGCTGCTGTACTTTCTTTTCATCACAATTTGGCAAACAGCCAAGGCTACAGTCCCAGTGAGCCAATGTGCACATTAGAGAGGCATGTGTCAAGACATCACCAGAGTGCTCTCCTTCTGCAGAGATTTGTCACATACCTTTACTCTCTCTCTGATTGGCTCGAGGGGGCTGTGGCAGTTGTCCTTTGCCAAGTTATGGTGAAATGAAGTATACAGTGAAACCCGTTAAGAACGAACCCACGTACAACGAATTATTGTCGATATCGAACTCGCAGAACATTTAAATAAAAGGGCATGTAAAAAGTATGTTTTTTAACGAACAACATATTGGCTATATCGAACTTTTCCCCCCCGGGAAGGCTTCCAAAAACGCACAAACAATCGTCTTCTAGCCTGTCCCTTTCCCCCCAAAAAAAGTAGGAAAGAAAGAAAATTCCAGAAGCTCAAGCTCAAGTTGCGAACAAAATTGAGCGGACAGAAGCAATTCAGAAGGGGAGAAAGCTAAAAAAAAATAAACTCTGCATGCACGCACAGAAAAAGAAAAAGTTTTCATCCCAAAGCGTTTGTTCATGAAGAGAAGTGATTCGGAAGTGGAGAAGAGATGAGAAAGAAAGAGAAGCTCTCGCCTTACAACGAACTCATTTTGGAAGTTCGTTGTAAATGTTTTTTGCTATATCGAACTAATCGTAGCACTTCCTGCTGTTCGTTATAAACGGGTTTGACTGCAGGCAGCACACACTTTTGAAAGAATTCAACATTTTGCAACAAGACTGCTTCTTCGGGCATGGGGCGAACAGAAATACAACTCATCTTGTCCAGGTAATTAGAACAAGTAAATAATCAACCTACTGATACGCTGCAATAAATCCTACAAGAGAAAAAATGTGCAGTTAATCTTCTATTTCCGAGTTGCATTAAATTGAACGAAATAGTTGAAATGACTGGCCACAGAAAAAATAAAACAAACTCGGGAAGAAGGACGACAAACATTTGCCGTCCTTCAAGCCACTCAACAAAACAAACATCAGCAATGTGAATCATGTCATTGCTAGTTGAAAGTAATGTTTGTCGTCCTTCGTCCTGAGTTTGTTTTATTCTTTCTGTGGTCGGTCAATTTTACCAACACGCTCTACAGTTGATTTGTTGAAACGAGTGGTGCTATCTGTGGATCTCTAAGAAGTGGGGCTGCATTTTTTTTTCAAGATTCTAGATGTTGGAATGATGGATTAAGACAACCATCTAATATGAGTCTGATCATACACATGGAGGTTAGTGTGGACTATTGATACATATCAGCAGGGTCAAGAGCCTACTAATTTTTAAGGGACGTCGGATGAAGTAATTTGTGCACTGATCAATCAAAAATGTGAAGACTTGCTAACTGTGTTCTGAGTTTCAAGGGGATAAATGAATTGTTTTATGATCGTTAGTAATGAACTTTTTCCGGATGATAGGTTTGAATGCTTTGTAAGAGTTTGTGTGCACATCACTTAAACAAACACCAACTTTTCACTTAAGAAAGGAAAAGTACTGCGATCGAGATCGAGCTACTGAAATGAAAGCACATTATATCAAAATCTTGAGAACCGCCTCTTTGTAGAATCGTTAATTAGTATGAAAGGTTAAGGATCGCAGGAGCTTCCTTGCTAAAAGTTGCTGTGGTTCTTTGGTGACCAAGGGCTAAAACAACTTCCCTTAGGCCTTACACGCATCATATATGTTTCGCTTCGATTATCAGACATTCCAACGTTCAAACGAAGCTAGAAAAATGTGAAAATTTTATGCTAAAAGTTATGTCGTAAAATTGTTGATTAGTACAAAACTTAAAGATAACAGGAGCTTCGTTGCTAAAAGTCGCTGTGTTTATGCAGTTACCTAGGGCTGAAACTACTTCCCCTAGGTACGTGCAACGCATAGCAAAGCAAATTGTTGTGTGTGTGTTTATACAGCCGGAAGTTAGTCTGCCTCAGTGGGCGTCTGGTGCAGAGTGCCGAACCGAAATTTTTATCGGTTCGGTTCCGGTTCGGGTTCACGGCTTTCGGTTCAGTTCCAGGGACAAAAATATAATGTTTCAAACCGGTTCGAACCGGTTTGAACCGATAAATTGAGAATATATTTTCCGCATTCTTTTTACAATAGACACTATTTCAACAGTGAAAGGAGTACTATATAGCTTTTTATCATTCGTAGAATCCACTTTTATTGTCAGGTACCAAAAATTAATTGCTTTATTTAAGTTCGATGACACAGTAAAATAAAAGCTGGATTAACGTATACAGTCGAATCTCGTTAATTCGAACACGCTTAATTCGAACTTTCGGTTTATTCGAACTGACGCTGTGGTTCGGACTACACTATATGTATTTCAATGGGCGAAAACGCCCGGTAATTCGTACGCTTAAACGCCCGCGCCGGTTATTTCGAACATCCCGCGCCTCCGAGCAAGCCTTCAGGAGCGGGCTAACTCACGCGACAGCGCCTCCAACGTCTCCAGTTCCAAATAACCATGACAACCGATCACGTGGTGACCTTGAATGCTACGATGAGCGGTGCGGTGCTCTCTTGCACGGTGACGGTGCTGCGCCGCTGCTCTTCGGCGCGTTTTCGGCGGGAGTCCGACAGTTCCGTTTCTTGCCTTGCACTCGCGCGTTGCTGCGGTTCAACATGTTTTCGGTGGGCGGGCGACTGAAGTTTGCTGCGCCGCTGCTCTTCGGCGTGTTTTCGGCGGGAGTGCGACAGGAGGATGCGGATGCCGCATTAGAGCTCGTCTCCAAGCTCCAAGCGATCTTTGTTGATTCACGACTGAGGAACCGCGCACAGGCACGCATCGCGGATTACTTCCCTTTGTGATCGATGAAAATAAATGTCCTGGAACTCGTCACTAATGTCTCAGCTCAGTGCACATGCGCCGCCCAACGCAGCGCTGCACGTAAGTACTCCATTTAATGAGCATTCGTTAATTCGAACTTCGTTTAATTCAAACAAATTTTCGGTCCCCCTCGAGTTCGAATTAACGACATTCGACTGTATGACTCAACATCTGTTCTTTTAGCTCAGTCGCATATATTTTACCTGAATCGAAAGGTTATCACTCTGGTAGGTCGCCTAAAATACCCGTGATTGGTACCACTTTGCGTCGCAGGAGTAAAAGTCAAATCCTGTTGTGCTCTTGAGCTTAGGAATTAGTCACAGTGCATGAAATCATAAAATGGGCACGTCCTCGCCATATATGTCCTGAAATCTAGTTTACAAAATACGTTTCAGATTATATATGATGACGGCACAATTGAGCAAAAAGCAATATTATTTTCAAAATTTCAGGAAAATTTTAGAAATAACCCCTTTCAGTCTACCTTTTATAACAACACTGAGCGGCAACCACAACGCTTGCTTTCTTGACCAATATTGTTTACACTCAGCACCGTGATGTGGGCGAATAATCATGCACAAAAGAATGACCTTCGTACTCAGATCGGATCTGGTCTAAAATAGCGCGTACTGAAGTGAACATTTTCGACAAAGCGTTTGAGGTTTGTTCTTGACAAGATGCCGTTCAATTCAATTTGCAAATAAGCATCACCCTTGCTCATTTTTTCGTTAAATAAAACAAAGTAGTATTTGATGCTCTACTCGACTCTGCAGCTACCTAATTTGTAACTTTCTGACGGCCTGCAAGCGCAATCGTCATAGTTCCGCCACGCGCCACGGTGTTCTTTGTTTTTGTCCAGCCCACAGACACACAAAGTTGTTGCTCATCACATAAAAGAGGCAACAGATTTCTAAGTGTTTGGAAAGTTCAATATGTGCCAGGAACACATATGTTATTAAAATCAGCTTCAAAATAAAAAATATATATATTTAAGGTGCTCCCAAATCACTAAATCACTTATAGACATGCCTATCGAGGATAAAAACGTCTGAAAAATTTTTCAGAGTATATTTCAGATAATTTGGCAGTGCATTTACTTATTGTATATCTTGGTGGTGATCGGCTCTTTATTTATGTTGCGAAGTCTTCAGGCAGTAATAAAATATTTTTTATTGTCATCAATAAATTTGACTGTATGAAGTTCACATAACTACTTGAGACCGACACGGGAGGACAATACTCGAAAATACGCTATCTGTTGAGACTGCGGAAACATGCTTTCTTGTTCGCTGTTTGGCAGTGTGAAAAACCCGCTTCGCGGGGTATGCCAAAAAAGACTGTATTCTCACATTATAGACCTGAAGGCAAATACATGAAATGTGCAGAAAGAAAGATAATAAATGGTATTCTTCTAAATCTTATACACGACACCTCACTGCAAAAAGGAATATATACAGGTGCATGTTTTGAACGTAAACAAGTTTGACGGAACTCTGTCTGGTTGGGTCAAAAATTTAAGAAATACAGACCTTCCCCAGCCATTCCTAAACAGTTAGAAGTCCGACGTTTCAATAGGTCGGGCTAAATAGATCGACAGGCACTGAACCATCGGCGTACGTCAACGGACTACGGCACTTGAAGAAAAAAAAAGCGAGTGAAGTTAACGACACACCGTATATAGAAAAGGAGCTGCTGCTCTCCACGTGCAAATAGTCGCCCCGATGAAAAAAGCGAATTGGTTTTGAAACGTCGAGCTCCTTACTGTTTATGACTTGGTTGGTATTTTTCTAATATGTTAATTGTATCTCTCCAATAGAGATGCGTGCAGTGATGTTCCTAATTACACATAAATAGCATGAACAACAGACAATATATTTCTAATTTAAATCACATTTGGACATCGGCCTCCACGAGCTTGAAACTTCTCGGAATACTGTCCCGGGAGGCTAAAGTTATATTCGGTTTTACGTTCACTTGCTTTGGGGCCTTACTTTATAACTCTGCGCTTTATCAGTCACGGACGCTCTAACATTTTATTAGGGTACCGCATACCATCGCGAGACTGCAATGCAGCACTGTTTTGCGTAAAATTCATTTCTCGACACGCGTGTCCCAACCAGACTGTTTAAAAAAAAACATATTTCTTTGCTTTTCATTGGCCCTTTAAAAGGAAGAAAATCAAATGCTGCTTCGAAAGTCGTGCCTATCAGTGTCAAACACGAGCGTTCAGTGACGACACTGGTTTAGAGCGCCAGATAATGACGACAAAGAATTCTAGAGGCAGGACTAGCTGAATAGGCGCAAGTGACCTCTGACCCTTTCAGGCACGTGACTTTCACTCAAAATTTTGCTCGGAACGCCTGTAAATCGGTAGGGCGTTCACATCTTCATAACCGGATGTTAAATTCCAACATGTAGGAAGATCGCGCATGGTTGTTGCATGCTCTTGTCGTCTCGATTCTCTGTTGGTTCAGACCAAAGTTACTAGAACCACTCAGTTGGGAAACTGCCATAGAGCCTGCTTTAAAAAAGTGGCTCCGATCCGTACTCGAGAACCGAGCTAATGGCGATCGCAACACCGCCATTTCTCCCACAGCATCCACTCCGGGAACTGCATTGCTGCACGTCGAGTCGGGCAAGGGCCGGTGGCGTCGTCTCGCAGAGCCATCTCGCAGTAGCTATGTAAAGCAACTTTTATGTTTCAACTTGTCACTAAAGGGTGGCGCTGTTATCGTATTTAGCTCGGTCTCGGTGGTCGCCAGCGGCCCAGGTTTCAAGGGTGAGTTTCCCAACTGAGGGTTTTAGTAACGTTGGTTCAGACCAAGGACGTCATCAACAGAAGAAAATGTGCTAAAAATTCTGAACTTCTTTCACCTATCATGTTCAAAATAAATCGGATTTCTTGTTTATTTTATGTTTAATGTGTTGCTAGAGTCCCACTCAATAGTTCGAGTGAACGCGATGCAAATTAAAAAAAAGATGTGCAGAAATGCTTGGCTGGGTTCCTTTAAGTCTAGACGCAGCCGATGCCACAAGCGCGAGCATGTGGACCTGAACAGTGCTTGCACTGCACGAGCGTGTGTGCTTGGCAAGGACGCTGAAAGAAAATTAAATGTATGGGCTAGTTGCGCTTTTGTAGTTAAGACGCTGAAAGCCCAGAGCTCGCTCTTATAGCTTCTGCTTCAACACAACAGTATTGTGTTGAGAACATCACATTTCACCAGAAAACTGAACTGTTTAACATGGTTTGCACATTGACATCATCGCACTATATGCTAGTGGTCATTGAGATTTCTTTTATCTGAGAAAATCAAATCCTGTGGTGCAAACTGCACGCTGCAGAAGGTTCACGCTTGCAACTCATGTTTTCAGAAACAAAAAAATATTCTTGCTTGGTGCAGCGTTGTGAGGAACGGCGCGAGCGTCTGGCACCACGAAAACGGACTTTCTGAGAGGAGCGATTTTGCAAAGGAAGTAGTTTTGCGGGATCACGCTGTTTGGTCTGTGCCGAAGGTACGGAGCAGAGGAACCTTTACAATACAATATGTTTTTAAAACTCCCCCCCCCCCCCCCCCACCCCTTTCCTTTTTACGATGCTCCTCCAGAGAATACTTTTTACTTCTGAGGGACTCCCTCCTCTGTTTGGGGGTGCCAATTCGACAAATATATTTGTATAATTTATTAACAGTAATCCTCCATTTCTTTTATTTTGCACCAAAAACTGTGAAGTTGAAACAAAACTGCGAGAATTTGAGCGGCTGCCCACGTTCGGCTGTCCCTCTGAGCCACTCGAATCTTTCTTTTCAGGTATCCCTGTCGTACACACTTGTAGTTTGATTTATCGTCACATTATAATAAGCCATATTTAGTCCTTTCAATGCTTCTTCTCAGGGACAACTGTCTGAGACAGTTCAGCAACCGCAAAAACATGTTTGGTGCCTCAATGATGTGTACATGTAAAATCGGTCGTGCACCAATTTTAGTACTTTCAGTAACTATCGCCAAGAGCTAATCCATGAAGTTGATAACTACAGTGATGTGATTGCTGCGCCAATTGCGCCAAACTGCGCCAAGGGGCTAACCCTGCTACATCCTGCTACATTTCTCCAAAATATGGGTAATCTGCGCCAAGCCTGCGCCAAAGGACCAATATAGGTCGCCTTTCAAAACCGAAACTAAACTGAGTACTGTAATTGAGCAGGCGTGTGTTATGTGGTGCAAGCGGCCGCCTGACACAAAGTACTGTGCATCAACTGTCCACCTGGTCTTGCATGGTTTTCCCGGCGTCTCGCGGTTCGCGCTCTAGTCTTGTGGGTCTCGTCTCTTTTTTTTTTTTTTTTTCAGCGATAGACGCGGATGTGTGCAGACACTCCGACGCTAGCATGCCGAGTACCAGCCATGCCGTCATGCTGTGAAACGAAACCACGTTTTTGCGCGACAGGAGTTACTTTGTGAGCTGAAGCAACGGCCGTGGGAAAACTATATTTGGTCACTGCCTTTCAGTCACCGTAGTCGCGTGACGTCAAATGTTGCCGTCCCCACATCACTGCAGAAATGGGACTTTCTAAAATGAAACTAAGTACCGCCGCATGTTCATCAACATTCCTGTTCTTGTTTAAATCATACTTTACTACAAAAATCCATCTTTAATTCAAAGACTGCTCTGTCAAAGTATTGATTATCTAGATTCCTCTCGGTGGGCCTTCTTTCGAGAGGGACCTCGGTACGTGAAAAATCTGCCGTGAAAGAAAGTTGAAGAGAAGTGAGCCAAAGCAAAGAAGGCAATGTCTGCACGCTGAACCCGACAGCGTGCTTGTTTGTCTCGAGTTCAGTCGTTGCACAAAGCGCTCCAAGAACTTTTTGAGGCTGGCTCGCAATGTCTTGCATCGATGCACTCAGGTTCTTTATTTTTTGTGTTTAGTTTGCACCTTGTTTGCCGGCCTGCCAAGCACGCGCCACTGGACTGTTTTTGTCGCATGCTCGAAAGTTACATTTTGTGTACAATTTTGGGGATAAGTTAGCGACGGAGCTGAGGGGCATGGTTTCGGTTTCGATCGGACAGCCGTTGTCTGCGCTCGCGCGACGAATCATGCTCAACAGCAAGCCTGCCGAAGTTGACCTCACGTGCATGCGAACATGATTGCGTGACCGAGGCACCAGCTGGGACGCTTGCAATTCATTTTTTACGTTTGCTTACCTTTGACGAAAATCTCGCACGTTGGGAATCAGTAAAACGGTGGCAAGCGGTTTTTCGAAATTGCTCGGCAATGCCTACAGCACTGTACACTTGTGGGATGTCTGAGCTGTAAAAACAGAAGCAGCGAGTTCCGTCACAAGACGTCACATCAGAACACAACACAACACAAAGTGCCCTTTGTTTGTACAGCACTTAAAACAAATATTTTTAGTTTCCTAAGAATATCTGCTCCAAAAGCCGCTTTTGCTGCTCCAAAACACTGTTTTGGTTGCTCCAAAGGCCACATTTGCTGCTCCAAAACACTGTTTTGGTTGCTCAGAAACGTGCGCCAAAATGGCTTAGGCCAATCACATCACTGTAACTAGCAAAAACACCCATTAGTTTTTCTCTACGCTCAATGGTAGATGCAGAAAAAATAAAGAAAAGAAACAGCTTTCCCCTCCTCAACTCGCTATTAGAACAAGCGGCGATGTGATCTGACGCTAATTTTATACCGCCATTGTTTATCATAGTCATGTGCTGGGATTGGCAAAGAATAAAGCATCGGTCGAGCTTTGGACATTGTTAGAGTTCGGCTATTCTCATCCTTGACTGAACACGAGTCGACACGAATGTTTGGCGATGCTGATTGTCAAAAACCCGAGCACTCGGCTCGGGCTTATGACATTCGAGTACGTCACAATGTCACGTGACTCGTGGTGAGAAGTCGTGATGGCATGTGACGTTACGGTGTCAACTGTCAACAACGCTCATACATCTAGTGACGTTCTCAATTTAGGTTGACTTGACGCAGTGATTTACGCGAGTTTGTCAGGGGACCACGTGACCAGGCACGTAGCCAGGGGGGGGGCGGGGGGGGGCGGGCCATGGGGCCCGGGCCCCCCCCCCCCCCCCCCCCCACCTGAAATCTTCCATTTTGCTTGGGTCATGGGCGGCCCCCCCCCCGAAACAAAATCCTGGCTAATTGCCTGCATGTGACGTGACATTATTTGACTGCATGACTTAACACTATGACATCACATGACCACTTGACACATGACTAATAGTAGTGCCAATACAAAAGCGCCATGAAAACCCACAATTTCTCATACATTGCAATTTGGTATATGACAATTTTATTACTATATAGAAATACAGCTGTCAATTTTTTACTTCTCAAACACTCATTTTTCAATAATAAAAAAAAATACCGTGAACTGTTTTGAACCGGTTACCGTTATATTTTTTTCCTGTTCAGTTCCGGTTCAGTTCCAAGATGGCGGCAACGATTTCAGTTCAGTTCCGGTTCGGCTAAAAATAACGCTTCGGTTTTGGTTTTCGGCTCGGTTCGGGGTTCCGGTTCGACACTCTGGTCTGGTGTCTCAGCTGTAGATGAGCAATTTAACCAGTGCGGTACAACCGCTAACCTGGGGTCTTTAACATGCACCACGCAGTAGTGATACACGACCGCACGCCGGTACGATGCTCATCCAGATCGAAACGGGCAGGGGTGGGGATTGAACCCAGGATCCTGGGTTCTGCAGCGAGAGCTTTCGCTTCATGCTTGTTAAAGTGCCAGCTGAACGTTTTAAGGACACACACACAGAGACGAACAAAAAAGGCAGACACACCGCTGGGCTAGCAACTATTTTAATGAAATCTTTTTTCTCTTTAGTCTACATATTGCGCTAAACGGATCCTTCCTCTTCTTCTATATCTGAACCTTCATCTTCCACTCTTCCTCTTCTTTCATTTGCCTGTCAAGTGTGCGGCTCTTCGCAGGTGTACCAGTTCCTTCTGGTGCAGCGCGATTGACGGTGCACTCACGCAATGATCCCCCTTCGCCCCGATAGCAAGGGCCTCGAGAATTTCTCGAGCAACCCTTGTGCGATTTTTTGCCAGGATGTAAATGTTGGCAAGGTTTGGCGCACATGTGCACACCCGCGAAGAGCCGCACACTTGACAGGCACATGAAAGAAGAGGAAGAGTGGAAGACGAAGGTTCAGATATAGAAGAAGAGGAAGAATTCGTTTAGCGCAATATGTAGACTAAAGAGAAAGAAGATTTCATTAAAATAATTGCTAGTCCAGCGGTGTGTCTGCCTTTTTTGTTTGTCTCTCTGTGTGTGTGTCCTTAAAACGTTCAGCTGGAACTTTAACAAGCATGAACCAACTAGCTCAGCTTCAAGCCGTCACAAGCTTTCGCTTCACGTGCTCTGAGCTGGTGTGCGCTAGACCACTCGGCCACTGATCCCCCCGTGCAACGCATACATTTTACATCAATTCTCAGACATTCAAACGTTCAAACAAAGCTGGGAGAATGCGAAAATTTCATGCTAAAAGCACTAAACGTTTTATCGATCCTCGAACACATCCGGGAATCTGAGCACCACTACGGCGACACGACTGATGCTGCCTTACAGGTGCTAATATCCAGAGCGATATTGCACAAAAAGGGTATAAAGTCTCATTCCTTCAGATCTTCACGTTATACCTGTATCAGAGAGCACGAAGAAGCCCGAAATAGCCGGCAGGGAGCGGCCTTTTTATGCAAAGGGTTATTTTAATTTTATGAACAGTTGCAATTAAAATAAACTAATTATAATCACTGAAAAAGTTAATAACTTAATTTTTTTGTACTGAAATAACCAATCAGTGCTGCCCTTAATTTATCCCTTAGCCATCACCATCCAATCCGAAGCCAACTGGCCAGCCTATCGCACATGCGCATAGCAGTCGCACCTTTGGCGAACTTTTCACAAGAAGGTCGAAAAAGTCGAACCTGATCGACCTCGAACTTCGACCGGTTCGCGACATCCCTAGTGGCAACTAGGAGTGTCGCGAACCGGTCGAGGTTCGAGTTCGACCAGGTTCGACTGTTTCGAACTTCTTGTGAAAAGTTCGACAAAGGTTTGACTCAGGTTCGGCAAGTTTGCTAGCTCAGCTGGCTCAGCTAGGACGACAAGTTTCTTTGTTTACTTCAGATCAAATCAAATCAATTCATTTTTCTATTTACAGCAAAATGGGGGGAGGCCGAAGAAAAAAGCTGATAAATCAGCTTGACATGGTCCTCGGCCACACAGAGGCAGTGGCGGTGGCAATGGAAAAATATACACTGAAGAGTTAAGAAGTAAAATGTAGTTAGTTATAGTTATTTTCGATATAAAATATACTTCACTACGAGAGCAAGTTTGCCACGAACGCTTGACAAATATTGATTCGACCTCTAAACGCCCGCTATAATGATCGCATCATATCATAATATACTCGCCTCAAGCACAGCATACAAGCTTCAATATATCTATATTTGTGTGTTTCTCCCATACACTCGCGTGTATTCCCTGGTGTCAAGTAATGGTCGCCGGTGGTGCCACCAGCGGGCTCACGAAAAATAATTGGGGGTGGGTTTTTATACAGCGTGGAGTTGGTCAGCCATTTCAAAGTTGCGACGAGTCACTCGCTGTAGATGAGCAATTTAGCCAGTGCAGTACAACCGCAGGCTCGCGGATTCGCGATCCAGCCTACTACAAAAAAGAGATCAGTGGCAATAGTGGTCAAAGTTTGCAGGAAGTTCTTTGCTGTTCGAAGCGAGAACGGGAGTTTTGAGGACGAGGACGCATAGGGCTAAATTTCAGGAGACAGACACATTATGTGCCGCCTTCCATATAATGATAGCGCGACACTAGAGCACTCTGTTTTGAAGTGCACGGAGCTTCGCCCTGCCCTCCCTGAAGGGGTAACGGATTTGGCCGGGGCCCTGGGTTTTACTGGCGACGATGGAAGGACGGAAGAGAAAAGGATTACAGTGACAAAGGGGCGATTAGAAGATTGGTGGAAATTATCTAGGGAAAATTGAATGATGGACAACTAACTAGCACAGCTGGCGACAGGCGGGACAGAGGAAAATTGGGACTCCCTCCCGCGTGGCTTCGGCCCAAAGTCTCAACCCTGTCTCCCAGTGGGTCCAGTGCTGGGGTAACGCTGACAAGGTTTGACCAGAGGAAAATTGGCGACTCCCCCGCCGTGGGGAAAAGGCAAAGAATAATGTTTCTAGTTTTTTAGATGCGGAGCATCTCTTGCTCGGGTCTATGTCCCGCGGCGTCGGCGTTGTAGTCGGCACTCGAACTACGCACGCGCAACTCTCCTCCTTCCCTCTCTCCAACAGCTGCGCGTTACTCTCTCCGCTCTCTCTCTCTACCAGCTGCGTGCACTGCGCGTGCATTCGGTTCTCCTCACACCGCGCGCAACTCTCCTCCTCTAGTCTCCTCTCCTTCTAGTGTGAAAAAAAAATAAACGGCGAGCGGCGAGCGTTCCAAGTTTCTCTGCCGCGAGCCGCGACGAAGGCTCGCGTAGGGGGTAACGCTAGGGCAGTCGGTGGCGCCATCTCTCGACGTCAGCACGCAATCTTTCCTCGGAACCAACACGATGCTCCGCATCACTCCATGGTTCCCCTCGGGAAGATGGTGTAATTTTTTTTTTTTTTTTTTTGGCCTCATTTTTTGAAGGTCATCTTGGTGATATCCCACACTGCCTCGGTCCGAGCGCGGCCGATGTTATGAGCCGAAGGGCCAATCAAACAGCGAAAGAGGCACAACGTCATGGCGTGCTCTCTGCAGTTGATAGGACCAGGCGGTACAGGCGGTACTCGCCGTCTCTCTGTGCGTGCTCCTCCGCCGGCTAGTCCTAGCAAGCGCAGAGAGCACGCCATGACGTTGCGCTTTTTAAGCTGTTTGATTGGCCTTTCGGCTCACAACATCGGCCGCGCTTGGACGTAATGTGAAACGTAGTATCGGGGGAGAAAATTGGTCTTATACTTCGTCTACTTCGGACTAACTGCGAAGACTGCAAGCGCGAGCGGGTAGCCTTGACTGCCTTGACTGTAGCACCCGCTGCGCGAGCCCCCGTGCAGCCGCCGAGGCTTTATCCATAGGAACGAGCTCGCGCTTTTAGCATGCGCGGCTAACAATAGTCCATGCTAAGGTGAAGGGCGGGAGGAATCATATGTTTTGTCTTTTTAGACTTAGGCTAGGTGGCGCAAGCTACCTCCTGTTAAACAAGATGGCTAGATGGAGCAAGCTGCCGCCCGTTCCAAAGGGCTCGGTAGTCGGATTCATTTATCCATCCATCCATCCATCGAAGGGCCAAGCCAATCCAAAATGTCGAACAAGGTTGGCGCAGAGCAGCCGAGATGGAATTTTCGGCCGTTCAGCTGCAGTTTGCTCCGGATCAGGGAATCTGAGGACCGTGGGTTACCAGCAGACTTCAGGGAAAGACAGTGACCGTTACAGAGCTCGGCGAACCAGTGGACTGTGTGAACCTGCAAGCCGTGCCATATGACGAGAGTTCGTGACATCCACGTCGTGTGACAGATTATGACAGCTCGTTGCGTTGCCTGTGGTTGGACCAATCATTTTTACGGCAAAGATGCTGCGAAGTTTTTTAGATTTCCGTCGAAACTTATGTATCCCGAGAAGAGGGACGCCTGGGTGGCTGCAGTGCGGAGAGCGCACCCGGACGGCTCGCTATGGGAGCCGAGCGGGGACTGCCAGATCTGCAGCGCGCACTTCATCACAGGTACCACTTCGTGAGCTTCAGGCGACCTTTGCCCGATTATAACGGGGTGTTGACTTCTAGGTCGGCCATCGAACTTCAAGGACCGCCCTGATTTCGTGCCCACCGTGTTCAACTACCCGAGAGCTCCTGGCGAGGCCGCAGTCCAGTCGCATGATCTCTTTGTGGAGAGGCAGGAAGGTAAACGCGGGATTTCTACTGCCACCCTGCATTTGAGTGCTTCTAAATCATCGCGGACAGAGGCTGCACGCACAGCTACAAGTGCTGCTTCATGGGAGTTTCAGCGTGTGGCACGGTAGCTCTCTGGCCGCGCGCTTGAGAGTATGCATTGCAATAACAGCGCCAGCTCCAGATGGCAATACTGCGCGAGGCCATGGCGTTGTGCTGAAACTCTAGTCTTATGACCGACCGCGTTTTTCCCGAGTTGCCGCGTGCACTGTAAAGCGTCAGTGGGAAAGACACTGGCTCCAAAACGTGACTCCTAGCGAGCAATTTTCCGTTTACATCGTATGTGGCAGTCGATAAACAGTAAGCATTGCGTCCGTCGTTTCTGGGTTTTATCGCATCAGATCACAGACACGAGAATGCTGAACATGCAGGTAGGTTTTCGAATACTGTAAAGGACTTAGTTTTTGCAAAGACCTCAGTTTCGTGATTTTCACGACTTTAATAATATCGCAAAAAAATATATCCCTGGAATATGATTCCCTGTGGTAACAAATGCACAGCATACCAAGTAGTTGTAAAAGTGTATGCAATTGCCCCAATAATCAATCAATGGCTATTGTGTCATTGAGAATAGATCAATGGGTATTGCGTCATTGATCTTGTCCCTCGTGATGTCATCGCTTGACCCTTCTAGCGTCACATAGTCATTTGACACCTGTGTCCTCACGCTGCCACCTGGTGTCACATCCAACACGGGGCGCCCAGAGCCGTATATGGGGAGAGTTTGGCCAGTCTGTGATCTCGCCGCCGTAACGCCTCCCTCCCGAGTGAGCCAATCAGCCCGCGGCACAGAGCGAGAAGCATGAGCACATGCGCGTGAACTCCCGGCTGCTCCCAGCTGAGTGGGAAGGGCTGCCATTTTCATTCTTTCGCCCTGCAGAATGCATGGGATCGACATCCAAGTTTCGGTTCTTTCCTTTTATTTGGCAGGCTCTGGCAAGAAAATGATATAGTGTTTTCCTCGGTGGCTTAAAAAGCTAACTAATGAAGTTTCTCCATGTCTGAATGCAAACTTGTATTCAGGGCGAAAAAGAAATAAGCCCGTAGCAGACGACGCGTAGCCTCAACAGTGCTCGGCGCCAACAGCATTGCGTCAAAATGGCTGTCGTCTCCCTCTTTGCTCCCTTCTTTCTACCTCAGTCCTTCGGCGCTCTCCTCCTTTTCCTTCACTTTTCTCCTCTCTGGCGCCTTCGTTGCCACACCCACTTGCCAAACTCTCCCCATATATGGCTCTGGGGGCGCCAAGCCGCGCCAGCATCTTACGCTGCCGCCAGGTGGCCCAACCGGGTTGCCGCCTTGTTTTCATATACATTACACTTAGTGTCCTCTGTCACAATTGCTGCATGTTGTCAGCATTAATTTTATGATTTCCATTAGTCTTGTGCACTACTTTAATGTGCCAAAGTTCCTATGCACTTTGCATTATGACTGGTGAGCTTTCTTGGCCACAGGTATTGTGTATATGTCATAATTAGCTAAATAGAAAATTTCAAATTTAAGCCTATCCACCTTAGGAGGTTTTTAATACTTACTCTAACAGTCACTTATGTGTCTGCTGTAGAATGCCGTGCATCCGCCCATTCCACGCTAAGCGCCCATACCCAAATTTGTAAGATCTGAGAAAATATGCACAGTACATTGATATGTGAAATTGATGACCGGACAAGCGCCCATCCCCCATTTTTTCGCGATTATCTCTAAATTTTGAGTGGGCGCTTGCCCGGTATTTTACAGTAAATGGTTACCTAGGTTTATTTATATAGTTTTTTTTTGTTGTTTATGATTTTTTTTTTTTCGGCCTTCAAGACTGCGACAGATGGCTAATCCGGCCCCTTAGCCAAAAAGTATGGAGACCTCTGGTCTCCATACTATACCTTTCTCCCCAGGAGCTTGGACATGCTTGTGAAGGATCTCCGTTGCAAGGGCTTGGATAATTTCCATTGCCTTAACCAGGCTTTTTCAAATCACATCGAGCTTTTGGGGCGGAAAGGCGTGTTTCCTTACTATCACATTACTGACTTTAAGGTCAATTAAGAGTCTCACTTGCCACCACGAGAAGCATTTTATAATAGGCTGAACGACAGTAAGATTTCCAAGGAGGACTGCAGCCACGCACAAAGCGTATTTTCAAACGTTCAAGTTTAAAAACTTCGGAGAATGCAGCGACTGATATCTGAAACTCGATTGTTTTCTTCTGACCAACACCCTTCGAAATTTTCGAAGATGGACCCTGGAAAGGTATGAGATTGATCCCTTTCATTACGTGTTCCTACCTGTCCTGAGCTTGGCTTGCGCACTTCAAACGAGGATAAAACTGGAATAGCTCGACGACATAAATGCCCATCTCTTCATTGAAGCAGGATTGCGAGGAGGAATCATTCAATGCGTGATTCGTCATTTGCAAGATAATGTTCCTGGCACCAGCTCTTTTGATTCCAACCAAGACGTTTCTCAAATTCTCAATCTTGACAGGAATGGTCTTTATGCTTTGACCAGGAGACAACCATTTCCATGCGCCAAGTTTCAATGGCTTTACTGTGAGGAGATTGATGCCCTCCAGTTTGATCGGATCTGGATGGATGGATGGATGGATGGATGGATGGATGGATGGATGGATAATGGATGGATGGATAAATGGATGGATGGATGGATGGATGGATGGATGGATGGATGGATGGACGGACGTTACTGGCTATATCCTTTGTAATGAGCGTTAGCTTGCGCCAGCTAGCCCAAGTCTAAAAAGACAACATATGATTCCTCCCACCCTTCTAAAGCAATTTTCTCCCCCTAACTATCACCAGGCAGTGTGGGATATCACCAGGATGACCTTTCGGGGATTGGGCATAAAAACTAAGAACATTACCCCTTGCCTCTTCCCCCCGGCGAGGGAGTCCCCAATTTTTCTCTGGTCAACCCTTGCCAAAATTACCCCAGCAGCGGACCCACTTGGAGACAGGGTAGAGACTAAAGACTTTGGACGAGAGCCACGTGGGAGGGAGTCCCAATTTTCCTCTGTCCCGCCTGTCCCCAGCTGTGCTTGTTAGTTGTGCATCATTCAATTTCACTAGTAGATAATTTCCACCAATCCTCTAATCACATCTTTGTCACTGTAATCCTTTTCTCTTCCGTCCTTTCATCTCCGCCAGTGAAACCCAGGGCCCCTGCCAAATCCATTACCTCTTCACGGAGGACAGGGCGGAGCCCCGTGCACTTCAAAACCAAGTGCTCTAGTGTCTCGCTCTCATTATGGCAGCTGGCACATAATGTGTCTGTCTCCTGAAGTTTAGCCCTATACGTCCTCGTCCTCAAAACATCCGTTCTCGCTTCAAATAGTAAAGAACTTCCCAGTGAATTGTCAAACACATTTTACTTTATGTCCTGTTTTTGTAACCTGTACATTGTTAGAGCTAATTCTCCTGCATTCTTACCTTTCACATTTTTCTTTCTGCCTCTTTCACTCCTTTTTCCACTGAAGTAGTTCGCTCAGCCCCATCACTAGTGTGTGGTTATTTCAATGTAAGCTTTCAAGTTTGGTTTGTCTATTTTGTGTTTAAACTTTTCATGTATAAATACTTGAATACCTTTTGTGCTCACCTTATATCATTAATTTTGGTCAACCTTTGTTCAAATTTCAGTTTACTAATCGCCTCCCTGCTCTCAAAAGACGACCAGCCCATGTCCCCCTGTACTCCCTCATTTGATGTCTGTGCTCCCATTTCCAATCTGCCTACGCTTCTTTGTTGAATTTCTAATCCTGATTGAACCTGATTTTATGCACTGTACTTCATTGCCAAAAGACAGTCCTGGTACCATCACTCCTTTCCATATACCTCTGAACACTTCGTATCTATTATAGTTCTATAGTGCTATAGCTTCATAATAGATTCATTTCTTTTCCCTTTTCTAATTATATTTTCTCTATGTTCCTCTGATATTTCCTTCCCTCTTTGAGCTAGACTCCCAGATATTTATATTTTCCTACATGGTCTATTACAATGTCTTGTATCCTCAGGGGTTCCCTCTTTTCGTTGTTAAACACCATTACTCCAGACTTGTTGCTACTAAAACTCATGCCCGAGGTTTCCCCTTCCTCTCCCAGGGGTGGAACGGCTGCGCCATTTGCGCCATTTTGCGCCAGACGCATTTGTCTGCGCCATCCTGCGCCATGTTGCGGCAACTGCAAATCGCAAAACGTGCGCCAAAAAATTGTATTTTGTCTTGGTTTCGGTTTTTATCGACTCGATTGGCAACAGTGAGCTTTTTAGCTTGGTCGACCTTGCAATCCTTTGTTCTGTTTATTTTCGAAGAACGAGTGGAGTCGATGCGCTGAAGTCGCTTTCATGTAAACGAGGCTCCTGTGTATCCCGAGTCGGGAGCGCTCGAAAAAACTTGGGGGGTCGGATTCCAAGCGCTACAACACCTGCGACTGGATTACTATTCTTCAACCATAAGCGGTTAAGCAAGTCGGCCGAGGTGAGGTCCAGTCGTTAAGCGTCAGATTGCCTGAGGCTCTGCGGCCCGGGATCAGGACGTCAGCCACTTGAAAACAAATGAGCAAAAGATTCCTTTTTGTACTTCAGCATTAGAGACCGCATTCCCGCAAGATAAATCGTGATTCGATAGTACTGAAACGCGGTCCGGTCCGAAACCTTGCCGGCCAGCAGCTCTCACGTGAGCGGTAGATCTGCTCGGCGTACCTTAACCTTGCTCCTGCTTATCGCTTCGAATACGATAACTCCGTTACCCGTAGTCTGCTGCTTCGATATTGAGTTGCACAATACCATAAACTCGAATTTTGTTACCCTGTTCCTCCGCTCAACTGCACGTCCGTTGCTTACGCACGTCACGTGGTCCGCACATATAATTACTGTGTCGAGCACGTGTGGGTTGTGCGATAAGCAGTGCTGGTTTGCATTTTGAGCGGCTGAAAGCCACTCAGAAATTACCAAGGAAACTCTCCTCAGAAACATATGGTACTTGCTTTTTGGTTCTCATTAATTGAAAAGTAAACATTTCGGCAAAATCTGCCTGGTTAGGTGGTTCTCATTTTGGTTCTCATTAATCACAAAGTTTCAAGTTTTCGCATCTGTTACACTGTTATCCCATCTACCTAGTTCCCTAACCACTCATGTTCATCTGTGCTGCTAAGCACAATTGAAATTGCTCCCGTGCTTGTCTAAGACACAAGCTGAAGTGCAATGAAAGCTGATCTGAGCTGCTCCTAGCCTGCTCCAGAATGTAGTTTTAGCTGCTCCCAACCTGCTCCAAAACAGCTGTTTCAGCTGCTCCCGTGGCTGCTCCCAAGTATATTTCTTGAGTTCCACCCCTGCTCTCCACATATTGCAGCTAGTTCCTGTAATGTATCCTGGTTATCTGCCATAAGTACTAATGTCGTCCGCATACACCAGTCCTGGTATTACCTGTACTACATTTCTCCCTCCTTCCGTATTACTCACATCAAAACCTAAGTTGCTCTGCTCTAATTTCTTTTCCATTTCACTGAGATATATCAAGAGCAGAAGTGACAGTGGACAGCCCTGTCTGAGCCCTCCTTTTATTGCTGTGGGTTGTGTAGTTTCTGCTTTCCATGTTATAACTACCTTATTGTCTGTGTACACCTGCTGAAGGAACCAAATTTGCATCTAAATTATACTCTTTCAGCTGACCCCAGAGCTTTTCCTGGCTTGCATTATTGTGCACTCTCTTGATGTACAAATAAGCTAACCAAATAAGCTCTGACGACTCGCCCAAGGGATATATTTTAGAAGTAGATCGAGACTGTCCTCATTCAGACCTCTCTCTCTCTCTCGTAAAACAAGGGGTTCCATTTGATTGGCTTTCACCTTACCAAAAGGTGCTTGTAAAAAAGGGTTACCCAAAAGAGGGTCTTGACAGAAGCTTCTTCTAACCCTTTTCTCCAAACATTTTTATGTGATTCATTACCAAAACCTAAAGCTCTATCTTCAATTGAGGTGAGAGTTAAAAAAAAAAAAAAATTAATCATGTCCTTCAGTTTTCACTACAAGCTTTTTTAAAAATTTATTGATTTTAACCACCAGCTGCGGCAGCAGTCTACAGATGCTTTTCAGAAAAACCTGTTGATGCTCTTTATGAAATCGATTTATGAAAAGACTATATAGCAGTGATTAGATTGCTGCGCCAAACTGCCCCAAGGGGCTAACCCTCCTGCATCCTGCAACATTTTGCCAAAATATGGGTAATCTGTGCCAAAACACCAATTTCTGTTTCCTTTCAAAACTGGAACTAGATTGAGTACCGTAATTGAGCATGCGTGTGTTATGTGGCGCAAGCGGCCGCCCGACACAAAGTACCCTGCATCAATTGTCCATCCGGTCTTGCATAGTTTTCCCACCGTCTCACCTTTCGCGCTCTCATGGGTCTTGTCTCTCGTCTTTTTTTAAAATATTTTCAACAACAGACACGGGTGTGTCCAGACGACACTCTGACGCTAGCGTGCTGGGTACCAGCCATGCCCTCACGCTGTGAAACGAAACCACGTTTTTGCACGGCGGGAGTTACTTTGTGAGCTGAAGCACTCGCTGCTGAAAGCAACGGCCATGGGAAACTATTTGGTCCCTGCCTTCCAGTCACCGTGGTCGCGCGACGTCGGGTGTTGCCGTCCCCACGTCGCTGTAGATATAGCGCTTTCCAAAATGAAACTATAGTACCGCCACATGTTCCTCAACATTCCCATTCTTGTTTAAATCGTACGTTACTATAAAAATCCTTCTATAACTCAAAGACTGCTGTGTCGAAGTATTAATTACCTAGGTTTCTCTCAGCACCTGAAAAATCAGCCGCGAAAGAAAGTTAGTGAAGAGAAGTCGGCTAAAATAAAGAAGGCAATGTATGCACGCTGAACCCGCACAGCGCTCTTGTTTGTCTCGAGTTCAGTCGCACAAAGTGCTCCAAGAACTTTTTGACTCTGGCTCACGATGTCTTTCATCGATGCACTCAGGTTCTTTTTTTTTGTGTGTGTTTAAGCTTGTAGTACCTTGTTTGCCGGCCTGGCAAGCACGCACCGCTAGACTGTTTTTTGTCGTGTGATCGACAGTTGCATTTTGCCTACAATTTTGGGAATCAGTTGGTGACGGAGTGGAGTGGCATGGTTTCGATCGAACAGCCGTTGTCTCCGCTCACGCAACGAAGCATGCGCAACTGCAAGCCTGCCGAAGTTGCCCTCATGTGCATGCGAACATGATTGCCCGACAGAAGCACCAGTTGGGATGCTTGCAATCAATTGTTTCACGTTTGCTCACTTTTGACGGAAATCTGGTACGTCGGGAACCAGTAAAACGATGGCAACTGGTTTTTCAGAATCGCTTGGCAATGCCTACAGCACTGTATACTTGTGGGATGTCTCAGCAGTAAAACCACAAGCAGTGAGTTCAGTCACAACAAGTAACATCAGAACACAACACAACACGAAGTGCCTTTCGTTTGTACAGCACTTAAAACTAATATTTTTATTTTTATAAGAATATCTGCTCCAAAAGCCACTTTTGCTGCTTTGAAACATTGTCTTGGCTGCTCCAAAAGCCACTTTTGCTGCTCCAAAACACTGTTTTGGCTGCTCCGAAAGGTGCTCCAAAATGGCTTAGGCCAATCACATCACTGCTATAGAAAATCCTCGTCAGTACTCCGACATCATCATCAGTGTTTCTGAGGACGAAGTGCTGAAGAACTTGGCAGAAGCCTAATCTCGGGCAGGTTCACACAGTCAGTTCAAATGTTGTCATATTTTGCAGAAGCCTAATCTCGGGCAGGTTCACGCAATCACTCCGAATGTTGTCATATTTTAGTTTACCCAGAAAACCTCAAACTTCAATAAGCTCATTTATGCAGGTTTCTCTTATGCCTAAAATCGTCATGTACAATTTTTTCTACAATCAGATCGTGAAAGTTTTTCTTGACGCTCGCGCCGTATATAGCGATACGGACTCATTTATCATCAATATTACCATTTGCGATCTCGAAGAAAAGCTTAGGACCTCATGCTTGAAACCAAAGATCTATCCTCTCAATCTTGCATCCGAAGAGCAGTGCACGAGGGCTAAACGAGTAAAAAAATGTGAAGCCCGTAAGCTAAACTACATCCTTTATGTTCAGACTCTCGAAAATCAATCGCTGCTCAAGGTCACCCAGAGAATTATTGCTCGTAAGCTAAGTGAGAACAAAACTGTTCTGGTGGAAAAAATTGACTGAATCTCTTCAACAACCAACGATTTATCGAGGATGGGGAATCTCCAAGCCTCCTTTCGGTCATTGGGAAGTTATTCGCGACTCAGATAGCCCGATCGCCATACGAAATGACCTGGTCTTAGTAGGCGTGTCTTAGCTGTTGTGCACTTTTAAAGCGCAGCTCTTAGGCGCCCGTTTCCGGCTTGAGCGGCGTCGGTGTAACGTGGTGCATTATGAGAAACATCCCATAATGCACCGCGCCGAAATGTCACGAGTGACGTTTTGGCGCGAGTGACGTCACAGTGCTGAAACGGCACCGTGACTTCCACTGAAACCAAACGTCGCGTGACGACGCGCGTGAAAGAAGGAGGAGAGGGTACGGATGAGGAGTAGGAGCATACCCTCCCCTCCTCCTCAAGAGCTGCACTCTAAATCAGCGTTACAGGAAGTTGTAAATGTCTCATTTTTTTACCAAACTCTTTTTTTAATTGTAACCTTTTAAAGGGGTACGGAAACGAAAATTGAAATATTCAAATTTCGTTTGGAAATGAGTCAAGCATGATGGATAATAACCGTAAATGATAATCGCACAATTGTATTTTGAACAACTGGCTATGGCTATATTTTTTGTTCCAAACGGTGCACTCGAGCAAGCGCTCGAAGAGAAGCGAACGGAGAGCGTGATGCGTCATGAGATATCCGGCGCACACAAAAACAGCAAAAAAAAGAAAAGATTCCCCGCATTCGTGAGGTAGCTAGGCTGGCGTGGTTATGAGCTTTGCCTTTGGTGGCATTGTCAGCGTTGTGGTGGTGTCAATAGCGTCAACGCATTACAACTGAGCCGTTCGAAGTAACCACGGCGTGACGATCATGTGGCTGGCCCAAGGAGCACATAGCTTCCACAGCACTGTCAGCTTAGGGGTAGTTGGGGTGGGAGAAGCAACTTTTGTCCAAATTTTGTGTGACGGGCTAATCTTCTAGGGGGAGAATGGCTGTGTCCGGGTATGGGTCCGTCCAAAAGGGAAGTCCCTCCTTTTTGTCTTCTTGAACTGTTTGGTACAATGCGCGATTTGGGAGTTGAGGAAAGCTATGACGGAAAATGTTGAATTCCAAAGAGCGGCGCTGCTCCGATGGAACTTGTTACGTCATGACTACGTAGCAAGTTCCCCAACGTTGCTAGATTACCTCCCAAATAGGCTCCACATGCATCCACCAGGTGCACATAGAAAGATTGTTTAATTAGCTTTAAAATTAGTTTTCTTGTGCCTTTCAACGAAAGACTGGTATTTTTGAGGTTATGCTGCAGCATGCAACACATTAAAGGTAAAAAATGAGCGCTAAAATCTTGTTTCCATACCCCTTTAAGGCAAACATTTTAACTCATTTGATGGTTGCCTTCATTTCATGTGATGTTTTGCCCTCTATATGTGTTTTATCTTGCCACTCTACTGTAAAATAATTTCACTTCATATTTATAGTCACATCACATGCACCGGGGACTTTCTTTTTTTTTTGCTACAAGTGTCATGTGAGGTGACGCTTGTTTTCTGCAGAAGTCTGCCCGCTGCAATTTTCCCTTTCAGTGTTTGTGTGTATGACATCTTGTGCTCTTTTAGCAATTTTATTACAAAGTCTGCTGTGTACATAGAAAAGTGAATGTAATAAAAAAATCAAATCAATTTCAATTCCATTTTTGTTTCTATTTTAAAGTAAAGGTTACAAAGCACTGCAGCAGGACGTCTTTAATGCTGAGGCAGGAAACTCTTTGCACAAGCACAGAAATGAGTTGATTGTTTCATTCTTAATCGGGGACGAAAACGTTTTGGTGCATTCTCGGAGAGGTATACCACAACACAGGAGCACACCAACTATAAACAACAAAGGCCGCAAGGCTGCAACAAAAATCTTTTAATCTTTTTTTTTTTTTTTTTTTTTTTTTTTTGCTGTAGGTGTAGTTGGAGACGTTTCCAATAAAGTCACAGAATTTTCCCTGTATTGGAATCATTCCGAAACTGTTGAAATAATACCGTTGTCCTTTGGGGACACAAAAAAGAAAATCCAGTTGCGCGGTTGCACCACCTGGCGGCAAAGTGAGAGGCTGGCACCGCTCGCGCTGCCTGGCACCTCGCTTCGGATGCAGTACCTGGTGGCAGTGCACCGACACAGGCGTCACAAGGATCAAGCGATGACATCACGAGGGGCGACGACCGGCGATGACGTCACGAATAACAAGATAGATGATGCAGTATCTATTGATGACACAATACCTATTGATTGATTATTGGGGCTATTGTGTACACTTTTCCTACTACTATACCACCCTGATTCATTAAATTTTGTGCCGGCGAATAATTCCCGAAAACCACACTTCGCTGAATTTGCAAATTGTTGAAATGAAATTGGAGGAAAGTGGTTGCGGGAAGACACGAACATGGCAATTGCATTGGAATGTGTAGAAGCAGATGCCATGTCTGCATGAAAAATTATACTCACACGCACCATTGGCAGCACTGCCAGTATGCTGGCACACTTTTTTTAGGTGTCGCACAGTCCCCAGGGCCGGTTTGCTCATCTTGCGGCCGCGGCTGAGGCTGCGGCCAAGAGGGATTTTTCTGTCACGTGACCAGCTCCTTGGGGACAATGAAGTACCTAGCGTCCCTGCCTAATGGCGGAGAAATCCGTACCGCTTCAAGCACAAAAGCATAATTTCGGTCGCAGAAACTGACTGCAGGAACCTTCAACTGGAGTCCAATTGACCGCCCCTTCGTACTGTAGGAGCGGCAGGTAAAGTTCCGGCCAGGGAGGGTAAATATGAGCCAAAATAAAGAAAAAACCACGCAAGATAAAAGCGGTTGCAGCACATTTATATACCTCCGCCAGCGCCGCCGGTTCGCGCCTTCTGCTGTGTTCGAGAGGTTAGAGCGTCGGTACTTCTCGTCGCGGCGTGAAAGCTGCGGGTTCAAATCACCCTAGGAACTTTTTTTTTTTTTTTTGCGTAATTTTGCGCTTGTCTCACTTTTTAATTGTGATCCTTTTTACTAATCATCCACTTGCACTACTGCGCCTTACACCGTTTTTACGGTTAGTCCGGCCTGTTCAATTGAAACACCGGGAAGAAAAAAAAAGATCAAGGCAAGTTAACGTGCTAATACTCCGTGCACTACAGGTTAACACTTTCCCCCACCCCACCAGAAATCACCTTCTAGCCCCCACTGGCTTTTCTCCGCAATGCCGCTTCTGCGGAGAACCCGGGTCCCTCCGACATATGGTAGGAGGCTGCTCCCAAACGCCACTAGATCCATCCATCCTCTACCCCACCACCGAGCTTTGGGAGAGAGCCTTGGCCAGCTCCGACCTCGACGATCAGCTACGACTGGTCGCGAGCAGTGTTGGGTAAAGTACATCTAAAAGGTACTTCAAGTAAAGTACAAAGTAAATGAGACGTGATGTACTTCAAGTAAAGTAGCAAGTACACTAGGTGCAATGTACTTTAAGTACTATAAATACAATATACTTCCAAAGTAAAGTACAAATTTTTAACACAATCTTCATGATGCCCTTTCATTCCCCTATACAGTGATTTTTTCACTGGTATGCATTGCCCAGGGGTAATCAGGGGTGCATGACCTATTTTCAAAAACAGCGGCAAATATTTGATAGAGTCAAGTGGCCACAGAGTAGTTATTTTCAGGAATAGAGCCGAATTCGAAGTCCCTCTTCTGAATTTGGCGCCGCTTGCACTCGATTGTTGCACCCAAAATGGTTAAATGTACTAGGAGAGAGCATGACGTCAGCCCCGTAGCTTCCGCAAGCAATCCTCTCATAGAGGAGTGTCCTCTCTTTAATGAAAAAACAAAAAACAGTGAGTGTGAAAGCGAGCTAGTGATAATTAATCATAATGTGACACCTGAGATTGAGGTGCGAAAAAATTAAGGAACTTTCAAGTCGAAGGAAAAGACAAAAGAGAGTATCTCAAAACATTGTGACGTTCTCCTCTGTTGCCATTTTCTTCGACTTTAAAGTTCAATTGTTCCGCACCACAGTTTCAGGTGCTACATTACGATCAATTTTGCTCTCCTAATATTTTAAACCTCCTCGCTTGCACTGACCGACCAAGAAGTAGCGGGAGTTCAAAAGGCTACTGGAAAGCCGCCCCCAGAACAAGCGGAGCGATGCGTCGTCTGCTCACGTCTCTGGTGAGAGTAGAATATTCCTCCCAGTATTTCTTCGGATTTGACAAAGCATCATTTCGTGATACAAATTTAACAAAACCTAATTTGGGGAATGTACTTTGAAGTCGGGAATTGTACTTTCCTCGGAAAGTACCAGAAAAAATACTTTAAGTAAAGTACAAGTACATACTCAGAGAATGTACTTCAAGTAAAGTAAAAGTTTCCTAAACCTACTTGAAGTAGTACTTTAAGTACAATGTACTTAAAGTACTTCCCAACACTGGTCGCGAGGGCCCAAGACGCGACCCGAGCTCAAGGCATCCTGGACTAAGGACGCCTCCCGAAGCTTCTTTTGCTCAATAAAGATGTTTTTTCTCTCTCTCCAATCGTTTCATAATGTTCATTAAAAGGAAACCAAGGTAAGAACATCGGTATGGCTTTCACACCAACGGAGCCGAAACAGGCATCCTTTCCCCAGCAACTACAATTTTATGTGTTTTTAAATATATAACGATCTTGTTACAACTCCTTTCAATAACAGTAAACGCCTATTTAGTACTAATAAAAACCGCAGTTGTGACAATTAAAAAAAAAAACAAAAAAAACTTCCACAAAATAAGCAAAAAGAAAAAAAAAAGACTAGCAGCTCTGGATGCATTGATTGAGCAAAATCCTACAGGCAAGGCAGCAAGTCAAACGTCTGAGAAAGTAGAAAAACCGAAATAAAAGAGATCATAATTTTACTTGCATAGAATGTGATAAAAGGTATATTTTTACTCTTTACATTTTGCTGTGGCAATTGTTTTGTAATATTAACAGATTACTTGTTGAATTTTAGTTAGAATAGCAGACGATCGCAACCGAATTCAAAAATGAGTCAGGGGTCGACATCGCAAACCATTTCTCTAACGCAAACACGTAAAATTACTTTGGATCAACAAATGGAATTAATTATAGCAGTTGGAAAACGGAAACAACTAATTCTAGAGAAATTCAGCAGCACAGTTACCTGGCGAACGAAGAGACGGGCATGCGAAGATATTGTCAACTTTCCGCGGAGTGTACGGCAGATGCAGGAGGCGTGGCGGAAATTGGTAAAGAAAGCCAGAGACATGTATGCGCCCTTCCGAGGTCATGAACAACGAACCGGTGAATCAGAACTACCCGCCCAATGATTTTATAGAGCTCATAGGGCCTTGTCTACATTCTTAGTGGGAGTGCAGTCAATTCCAAAAAGAAAAAAAAGTTTCTGGCGTGATTTGAACCCGGGACTTTCACGCCGCGACGAGAAGTACCGACGCTCTAACCTCTCGACCACAACAGAAAGCGCGAACTGCCGGCGCTGGCGGAGGTATATAAACATACTGCAACCGCTTTTATCTTGCGTGGTTTTTTCTTTATTTTGACTCATATTTACCATCCCTGGCCGGAACTTTACCTGCCGCTCCTACAGTATAAAGGGGCGGTCAATTGGACTCCAGTTGAAAGTTCCTGCAGTCAGTTTCTGCGAGCGAAATTAAGCTTTTGTGCTTGAAGCGATACGGATTTCTCCGCCATTAGGCAGGGACGCTAGGTACTTCATTGTCCCCAAGGAGCTGGTCACGTGACAGAAAAATCCCTCTTGGCCGCAGCCGCAGCCGCAAGATGAGCAAACCGGCCCAGGGGGATTCCACGCGAGATTGAACATGCATTTCCACTTGACATTTTACAGCGGAGCTGTTAAGGGCTAGTTTCCCCAGTTTCGTGTTTGTGACCAAATAAATGTAGACACAAAAAACTGTGGACAGCTAGCGCCATCTATAAGCGACAGCGGCAACCACACAACTGGCTTGCTGGTTGTCTGGTTGCCGTTGTCGCTCATAGATGGCGGCAACCTTTTCAGCCTTTCGACCCTGGTTTTCACCAGAGTGGAAAGACTGAACTTCTTCAGGCGTCGTCCTAGTAGTCGTTCTTGACATCGTCCTAGACGTCGTTCTTGAGGTCGTCAGAGAGGTGGTCCTCGAGGTCGTCCTAGAAGTCATCCTTGAGGCCGTCCAAGACGTCGTCCTCAAGGTTGTCCTAGAAGTCGTCTTAAACGTCGTCCTTCAGGTCGTCCTGGACGTCATCCCTGAGGTCGTCCTAGGCATCATCCCTGAGGTTGTCCTAGGCGTCGTCCTCGAGGTTGTCCTATCCTTGAGCATACCTGCTAGCTCTCCCGAATTGTCTGGGAGCCTCCCGAATTTCGATCACATCTCCCGATTGTACGAACGCGACCCCAAATCTCCCAAAAAAACAGCCGCCGTAGTTTTTTTTTAGGGTGCAGCTCTTAGGCGCCCGTTTCTGGGTTGAGCCTCGTCGCCGTCGGCGTAACTGTCAGGGTCACGTGACCCCCCCCCCCCCCCCCCTCCTAGGTCACGTGACCCCCAGGCCACGTGACCCCCTCCCCGTGCCTTTCCCTTCTACTCAAGAGCTGCGCTCTAATTCGGCGTTGCAGGGAGCTGTAAATGGCTTTCATTTTTTATGACGTTTTTTTGTTATAATTATCACGCGTGTGTCAGTGCAAGTTACTCGAGAGTAGGTTTAGGTTACTCCGGCTGGTTTCCACGTGACAACTCAGAGCAGCAGCGTAGAACGATTGTAGATTTTCAAACGCCAAGGTGCGAAGCCTCTACTCCTGAGTAAGTTAGACCGCATTTTGAAACACGGCTTATATGATTGTTAGTTTACTGTTTAGGAAAACGCAGCGCCGCCGCCGCTTTCACCTACGCACGAGCACGGCCGTTCTGGACTCGGCGTGCGCGCGCCTCTAGCCCGGCCGTGGCACAAGGAGGTGTCTACGCAGTGCCTTGGGTGGCGCTAGGGTCCGATTATTTTTATTGCGGTTTTGTCCACTTCCGTTTGTCTCTTTTCAGTGCAGGCAACCGCAGCACTGGCAGCACTCCCCGCCTCTTTCCCCCTCGCCGGGGGGAAGAGACGGGGGGGTGATGTTTTTAGTTTTTTTGCCCTACCCCCGAAAGGTCATCCTGGTGATATCCCGCACTACCTGGTGATAGTTAGGGGGTGATGGTTGGTAGTTTGGGCGAAACAGTTCATTTCCTGCTGTGTTGTAAGTAAATAAAAAAATGACTGTAAAGTTATCCATTCTGTTGTTGCTACTACTTTTTCTCTCCCTCACGCCCCCCCTCCCCTCCCGGTCAGATCTCCCTAGTGCCATCCCAGCGAACCTGGCAGGTATGCTTGAGGTCGTCCTAGACGTCGTCCTCTATGCGTCATCCTTGAGGTCGTCCCACCATAGTACAGCTTCGCCGGTCTTCCTTCTTCACCGGAATAAAAAAGGCTAAAAGTTTTTTATTATTTTTTTTCATATGTGATGATTATACAAATAAATTGCACAAAAGTAAACTGTATATCGAGAAAGCGTTTTCACTACGACAGAAAGAATAATTTAAAGTGGTAATGGAGCTGAATTAGAACCAAGATAGGGATATTTTACGATTCCAGGTGGCACTGCGGGTGCTTTCTAACCCGTTCAGACGGTGCTAGAATCAAAAGAGTTCCTTCTTTCCATCAAAAAATAAAGAAAACATCCTCGTCGTTTGCTCAGCTTATCTTTAGACGCTTGGCCTAGAAACGAAGGAACTGGGTTTGGGGGGCGGGAAAAGGTTATTTTATTCTTTTTGGATTAGGCAAAAAAAAAAAGACGAAGACTGCTGGAGAGGGAGGCATTGTGCGCCTTGGTTTGTTCCGTCTGTGTTTCATGAGTTTGGGCTGGATGCGGGGAAACAGAACTGTTGTAATGCTAGCACAGGTTTGGACTGCCCTGCGCCCCAAAGCTCCATGGAACATATTTCTTTCTCGCAAAAATCATGCTTCCAAGTCAAATGAAATTAAGTTTTATTTGATATTACCCAAATTACGAGATCTATCTAAAGACAAAAAACCAAAAGGATATGGCTTGACTGTTTAGAAAATATCATTTATGAAAAAAAAACAAAAAAAAAAAACAGTCTTAGGTAGTTGTGTCATCTAAATTATTTCATAGAGCACTGAAATTTTATTTTATTTCCACGTTCGGCCATGGAGCAGATGATACCGCAGCGGGGCCCTCAGCTTATCTCTCTTGCCTCAATAAAAGTGGCTTCAAGCACTGCTTGAAGTCCTCTTTTCTTCTATGGCACCAGCATGCATAAACCAAAAATAAATTCAGCCGCGCACAACCAACAGCCCAATACCAATGGGTAAAAAAAAATACAGAAAAAATCACCAACACGGTGTGCTAATGGTTAAGTATGTGTTTCTATGAGTATGTTTCCTTGGTATTGACTGGGGTTTAGTTGCGTTTGCGATTTGCCTGCTCTCATTCGTCATTCAGTTCAGTGATATTGCGACAGGATTTTTTGAATGCTGAATTTTCGCAATTATTTCTTCCAGCTCCTTGACACTGAGGCGCTTCGTGCAAGCTTTATTTTATCGTTTTGGGCTGTTTCCGTTGAAAGCGGTGTCGCCTGCATGTGATAATCATTGCTGCCACACCTCACATGTTAGATTTTCATACCTGCCAACTCTTCCTAATTTTTCATAAAATGTATGAATTAGGACTAATTTTACGATTTAACAAATCTTGCTTCAAATTTTACAAAAAAAATGATATAAAACCTTTTTAAAATTTTTTCTAGATAATTTTTACTTTTTTTTTTTTTTTTTGTAAAATTGTTGCTGGCGGTATTTTGCATCGCCACAAGAGGGCGATAGGTACCGTCCACAGCAGAGTTGTGGTTTTTACTATCTGTCTATCCGGTGGCCACGGATCCAAAACCAATCCAAAGCCCAAAGCCTTTGTTTGTGTGTTCAGCGGCGCACATTGGTTGACGTGTTCAGACGTGGTTGCGTTGGGCCTCTCTGTTTCGGGCAGTTTCGAGGCGAGCAGTGCGGCGTCTGCGTGTGTTTGTTGCAAGTGTAATCATAGCATTCCCTTGATCGCGGTGGCTTCGCGGCGCAATGGCGATCTCCAAACCTCAAAAGAGGTACTTTCAGGTGTCCCTGAAGTCCTACACGTCGGAATTCCCATGCTTCGTGCTGTCCAAAAAGAGAGAGAAGTTTGGATTCTGTAGCACGTGTGATGTAAGCGTTTCGCACGGTGGCAAGGCTGACATTAAGCTGCACATCGCTTTGCGTAAACGTTTTAAGTGCTGGACACACTTCGTTTGTCCAGCACTTAAAACAAATGTTGTTTTTCTTCTAAGAATATGTGCTTTAAAAGCCACTTTTGCTGCTCCAAAACACTGTTTTGACTGCTCCGAAAGGTGCTCCAAAACGGTTTAGGCCAATCGCATCACTGAACGTAGCTAGCTTTTCTAATTTTTCTGTGAATATTCAAAAAATATTCTCAATAGACATTTGAAAAAAAAACTTGGAGGACGCTTAAGCTTTGCCTTTAAAAGTGGAATGCGATAGCGTTATCGGGCACCGTTCGCATCGCCTTCTCATTTGCTACTCTTTCTCTTCCTTCCAGTGAGGAGGGAGTGCGGCAGACATGGCCTACTCCATAGCTTGTCTTGGTCGTAACCGAAGGGTTGTGGGTTTGAATCTCGCCTAAAATTCTTCCAATTTTGTTTTAAAGGGCAACTCCGCTCAATTTCAAAAGTTTTAGGCGTATTTGCGATTCCATTTCCCAAAACACTACTAAACAGCTCTGCGTCTTCGGATTCGCGAAATGTGGAATATTATTTGTGTAATCTTAATTTAAACATCAGCAGATACCGAAACCGAAACTTCGGTTGCGTCGGGCAACATTGGTCTCGTGTCGTCAGAGGCATGGGCACGTCACGTCGAACCACGTGGTCTTGTGACGTTCGTGGGGACAAGGTACATTACACGTGACGCGGACAGGCCGCTTCGGATGGCGCAAAAAGTGACGGCCCGGGGGAGAGGGGAAAGGAGAGAAGACGAAAGAGTAGAGGGGGAGTGGAGAAATCGGACATGGGGAACAAGTTGGGACAGGTGACGGGAAGCGAGTCTGAGCGGGAAGACGCACCGAGAAAAGTGCCGGGGAGCACGCTGGAGTTAGCGCGGGAAACAACGCACCAGGAGAAACACAACGGAAAGGCCTCCCGCTGGCGTCAGCGCCCCAGTGGCCCCAGGCCCCCGAGCCCTGAGAAGCCCGGATTGCCTCAACCGCAAGGCCATTCGCTAGCGTCAACGCTTCAAGTTCAAGAACCCTGTGAGCCCGACTAGAGAAACACAACGGCCACATGCTGGCGTCAGCGCCCCAAGCCCCCGAACTCTCCGAGCCCTGAGAAGCCTGGATCGCCTCAATCGCAAGGCCAACCGCTGGCGTCAGCGCTCCAAGCCCCTGAACCCTGTGAGCCCCGGAGCCAACTCGCCCACGCACCAGCACAGTGACGGACAGCCCGGGACACCACCCCTTCAGAACGCCACGACGGTCGGTGAGCTGCGGGCGGCACCAACACCGACTCCTATCATTATTAAACAGTAAATATTGTTTCCGCCTCTTCTCTCCTTACCTCGGCGTGGGCTCACCACAGCGCGTCTCTGCCTCCCCTACGGAAGTCGTCACAGTTTCCTCTATGCGACGGCGGGCGAACGTAGAGCAAAGCGCGAGTGTCGTCTTCTCCTCCATTTTTGCCAATGTAGCTTGCTACAACATCGTGTGGAAACTTGTGAAAGACACCTCCCGGGCTGGTCAACTGGTAATTCGAGCAGGCAGCAACACATCGTGAGACTAGGGAATATTTCGACATTCATCGCAGCTAGGCATGGGAGATGCGGCCCGCGCTCGTATCGTAAACAAAACGTCCTTCTCAAGCTAGAGCAGCGGCGAGACAAAACAGACTGCTCCCAGCTCTCAGCTCCGGGAAGTGCGCAGGGCAGGTCAAGGTCAGCTTTCTGTGGCAATGCAGGGTAACAGAGGTACACGCGCTTTCCTCCTCTCTTCGGATTACGGTGATCACGTGGACGCCGTTGAGCCAACACCGGGAGGAGAAACTCATGACGTCATCGTTCAATTTCGCTCTGAGAAGTAAAAACAAACAAAACGTGAGTATGATGTAGACATGCCTCTGACGTAGTGGCTCAATGTTGGCTGCTCCAACTCCGTGGCATTGACTGCGCTGATGATTGCGGCTCGCGTCGCACGCTAGAGTTGGCAGATTTCGGCGACTTGGCTCATTTGAACGTTTGCTGGCCGGTTTATTAAATATATAGACGGAATTAGATCGTAATATTTTACATGTGGTCTTCCTACATGATACTGAAGAGGGCTGCATAGTTTTCTGAATATCAAAAATGAAGCGGAGTTGCCCTTTAAGGCAAATGAATTGCTTTATAAAGTGAAATTATTTGAGACATGCAGCAACCTTTAATTTGCATTACATGTCATATTTTTTAATCACTTTCATTCCACGCGGGACGTCACGTTTCATGTGAGTGTTGTGGGTTGTTTGGGATTCCCATGCGAGTTCATGTGGCTGTGACGTCATGACCCCATTGACCAATGAGGATTTTCGTGTCCCGCCACCGGTGCCCGCTTTTCTGCCACGCCACTGAGACTGACTTTTCTGCGACACGAGCTCCTTAACGCTGCGTTAATATTTTTAGTTCGGAACTCTTTATGCTCTTGACATTCACCGAATGTGACAAAAGACATTCTTCTTTTCGTTGTGTCAACAATGAAGTGGGAGACGGGGAACAAATTGAATAGATTTCAGTTGGTGATGTAAACGAAGGTTTATTTGGCAGAATTTAGTTTTACAAACTATGCACATCTAAATATTTGTACGAAATTTGGGATTAAGACATCATTGACCCATGGTGGAGCACTCCAGTCCATACGAAAAATCAAGCTCTTTTTCTTGCAGCTCTCCGCCTTCTGTAGATACTCGCCTCCTTTACCTCTGGCCAGAAAATGCCAATCACTTTAAAACCTGACTGGTGCCACGTGACGAACTTCCGCCTCAAATTCGGCTGGCAGATAACATAAACATCTGCTGAGCCCTCAATGACCACTACAAACGAGGGTTTTAAAACAAATGATTTTTTTCGTTCTGGTTTCAGTTTTGTTGTATAGAAAAAAGTCACATTCAGATTCTGCTCCAAAACAAAAAAACTAGCTCACGTACAAATAAATTTTAAAACCGAAATTAAAGAATACAAAACTCATATCTTTATCAAAACGTAGGTCATTAAAAAGTTATAGTAGCAGGTGTGCTCTTATTGCAACAATAAAAAATGAAAGAATCGGGGTATAAGGCACTGCGAGGGAGAACAGGTCGAGGCACTGAACATGATCTCTGAAGCAACACATCCTCAAGCGTACTCAGTGAAATGCGAGACCTCTGTTCCAACAAAATAAACTTGAGCACCGAGAATGCACGCTGACCTGTGTGGATGATATACCAAGGGCTTCTTGCGCTAAAGTGGACAGTTCCAATTGGCATTCCTTTCGTTCTTCCCAGTATTTCAATATGTTCATGGTTCTTCAAAGCTGTGGCTCCTTACCAATCACTTTGAGACAATACGCAACACTACACCGAAAGAAAAAAAATATGGCTAAACAAAAAGAAGGAAACCGTCACCAATTTTACATTCCCACCACATGGTGCTTGCAAAAACGACGACTGCGTGTGCCTGCAGCTCTGCCCACATCCTTAACTAAAAACACAAACAAAAAAAAGAAATGTGATCCTCAAAGCGCGCACCCAAAAACCTTGAACACGACTGAAAGAAACAAGGTCACGCAAGTGATCTGTTGCTGCGCACTAGCATAAGATGGCCACGATTGTGAAATATTTATGAACGGTTGCTCACAGGTGGTGCCATAAGGTAGTAAAATCGATTAAGAAAGGTGATTTTTATGGTTTTCACCGGTGTGCAAACTTGATCCTCCTATTTTCCTATTGAAATACATGGAACAAAGATCTCGTTGGAGATATATTAAAGGAGCCATGAAGTGATTTTTCTACTTTTGTCAAACACTACTTAGAATCACTACTTAACGTTAATTACTGAATAAACTTGCCTTAGTTTTTCTTTCTAGACTACAGTAGTTGTCAAAATAATTTGAGAAATATCAGCATCATTTTAACTCTGAGCCAGAACAGCCGGCCAAGGACACCCTGGTGCCTATCCTATGCCGTCAACATTAATCATAGCCACTCGCTGGGGTTCACAAAGTAGAAAATTGCGTGCTGAGCTCCAGGCATTGTTAGAGTTAAACTATTCTCCTCACCGCAGTGGTTGGACACGAGCCACTACCCGAGTGTCCGCCGAGGCATTGATTGTTACGAGCCGAGCTCGAGTGCTCACACAGTTCTCGTGTCCTATCCATGAGCCGTGCTCGACTGTGGTCAGTTGGGGGGTTTCGATCCCACAATTACGTCATCAAGCTTTGCCAAGGCTAGATTGAAAAAAATGGTCCCCTTTTATCCTCGCAATTTTACCGCGACAAAGAAACTTCTGAATCAGCGGCGGTCTGTGCGAGTATACTTGGGCAAGACTAGGATCAGCACGCATCTGCAAAGTCATGAACATTGCAACCCAATATTGTTCCATGACTTCTTTATGAAACAAATTACCTTCTGCAATGCCTTCTCAGAACATCTATTAGTGTATCTGTTCTCTTCAGAACTGCTCATGAATGGAAATTTGGAAAGGTGGGCAATTTAAAGGAATTCAAGTTCATGTAGAAAATCTCTAGTCCCAAAACCAGGAAATGTGTTACCGTGCTGCAAATTTTTTATTATTAATATTATCTTTTTAATAAAACCACCCCGAAGTCAATCTATCTAGTTGTTGCTGAGCAGTCGGACCAAAAAGTTGCTATTGGAAATACATAGGGCCTGGGGAGCTGCGATATCCTCTTAAGGTTGCACGACGACCGTACTTCTACCGTGGCTCGCAATATTTTTGAACTTTGTGACCACGTGAAAGGCAGGCTAAGAGTACCTAGTATGCCAAAAAATGTTGCTTGTTTAATGAAATACACCAAAGTTGAAGTCAACTGCATGCAATTTGTATGTTCGCTATAAAATAAATAAATTTTTGAAAATTTGCAAACTTAGGATCAGCTGAAAATATAAATTTGAAGCCTACCGTAAAATTCCGAGCGAACGCCCACCCAAAATGAAGAGATAAATGGTGAAAAACATGGGGTGGGCTATCTTTGGGGATGCCACAGCAAAATGTTATCAGAAATAATGATAAGAACCGGGGCACCCGCTACAAACCGCGTGACGCGGGAATTGATACTGCAGATCGCGGACCCGGCAAATTCGCGTTTCACGAAGCGAGAAACACGCCGGAATTCACTACGAACTCCTGTGTCACGAGAAAGGATACCGCAGGTTGCAGACGCAGCAGATTCGCGCGTTTGACAGCGCGAAGGACCCGCTGAAACCCGCCGAGAACTCGCATCTCACGGGGACGGATACCGCGGAAACCGATATCGCGTGCGCAGATCACGGACGAAAACGCGGGAATCCACTGCAAACCCGCATGTCACGGAAACAAATCAAGCAGATCGCGGCCGCAGCAGAATCGCATTTCACGATGCAATAATACACGCGGAACAACTCGCGCGTGTTACAGCTAGGAATCGATATCGCGGGCAAAAACACGGGAATCCGCTAAAAACTCGGGAACGGATAGCGCAGATCGCAAACGCAGCAGATTTGCATTTCACGCATTTCACGCGCGCAGATCGCAGACAAAAACGGGGGATCGCAAATCGCGCCATTGACACGCGATTCCCGTCGGACATCGCGTGACGTCCGGCGAGAATCGCGGAGAGGGCGATGTATCGGAATACCGTTCCCAACAGATGTTGGACAAAAAGGGGGGGTGGGCGATCCTTCAAACGTGGGCGTTCGCTCGGAATTTTACGGTACTACCTCGATATCTATATCATTTGCAAGTTTGAAAGCTATGTATAAAGCCAGAGCCTCTAAACTATACCTATCAAACAGCAAGCTTTTCATAACTTGGGGAGACAAGTCTCCCCCTAGACCAGGCAAAAAGAATGCTTAAAAATATGTTGCATCGTTTGCTTGGTAAGAAATTTTCTATCAAGGTTGCAAAGTGATGTCGGGCAATATCAGGTTTCTCACTGAATTTTGCAGAGATATTGATGTCCCAATTAGCCAGGCCTTAGGCCCTTTTATATCTGTCCTAATACATGTGACATCTTTCTTTTTAGGTGACGAAGCTGAAGTTGTGGGGGACGCAAGCTGCCAATTTAGAGCCACCGAGGACATCTGGTTCAAATGCTGTTTCTGTGCATATGTCACTGGAGGTCAGCGTGAAATTGTGAGCCACCTGGTCTCCCACGGCGATGAACAATTCAAGTGCCAGTGTTGTCCATTGTCTTTTGAGTCCATGTCAGAATTGCAGTGCCACTCTGAAATGCATAGAAGTGATAAGTCATTCGAATGCCCCAGCTCTCCAAAAGTGTCCCTTAGAGAACAGCTCTCTTTGACTCGTGCGCATACCTACAAGTGCCGGCGCTGTCATATAGCCTTTAAGGAGCATAAGGATCTGACTGCCCATATTCAAACACACTTGGCAGAAAACCCTTACAAATGCAAACAATGCCCCAAAGCCTTTGCGCATAGTAGCAGTTTGTCCACCCACAATCGAAAGCACACAGGTGGAAAAGCGTACAAGTGTAAGCAATGCCCCAGGGTTTTCACTCGGCTGTCGACCCTGACCAGCCACATTCAAACACATACAGACAAGCCCTACCAGTGCGAGCCATTCCCCAAAGCCTCGGCTCAGATTAGCAATCAGACCAAGCACTGTCAAGTGCACATGGATGAAAAACCTTACAAGTGTAGTCAGTGCCCCAAAGCCTTTGTTGAGAATAGAGGTCTGACCTTCCACAATAGAGTGCACACGGGTGAAAAACCATACAAGTGTAAGCTCTGTCCGAGTGCCTTCATTCGACCATCAACCCTGACTGACCACATTCGAACACACATGGGCAACAAGCCTTACAAGTGCAAGCAATGTCCCAAAACATTTGTTCAGAGTCACAAGCTGACTGTGCACATTCGAATGCACACAAATGAAAAACCTTACAAGTGTAAGTTATGCCCCAAAAGCCTTTTTTCAGAAGTGCACTCTGACCCTCCACAATCGAACGCACACGGGTGAGAAACCTTTCAAATGTAAGTTGTGCCCCAAAACCTTCACATGGCGGTCATCCTTCACCTACCACAATCGAATGCACATGGGCAAAAAAATCTTATAAGTGCAAGCAATTTCTGAAAGCCTTTACTCAGAATAGCCATCTGGCCATCCACAATAGAATGGACATCAGTGAAAGCAATACAAGTGTAAGCTGTGCCGAAAGCCTTCATTTGGCTATCAAGACTGACTTATCACATTGGGATGCATACAAAAAAAAAAAAGTGATAGCAATGCCTGGAAACCTGAAAATTGAAATGTCTGACCATTCACAACGAAATGCATATTGGTAAAAAATGTTACAGGTATAAGCTGTGTACGAAAATTCCCACTGCTTGAAAACCTTACTGTATTTGAATATAGAGGCAAAAACCTTGCAAGTGCAAGCTATGCAGCAAAGCCGTTGCTCAGAATGGCAGTCTGACCTTCCTCACTCGAACATGCAAAAGGGAAAAATCGGTGCGTTGGTAATTTAGCTTCTGTTGCACTACATAAAACTTTGTCCAAATTGCGAGCTAAGAGCACACTTTTCGTGTAAGGCTAGTCAAAATACTAAGCGCAGGAGAAAGTCGGCCTATCTGCGTTAGGTCATTATTTCAAACACACTTTTGATTGACTTTCCGCAGATAGAAAAGCATGACAAAAGAGCCCAAATGCTAGTCTGATCTTGCTTTCCCGCCGTCTCCTGCACGATAAAGTCCATTTGCTATGGCCAGGTGTACCATGGCAACAAGCGTCATTACAGATGAACGCACAAACGTATCGTCCGAAGCCAACGACGGCAAACGCCGTTTTCCGAATGTCATCTGCTAACGTAAATGCCGCAACGCTAGCCAAGGTTGGAAGCGTCATTTGGGAGGTCGACGCTGAGAGCGGAAAGCTGTTGCGTGGCAAACCCTTGGCAGTTCTAACGATGTTTGGTGCATGCCTCGCCCAAGATTATAATATTTTCCCCAAACGAAGCGAGGGCTGACCGCACGCATTGCAGCCTGTTTGGTAGCCTAGCTTGCTGCCCAAGCTAGCAGATGATACCATTAGAACGTGCAACACAGAAAATTTTATTTACAATACGTAAATAAAATCTAAGGCATTTGCACTGATGGTAGCTTCCTAAGGCACCAGAATATTTTGTAAAGGCAACAAGAATGCGCATTAGAATCATGACCGCATAATAATGAACAGGCAACGCTAAAACGTTTAACACATAGAAATGTTATCGACATTACACACAATATTGACATTCATATTGCGAATGCAAGGGCACTTCGCTGAAATCTTTTTGGTCCAAGAATGCTCGCACAATATGTGCTTACACTCCTTGTTTTTGGTGAGGGCGACAAAAATACTGGGCTCTGGGCACACCGCATAAAGAATTTGTACATACTAGCATCATTCATTTGAGGGTCATCAGCTTTCTTTGCTTTGCTTGGACCTGACTTCTCTGTATACCATAGTTCTTTGTTGCTGCATAGTTCTTTAGTAGTGTGTTAATTGCTGGCCTGAACACAGTTTTTAGAACACTGCCTGGATCATGGCCACTTGCACAAACTTCCGGCTCTTTTTTGTCAGTAAACAAAAACATCATTATGCTGTCAAGGACTGATTTCGGCTTGCTTTCTGCAAGAAACAGGTTCTCACGCTGTTCGTCTGTTACATGTTCAAGAACAATCTTAGTGCACAACACTGCATGTACAACGCATGGCTGGGGGAACTGCATGCCTCCTCTGCTCATGTTTCCGATGAGCACATGGTCACGTAGCGGTAGGTCTCTCTCTGCTACTGTAAGCTGTGTGCAGCAGTCATCACACGGTTGTCGCCTCAACGCAGCATGAGCACAGAAGCCTGCGATGGACACTAGCACCGGCATGTCCTTCCAAGGCTTTTTTAGTGTGTCATCCACCAGCTTAATCCCATGCTTCTCTACCAGCAACTCGGCTTTCGGCTCTTTGTCGTCATGTTTGCACGAATCTGGCCAATCTGCCAGCAGCAAGGTGCTCTGAATTCGGATCTTCTTTTCTTCCTCAAAAACTTTAGTAATTGAAATATTGTAGTGAGATCCACACAGCTGCCTGTATTTCCTAAATCTGGCCTCAAGGGAGTCGGTTTGCAACTTCCCCAAAAGGACATAGGTGAAACCAAGCTCATCCAGGCAGTAGCGTAAAGCTTCGATTAAGGCATATGTTGTTCGTCGGAGGGCAAAGTGAGTTTCCTTTCTCAGGGCACCAGCCTTTTCGTCTCTGGCCCTCCACCTGTCAAGCCAATTAACAGTGCTATTCAGATACTCTGCTGAGAGTACATGCCTCTTATAGGCTGTTGCCAGACATCTCGCAGCCTTTGCCCCCTATGGGGAGTTTTATCGTAGACTATACTCCACCATCGTACGACCAGGTCAATGAATCTCGAGTTCTCTGCTCTGAAGTTTTAGAGCTGCTGAAATAAAAAACTGCAAAAAAAAAAAAAAAAAAAAAAATTTTAAACAGCCTAATGGGACAAGCATGTTATAAAAAATTTTTCCACGAGGAAACAATTTTTTTCAGCAATATTTATTGCGTGGAGACTGATTTTAGTTTGCGGCTATTTCGTCCGTTTTAAATCGCGCGCCACGAAGTTTGGATTCCGTGACGTTGATCCCAATCGGCTGCTATTGGCTAAGAGTTTGATTGACAGCTTAGATCTTGGTTGTTAAACCTTTGTTATATGTTGTAATTTCCTTTTGAGCGGCATATTTTTACGTTTAAAGAATAACCCATGTAATGAGAGTTATTATTTTTTACAAATGGTTTACAAGACGGGCACTTCCATTTGGATTTATACCAAAACAAACAAAAGCTTCGCCATTCTTTCATGGCCGCCGAAGTCTCTGCTCCCGCCTTCCTCGACTAGTCGTTTCGCCGAAGTGATCAGTGTTTCGTGTTGACCCAGGTGCTTGAGTGAGACTTTCTGAGGTGAAGTAGTGTGTTTTAGCAGCTGTCGCCAGTGTTAGTGATAGGAAGCGACGCGGGGTTTTGGCTTTCATAGCGCGGTTTGTTTCTTTCGTTTTCCTCTTTGCTTTCTTGGCGTGTTTTTTTTTTCCTTGCTTGCGCGTGCAAATGCCAACCTTTTTTTAGATGTCAACTCCTGTAAGCAGCGCCGTTGCTCTGTAAAGTGCTGCGAGATGAGTGATCGCGACAGCGAGTCTTCCCGCAGCCATGTCGCCCCGAAAGATCACAAGCTGAATGCTATTTGGCTGCAGGCAATCGGGCGTTCGCGTAGCGACAAACGAGTCCAGGTATGTTCTCGTCATTTCACTCCGGAGGCCTTTGAGATTTGCACCGAGGCACTTCTCAGGCCACATCTTCGCGACATGTGTTCGCAAAACCCGGAGCTTATCGAATGTTTTGGTGGCGCCCTCCTGTGGTTCCCCCTTGTGACGTCATTACCTTGCAAACAACAAGTTCGATGGTGTTTGTTATTAGCATGGTGGAAGCTTGAAATCACTGCGCTCTCAAAGGAACACTGCCAACACCGTCAAAATTAAAGTTCTTTCATTCCTCTTATTTCCGTCAATGATAAATCCCCTTTCCGACGTCATAGTCAGCGTTCGGCCAATCGTGGAAGGCCGACCACAGCGACGCTTTGGGCCGCGCACGGGGCTAATACCGGCGCCATGTTGAACGTGCGTTGTTGCCACAACGAAAGCAAACCGGCTCTATACTTTGTTTCACCTTATGTTGTACCGCAGCAAAGGCTAGAAGCGCGAGCTCATAGCGTTGGCAGCTGCTCTTAAGTCACGAGAGCTTGTGCCGCCGGGATGTCCCCAGAGCAACGAGCTCGCGCTTGTAGCCTTTCCTTCGGTACATTATAAGGTGAAACAGAGTATTGGGCAGGAGATCGAACTATAGGGGGCGCTTTATCGAGCTTGTTGTCCCCACAGCCCGGTGTTTACCAACACAGCATAACAAAGAAATTGAACCTGGCCGAGCACGGTCTGGGCACGAGCGCTTCGCTCTGACCAGTGCTTTGGTCGCACGAGGAGCGGCCTTCGAATCGTCATCTTCGATTTCTCGGATCAAAAACAAACAAGAAAATACGGTTTGTTGTCCCCACAGCTGAAGCGCACCGCTAGAGGCGTGACTGTTCGATCTCCTTCCCAATAGCTTCCAGCGTACATGGACGGCACCTTCCCCCCTGTTCGAGGCGGCGTTTAAGCCGCACGTCCGGAGGCTTCCTGGCTCGTGACGACGACCATTCCCCGAAGTGAAGAACCCAGGGGTCCAGTGGAGGTGGGAGAATTGGTAACGTAACGAACGGTTTAATTACATGGTTGCGATACAGTCGTCTAATCCGAGAGAACAACGGAGCAGCCTCACGCTCCGTCTTATATAGGGTCCGTTTTCTCCCTCACTCCCCGCCAGGGCAGCAGGTGCGAGTAGCAAACCGCCGCCAAGTGCGTTGCAGCAAAGTCCGCCGCGTCGTATTCAGGAGTGCGTCGTAGCCATGGTTCTCCGCAGTTAGGCCATGCCTCTCTCCCCTTCCGGAGCGCACGAACCCACACGCACACACACACACGTCCCGTTGACGTCACGGACGAGTTGAGACTCGTTTTGGGCAGGCTCCGACAGGTGGGCGACAGTCCTGAACAGATCGTGACTCGTTTCCGCAGCGTTGAAACTCGGAAGAAGGTTGCCGAAGGATCCATTCTTAACAGCCTCTCCGGGGCCAGGGAAACCTCGAATGGCCGGTGATACAATCGCTGGCCTGAAGAGGTGGGCCTGTGGTAGGCCTTGAGAAGACGCTGCAAGCACCAAACAAACTCCCAAACCTCTTACAACGGAGGCATTAGCGGAAATGTCCCCCACAACACCACGCCACACCGCAGTCAAACACTCGGAATTCGCCAGAGACCCACCAGACTGGATTACGGATTACCAAAATTTGCCAAAACAATGCAATTTGACCCGCTGTCGCCAAAACAAAACACATTTTTCTAGCGAGGTCACAATAAACAAGACAAAAACTTCTTCGCAATTTGTGAGGTCATTTTGGGGTTTTAACGAAGTGCCCCCACTTTGATCCTCATTCCCGTGGATGACGAAGACCTCTGAGATCATCCCTACTGTTTTTCGTGATGTCAGAAAAATCTGCTCAACCCATCGGCATTGCCGTTAAATTTGCCTTTCCTTTTTCTTACGCTGAAGTCATAGTGATTGATTTTCACGTGATTTCTAGACGTGAAAATGCGGTCCTTATAGCGCCGATAAAACAATCCGCCTTTTTCATGCCCCGTCACATTGGTCCTAGCAATCTCCTGAGCTGTACCGCCAAACCCTGACACACTAGGGTCGCTCTTCTGCTCGGCTGTCAAAGACACTCTGTCTACTCGTAGCAGAGGACCAAAGTTACGTGACGCCGGAGCTACGAGAGATCTTTCACTGATCCCGTCTTCCTCCGCCTTTTTCGCCGGCGCGTTGGGACGGCGTACGCTTTCTAGTGCTACGAGGTCAGGCTGTTCTACAACCTGGTCCCTCTCATCCCGGTTTTCTGCCTCCAACTCTGGGAGTGCTTGCTCCCCGTCAGCTGCCTCTGGATCACTCCTCAACAAAAGGGCGACCTGACGCGATTTGGACCTCGTACACGACTGAACTAGCCCTTCTCCCAGTTGTTGACCCCTTTCGCGCAGCAGGAAATCTGACCGGTTAGAAAACAAATAAGGATACTCCAACGGGACTGTTTGCGAGACAGCCGCCTCTGTCACTAGCTCTCCGAACGGGCCAGTTATCCTTACTGTCGCCATAGGCAGACAGACACTGTGCTTTTCGAGCAGCTGCTTGATCCAAACTACCTTTCCAGTAAAATCGGATGGCGTTACATACGACGGATGAACAACGTCCATCGTCGCTGCACTGTCCCGAAGCACCCTGCACGGCTTTCCGTTTACATGGAGCTCGTGAAGATAGGGACGAAGAAGCTTCAGGTCCCCGTCACTACAGTTCACGTACGAGAACACAACCCGCGGTTTCTTACATCTGGCCGCTGTGTGTCCCGGCTCCTGACAGTTGTAGCACAGGAACGGCTTCCTTGCCTCGAACTGCCCTGTTGGGCTTTTCCGCGCCTCGTCTCCGTTCGAGTGTTCTGCGCTCTTTTCTGGGACCTTTTGTCCTGCTTCGGGCTTCTCGGGCCCGTTTTCTCGCGAGCCGTTTCCCTGTCGGAAGGCCTTGTGCTGATCGCTCCGGCCGGGTTCGCTTTCCTCTCCGCTCAGCTTTCTACGCGTTGCGTACTCTTCGGCTAGCTCAGCGGCCCTTTCGACAGAGTCGACTCCCACCCTATCCTGCACCCAGAGCTTGACTGACTGCGGAATGCTACGAAAGAACTGTTCGAGGCACACACACTCGACTACCTTGTCTCGGCTTTCGTACACTTCCTCGCTCTTCAACCATTCTATCAGGTTGGTTTTAAGCCCGTACGCAAATTCCGAGTAGCCCTCGCTGCTCTTTTTGGATGCGTTTCTAAACCTTTGACGGAACGCCTCGGCAGAAAGGCGGTACCGCTTCAAAAGGCTGGACTTCACTTTGTCGTAGTCGTCCGCGTCTCCAGCACTAAGGCGCGCGACAACCTCTGCAGCCTCACAGGGCAACAGAGTCAAAAGCCGTTGCGGCCACGTTTCTGGGGCGAAGCTCAACTTCTCACATGTCCTCTCAAAGTTAACTAAGAACAGGCCCACGTCTTCCCCGACTTTAAACGGCTGCAGGAGCTTCTTCATTTGATACGACTCGGTCTCACTTGCTCGTACCGGAGCCCCAACTCTACTGTTCTGCGAGTTTAATCGCTGTTGTTCAATTTCGAGCTCTAGCCTTCTCAGCGCTCGCTCTTCTGTCGCAGCAGTCTGCGCTCGTTCCTCTCTCGCTGCAGTCTGCGCTCGTTCTTCTCTAGCTGCAGCTTGCGCTCGTTCCTCTCTCGCCGCAGCCTGTGCTTGTTCCTCTCTCGCTGCAGCCTGCTCCTGCTCTCGTTCTCGTTCCTCTCTAGCTGCAGCTTCGCTCTTAGCGTTCTGAAGCAGTTCCCACGCAATTTTAATTTCCTCTGCTTCCGCGCTCTCTGAAATCGCTTTACTGATCTCAGATTTCTTCATCTTTTGCTCCACCTCCACACCCAATTCTTCACATAAACAGAATAAATCTGCTCTCAGTAACCTCATTAGATCCATGATCGCTGCTTTTTAGCTTTGGCTTTGTTCTAAAACTTGTCGCGAGGTTGTACCAAAACCTAGCGCACGAGTCAAACACTAAGGATTCCCAGCAGTTCAAAATTAATTACCCATAATCTGAAGCCTGGCGAATCTCAAAGCAAAGTCCAAACGCTCACCCACAGATGTAGCACGATGTCGCATGGTCCGATTCCAACCCGTTGTTCGAGGCGGGGTTTAAGCCGCACGTCCGGAGGCTTCCTGGCTCGTGACGACGACCATTCCCCGAAGTGAAGAACCCAGGGGTCCAGTGGAGGTGGGAGAACTGGTAACGTAACGAACGGTTTAATTACATGGTTGCGATACAGTCGTCTAATCCGAGATAACAACGGAGCAGCCTCACTTTCCGCCTTATATAGGGTCCGTTTTCTCCCTCACTCCCCGCCAGGGCAGCAGGTGCGAGTAGCAAACCACTGCCAGGTGCGTTGCAGCAAAGTCCGCCGCGTCGTATTCAGAAGTGCGTCGTAGCCATGGTTCTCCGCAGTTAGGCCATGCCTCTCTCCCCTTCCGGAGCGCACAAACCCACACGCACACACACACACGTCCCGTTGACGTCACGGACGCGTTGAGACTCGTTTTGGGCAGGCTCCGACGGGTGGGCGACAGTCCTGAACATATCGTGACTCGTTTCCGCAGCGTTGAAACTCGGAAGAAGGTTGCCGAAGGTTCCATTCTTAACACCCCCCCTTCCCATCCCCCATCCCCCCCCCCCCGATCCGCGGCCGGGAGTCAAGACGCTGCGTACTCCGCTGCCGAGTCAATCCAAGAGAATCCAAGAGGGAGGGGCGGGGCTTAGTTCTCCCGCACGCGGGTCGAAAGAGCGGGACTTTCAAATGTGGAGAGGTTGTGACTCCGACTAAATTAGTCCTGTGGCGTAAATATTGCTAAAAAAATTTTTGTTTTCGCGGAAGATTTGTTTTGTGACATGCTTGTCCCAATTAGGCTGTTTAAAAAACACTTTTTTTTCTTTGCAGTTACCCTTTAAAGCCATTCAGAGCCAATGTCACGTTCTACCGTTCCAAATTACTCGGGTGCAGCGCCTTGTAGGCTAGCCCATACGCAACCTTTACAACATTACATTAACAACATTATAGAATTGCTGAGAGCAATTCGGAACAGAAAAAGTGGGACGCATGTGTCCCACTGTCCTATGAAGGGTTAAAAACAAAAGAGCGTTGGCCCTGTCCTCCACTTCCAGTTCTTTGTCCGACATGTCATCAAGCAAGGCACACACAAGCTTCAGTGTTGCACTCATGCGACCGGGCTGCTGGGGTCCTCGATTCTTGTAGTAGCTCTAGACACTGTCCAAGAGTTGAGTCAACACGTGGAAGTCTTGAACACGCTTTGGAATTTCCAGCGGTTCACCAGAAACAAGTGCCGCACACTTCCAGAACACACGCACGGACAAGTCTGATGACAGTCACTGACACGCGAAGTTCCAGAACTTGCACTGTGGGCTCTGAGAAAATATGAAGCAGTTGTCAGTACTCGCCATTGACCAGAACTTTTAGTGCTGCAAGCATTCCAAGCGAGACGTGGCATCGTCTAATGTTTGCAGCTTGTTGTCTTTCTCCTCTTCATTGTAGGAAAGTGCTGACTGCTTAATCGCTTCCTGCAGCTTTGCGTACATGAGGCTCCTCTCACAGCTGTTGCGTATTTGAGAGGTTGCTTGAACAGCCATCATGGCACAGCGTTATGCATAATCCATGTGAGGTCCATGGGAACCTCAATGGTACATACGTCGGCATCGGTGTACTTTGTTGTTCTACGGAGATGCTCGGGCTTGAAATGACGCTCATACACCTGCGCATAGCAGCCATACCAGTCCCATTCAATTAAACAGACAACCATGCCACAGGTATGCACGGGGGCGATGTAGCGCTATCGAGCTTTGTTGCCGAAAACCAGTATTTTACCTTGGGATCCTTTAACTGATCAATGTCGACGTCGTTGCATCGCACAGCTCACTGCCATTGGGCTCTTCATTCTGGGTCACTTGGGAACAAAAACAAACATTCGGCCCCTTGTCATAATTCCCTTTGCAATTTGGTACACTGCAACGATTCATTCTTTCGCGCGGACTGCATGCATCGGCCAGAGTCGGCACAGACGGTAAAAATGGCTGTGACTTCCTGAACTGATATGGATATAGTGGCTTAACCCTTTGTATTGGGCGATCACAGTTTTAAAAAAAAACTGAATCTTGCCAACAAATAAGTTTGATTGTCATGGCCTCCCACCCTCCTCACAGTTTTCCCCTACCAGTCCTCCAATCTTCGCTTTGTGATTTTAACCACCCTGAGGACGCAGGCATCGTCCTGCTGCCCGTGCTGGCTCCCGTACTCCCTGCATGGATGATAACCATTCCTGTTCCTGATTGACATACTCTGTCATCTCTCTCTGCCCCAGCCATCGTTTCTCTCAGTTGAGCCCGGGGTTTAGTCACAAAGCAGACCCGCTTGTTGTAGTCGATTGCCTTTTGTACTCTTCTGGATATGGATACGGATTTGAGGCTAACCCCTTTAGGCCCGTTTACACTTGCGACAGTCGCTGGAGTGACCAGCGACTAGCGACTGGTTTTTGGTCGCGGAGCGACCAAAACAGGTTTCTACCGACCGGTTTTGGGCAGTCGCTCCCGGACCGATTTTTCAAGTCGCAAAAACGAGTCGCCGGACGGCGGAGCCAATCAGTCTCGTCGGAAGTGATGCGTGCGTTTGTTTACATCCGGCATTGCTTCCCGCAAAAAATAGCGATGCGCGCACGGCGGCGGTGACTGGCATGGTGTTTTCTGCGGAAGCTCTTATTAATGCTGTCAAAGACTATTCGTTTTTTTTTACAGTAAGCGGCACCCCGACCACAAGAATCGGGACAAAAAGTTGCAGGCCTGGAACGAGATCGGCGACATTTTCAGCATGGCAGGTACGTGCAATATCACGGTTGAGGGAGCGCACGTTTAGCCGATGTTTAACCTTCCGAAGCACCATTAAGTTTTTTGTTTTTTCCTGCCGGTGCCTTTGATCATAAAAACCGTTCAGCCGGCTCGGGAAGGTGTTGATTATTACCCGTTAAGTTGGCAGCGAGCCTGACGACTCGTCGGTCGCTCAATCAGGTGTGAACACTGGTGGTCGCCAGTCGCTCCAGCGACTCTCCCAAGTCGCAAGTGTGAACGGACCCTTTGTATCGGGGGATCCCAGCTTTCTGGATCTAGACAATTTATTTGTTATTTTCTTCTTGGTTTCTCTTCCACCAGTGGTCCAGTCTTCTTTTTGTCCACTCCACCACTGGCATAGGCTGCAAGCCCCTGCCCAGAGTGCTGTCGACGCTGTCGTTCCTTCTCTTGTTGCTCTCCTCGTCGATTTCCTGGAAGCCCAACCCCAACGCCATTGCCATGTCTTTGCTGCACGGCACTTTTGGCTGCAGGCCCACGCACTCCAGGATGACATGCTGTAGCACTTCTTTGGCCTCTTGTGTGCACAGGGTGCATCGCACGTTGGTGTCCGTGTACTTTGCCCGAACTACGTGCGTTTGCAGTAGTGATGGGCCAAACTTTTGCCTAATCAAAAGTTTGGCGCCGAGCCGAACTTTTTAAAAGATTCGGCAAAGATTCGGCAAAAATACATTGTTACCAGTCTTAACGTTGATATTTAATTTTTTTTTTCCGGCGAAAGAAGGTTTTATTTTCTTTTCTTAACTTAAATGCAACATGTAATGCATATTGACACAGTTATTACTAAAAAGGTGATATTCTACAAGATAATTGTATTGGTGTCGTTTTTCTGTGTGTTTACTGGCAATTTTAGTGACTCCTTGCAGAAGTGGCGTGACAACGAGGTTGGGTAGAAGCGAGCTGTGGCGCAGTCACGAATCACGCTACGAGAGTTTCGGTTTTGAGGCATCATCAGCGCAAGCCTGCATGTGTGTGTACACTGTTAAAATGAAGGTAATAACGCTGCGTTCTTGCTTTCTCTGGGAGTCACCGTTTTGTGTGCTAAAACGGATGCAACGGTTGGTGAGCCTTCACCAGAAGAGATAATAATAATATTGTAAATATGCATGTTCTCCGATTTGAGTCACTTGACGTCAGCTTTGCATGAAAGTGTGCATCCCATATTCGCAACGTCTCGTTTTTAACCTTTAAAATGCCAATTTATGGTGTTAGGACACACACATACGTTTAGGAAGATAGGGAGAGTTAGGAATGTCGGATGTGCAACGTTGAGCAGTATAGTTCTGTGTTTAGTTTTCTGCAGATACATGAACATAGCGAAATAACACTAATTGAAAAAGCAATATTATTTTGTTTTGGCACACACTACTTTTGATCCGAAAACAGAATTGTTATAATTGCGAGGAGTGCTTTAAAGTAATTGTCGGCCAATGTTTCAACTACCTCGTTGCATCACTGGAAAGGTCAAATGAAAATCACGTTATCCGGCCAGAATGTACCGCATCATTTGTCACTTGCGCAGTGGACTGCGTAAATTACTGGTCGATCTTCTATTCTTGAGGCAGAAAATATTGAAGAGAACCACATTCGCTCACAAACGCACAGTTACCGTGTTGCCTACTCCACACCTCGCCGTAACCGCTGGTTGTACTACACTGCACAATGGTAACCGCACGACTGCACGGCGTCCATTTGCGATTTATGGCTCCGTTCGCGTTCTCGCGCGTGCGCAGACATTTGCCGAATTTTCGCCGAATCTTTGCCGAACTGTCTTTCAAAAGTTCGGCATTTGCCGAACTTTGCCGAATCTGAAGTTGGGCAGATTCGGTCTATCACTAGTTTCCAGCATGCCTCCTCGGGTGTCAAACAGAAGTCCATTGCCCCTTCCGTTGTCCATAAATTCGATCTTTCTCAAGCTGTTTCTCCCTGGTGTACAAGGCAAGTGCCGGCTTCTGTCTCACTTTCTCCGCCTACCATTCAGTCTCGGTCTCGGTGACTCGGTCGGATGTTTTCCATTTGTTATGGAGCCGGGTAGAGGAGACTGCTGCTTATGTTATACCTGAGGGCCAGCTGGCGTGTCCGTCGCATCCACCTCCTAGTCGAGAGGCTTTTGAGGTGGATGTATTTGAAGGCCTGTCTTGCCCACCGTCCTTCCTGCATTTGGCAGAGGCGTCATTCGAAGCGCAGCTTGGACCGGGCCTCTCTGGCCCGGTCCAAGCTGTTCCCTTGCACTGCTTCGTTAGGTGTTCCTCGGCTGGCTCCAACTGCCGCCTGTCCCACTTCCAGTGATGTGATTGCAGCGCCAATTGCACCAAACTGCGCCAAGGGGCTAACCCTGCTACATTTTGCCAAAGGATGTGTCTACAGTGCCGTCCGACGGCACTCCAATCGCGCCTACAAGTGCCGTCCGAGTCGGACGGCGCGGGTATCACTGGGGAGCGTGTTAAGCACCCCCCCCCCCCTGCCTGCGTTCTGCTAATTACAAAACTATTGACCCATTTGGCCCCGCCGTACACGCCGCTTCGCGGCGTCCAGCCGGCAAACCAAGCCCTGCTGTACCCCATGCACCTCCGGAAACGAAGTACCACCATTTCGTTCAGCGAAATTTCGGCGACAACATACATTTGTTCTGTGTTAATCGTAAAAAAATACATGTAAATATCGCGTTCGAGAAAACAAAACACAAAAAGTAAGCTCGCACTGGGGACCGAACCCGGGATCGCTTGCTTATGAGACAGACATCTTACCACTAAGCTACAGTCCGCTTCGAAAAACTCGTTTTGAGAACTCCTTTTGTATGATACTTTCTGACGGCACTTAAACGCTCTACAAGAGTGCCGTCGGACGGTACTCTAGACACTACGTTTGCCAAAATATGGATAATATGCGCCAATCCTGCGCCAAAAAACTAATTTCGGTCGCCTTTGAAAATTGAGCATGCTTGTGTTATGTGGCGCAAGCGGCCGCCCGACACAAGTCTTGCATGGTTTTCCTGCCGACTCGTGTGTCGCGCTCTCGTCGTCTCGTTTTTCTCGTCCTGCTTCTTTTTTTAAAATATTTTCAACGATAGACACGGGCGTGTGCCGACGCTCCGACGCTAGCGTGCCGGGTTCCAGCCATGCCGTCATGCTGTGATGCGAAACTACGTTTTTGTGTGGCGGGAGTTATTTTGTGGGCTGAAGCACTTGCTCCTGAAAGCAATGGCCGTGGGAAAACAATATTTGGTCCCTGCCTTTCAGTCACCGTGGTCACGCGACGTCGGGTGTTGCCGTCCCCACGTCACTGCAGATATGGCGCTTTCTAAAATGAAACTAAGTACCGCCGCATGTTCATCAACATTCTTGTTCTTGTTTAAATCATACGTTACTACAAAAATCCCTCTTTAACTCAAAGGCAGCTGTGTCGAAGTATTGATTACCTAGGTTTCTCTCGGTGGGCTTTAAGAGAAGTGAGCTAAAGCAAAGATAGCAATACCTGCACGCTGAACAAGCACAGCACAGTTGTTTGTCTCGAGTTCAGTCGTTGCGCAAAGCGCTCCAAGAACTTTTCGACCCTGGCTCGCGATATCTTGCATTGATGGGCCCAGGTTATTATTTTTATTTTTGTGTGTTTAGCTTGTACCTTGTTTGCGGGTCTGGCAAGCACGCGCCGCAGGACTGTTTTTTCTCATAAGCTCGACAGTTACATTTTGCAAACAATTTTGGGATTCAGTTGGCGACGGAGCGGAGTAGCATGATTTTGGTTTCGATCGAACAGCCGTGGTCTCCGGTCGCGCGACGAGGTACGTGCAACTGCAAGCCTGCCGAAATTGCCCTCACGTGCCTGCGAACATGATTGCACGATAGGCACTAGCCGGGACGCTTGCAATTCATTGTTTTACGTTTGCTTACTTTTGACGAAAATCTGGCACGTTAGGAACCAGTAAAATGGCGGCAAGCGGTTTTTCGGAATTGTTCGGCAATGCTTACAGCACTGCACACTTGTGGGATGTCTCAGCAGTAAAAACACAAACAGCGAGTTGCGTCACAACACGTCACATCAGAACTTAACCACAACACAAAGTGCCCTTCGTTTTTACTGCACTTAACATGAATATCTTTTCTAAGAATATCTGCTCCAAAAGCCACTTTTGCTGCTCCGAAACGCCATCTTGGCTGCTCAAAAAGCCAGTTTTGCTGCTCCAAATCACTGTTTTGGTTGCTCTAAAGGTCACATTTGCTGCTCCAAAACACTGTTTTGGCTGCTCCGAAAGGTGCTGCAAAATGGCTTAGGCCAATCACATCACTGCACTTCTCTCTGGCGCACCTCTAGGCACTCACGCGTGCGGGACGACAGGCACAGAACTCTATTTCCAAAGGTGAGACCCGGCACTGCCACCATCTTCCACACCACCCGGGGAGCAGGAGGTCCAAGGATCAATATTCCCTTGGACCTCCTGCTCTTAGCCTGGAGCCTGGTCTCATGGTCTTCGAGGTAGTTTGGGCCCTCCTGGATGTAGATCCCAGGTAGTACTTGTATTGTGCTACCCACGGTACTTGTTCTCCCTGGATTCTCAGGTCTTCTGCCTCGGCGTCTCCTCTGTCCCCGAAGCCTAGCAATGCTGGCTTCTTAGCACTGAAACTCGGCCCCAGTGCCGCCCCCATTGTGTTGCACTCGCTCATAAGGGCCTGCAGGCCCTCCAGGGAGTCAGCCATCAGAACGATATCGTCGGCATAGTTTAGCCCAGGGATTGTTCCTCCCCCACTGGTTCCTTTCTCCGTATATTCCAGGGTGAAGCCCTCAGCACAGTCGTGCAATCTCTTTTCGAAGCCTGCTATGTAGAGCATAAACAGCAATGTCGACAGTGGGCAGCCCTGTCTCATACCCTTGGTGATGGCTACTGGACGAGTCATCTCTTCTGTCCACTGTGCAACCACAGTCGTCTCCCTGTAGATTTCCTTCAGCAGGTTGATCCACTCCCCTCCGAGCCCCCGCTTTCTCATGGTCAACTGAGTCGTATGCCCTGCTGATGTCGAGGAAACAGAGGTACAGTGGATGCCCCTCGCTCTGAGCGATCTCTATGGCCTGCTTCAGTACGAATATGTTGTCTTCAAGGCGTCTCCCCCATCGTAAACCGTTCTGTAGTTCCCCCAGGACACCTTCTGCCTCTGCCCCTGTCTGCAGTCGGTCTCGGTCTACCTGCGAGAACACGCGGTCAGGCATGTATCCAGGGGGGAGGCCCATGGGGCCCGGGCCCCCCTTGAAATCTTCCATTTTGCTGGGACCTCCTCTCCCCCCTCCCCCTCATACAGCATTTTGTCATGGGCGCCCCCCCCCCCCCCCCCCCCGAAACAAAATCCTGGCTACGTGCCTGCACGCGGTAGAGTATTGAAGTGATAGCTATGGGGTGATAGTTTCTGAGTGTTGACTTTGCCCTTTTCTCTTGTAGATGAGTTGGAGTCTTGATGTTTGTCACTCCTCCGCCACCCGTCCCTCCCTCAGGATCTGGTTGAGGATCTCACGCAGTAGTGATCTCGTTTCTGGCCCTAGTTCCTTCACCAGCCTCATCGGGATACCGTCCATTCCAGCGGCTCTGGTTCCTCCCATCCTTTTGACTGTTCTCTTTAACTCCCTCTCCGTGATTTCCACTCTGCTCGGTTGCTCCTGCAGTTCGTCCTCACTGTCCATCTGTCGGCTGTCTCCCGCGAACATGTTCCTAATCCACTTCTCAATGTACTGGTTGGTTTCTCCAAGATCCAGCTCTTCTTCCATCGTGTCGTTCCTGATTACCGCATCCTCCCTGGGTTGGCCTGTTTGGCCCTGTACATGTCGTTAGAGCTTCAGCGGGGCCTCACGTCCTGCCTCCCTCAGTTGTTCTATGAATCTCTTATCTACCTTGTCCATCTTGCTTTGAATCAGAGCTGTCACCTCTATGTTTCTTCTCTTATATTCCCCCCACTCTTTTGAATCTTTCTGTAGGGGTGCTTTTTTCTCCTCTCGTTTCTTGATGGTCTCACGCCGAGTTCTGTTTGCCAGTTGCCTTCTTGTAATGGCCTCCCTCACCTCCACATCCCACCATCGTTTTCTCCTCTTCTTCCACCGTGTCAGTCTTTTCAGTTTTTCCAGGTGATCATTCCACCACCGCATGACGTCCTTGTACATCTCCACTTGCCCTGTTTCCACCTCCAGTTTCTGTGCAATGGTTTTTGCTTCCGCTCACGTTATGTGGTATGGTTTCATAGGTTCACCGTCCCTCTTTTTCATTGGCTTTCCTCTGAAAGTTAGCAACAATCTATTGTGATCACTTCCCAAGCTTTTGTCGCCTTCCTCGTCTATCTCCATGTAGGTCAGTTTTTTCGTATAATTCCGGGGACACCAGCCAATAATCAATTGTAGAGCTCATACCTCTGGCCGTCCATGTCGTCTTCCCTATGCATTTGTCCTGTGTGTTGACGATTACCATGTCCGACTGTTCTGCCATGTCCTGCAGCAGCTTTCCATTACCATCTGTTCCCCTATCGAACTCCTCTAGATGTGTGTTGAAGTCAGCTACCATATGGTAGGTCTCCCAATGTTGTGATAGTCTTTTTCAATGCTCTTGATCAGCTCGATGTTTGTCTCCCTGCTGTCTGCCCCCGTCCACAAGTAAACAACTGCCACTGCCAGCATTCTCCCCACCAGTATCCCTGCCAACCACATCTGCTCCCGCACTCTGGACTTTGTCTCTGCCAGCCTGGCCCACGACAGCATCCTACCCCCCTCCCCTCCTCTCACTGCCCTCTCTGTTTACTTCATCCCAAAATAGCACTTCACACTCAGGGGGTCTTTCTTCATCCCTGAGGTGGGTCTCTGTAACTGAGAAAATTCCGATCTTATCGTCTTGCAACATCTGAAAGGTCTCTTCCCATTTTCCCGCTCTTCTTCCTCCCTGCAGGTTTAAAAAGGCAATGTTCACTTCTGTCTTTTTCTTTTTTGGTCGTCTGTTTCTCCTTGTTTCCTGGCCTGGTGCCTTTTTGTGTTTTCCCTCTACTTCCAGTTTTGCCAGATCGCAAAATCTGACATAGCCCAAACGCGTAAATATTGTAGCCCAAAAGCCGCCAAGCATGCACTCAGCTGAATATTTGTAGCCATAATGTAGCCACGTTTTTTTTTAAAGAAAATCATGCACTCCTGGCGTTATGTTACTATTGGTTTTTTATTGCAGAGCATTCACATTTCAGCCCATTTCTCGTACATTACAGCACTGTTAAACTTCTTCACAAATCTATCATCGGGTCTAAAGTCAATGCAGCACCCATGCCGGTCCTTTAGGCTAAATTGCACATGCAAGGTCATCTCCAGAGTATGAGTGGTCATTTTGTTTTGTTGATCAGTCTTGGTTAGGATAACTTGACTGAATACCCTCTCTACGACAGCATTTGAGACGGGCAAGCTCGACAGTGACAGGACCATTTTCGATAGATTGGGAGGAAGCACTTCATCGGCGCTGTTTGTGGTCTTTGCAACGGTTCGCCAAAATTAGCACTGATTTTCAGTGACACTGATAGACAGCAGTTGAGCCTGCTAAATGCCATACTCTTTCTCAATGTTTGATATGTCACATGGTGCCTTTACGGAGGAGAGCACTCTCAAAATGTCGCCAAACAGCATGTTCCAAACACAAGTCGGACTCAGGAATTTATAATTCCGAAATAAATCTAGGCTCTCGGGCAACCTCTTTAGCAACGCCTTAACACAGGCTACCAGGTACATGCGACAGCAGTCCAGCGTTTTGTCCTTTTCGTCTTCTGAAAGAGAGCTCTTGTGCAGTGTATCCAAAAAGACTGTACCAAGCGCATAGGCACGAACATGAAGCAGATGATGCTCCCATTCCGCAGTAGGGAACGCATATCGTTGAGAAATTAGAAAGCATTGAATGGACGTGAAGATCTAAGTCTTCAAAAAGCTTTGCCGGATCCGGGTTCTCATACTGGAGGAGCCTATTCGGTCAAATTCCATGACGATGGGCTTGACAAACAGCATGTAAAGATAGTTATGTTCATCTTGATACATCTCGTGCAAAAAGATTGCGGTGTAACATCGCTTCGCGGATTGCGCTATCTGGAAGTGCAGTTTAAGTTCGCTCCACTGATCGAGAACTCAACTCACAGCGGCAACAACACGCGGCCACCTCGTATTTGAAATACCGAGTAGCTTGAGTGGGTTTTCATTGTTGATTGCAAAATACATCAACCGGTACTGTTTCTTGCGCTTGGGGGATCACGAAAACCAATTGTAGCTCTCGCGTACAAGGAACTCAATGTTTGCAGGAAGAGCATTTGTTGCTTCGCTACAGGCCAAGTGTAGTGAGTGGCAGGTGCACTTGGGAAGAATTAGGTCGGGATTATCCTCTTTCAGCGAGGAGTATAACGAATGATGCCTGTCGCACATTACACTAGCCCCGTCCGTCCCATTACCGACACAGTTCGATACACTTAAATTGCATGACTCGAGGAAGGACTTGAGGACTGAGAACAGTCCACTAGTAGAGGCAAGGAGTCCTAAAACTCTGTCATGAAATCATCCACTCTCTTAGAAAAATAGTGTACAACACTGGCAAGCTCTTGTACATGACCTGTCGGTGCTCTCATCCAGGATGAGTGAGTAAGGCTGTTGCCCAATATCTTCAAGACGCATTTCCCGGAACGTGGAGCCCAGGACTTTGCAAACTAAAGCCGTGCATTTTGTGCATCCCAGATGGGACGGAAGAAACAGGAAAGAAGAGACACTTCAGCTAAGATGGAACGGGGTCAGTCCACCAAAAATGTGGCCTAGAAAGGGACTGTTTTGAAACAAGGTAATATGATCAACCCATTGAATGTGGCTATTTCCAATCGTTCTACTTCCTTGCTAGATAAAGGAACGAAGTTCTGCCTGAATGTCGAGCCGTCTAGGTTAGATATTATTTCGAGCATCCATTCCATTGCTTTACAAGTCGCACCAACCGAAAGACAAAGTTTCATAGACAAGGCAGTTAGGACAGTGTCGATGTTAGCGGGTGTGAGCAGTGAACTAGACAGAAGAATTTCAAATGGGTCACAAACCTCAAGAAGGAGTTGGCAGATAAAGAAATAACCCTGTTGCAGACTGACAAGTCCGGTAGGTTTGCCCTGCTGCCACTTTCAGATTTTAAGAACTAGACTAGGACCATAATTGAAAGTCTTTTTCGTCCGTGTACTGTGAACCTAAAACATAAAAAAGAAAGTTGTGGTTGCAGTGTCTTTTCTTAATGCCGAGGGAGACAACCAGGTAACGAACCAAACTGATTAACTTTATTTCACATAACTTGAGCCTTGTGCGTCTGTCTTCTACGCACCGTCATCCCTCTCTGCCCCGTGTCGCCCCCTGCCTTTAAGGCTCTTCACCAACGCATACCGGAGAGCGGGGATGTGGCGCCATCTGGTTTACTTTTTCGACACCACATTTCCTCTCTTGCTTTTAAAAGAGAAACTTCTCAGTGAAACTCCACTGCATAGTCCTTCAACTGGGGTGGCATCGCGTTCTTGGTTAATCGGACTGGCAGCTGTTTCGTGGTGCTTGAAGGGTTGCTTCAAGCGGACGAATAGAGTCGCCAGGAGCATCCGTGTCTCTGTGTCGATCGTCTTGATTTGTGGGTGTAGAGTCTCTAATTGCATTGTCAAAGTCATTGTCAGTTGTGACTTCACACGTCTTCTCAATTGTTGCGTCGGTGGGGGAAACATACTTGTCACGAAGTCACATACTGTTTATTAACTGATTAGGTTACATGTTGAGCCTGAACCTCATGGCGGTTGCATGGAACGAAGAAGAAGAATGGCGCGGCGTGCGCGGGAAGTCCACCGGAAGACGCTGGCCTCCTGGTGGTCAAAAACACATATGCAGCATCAATCTTCTTGAAGAACGATGAGTTCCGAGTTCTCTTGCCACCTCTTGTCGCATTTATAGCTGTCCCTTGTACACGTGTTACCGCATAAGGATCTGGGTCATATTGCGACTTGTGTGTTAGAGTCACAGGCCGTTTCAGTAGCACATAATCTCCCTTTTGAAGGTTATGAGGCACAGCGTGGCGTTTCTAGTCGGCATAGTTTCATCTGTGCTTTCTTGAGCTGATCTCTTTCTCTCACTTGGACATCATTCCTTGTGGCGGTGACTTCAGGTAGCTTCGTTTTCATTTTCCGCTCGTAGAGTAGTTCTGCTGGAGAGAGACCCCAATTAAAAATTCTCATTAGGTTCCAATTGGAATTTTCTCATTGGTACCAGTTAGGTTTTCGGACAACCAATTGGTCACTGCCAATGGGAACCAGTGGGAACCAACGGAAACCATTTGTAACCCATCCAGGTTCCAAAGCAGAGCGCAGGTTTGTCTGCTTCTATTGCAGAGGTTGTGATGACGTCAGAAAGATGCTGAGCTCTGATTGAGGGATAGTGGGTAAACCTCAAACCAAGCTGCCTCAGGGTCTACCCGCTAGAATCGGAGCTTGGCGTTCGGATGTCACCACAACCCCTTTAAAAAAAAGCAGACAAACTTGCGCTCCGCATAGGAAAAACAATTCCAATTGGAGAGATCCATTGGCCAGTGTGCTTCCAGTTGGAACCCACTAACACCAATTGGTTCCAACTAAAACCAGTCAACATTCCAATTGGATCTAATGGAAATTTTTAGCTGGGACCTGTTGCCCCTTGTGGTGTCGCCCTGTAGTTTAGCAGGTACTCCTGCAGTTCAGTTTCCCACCTTTTCCCCTCTACTGTCGGTGCCTTGACAGTCTTCTTGATGTTTCTGACGAATCTTCCCGCTTCTCCGTTGGCCTGTGGCCACAGCGTTGTCACCCTATGGTGTTTGATTCTGTTTTCAGCCATGAACTTTGCAAAATCTTGACTGAAGAACGGCGGTCCATTGTCAGTCTTGATGCTCAGCGGCAGGCCGTGAACGGAAAACATTTCTTGCATTTTTGACGCTACTCCTTCAGTATTCAGAGGGGACAGTGTCATCACCAGAGGAGACCGTGAGTATTCATCCACTACAACCAGGAGATACTTTCCTCCTTGAAAGGGACCTGCAAAGTTTGCTGCCAACGCCTGCCAAGGACCAGCGGGAAGATCCGTCATTTTGAGGGGTGGTGGCTTCTCTTTCGACACTGTGCTCTGACAGGCTCGGCAGTTCTTCACCATGGATTCTACTTTCTTATCCAATCCAGAGAACCAGTTTTTCTCTCGAATGAGCTACTTCGTCTTCACGACACCTGTGAGCGATTTCTATCGCTTTCAGTTGTAGAGCCTCTGGGAGTATTAGCCTCGTGCCTCTCAGGATGACATCATTATCAGTGACAGTGAGCTCTTGACGGATGTGAACAAAAAGCCTTAATCTCTCTTCTCCCCACATCTTGTCCGACACCCTCTTATTCTGTTCTAGGACGGCGCTCTTTAGTTCTGCATGAGTGGGTCTCCATCACAGGCCCTCTCCACCTCCTTCATTGTCATCGCTTTTGGCACAGCCGCGGTGCACACGTAGCAAACATATTCTTGAGTGGCTCTGCTTTCTTTGTACTCCAAGTCAGAATCTCGGACGTGTCTTGACAAGTAGTCTGTGGGGTTGTCCTTTCCAGGGATGTGTTCTACCTTGTAGCTGTACTACTGCAGTCTCAGATTCAGACATTCCAACCTGGCTGACAGCTGGGCTTGGTGCTCTGTATTGATTGTAAAAACTCCGCCTGCTAGGTACACCCTGAAATGTTCCACTGCTGATACTATTGCCAACATCTCTTTGTCGATCTGGCGATATCGTTGTTCTGTCGGCGTCAGTGCTCGGCTATAGTAGGCCAGGATGCTGGACTTTCCGTTTCTTGATTCTTGAGTAAGCATGGCACCCAGTCTTGGACCAGCATCTGTGATGAGATGTGTCTCTGATGTCATGATAGTAGTCGAGCGAATGTCTGGCAGCCATTTCTATCTTGATCTTGTCTAGAGCCTCTTGGTGCTCTTTGGTTCATTTGAAGACGTTCTTGGCATGAGTCAGCGCTCTAAGAGGTTCGGCCATTTGCGCTAGTCTTGGGATGAACCTTCTGCTGTAGTTTATCATACCTAATAGGCTTCGGACCTCAGATGGATTGTTCGGCGGGGCCATCCGAGTGACTGCCTCTACCTTGGCTGGGTCCACAGTGATGCCCAATGCTGAGAACACGTGTCCAAAGAACTTGAGAGTGCTTGCACCGATTACACACTTCTTTCCATTCAGGGTCAGTCCGGCAACCTGGAGGGCCTTTAGAACCAGGTGAAGTCTCTTCTACCATTCGCTCTGACACCAAAATGTCATCACTGATGTTGATCATGCCCTCTTCATCGGGAAGAACTTGTCGAACGATGTCTTGAAAGATTTCTGCTGCAGAGTTTACTGCGGAGGGAAGTCAACGTGGTTATCTGCCTTGATGGTTCATCGAGCTCCAACTGATGGTGGCCCTCATTCAGGTCAAGTGTTGTGAAGTACTTGGCTTCATTCAGGATACCAATGACATCTTCGACCGTAGGCATGACACGCCTCTCTTGTTCTATAGCAACGTTGGGCTCTCTCATGTCCTTTGCACATCCTCACCGCTTGGGAGTTGTTCTGCTTCGATACTACCACAATAGGGGAATCCAAGGGGTCGGACCTTTGACTGGCTCAATGATGTCCAGTTCTTCTAGTCTCTTTAACCCGTCTTCTACTCCTTTTTGCATCTTAAATGGAATTCTTCTGTGTGGGCGAGCGACTTGTTTGGCATCTTTCTTTATCTGGAGCTTGACCTGGAAATTCTTTAGTTTTCCCAATCCAGCTAAGTGAATGGGAAACTCCTTGACAGGATCAACTTGGGACATTTCTTCAATGCTATTCAGCATGTGAATGAGACCCAAACTTGTTGCTGTCTGGTAGCTCAGAAGGGATGCATGATGCCCCTTGATGACGTATACACTCGTGTGGGTGGTGTTCTTTCGAGCTTTCATCTTGGCTTCAAACACCCCAACCACTGGAAGAGGTTGCTTCATTCCATAGGGCACTAGGCGAATGTCGGTCTTTTTTATAGGTGCTTTAAAGGGGCGGTGCAATGGTTTCAATGTTGAAAGAATTGCCAGTTTGCATTTTTTATATTGTTTATCCAAGCCCAAGTGACCAAAAGCACCTCACCTTTCCCCGAAAAACTGCTATTCTGCTGCGTAATCGCAAGGCGAAAAACGAATTATTTGCCGATCTGCAGCCGCCTGTGGTGGCGACGGGAACTAAAATGACAGCGTCTCTGGGGGTACGCGGAAGTCAACAAACCCTGTCCCCCTCCGTTGCTACACTCGCAGTCAGCCCCGTGGCGATCCGTCCTTTGTGTCCATCGCGCGCCGCGACCTTCGACGAGGCTAATCCTTTGAAAGTCGACAATCGCGGAGGAAGCGGCTGGGGTCTCTGAAGAGAGGGCCCAAGGGGAAACCACGTGAACCCCCAGAGTACGTCACTCGAAAGTCGGCGTGGAGAGTTGAGGCACTTCGACCTTCGATTTGTTTCATTTTTTTTTTTTTTAATAAGAACTTGCGCTCGCAAGAAAATGCGGTTTTCGGTTTTTCGTTTCATATGTGACGCAGATTAATTTCCGCAGTTAATTGGCCAAAGTCTGAAAATCGTTGCACTGCCCCTTTAAGCTTGTTTCTCCAAGTTGTTTCTCCCATTACGTCAACTCCAACTCCTGAGTCCACGTAGACTTCAATCTCGACTCCTTCTATTTCTACAGTCACACTGCAGATCTTGGAGTGTTTCTGCTGCACGTAGTACCGTTTTTGAGAAGCGTCTTCGCTCCGAGTTGTTTTCAGTTCTTGAACCGTTCTGACTTGCTCTTGTTTCTGCGTTCTGCACATCTTGGCAAAGTGGTTTCTCTTGTTGCAATAGACCCCTTGCAGAAAACCCGGCAACAGTGTTTCGGCATGGTAACCATGGCAACAGCGAGGCGGTCAGCAGCTGTGTGCCATGGTGAAGGAAAGCAGGTCGCAACCGAGCTTTAGGCGCTTCATGTGTTGTATTAAGGACAGTTTACGCGCTCCAGAATATCAGTGAAGATGCCAACACAGTGCTGTGTCCCGGTCTGCACGCAGTATGGATACACTGACAAATTCGGACGGAAGGTAGTACTTATATATACCTATCGGACCGTCCGCTGCCGTGAACGTTTGGCTAACCTCACGAATTCACATGCGTTTGCTTAATGAAGTTAATATATTGGCTCTGCATTATACTGCTTTGCGTTTCCTTTACTATTGCTGTTAGACAGACATACGTTTGACGCGGATAAACGAGCCTCGGTTTCACCCGGCGCATCCGTTGTCTTTTGGCCGTCCTCAATTTTCCGTGCAGTTGCTTCAAACACTACGTTGTTATTTCATTGCACATTTATTTGGTGCATGCTCGGGAGACAGATACCGTTGGCGTGGCTAAACGAGCAGTTGAATTCCCGTATCGGTCCTGCGAACGTTTTCTACACTTTACCAAAATACACGTAAAAATGAAAAGAAAACCTTTGGCATGCAAACACGTTTTTTTTTTAAATCTTTTTATGTTACTGGGGCACCTTCCATGCAGAATTGGGACAGCACCGCATTAAGTTCCCCTTGAGAGCATCTTTTTTATGCAAGTTTAGTGGGAACTTGCAGAGACATCATGGTCAGAGCTCTTTGTTTTCAGGTTTCGTACTCAGCAAGCTACCTAGCAAGGTTATTTTCCCAGCCGGCGGCGGGAAACAGAGCCGTGTTACTTCACCTGCCATGCCTCATTTTCACGCAGAGCCAGCGGGCCGAAGAAAAAACATTCCTTCACCATGGAGAGCGCGCACACTGTTGCCCGAGGCGCACAGAGTTATCACGTTTTTGAAAGGGGTCTATTGTGGCAAGTTGATCCCCATGCTGGACACTTCTTGCCTCCGTCGTGTGGCCACTCTCTACCGCAACACGTGCATGTCTTCGTCTGGGGGATTTCTTTTTTCTGTGTTTTCCGGGGCCACGGTTTCTTTGGTGATACCTTGTTCACCGGCACCGACACTTTTCTCTCTATGTCGGCGGCTTGTTTCTCGGCGTTCTCGAGGCTGCGCCCTTCGAGCAATAGCCGCTCCAGCCTCATGTCCGGTTCACGGACCGCATTTCTCCGTCCACGTCGGCAAACTCGCACGTTAGGGCTAATTGCCGCAGACGCACATGAAACTGGTCGATAGTCTCTGCCGGGTCTTGCTTCGCTTGCCTAAACACATGTCTCTCGAAAACTGTGTTCTTCTTTGGCGCGAAGTGAGCTTTCAGTTTCTCGACCGCGGTCTCGTAAAGAGTGCCCGTGTTCGGGTGTGTGATGAAAACGTTGTGAATGGCTTCTTTCGGAAGTTGCAGCAACAGTGCACACTTCCTTTCGTCATCTTGACGTGGGAGGCGATGAGATAATTCTCGAATCTTGCATGCCATCGCATTCAGCGCTGAGACACAGAAGTGGATCAGCATGCAGATCGAACGGAGAAATGCTCGGGACGCGAAGGTCCATGGCCACTGCTTATTTGTTTTTAGGGCAGCTTCTTTGTTCAGCTCTCGAACGGCGTGGTCTTGCAGTCTTGCTCTCAGGTCTGTTTTGGCGTCCTCTCTAGTCGTTTCGTCGAGCTGAATCTTCTTGCGGTCTTCCCCAGCATCCCATGCTCATCGCCAGACTTGTAGTGTCTTTTCTTAATGCCGAGGGAGACAACCAGGTAACGAACCAAACTGATTAACTTTATTTCACATTACGTAAGCCCAGTGCCGGATTAAGGCATTTGAGGGCCCTGGGCTGAGGCTGTTCTGAGGCCCCTACCTATAATAATAATAATAATAATAATAACCATAGCGGTGGTGGTGGTTATGATGATGATGATGGTGGTGGTGTAGGTAACGATGACGACGAAAAATTTTATATTTTTGAACTTGTTAAATCAAGATATATTTCATCGTGTGATTATTGTCGAGCCTTGTTTAGATCCGTAGATTTAATGGAATTCATGGAATTAAAGTTTTCCTTGCTGGCATTGAGGCGGATGCGATTGTTGATTAGAAACTACTTCGCAAATAATCAACCGCTCTAGCACTTTACAATATAGTAATTTTGAGGTACAAAATTGAAATCATATGAACATAGCGGAAAATATTAGGATTTTTCGTTCACATCCAGCAATTTAACAAAAAAACAACAACAACACTAAACTGCTTTTGTTTAAAATGTTGACTCCGTTCATGACTTTTTTTTACTAGAATTACAGCTAGATTTATACAGTACATGCCCGGGCCAGTTTACACAAATTAATCATGATGTCGACTTGTAGCCCAGGTCGACATGTCTAACATGTCTTGCTAACATGTCTAGTGAAATCATTAATCACACATGAATTGAGTTATGCAGCAACCGAAAAGATACCTGCGAAATTCCCATTATAATTTCGCTTCCCCTAAGTGGCATGCCTCGCAAATCGACAACTGCCTCGAAAATCTAGTGCCCTTAATCTTGTAATTGTTCCAAATTATTGGAAGCGTTTTAACTTCTAACTAGCCCTCTGTTAATTAATTACTGGTGTGAACAGCGAAGGTAGTGACATAGGCAACAAAGACATTTCGTTGATTGAAGCAGTCTTTATGGGATCAAACTACTTGGTAAACGCTCTTCTAATAACTGAACCCTCGTTTCGCAAACAAACACAAACTTCCACATTTAAACCATAGGCGAAACTGCGTGCGACTCTAAGACATTGACCACTGTCGTTCGAGCACATTTGCATTTAAAGAATTTATCATGAGAATCGAGAAGATATTTTCTTTTTGTCACGCTGTCTTTTTAAATGCAGTAATTTAGACCTCGGAAACCATTTTGTTCTGAGACTCAAAGTTTAAAAAAAAATAAGAGGTTATACCTCAGAGGTTGGTGAAACCATTGCAGTATTCGTATCAGTCGCTGGAAGGAAGAGTGTTCAGTTGCACTGGCAGACCAGATATCGACTCTAGAGCACTTGCTTGCAGTCAGTACTCATCGAAAACTGTTGAGGGGCGTCTCAAGAGCCGGCTCCTTGAAACGCCGGTTTATTGGTGGTTTTAGAGACGGTGTCCGGAAGATTTACGGGCACCTTTTCGCTTGTTCCAAACTTATCGTTCTGGAATCAACCCATATGGAGTTTCGCGAAAAGGTTTAAAACATTTGTGAACCATCTGTGTTGCTTGCTTAACGCTTGCTTAACTTCCTGCCCACAATTGTCCGTAAAACACGCTAAAGGGGCTCCAATACAAAAGAAAGCTCCATAACCGTCCTTCCATCAAGCTTCAATTAGAAAAAAAAAAGAAATCTAAGAAGGGGCATGAGAAGGCCGTGTAAATTTTGTTGTTCTGGCACGCTCTTGTACAACGAGCTCACAAACGTCAGCTGATCTAGAGACGGGAACTTTGTGGCATCCTTGTTTCCCTGTTGAAGAAAAAAGAACGAGAAGGATATTGCGCCAGAGGCCCTTCGCAGTGTTTCTTCTGCTCTCTGTCTGAGCTTTCCTAACTAAAAAAACGGCTAACATTTTCAGGTTTTCAGGGGCCAGCGTGGGGCCCCCTGACAGCCTGGGGCCCAGGGCTGCAGCCCCCTTAGCTCGTACCTTAATCCGGCCCTGCGTAAGCCTCGTGCGTCTGTCTTCTACGCACCGCCATCCCTCTCTGCCGCTTGTCGCCCCCTGCCTTTGGGGTTCTTCACCAACGCATATTGGAGAGCAGGGATGTGGCGCCATCTGGTTTACTTGTTTGACACCACAGTGGTGGTTCTGAAGGATTGCGAGTTGTTGACAGACGCGAAGAAGGTTGGCGAGAATACAAGGGCGTTGCTTTCAGTTAAGTCTTTCCTGAAAGATCACAAGTCCTTGATGCCGCTTAAGGTGGTCATTAGTGAAAATGGGCGTTTGCAGTAATTACTATCCGTGTTCTTGCAAAGGTGTTTGACAGCAGTAATGATGGACAGTTTGATTAGGTTGAAGAATTTGGAAGAATTTGTTGAGTTTTTGTAAGGTTTTCGCCAGGAGGAATGTGAAGTTGTGTCACTTGACATAAAAGACTTGTACTATTCTTACAGCAACCAGTTCTACTGTCAAGAGTAAGAGAATGGTTGGAAGCAAACCTTGTTGTGTTTCAGTCTCGCTCAGGGATAGATGTGGGGAGTTTTTGTTACCATTTTAGATTTGTACTTAAAATCCAAGGCCGTAGAGTTTGAGGACAAAACTCGTACACAGAAGGAATGTATCGGTTCATCAATAGCGCCAGTGCTGTCAGAGATATATCTGAACCAGTTAGATTTGAAGATAAGTCGAATGTTACAATCCATGCCAGAGGGTTTAGTGGTGATTAAAAGATATGTGGACGATATTTTGGTAATTTTAAAAGAAAAGGGCCTGCTACCAAGGACAAAAAATGTGACCACCTCCGCAGCGCCCGTGCGAAAATGTCAGATACAAGCCGGAATGAAAAATGCCGGTTCCGCCTGGACCCAAAATTGGGGCACCAGTTCGTATCCAGCCTGGAAATGCGCAGTTCCAGACGGGATACAAACTGGTGCCCCAATTTTAGATCCAGGCGGAACCGGCTGGTTCCAGTGACGGTGCCCCAATTTCAGACTGAGGCGGCGCGCCGCCGGAATACCCGCTGAGCTCACCACTGGACTATACAAAAGTATTTCGCGCGATGCCCTTAGCCGTTACGACCGAGAGATCGTCGCGATTTCAGACCCAAGCGGACTGGGTCTGAAATCGCGACGATCTCTCGCTTGCCCGCTCGCAGCGCCTGCGTAGCGGATGCGCCTGTCCCTAACACGGGACCTGCGAGAAACCGCATAAGTTCCCCGCCGACCCCCCCCCCCCCCTCTCCCCCAGTCACTCATGTGCACGCCCACTGGCTGGGAGCAGACCCTACTGGAATCAAGGGGAACGGATCGGATCCATTCATCACCGTGCGGTTCCAGTGCGTTGCGTCTCAGTGGTTCCGACTGGTTACACCCAGAACCGCGCGGTACCAGATCGGATACGCGCGGATCTGAACTGCAACCGCTGCGATCTGACATTTTCGTACGGGGCACCACAGTTGGTGTTTACGCGTGAAGAACCGGATGAGGGTTGAATGCAGTACTTGGATCTCGGGCGGTATGGGCATGAAGAACTATGTTGAGGGTATGGCAAAGTGGTGGCAAAACCCTTGTTGCCATTTAGGAGTTGGCATTCTAAATTATTCAAACGAGGAATGGTCATGTCTCTGTTGGATAGCGCACTCAAGAAGATCTTGTCCCCATAAGGGACTAGTTTCAGTGGATAACCAAGTGCTTCGGCTAAAGGAAGCGGGTTACATAGACAGTGTGATGAAAGGGGTAGCGAGGAGACTGATATAAAAGATCATTGGGATGGAAAAGCAGCACAAGACACAGAGTGACAGGGCAGTGTGCTGTTTTTTCATAGTGTGTCCCACAACTTGATGTCTATCACGGGGAGGTTCGGTGTAAAAATGCTTTTCACGACTGAGTTTAGGTTAGACAAGCTGCAGTGGCGCCTTTTTTGGGAGGACAGTTAGGTTGTCAGAAAAAGCACAGATGCTTCAATCGACTGCAACATAGGCGTTGTTTATGATATTCCGATGACGTGTGGTTTTTCCAATGTAGGACAAACCAAACGTTGTGTGAATGATCGGTTGAGTGAGCACAAGAGAGCAGTAAAAAATAATTTGCCTAACTCCGAAATAGCCAAACATCTTGAAGAGTGGAAATTGTGTGGCTGAGTGGGATAGTACAGCTGTGTCATTCAAACAAAACAATTGTATGAAAAGAGTTCTCAAGGAGACAATTAGGATAGTTTCTGTTAAAAACTAAGCCAGCCGTCAGTGGCACTTTTTTCACGATTGCAGGCGTTTGGGATGTTTTGTCGGTGGATGGAAGTGACCTTGACCATTGTGTAGAGGGCGTGGTCCTTTGTTTCCTGTGGACCTTTTGACTATCTTTTGTAATCGTGTGTAAACTGTAGCGAACCATTGAGCCGTGTGCAAGTGGAGGGCGATATGCAGATGACAGGTATAGACCCTTTTACTGAAAGAGGGTGAGAGATAAAAGTGGAAAGGGCTACCGGCGCTTTTCCCCTCGCTGGGTCGTTAGAAAGAGTGAAAGGCTTCGCCGGTGTTGGGTGTCTGCAGTGCCCGAACTTCGTTCGCGCTTTCTTCTCTGTTTTAAACTCGCAAACTTCATTAGAGCCACGGGCTTCGATGGCGTCAGTCCCCCGGTCATCGAGACACCATTGCTCGGTCATATATGGTGCACGGATAACTGCAGAAAGCGTCGAATACTGTCCGAGGACCTATGTAGCTTGCAAGGAATCCGGCAAGGCGAGGGCGGCTGCAATGTCTTTAAGCTCCATCGCTTTCCACATGACCCCAGTCTCCAGCGGCAGTGGATTGCGTCCGTAAATCGAAAAGACGTTTCCTCAACGTCATCCTCTCGACTGTGCTCGGAACATTTTGTAAATGAAGCGCGCACCGAACACTGTACCGCCGATGAACATGGGGTACACTCGCAAGGTGCGTGCGAGTTTTTTCGTGATAATTGCTGTTTCAGCTTGTAAAATTTTGTAACTGAATTTATCTTAATATTGATATTTTGCAGCGGTGACATTGACTCGATTTTATCATCTACAACACTTAGTTGAAGGCTCATTTGCGCTGCCGGGTGTGGCTGGAAATTGTTGAAACGTTAGTTCTATCGGTTTTCCTGAATCGCGATCTTCTGCGCGATACTAGAGAGCCGGCAAAAGCGCTCCTTGGAGTGCCGCTGGTGGGTTGTTTCCGTTTATTGGGCGCTTTGAAGCGCTGGATATTCGCTGCAGGGTATGTCTCGTGTGTTGCGATCTGCGTTTTCAAGCCCAGTGTGCTCGTTTCTTTGTTCGAGTCATGGCATCCGCCAGTGCGGCAACGGGCGGAACAGCGGCAGCGAACGCGCCAGCGATAGAAATTGGAGGTGAGTACTCAACATATTGCATCAAATAGTAAAATAATTCGTGGCTGCTTTGAGGCTTTCTGCAGTTCGATATAAGTACATCTAGAACGTCTTCGTCGTTCATCCACAAGGAAATATGAGAACACTGACACGCAAGATAAAAGCAGCGCAGCAAAACGATCGGTGGCAGCTCTGTAATTGAGGTTCCCGTGTCGTATATCGCTTGTTGATTACTAAAAACAGCTACGTTGAAATAGGCCCATTGCAAGCAAAAAATTAATAACTGGTTCATCAGTTCCAGCCATGCGGAAAGTGATGGAGCTTAAAAACCTTGCAGCCGCGCTCGCCTTGCTGGATTCCATGCAAGCTACATATGTCCTCGGACACTATTCGACGCTTTCTGTCGTTTTTCGTGCACCCTGTCACCGAGCAATAGTGTCCCGATGACCGGCCGGGGTAGGGGGGGGTGGGTTGGGGGGCGGGGGCGGCGGGCGGGCGGGGCGGTCGCCATCGGAGCCCGTGGCTCTAATGAAGTTTGCGAGTTTAAAACAGACGAAAGCGCAAACGAAGTTCGGGCACTGCATACACCCAACACCGACGAAGCCTCTCATCCGGGACTTCCACTCTAACGACCCAGCAAGGGGGAAAGCGTCGGTAGCCCTTTCCCCTATTCTCTCTCGCTCTCAAAATGGCGCTACCCACGATAAAACGGTCTATGAAAGAAGTGTCCTGAATAAAACCTAGTATCTTTGTTTGATACGTCTTGTGTTTGTCCCCTCTTTGTAGCCTCCGGGGTTTTAGAAATGTTTTTCTTGGGGAGTTGCTTACTGATGGAAAAGAAAACGGGACTTTGTGCACATTTTAATTTCTACCCAGACCCAGTTCCGCATTCTGCCGCAACAACTCCTGTCGCTAGTTTTTCACTACCACGGGGGAAGCTACAGCCTCCACCGTGGTGGCAGCCCGGTGCCGGCTGCCGCCACACGCGGCACTGTGTTTCACGATAACACGGAGAGCGCGAAAGTGGCCGGGACGTTCCCACCTTTGAATCACAGGGATGCTTCGAAAGACATAGTTATCGTTTGTAGCATTTTTTTGTGCCTTACGGGCAGTTTTTATTTGAGGGTGATGAGTCATGCTTGGGACGGCGGTTTTTTTAATGCGAAAGCATTAACTCCCATGGAGCGAAGCCGGCGCGTTTTCTGTAATCATCTGTAGCAGCGAAACGGCATCCGGTTTCCCATTGGCTGCGACGCGTCATATCAAATGCTTCGTCGCGGTAGCCGGCGGAGCCGCTCAAGGTCGAAGCGGACGCGCCTCAGAAGTAAAACACACAGAAAAGCACAGCAACGCAGATGCATCGTCACGGAAGACGTGGAGACAGTGGGGTTCGCCGTGCCTTCGCAGTGGGGTAGCGTGATATCATGGCCGGAGTGCATGTGGCTCCATAGCAACGGCATTATCGTTGCTAATCAGCCAGCCGAACTGCTGGTGGCACTGCGGAAAGGGGGGGGGGGGGGGGGGACGTGACGTCGGAAAGACGTGGCGTGCTCCTTGTAGGAATGCGCTTCGTGTAGGATGCTTTCGCGTTCCTATACGTAAGCAGTCTTAAGTATATCTGCGGAATTGTTTTTGCGTTGTAGTCTTGTTTCGTTAGGAGCCATGAGCTGTGCGTCTGTGTGCCCACGTCCCCCTCGCATCCAAGAGTGGACTAATTCGGCAATCGCGTCTCCAACGTGCTTACGCTACCGAAGCGCCCCGTGCCGCCTTTTTGCCGGCCAGGCAATCGCTCCCTCGTGTCAATATTTTTTTTACGGCCGACTGTACATACAGGGACCGTCCCATCTAGTTCACCGGCACGAGGGTCGCCTGCATGGAAATGACGAAAGTGGTGCCCAACTTCACCAACGTCGCTGGCACCGCATCATGTTCGAGTACCTGGGCATGCGGCGAGTCCGTGCCCATTGAGATGAAAAAGGCCACTTCGGGGCGGCGTGCAACAGGCCGCGATGCAACCGCTGCGGAATCTTCGGCCTCACCACCGAGGGCTGCACCGCTCCGTGCAAGCGCTGCGGCCGCAACCACGCTATGACAGACTGCACGCAGCGCAGAAGCTACTCGCGGCAGCTCGAGCCTTCGGTTCTCCCGAACTCGTGGCCTATGTGACAGCGGCGGGCACACCGGCCCCGGAGCAGCAAGGGACGTCCCCGAACCAGACCCCTTGCGCACACCGAGGCGGCCGGCCCCGAGGCGTCAGAGGCACCCCACGCCGACCTCGCTACCCAAGTGGACGTCGTCAACGACGCCTCGGATAGCGGGTCGTTAGTCATTGACGAGTCTGCGTAAGAGGAATCGCCGATGAGTTTAGAGACAACAACCAGAGCGTCAATCCCGTCGGCCAGTGCGGTGGGCGTGACTCGACGGACCCTCCCCGAGGCCTCCGTAGTACCAATGGACAGCTTCGAGTCCTCGAGTTCGAGAGCCGACAGTGACGAAGCCACTGCCTTTAACTGCCGGGACAAGAGATCCCACGTCAGCACGTCGGGCACCGACACCTCTGGGCGTGACACGGCTCGTGCGCCGGACTTGAAAAAGGTGTGTCGAGGGAAGGATCGTGCGTTCCTCGGACGTCTCGCCCCGGAGTCTTAAAATTAGTTTTGTCCCTGTCGCCTGTTTATTGCGATATAGCATTAAAACGGGGGGCATTCCGGGGCGGGGGGGCATTCTTTAGCCCCCCCCCCCACCCCCAGATTTCTTGGACATTCTGGCCTCGTAAAGCGCGGTAGGTATGCGCTCTAGACCATTTCAGCTCACATTCTCATTCTCACACTTCAGCACATTTGCAAGCTCTTTGAAGAACCTGACGGTTTGACGTCGTCCTTGACGTCGTCCTAGAGGACGACGTCTAGGACGATCTCAAGGACGACGTCAAACCGTCAGGTTCTTCAAAGAGCTTGCAAATGTGCTGAAGTGTGAGAATGAGAATGTGAGCTGAAATGGTCTAGAGCGCATACCTACCGCGCTTTACGAGGCCAGAATGTCCAAGAAATCTGGGGGTGGGGGGGGGGGCTAAAGAATGCCCCCCCGCCCCGGAATGCCCCCCGTTTTAATGCTATATCGCAATAAACAGGCGACAGGGACAAAACTAATTTTAAGACTCCGGGGCGAGACGTCCGAGGAACGCACGATCCTTCCCTCGACACACCTTTTTCAAGTCCGGCGCACGAGCCGTGTCACGCCCAGAGGTGTCGGTGCCCGACGTGCTGACGTGGGATCTCTTGTCCCGGCAGTTAAAGGCAGTGGCTTCGTCACTGTCGGCTCTCGAACTCGAGGACTCAAAGCTGTCCATTGGTACTATCGTCCTCTAGGACGACGTCAAATGCTTTCTCAAGGACGTCGTTCTAGAGGATGTCTTCTAGCATGTCGTCCTTGAGGTCGTTCTGAAGGTCGTCCTAGACGTCGTCTTTGACGTCATTCTCTAGGACGTCATTCTCGACGTCGTCCTTGAGGTTATCCTAGAGTTCGTCCTTAAGATCGCCGTAGTGGTAGTTCTAGACGTCGTCCTTAAAGTAATCCTTGAGATTGCCCTAGAGGTCGTTTTCGACAATGTCCTTGAGGTTGTCCTAGATGAATGCTGTCGCAATTCATAGACAACCAATAGTGGTTTCTACAGCAATGTTTTTCATAAGGTGCATGCCACCTGTCTGTTTCCTTTGTTTTTTGTATGGCCCTTCGTGTACTTTCTTTAAATGTTCAGGGCTTTAAAAATGTCGACAAACAGCGCTACGTTTTTTTTTTTTTTTTTTTTTTTTTTTTTTTGCACGAGACGTTGAAGCTTTTAAGGCGCAGTTTTCGGTTTCCTGTTGTTGTTTTTTTTTCTTACAGTTCGACCCCTTGCACGGGCTTGGGGTGTCGTTTTTCATCGATGTCTTCTGAACGGCAGTTTTTGTACGTTCGACCATGATGGTCGCGTTGTCGCTTTTGATTTTCATCTGGGGAGCCAACGAGTTCGGGCTATCAACGTTTATGCGCCACCGCAACCGGCGTTTTCGAACAAGTTTTTTTCGGACGCTAGAAACTTTCTTGCTTGACCAGTACCTTTTTTGTTTTAGGTGATTTCAACTGCGTAGCAGATACTTATGCCGACGCATAGGGGCGAGGGTGAGGCCGATCTCCGCGGAACGCAAAGGAGCAGGCACTTATTATGAATTTCCAGCTAAGGGACTTGTGATATATCGCGGGTTAGACCCAGTATTAGTCGTCAATCGCTCTGTTCGTTCCTTTTAATCACGGCATCCCCAATGCCCGAGTCCCGTATTCTTTTCAACTGCCGCTCTCACCGCACGTTGACCGCGCTCTCTCACTATGTCCCACCATCTGCTAGCATAAACAGATACATCACAGGGATCTTGGCGGGCTAGACACCCTAACGCATTCGAGCATACGTGGTCCGAGAAAGCCTCTTACAGCCGCTTGGACCGAGCCTACTCCCCCTCAAGCTTTCCCTTCGCGGTCGCACGTTGTGAGATCCTTCCTCTCTCTGCAGACTCGCGATTTCGGACCACCGTGCTGATACTGTGACACCGGCAGTTCCGAAGGTTCAGTCCGGACATAGCGCGTTGTCGCGCATGAACGTGAGCCTCCTACGAGGAACCACGGAGTTGTGCGGTTCTATTGTGGAGACGCTGTCTGGCAGCCCCTTGACGCCGCCCAAAGGGGCAGCTTGGATACCACTTGGCAGTCCCTGCTCTGGCAGGCAGCGCAAGGTGGCACAGACAGCCCTTCTGAATGACGTCATCATGCGCATTCGTATTGTGCAGCATGGTGGTTCGGCAACCATGCTCATGCGTGTGCTCAGGGCACGTCACAGCCGTCTGCTCCGGTACAACTCGCGTCCTGCCAGTGTCGAGTGTCTGAGGGGTAGGCCCGTGTCCGATCCGGAGATACTGCGCTACCTCCGCGTGTCCTGAGGGAAGAGATGGGGCTCCAACGCGGGTGCCGGGGGTTACCTTGCCGGACGGGTGCGAGTCCTCTAGGCAGGAGGACGTCGGTGTCTTTGGGCTACTTTTTATCGTTTGGCACTCAAGCAGTTTTTGAAGAAGCTACTTTTTGGTGCGATGGCGTTAAGGAAGTGTCAGTGAATGAGTATCTTCAGTTTTAGAAGGCAGAACCGCCTATTAATCAGGCACGAATAAAATACGTGCGGACTCTTTTCTGTACTTGCGAGGGCCAATGAAATTATCGTATGTTTGAAAATTTTGGCGGCCTTTGTAAAGTTTCGCTAAAGAAACAATTTTCAGTTCATTTAAATATGTTGTGCATGATAATTTCAAAAGACGTAAAATATTTCTAGTTTAGAATACGCGATACTGCAATTATCGTTTCACAAACAAGGGACTACGTTTTCTCCTTGCCTTCCTCCGCGGGGGGTGAATTTCCCACTCCCCCGGGATGCGCGGAAGCGCACGTATCTGCGGGCGTTGCAGGCCGGTCGGGCCGGTCGTGTCGGTAGCGGGCCGGCCAGGCCTCGGTGGTGGTCGTCGACGTGGACGGCGTGGTGAAAGCTCATCGTTCCGCGTAAAAGCGCTATCCTTGACTGTGAATTTTCGTCGTGTGTCGCTATGATAACCCAGCACGTACTAAAAGGGAAGATCCACCTACTCGTGCGGCGATGTCGTGGCGGCACTGTCAAGACAGCAGAAACGCCCGTGCCGTCGTGTTTGTTTACTTCGACTACAGTGGTGCTTTCGAAGCATTTGTGTCCTATCTTCGCTCTTCGCTCTATCTTCGCTCTGTAAAAGGATAAGCAGATTAGGAGAGGAATCGGATGTGCTGCAAGAGTCGTGCAAAAAACGACATGTCACTAAGTTCCGCGAGTGCGCCCCTAGTGTCACGTACAAAATCCTCCTGTCATGCGGTAAGGTGTACGTTGGCCAGACGGGGAGGTGCATTAATGATAGGGTCAGAGAGCATGCGTTGGCGATCAGGCAGTCCCCGTCTGGCCATTTAGCGGTCCACTGTGACCGTTGCGAATGCGGGCCCAACTCTGGAAAGTGCAGCCCCATTTTTGGTGACACCTGTGTCATGGGACATTACAAAACAAAAACGGCAAGAGAAATCCACGAAGCCTTCCTGATTAGGTCCCACCATGACAATTCTTGTGTGAGCGCTCCCTCTTTGTTCCTGACTGATAAAGAATTCTACTATTTGAACAACCAATGACACTAGCAAATGAGGGGGGGGGGGGGGGGGGTTTAGACCATATCTTTGGTGCTCTGCCAAGTGTGCCTGATTTTATATTTTTACAATCCTGTCATCGAAATAAACAATTCAGTTGAAAGTTACGCCGCGTCCTGTCTAGTTCTTCCCTCGTTTTCGTCCTCGTTGTTTTGGCGTATTCCACCATGATGCAAAACCAACTAGCCATCCTTATTCAGGTGTACCTCGAGCTTTTTTTCTTCTGAGCCGACGGCTATTAATTTAGTAGTGTGAATCTCGCGCTAAACAACTAGTTTTTGTAAAAAAAAAAAGAAAAAAAAAAAACGTTTGGGTGAAAGGGGACTTGCGTAACCTGCGCGGATTTCGACGGTTTGTGTGTGCGCGTGGCACGTCATCTTCGTGCCGTGTGGTGCCGCGCGACGAACAGGGTGAAAGGCTCTACGTGCCCTGCAACGAAATTTTGAAAAAAAAAAAAAAAAGAAACTAAGAAAAAGAAGGCTGGGAACGAAAAAATGTGATGCATTGGGGTGTGGAAGAAAACCGCCGGGCGTCCAGACCCGGGTTCTGCAAGACTTCCCCAGGGGCTTCCCCTCCCCCTCGCTTACGGAGATTTCTCCGCCTGAGGCGGCTGCCCGAAGATCCAGCGCAATTAACCAAGCCGCAACACCTTCCCCTCGAGCTCACCCGTAGCCTGTAACGAACCACACCTATTACGACATCCGAACACTACACAAGAAGAACTAATAAGTGATCCATCGAACTTTAACTTGGCATTGTTTCATTACTTTCACGACTGCGATTTTGTATATTTAATTAGTGTGTTTTCATCCTAGCATTTTATTTTCTTATATAACGTCATTTTCTACTTCAAACGGTCTCGTCTTTCTTAATTCTCGAAAGTAATTCACGTCCTTGTTACACACGATTCTCCACGGAGGGACGTTTTATTCGGTTTTACAAGAAGTGTGGAACTAATTGAACGTCACCTAGACCACCCGAGAATAAATGGTATGGCTCCGCAAACGATAAACATGTTTAGGAACAGAAATTATCCATCTACAATGTCAATCAGCTTTTGCGGCCTCTTACGTTTTTAACACATTGCACATTTTTCCCAGTTGGCATTGTTTATATTAAATTGAGTAAAACTAAATATCTCTTCAATAATGCGCGTGCGCGCGAGATAAATATTCCTCGGATAAATCGAAATCGGAAGAGAAATCTAAGCACATTATTTTAATGATATATTCCACGTTTCACAACCTCTTTCGGTAACCAAGAATGACTTCACGATCCCGCGTTGTGGTGTTGGCGCTCAATGTTACATTTGTATACGAACTTGCATAAAAACGTATTAGGATATCCCATGAAGAGAGAACTACTTTTGCCTTTTGTATTTCATACATTTCGAATTGGTGATGTTCCTTTTAAGATCTACTGTCTCTGCATTTTTCAATTAAAAAAAGCCATAAAACATTGTCCTTTTTAAAACTTTTTTTCATGCATCAGGGACGTATACAGTAATCACAAGAAATACGATATAAGAAATAATCACGTTCGGTAAAATGAGGTGTCAGCTAGTGTCAACCGTTACATAAAACACAGCCAAGCAAAAGCCATGTGAACAAAGGCTGAAAATATTCCGTAGAAAAAAAAAAAAGACGGTTTGTGCAGCCAGTTGCGCGAGCAGTTCGGAACGATTGATGCCCTTCCGAGTTAGCCGACTCCGCAGACCTGGCGCGGACCTCGCCGGACTAGGAAAAAGCGGCACTAGAATGGGTTTAAAATCTCAATAACCCTCGTACGATAGGTCCGCGGATGTATTCCATAACGTCTGCCCATTTGATACAAAACATTCGACAGGTTCGCTGACACGTTCCTGTGGTCCACCCCTTAGCGAAAACTAAGACGTTTGAAATATACCATATTCTAATTTGCGTGTATTTGAAGTACAGTTCATAATTGTAAGTACACAAAAAAAGAAGACCGAAAATATACACTTCTTTTTTTTTTTTACTTCGTACTAAAATATATTTTTGAAAATCTTTTTAAAATACCTTTATATAAACTTCATCTGGAGCACTCTTCATGCGTTCTAAAATATGTAAATACTAAATTAGTATGCACAAAATACCTTTCACATAGATTTCTTAAAATATTAATTTATTTCATGCAAAATATACTCCAACCCTAATAAAAATGAAGCGATTAAAAATATGTGCAGAATACTCTTAAAATAGCTGGAAATCGTAAATACTGTTGTGTTATACTCTAAAGGCCCGTTCACACTCTTGCGACCTCTTCAAACCGGGTTCCTTAAAACCTCTTACAACGAGAGGATACACTGGCGCCATCTATTGGGTAGCAGTGTAAACTTGGCGGTCCGGCATATTTTATATTTCTCTCGCACATTATCCTTTCTTTCTTGGCTCGAAAAACTTTTGTGAACGTTATAAACGAGCCTTTCTTGTAGGTATTACGCACATTTGACCTCGGAAATCCCGCAAAACCTTCGTTCTTGTGAAATGCAGTTCCAGGGTCACCGCATAGATGGCGCCAGAATGCCAGTGTGTTCCCTCGTCCTAAGAAATTTTAAGAAGTTTTAACAGATCTCGTCTCTCTCGGTCGTACTTGGTTGCAAGAGTGTGAACGGGCCATAAGTATCATTTGACTGCAATACTTTGGTAGTTTGACTTAAATTACCAAAGTATTGAAAAGCTCGCCCATCAGAAGTTCACTTCAAGCAGATGCGGAGTACACTGAATTGCCTAAATACAACGTTTGATTAGTTTGTCAACTGAGTTGTGCAACATCGCACTGATAAATCAGCCCAGTTTATGTTATTGTTTTCTTGTTTCTATAAAGAACACGCCTGATGAGTTTCTTGCACACCAATCACAAACGGGGTTCGGGAACTACAACCACAACACTTGCTGGTGCTGGAAGGCTTCAGCAAGTGCTGTGAGCAGATATGTTTGGCGTGGTTGTGTTAGCACAATGTTAGTTCACTGAATGTGTATACTCACCATTGTACGTGATGTGAGTAGTGACTTTAATATAGTGACGTTATTGACCATATTAAATAGTCAACTAGAAAAGAAAAGGAAAATAACTATTTTAAAGTGAAGAAACTGTCTTGACTCGCTTCGTCCTGAGTGGTACTACGCAGAGAAGCAATAACATTTCTTCTATGAGCCGTTTTTGTGGATATTGTTTTAGCGACTGCGCTGAATTATTATTAGTTGTACCAATACTTTTTAGTAAGAGATATCGCCCACGAACGTCAAAACACTGTTTCCCCTTTGATAGACTCCCGAGGAGAAGATCGAATACTTGGAACCTTAAGTGCAGACGTGGTCACCGGTCAAATGATTATCTTCAATATGTAGGCTTATACATGATGGGGTAAACAGCTCAGGAAACACGGACTACGAAGAGGAACACACACGACAGGACAATGCTGTACTCGCAACTGAAGAATTTTAATATTTTTAATTTTAACTTATTAAAATTCTTCAGTTGCGAGTACAGCATTGTCCTGTCGTGTGTGTTCCTCTTCGTAGTCCGTGTTTCCTGAGCTGTTTACCCCATCATGTATAACGTCAACCAACTGGCCCAGTTCTCCACCTTATTATAATATGTAGGCTATATAAGGCTCAGGAGCAGCCAACGGGACTGTGCTTCAGGTGTTCAGTGCGTCATGGTGTTTTTGTTTGTGTTCGTCTCTAATGTGTAGTTGTGGGATGTATTTAGTAGTGCCACAAACCATTTGGTGTCCCTGTGGTATCAAATACCGCAGGGACACCATTTACTAAGCTAATCCAAATAAAAATAAATTTGGGTAGCCGGTTTTTAATACACAAATGGCATCTTGAGGGGGAAGGAATTATATTTTTGGTATATCTTAAATTTTTTCTGATTAATATTTATGATATATTTTGAATATCTTACGCGCGTATTTCGAATGTGGACAAAATAATACAAAATGAATACAAAATTAGTATTCATATACAATATATTTCAACTTTGTTTCAAGTACGGCCTTTTTTTGCTAAGGGACGGACCAGCTGTTGAGTTTTGCATGCTTTTTTGCCTGTGAATTCGATGGCGGAGTTCTAACTGCAGGAGCTGGACAAGTCCGTCGTGTGAATACAGATTAAAGCCGGGGTCACACTGCTCATACTTCACACAAAAGACAGTCTGAAAACACGAGTCATTGCAATATACGTAATTCAAATGCCGCGTGCCAAGTTTTCCACAAAAAATTTTGGGTGTTTGTATGTTTATACAGCTTAGAACTTAGTCTGCTTAAACGGGCGACTTGTCTACCAGCTGTAGATGGGAAATTTAGCCAGTGCAGTGCAACCGCTAGCCTGGGGTCTTTAACGCGGATCACGCAGTAGTGATACACGAACGCACGCCGGTACGATGCTCATCCAGATCGAAACGGGTAGGGGTGGGAATTGAGCCCAGGATCCTTGGGTTCTCCAGCGCGAGCTTTCGCTCCATGTGCTCTGTGCTGGTGTGCGCTAGCGCACTCGGCCACCGATCCCTCCCCCCCCCCCCCCCCTCCCCCCTTCCCCCCGCCCCAAGTTTTCTCCTTGAACTCATTGCTATGCGGCATTCGAAGTACGGATATCGTTGTAACTCCCGTTCGAATCTGTATGGAGACTATGATGCATAAGCAGTGTGCCACACGAGCAATAACGTTGTGAGCGGAACACACTGTAACTATACCAACTGAGATGAAATAAATAAAAACATAGCTTCGCCACCTTTTCGGCTGAGGTTGTTCACCTACAATAACAATAGTTTACTGCTCTTTTCATATGTCCATATGGCCACCCCCGCTTTACAGAATGGCTGAAAGATCTAAAAACGTGTGCTCAGCTTGAGGCGACGTTGACTGCGAATCAACAAACTGGACACAAATGTCGGTGGGGGAGAAATATTTTTATTTCGTGTAGTCTCTAAAACGAACCGCACACTTTTGGGACTTCTTGTCGTCTAGGTACGGTATCCACTTCACCAGAGGAGCCTGCTTAATCTTCCAAGCTGGCACGACATCCTCGATCCACTTGATGCACTGGTTCAGCTCTCGCTCGATCTTGGTCGACTGGCTTCCGGCGTCAGCTCGCAGACGAAGGCCTTCAGACTCGGCTGCTCTGGGGACTGTAGGAGCAATGGGCACACCCGTGTTCGACTTTTATTAGCTTTAATACTTCGTATAAAATTATGCTTCAATTTGTAAAGGAGCTAATGAGTGAAATCGGTACCGTGTTATGCGCATTTTAAACAACTACGTTAGCAGTCAGAACCTCAATTCAGCAGGAAGAAACGGCAGCAGTTTGATTTCTTTCTTACGAGCAACGAATGACAATTTTTGAAGTTGGTGACTTGTTGGTTCGTTCGCATTTAATATTGAGGCTGTGTCTGTGTATCTTTCTAATTTTTTTTTTATTTGCAGTGTTTGGACTGCTTCATTCTGTAAGAAAATTAATAATAGGTAGAATATAAACCCAGAATGAGTTTTCTGGGTCGTTTCCCACGCAAAATCGTCAGAAAGGAACGTGTAACGCTGAAGGCGTTACACAACATTAAGGTTAAATACAATGCTTAAGAGAAAAATGTTAAAGAACAAAAACAGAAGGCGAATGAGAATACTAAAAATTATAATAAGTATGTCTGGTTTGTGCGTAACGCATTTTGTGCTCACTGGTCTTTGTGAGCATGATCAAGCTTGTGTACATTTTTTTTTTTTTTTTTTACAGCGGAGCTGTTAAGGGCTAGTTTCCCCAGGATCGTGCCCGTCCTCAAATAACCTGATGACGCAGAACTCTGGACACCTGCCGCCATCTACGAGCGACGACGGCAACCAGACAACCGGCTTGCCGGTTGTCTGGTTGCTGCCATTGTTTTAAGATGGTGGCAACCTTTCGAGCCTTTCCACTCTGCCTTGCCGACTTGCGGCCGGCCATTACTTCATTCCCACTATAGTACAGCTTTGCTGGCCTTCCAGTAAAAAGTAAAAAGGCTTCCAAATGGCTCGATTGTTCAATTGGTTAAACAAACGTATCTCATTCTTTCTTGCCTTTATCATAATTTCTTTTCTTGATGGTCATGTTTACTCATGCTTGTATATTTGTGTATGCTTTGCGTATATTTGTGCACATTTCTACAATTCCACCTTTCTCACTTTCGCGCAGTGTTGTCCTCTGGGCGCTGGACGTCAAACTAAATAAAAAATTAACAAATATGGTCTAAACTTGATACGGTATTTTAATCATAAATGCAAGTGGCTCTATTTCGAAACCCGAACATTCTGGTGTCACTAATCTTGTGTATTAGAGCTCCTCGGAAAACCAGATTTGATAGACAGATGATGGATGGATAAATACAGATAAATCCTTTGGATCGGGTGGCAGCTAGCCAAATGTGCTGTGTTTCTTAGTCTAACGGCTAATTTACATATCTAAAAATATCTAAAAACTGTAAGACTTCTAAAAGTTCCGGTAACAGTGCCATTCGTCGCATAAAAACTTCTCTTAAGTGAACTTGCTAACTTTGTTTCAGCTGATAGGGAAAGTGAAACGGTTTTGTATTTGAGGAAAGATACTTAAATTGTCTTCATTTGGCTTCAGGATCACGAATATCAAGATTATTTTTTTAATTTGGTGCACGGAGGCTGCTGAAAATCATTTTCAAAGGGCCGCTGAAGCCCCTCCTTTCTGGAGCGTGACGTCATATCCAGAGTTTTCGGAATCTCCGCTTTCGCGCATCTTCAGCGCCTATCAAAGCTATGCACGGGCACTCTTGCTACTTTCAAAAAGGTCAGAAAACGACGTCACGACTGGTGTCAGTGCGGGGGAATATACCTGGCAAGCTTGTAATTGCTTGCACTGGCAACACGAGTGACACGCGCTTGGCGGCCAAAATATCGGGGCATGACCTAAAAACTGGTCGGAGGTTTTTCGCGTTTTCTCGCGTTTAGTTACATGTTCCGGAACAGCGAACGTGATATTCAGATTCAGGCGATAAAAATACTCTAGAAATAACTTCTAACTCGTTTTTTTCAAGAAACTCTATTGCTTCAATTTAATTTAAACAAAAACGAAATGTTGCGCTTACTTATTGTTCTATGCGTGTTCAAGAGAGCAGTATCACATAGGGCACCCCAATCTCTCGTTAAAAAACACAAGAAAAGGATTTTTAAAACTAATTAAACGATTAGCAAACGGCACCTGACAAGATTTCGCTAAAGCCTAGTTTTTAATGTCCGTCTAGGAACATTAACAGGTAGTGACGATGCAATCGTCTTGTCGACCACCTCGCGCCGCAGCCAACGTTATTAGATTAGTTCAGTTATGAAACTGCTCATAGACGCTGCATCCACAAGCAGTACCCTCCCTCACTCACCACGACTCGCCTCCCGTCGTTCGACGCGTCGGACGGCTGCTATGGTAACTGCAGTGTATTCTATGGAATGCGTACGTTTTGAAGGGCAAAGTCTAGATGGCGTTCCACCGTGCTCTATGAGACACGCAGTTCGTCAACGAAAATCTAGATGGCGCTTCGAACAACGGGAGGCGGACTGAAATGAATGAGGGGGAGTACCCCCCTTCACTGACGTCTAACCCCTGGTTAGCTCAGTTGGTAGAGCGCTCCACTGGAAATGGAGAGGTCCTGGGTTCGATACCCGGACCAGGTGGAATTTTTCAGTCGCGCACCAGTCACCTAGCTGTGTTTGGAGATTTGTGTTCGTCCCTTGTCCCTCTTAACGTTCCCCTTCTCCAGGGATTATTTTCGTCATTCTTCTCCAGATCGCTTGCACCTTTGCATTTAATCGCATTATAATCATAACTTTAATTAAAATGCAAGCCTCTCACCCTTGTTAGTGTTAGACAGGTGGCGGCTGATAAAACCTCGCAGCTGCATTCATCGCAGCTGCTTTCAGGCAGTCGTAGAAAACATGCTTGTGGTTTTCCAAACATCTGCACTCCGGGCGTCTGTCGGTCCACTGAGCATAGGGCGGGTGCGCACCAGGAGCACGGCATGTGAGAACTGCCAAGCTACGTCGATCGTACACCCGGAGCAACAGTCTGTGTTTCTTCTTGCCCGCTTCTCCTACGGCGCTCGGCTATTGCTTGTGCCTGAGGAGCTCTCTGTACAGACTCTTGACCTTCCAACCTCTCAAGTGCTCGTCGGGAAAGGCTTGGCGTAGCTTCCGTTCGTGCCGGCAGACTATCCCGTAAAAATGAGGAAGAACCTCTACGTGTGGCCTCGTGTGGTCAAGAGGTCCCCCGAAGTGCTTCACCTGTGTACTCAGGAAGAACTGTGTGAGGTCATGCGCGATGTGCTCCTCATCCTCCATAACCATGAAGGTCGTGCGTAACCCAAGCGCGGCGCAAAATAGCCCGATGTCGGGGATGATGCATCCCTCGTCTTCCTGGCTTTCTGCAGCTCCTTGCGCGCCACCCCCTCCGGTTTCTCGTCCCAGAAAATGCCGTAAAGCAACCTGTGTCCTTTCTTTGCCGCGGGGGCTAAAAAATTGGAAGCCGTTCCTTCGAACCACAAGATGCTGGCAAGTTGAGTCTTGATGATCTCGTTCTGTGTTCGAAAGTCGTAATCCGAGCCCTCGAGCTGTTCCACGCGCTCCTCCAGTTGCTTGAGGCCCTCCTTCCAGTATTCAGTCAGCTGGCCTGTATTCGTGAAACGGATCCCCAAAATTTTGGCTTCGGTGACTACCGGCAGTCTCCCGGTGTGTGCTGGCTGTCCGTCTCACAGGTAGGGCAGCACGGCTGACTTCTTAACATTTACCGACGCCCCCGATGCTCTTCCATACACTTCCGAAATTTCCAACGCTGCCCGGACTCCTGCCTCCGACGTGGTGCATACCGTCAAGTCATCGGCGTAGGCAAAACCCGTTGGTCTGCCCTTATTCCCTGGGGTCGGCACTGGAGGGATTTCTTTCGATAGGGGTCGCACGCACGTGTCGGAAGATCATTGCAAAGAGCGAAGGAGACATGGGGCAACCCTGACGCACTCTCGCGTGTATTAGGAAAGGTTGCGATGTCCTTCCGTTGACCTGGACCGCGCTGCTGGCAGTTGTGTAGAAGCACTACAGGCCGCCCAGAAATTCGCCCGAAGCCCAGCCATTCGAGGACGTGGAACATGTACTGGTGGGACACCTTTCAAACCCTTTTTCCTGGTCCACTGTTAGTACCAGCGTCGCGATGTTGCGGCTGCCTGCCCAGTAACTGAGGTCTCAGAGAGTAAACAAGTTCTGTTGAATAGGAATTTGTACGAAGTGTTTTGCAGTGTAATTGGTCTCCACGCTGACAGGCAGCTCTGATGTTCGGTGTCCTTGCTGTGAAGCTTGATCAAACCGAGGTGCATGGACAGCGGTAAGATCCCCTCTCCTAACTGGTATTGTGTACTCGAACAAGCGGGTCATCCAGAAGGCCCCAGAAGGACAGGAAAAACTCGGCCGGATGACCATTAGGACTAGCTTTGTCCTTGGAGAAAGAAGCCAGCGCTTCCCAGCACTCTGTCCTCGTAATTGGCTCTTCGAGGCACCTTGCCTCCTGCTCTGTAAGTCTTGGCAGCCTGTCGCATAGTTCCTCCCACACGGAATTGTCCGTCTGTCTCTGCCCATATAGGCGGGCATAGTAGCTTCGGCACTCCTTAATTTCTTCCTGCGATGTAAGGATCGCCCCGTCCTCTGTTACGATTTCGGATATCACATGGCAGTCTGCCTCGAGTCTCGCCGTCAGAGCCCCTCTTGGTGATGTCGCCTGCAACGAACGGGTTGTTGCGTTTGGGTCAGGGTTGCGGACTCGTGCCATCAGCACCTGTTGTAGCTCTGTCTGCAACTTGATGTGAGCTTCCACCTTAGCGGAGATATAACCTAGGCGGCGTAGATTTCGGAGTCCCCACTGCAACACAGAGATTGTGTGTCGCCGCTCCTCCGCACGCCTACGGCCCCACACTGAAAAATTCGGCGACGTCTTCCTTGAATCCGTGCCACCACCACGCATAGTCAACTTGTTCTTAGAGGCTCGCGGTAATGTAGTCTCGAACCGCCTTGACCACCTCTTCGTCCTGCAGAAGACGGGTGTTCAGTAGCCAGCTTGAGTTCTGCCTGCCGAAGCCTTGGGATAGCTTGAACTCGACTTGTACCCCCTTGTGGTCTGAGATGTAAGCATTTGCGGTTCCTACCAGAAACACTTCGCTGTCCTTCAAACCATTTGCTACGTAGAATCGGTCCAGTCTTACCATGCGGCCCTGTGCTGCGAAAGCTGGCGATTCTCCGTGAAGAACAGACCAGACGTCCTCAAGGGCACACAACCTGACGAGTTTGCGGAGGCCGTTCGCTTTCCATGGCTGCTGTCGCCGCGTTCTGCCCACTGCGTCTACCCCTTGGTCGAGCACACAGTTAAAGTCCCCGGCCATGACTAATTCTCGACGACCTTGGAGGTACACATCCAAAAGTTTCTGAAGAAAACGTTTCTTTCTTTAGCGACCACCGGAGCATACACGTTTATCGGCAGTAACCTCCCCTCATGGACGACCTCGACTGTCAGCACTCGTCCGTCGTTATCGCGTAAATATTTTGAGACCTTTCCTCTGAATTTCGGGGATGAAAGAATCACCATTCAGCGGGCCCGCGGTTCGCCAAAGCTATGCAAGCTCGTGACGCCCGCTCTAGTTCGAATTCTTGCACCTCGCGTGGTGACGTGAGGCGAGTTTTTTGCAGTAGCAGAATATCCACCTCCATAAGCTTCATGGTTTCCGATCAGTACTTGTTTGGCCGGATCCCGGAGTTCTTTAACGTTCAGCGTCATCAGCACATGTTGGGGTATTCGGTGAAGTGTCTTATTCTTTAACCTTCTTCTTCAGCATAGGAGACCCTGTCGTCGGCGCCTTGGGCAGGTGACACAGCTGCACCGGAAGGGGGTGGCCACGCAGGTCTCCTGACTTGTCGGATTCTTCGTCGTCGTGCGAGCTGGCCGATCCTCGCGGGCGCTTCAGGGACTGCGACATGTCCATGGCATGCTTCACCGCATTCCCCGGCTGCGTTGCCTTCGCTTGGCTTTCCGGACGAAGACGCCGGACTCTATGTTTCCGACGACCGCACTGTGCTGATCGTCATCTCTTGCGATGGCTTTCCCGACCCACTCGAGCTACTTGACCTTCCCGATGGCTGCCCCATGCCAGTTGTCGTCTCTTGCAGTTCCTTTCTGGCCGAAGTCAAGGGGTTTGCGGACCCGCCATCGGTGGTAGCGGCTGCCTCGTGGGAGCTTACCTGCGAACTGGCACCGCCCTCCTGTTTCTCTTTGTCTTCGTTTTCCACTTCCGCCGTCTCCGACACTGCTTCTGCTCGGTTGTTTGACGTTGAGGGGGTGTCCTCTCTTTCTTCTTGCCCATCTTGAGAAGCCTCGCCCGACAGCACGGTGGCGTACGTACTAACGTGGCACCGCGAGGTCGAGTGGTCCTGGCCGCATCGCCTGCCTCGAGCATGGCACTCTGGTCTCATGTAGCCGTATCCACCACACCTGGTACAGTGAGGTGTCCTGCAGCCGTAGGAGAGGTGCCCTCCCTGACCACACCTCCTGCAGGCCTTTTTTATGCCTGGGTACAAGCACATGCCTTGAAAGCCGGAAACGCTGATGTAGTTGGCAGCTTCTTCTCCATTTCCAACGTAACACGCCTGGTTCCAGTCTCCGAAGTTGGGCACTCCCCGTGTGTCTCCTGCGTCATACGGAGGACCTTTCCGTAGACATCCAGCACCTGGGCGACGGCTTCGTCAGGGACCTCCACTGGTAGCAGGAGAAGAGCCACGTTCTTGATCTTGGACGCCAGCGGCAAGATGTCGTAGTCCTTGCCGTTGATGACCAGCCGTCCCGTGCCTTGCAACTTTTCGGCTGCGTCGGCGGTCTTCATGGTGAGCGTAAAACGCCCACAGCCATACGGGCGACAGGCCTGCCCACTCGAAGGGAGAACCAAAGCCAAGAAGGCTTGAGCGACTTGCTTGGCTGACACCCCCTGGCCAACCTGCACGTTGAAACAGATCACGGCGGACTTCGGAACGGGCCCCCACTGCGGCGACGCGGCTTCCATGGCAGCAGCGATGACCGCCGGCAGCAGGGTGACGGGTGGCGAAACACGCGAGACGCACCGGGCGAAGCAGTGGTGGGCGGCGTGACAAAGATTGCCGCCGCGGCAGGAAACTCTCGATACCCTCGACGCAGCAGTCCGTAAACAAACTCGCGGCCGCGGTCTCGACAGAGTGGGCAATAAAGACTGCAGATTCGGCTCCGTGGGGGTTTTGACCCAAACCCCTAAAGCGCGGTTCAAACAGGCCCGGAGTACGGCGCCCGGGCCAGCCCGGGTGCCGGAACCCGTAGTGACGTCAGCGCTCCCTCCGTACGGGCGGTGACGTAATTACGGCCTCCGGCACCCGGGTCAAGAGTTGAAAAATTTTCAACTTTCTCCTTCCCGGGTCGTGACGTAGGTTTCCGTATTTTCTCTGCGGCCAAACACCACTCACACGCTCCGTGCTTGACTTCCCGCCCGTCTCCGACGCGAGGAAAGCTGCTGAAGCTGCAAAGAAGAGTGCCGCTGCCCCGAAGAGGGCTGAAGTTGCCGCTCCGTTTGACGTACCCGAGAAAACCTATAAATTAATTCAGCTAGTTCAGCGGTACCCCTGGATCTACGACAGGTATCGTAGCGACCAGAAGGACCAGGACAAGCGAAAGAACTCGATACTGCTTTTAATAATTTATTCACATGGTTTCAGAGACACGGGAGGTGGTTGCAACCCGATGAAACGGCATCTTCAATGCAAATATGAGTGGCCTTTAGAAAGGCCGTTTGTAGAGGCAGGCAGTGGTTGGCTTGCTGGCTGCAAAGAGACCGGAAAGGCAGTGAGATGCACTTAAAAGGTTAAAATGGTCAACGACACCGGTACGCGCTGTAGATGAGAGTTTTTAGGCAGTACTGTATGACCGCTAGCCTGGGGTCTTTAACGTGCACCACGCAGTAGTGATACACGACCGCACGCCGGTACGATGCTCATCCAGATCGAAACTGGCAGGGATGGGGATTGAACCCAAGATCCCTGGGTTCTGCAGCGCGAGCTTTCGTGCACAATCACTCACAAGCAGCTTGTAAGCACACATCCTAGCTAGCACAAAGGACAAGGAAGCAGAACGGGCTTCGGTCATACATGCACTCAAAGGAGCACAACACCGTGACCAGGTTTTGTGAACAGAAAGAGTGTGTCGTATGAGCTGCACATGTGCATGCCATTGCTATTTTTTTATAGCACAGACGCAGTAAAATCTGACAAGCGTGTGACTGTTACGAAAGCTGCTCTCGTGATCCTGCCGCGTTAAAAATGATCTAAACGTGGTTTCACTGCGGGAGCGCACGCTCCACGTGAGTATTCCTGCGAGCGACGCGCGGGCCCACGTGGAACGCCACTTGATATATAACATGAAAATAATCCAAAATAAAAAGCAGCACACCCTACCTGGCTCGTGACATTCGGAAGCACTCGAAGACCCGGCCGTCGGGGTCTTCGTACATCTGTCTCACGATGGTGGCGTACTCGCCGAGCGTTTTGCGAGACTTCAGGAGCTCGCGGACGGCCTTCCGCTTCTTTTTCTTCACGCTCCGCAGGTACTGCTCACACGCAGCCGCGAAAGTAGTCAGCCGACGCTAGTTAAAAGTTCTTGCATTTGTGACGTACCTCTTCGTAGCCGGGATCCTGCCGAGACGACGGCATCGCGAAACAAAGCGACGAAAACAAGGCGCCTGTGCCGCTCTAGACGGAGCGCGAAGCGTGGCTGGCGTGGCTGTGTCGCCTGCCTCGTCCAGAGCGTCTCGCCTCGCCCGCGCAAGCGGCGACGACCCCGCTTGACGACAGCCGTTGATTGGTTGCCTGGGGAGCCGCCGTGACGTCAGCTCCCGTAGACGGGGCCCGTGCCGCCGCCGCTCAAACCAAACCGTGACGTCTGCTGCCGTAAACGGATGCCGGAGGTGATTACATCACTACGGGTTCCGGCACCCGGGCTGGCCCGGGTGCCGTACTCCGGGCCTGTTTGAACCGCCCTTAACGCGCATCCCACATTCGCAGTGTCGCCTCATCTTCCAAGAATTTTTTTCTCGTCAATGCCACCTTTCCTGGCTCAGTGAACGCGCTCAACACCTTGAAAATCCCCTTTTTTACCTATCACTTACAATCATACATTCATGTACTTTCAGCATCATTCAAAAACAACAACAACAACAACAAGAAAAAATACCTGCGCCGCTCTACGCAAATTTTTCAAGGTCATCCCAGCGCATTCCTTCACAAGTTCATCATGGGGAAAATATGCTGCGTTGGCGGTGCCGCCGCTTTCGCCGCTCCACCCCGGCTTCCGCCGGCTCCTCGGACTCGTAACTCAAAAGGGGTGCACATGCTGCGCGCGTCCAGCCAAGGCCAAAGACGTTCCGCAGAGTGAGATGTATTCTCGTATACTCGTTGTAACACCAAAACAAAAAGAGAGGAAGTTTTGCGCATTATTTGTGCGCTGCGCGAAGTAGTTGTTACAACATTTGGTTGTTTAATGAAGAAACTATGCTTTTAGCTTTTGAAATGTGTACCTCTTGATAAAATAACATAAAGATAATCTAAGGGGCATCCATATATCATAAAGCAACAGAGGAATTTGTGGCATTCCGCGAGGAGCCGGACTTCTAAAGCGATATCTTTAAAGAGCTGTGCAACAATTTCAGTGTTTTGCTTAAATAATTTGGGAGTTGGTGTCTCGACCTCTCTAAAGTAAAGAACAAAAAACTGCTTTTGCCTGCATGTCCTAGTTTTATATTAAAAATGGACAAAGATTGAGATTTTCGGCACTTTTCAACTTCTTCACCATCTTCCGAGTCACGTGCTCTGTGACGTTAATGGGGGGCGCGCGGGGTTCCAGTGAAGCTCTCTATCTCTCTCTCTAGAGCCATCAGTGAGCAGCGAAAACTCACCCGCTCGCCACCGCGTGACCACGTGTTGGCGCAGCGCAAACAACATGGTGAAAGGAGGAAAGTCTCATCCGGGTCCGGCCATCCCCGTCCGGCTCTGCCCCCGTCCCCTCCGACTTCTGGCAGCTGTTCGCGGTAGCAGATAGAGCTGACGGTTTTGTGGACCTAGAATAGATGGCGCCACTAAAACTCCGTATAATAAAAGTTTTGTCGATGATACCAGGTTTTTCACGCATTTATATTTATCTCCGAACGACAAGATTTATAGATAAATTACCTTTTATAGAGCAGGTATTTGCACAACTTGCTATCTTTTTACGAGACCCCCATTGACGTCATCTGGCGTGGTTCTCATGGCCGACGCTCGCGGCTGCAGGTCGGGAAATGCTCTAACTTTTGCCTCGCGATTACGCGGCGGAATCGCAACATTTGGAAGGAAGGAGAAGTGGTTTCTGTCCTTTGTGACAAGATAAACAATGTCAAAAGTAGAAGATGCAAATTTTTTCAACATTAAAATCGTTCCACAGCTCCTTTAAGGAGCTCGCGTCGCAGAAAAGTCGGGGTCGGCGTCGGTGGCGTGGGACGGGGAAATCCTGGTTTGTCGATAAGGTCATAAGGCTGTGACGTCATGACCTCGCGCGGGAATTTCAAACAACCCAAATGCTCACGTGAAACGTGACGTCAAGCGGGGAATGAAAGTTATTAGACATGACGGTTACTGCGAATTAAAGGTCGCCGCATGTTTCAAATGATTTCACTTTATAAAGTAATTAATTTGCTTTAAAGACAAAATTTGAAGAATTTTAGATGAAGGCGGGGTTCGAACCCACGACACTTCGGTCGCGAGCCAGATACGATTCCGGCTATACTCCGATCACCCTTATACTGAGACTAGAAGCTCCGCCTTCAGCACGAGCTCGCTGGCTTCCGCAGTGCTTTGGTTGCGCGTGCCTGCGCGTTCACACTTGTGTTAGCAAAGGCATAAAGCTCGCGCTGAGGGCGGAGCTTCTATACTCTGTTTCACCTTATGATGTACCGCAGGAAAGGCTACAAGCGCGAGCTCCTTGCTCCAGGGCACATCTCGGCGGCACAAGCTCTCGTGCGTTAAGAGTAGCTCCCAACGCTATGAGCTCGCGCTTCTAGCCTTGTCTGCGGTACAACATAAGGTGAAACGGGGAATAGTTTCAGCTTAAAGGTGAACGAGGTATAGACAATTGCAAGCATGGCATCACGACTGGTGCCCCAGGCGTGCAAGCACGTGTAACGTGCGCGTGAAGATAGCTTTGGCAAGCTTGAAATCGCATGAGCTTTCCCGCACGAGCAGAGAAATGGCGGCGGCCAGTCGCTTTGCTTGCAATCACCGTTACTATAGACCTTTCCAAAACGAGCTCGTGGCCGGTGCCATTTTGAGCGTTCGTGCGTATGGCGCGTGCTTTGCTCGCTTTCCGAAGCGACGAACACGCACGTGCTGGACTGTGAAGATCGCACGCTGGACTGTGATTTTGTAAACATTGGAAAGGTCTATACTCTGTTTCATACTTAGCGTGCAACGCTGTCAAGGCTACTGGCGCGAGCGCGTGGCTTCATCTATGGTTTTGTTTGCGCGAGAACGCGTGCAAATGATCAACGAGATCAAGCCCCACGCTCGCGCCCGTAGCTTTGACAGCGTTGCACGCTAAGTATGAAACAGAGTATAGATCAACTCAGTTATGGAACTTCCCATAGACGCTGTACACTGGAGGGGGTCCGACACCGTGTCCGATTTTTTTTTTTTGCAGCTAGGTGGCGCTGCCGGGGCATTAATCCCAGAGCCGTTTATACTGAGAGAGTTTGGCCAATGGGCGGAGCTTGTTGGCCGCTAGAACAAGCGGATTTCGCGGTAACACAATATGGCGTTACTTCTTTGTCTTGTTCATTCCTGAGAAATCGCGTAGAGTTCCTATGAGTCAGAGCCACAATATGGCGGACGGAAGTAGTCATCCCCCGGTTGTCAGACTACGCTGCTGTGGTTGTCAGGCTGTCAAAATCTCCTTAAGAAGGCCAAACTCTCTCAGTATAAACGGCTCTGATTAATCCACGCGTTTTCGTCTGCTACTGCTCCGCGGCTGCACGCTAAGTATGAAACAGAGTATAGATCAACTCAGTTATGGAACTTCCCATAGACGCTGTACACTGGAGGGGGTCCGAAACCGTGTCCGATTTTTTTTTTTTTGCAGCTAGGTGGCGCTGCCGGCGTATTAATCCACGCGTTTTCGTCTGCTACTGCTCCGCGGCTGCACGCTAAGTATGAAACAGAGTATAGATCAACTCAGTTATGGAACTTCCCATAGACGCTGTACACTGGAGGGGGTCCGAAACCGTGTCCGATTTTTTTTTTTTTTGCAGCTAGGTGGCGCTGCCGGCGCATTAATCCACGCGTTTTCGTCTGCTACTGCTCCGCGGCTGCTTTTGAGTCCCGACTCCTCTCGAGGTTCAGCATGGTTTTGGGATAGTTTTTGCCCTTTCGCCAGTAAAAAGTAAAAATGTGACTACCAACAGCAGCAGAAACAATTTGAAAGTTGTCTGCTGCTGTTATCCGTAAGAAAGGCCAGAACCGCGCCGTCAATGATGATGATAGCGAGTATTAATGCGGAGCGCGCGCCCTCTAACAGGCGCCACGCAAAGGGACCCCCCTCCGGAGCGGAGTTCCAGAACTGAGTTGTTCTAATAACGTTGCTTGCAATCGTGATTCTTTATTGTCTAGGCCACGCAGACACGCTTGCAGGGCTTGGGAATGAGCAGGGGTTTATGTTTCGCTATCGCGTTCCGCTCTTAAAGGTGAAGATTAAAAGTCCTCTTTTATATTTACTGTGGTTTTTTAGGTAAATACGAGTGTACTAAGATGTTTCTTCAAACAATCTGTAGCGGCAACTAGCGGCAGTGATCCAGCGCTTGAACGGCGCCAAGCTCACGGGACAGGCGCGAGCTAAGGACACGAGCTGCGTGGACCACGAGCTGCACGGACTCTGGGATTCGGAGACAGGCCCCTCGATGAGCTAGTCAAAAGGGCAGTGTAAATATTGTAAATAAATATGTAGAGTGTGATTTACCGAGCCTCCACTCCTACATGCACGCGGTGGCCCGAAGCAGCACCAATGAAAGATATCACCGCAACAACCGTAGCTCGCACACTGATTGAAATGTGGATTAGTCGCTTTGGTGTCCCGCAGACGATCAGTATACGGACAAAGGACGTCAGTTTGAAGCGACTTTTTAACTCTCCCACTACCTTGGAGTCAGAGCCGTATATTAGGAGAGTTTGGACAATAGGCGGAGCAAAGGCCGCCGCCAGCGCCGAATATTCCCCCCACGCTTAGAGCGTAAACTAAATTTGTGACACAGCGTCGACCAATCAGGAGACCTCTACTCCATCTCACAAATGTCGACAGTGAAGACAAAGGCACAGGCGCGTGAGCCTAGCTCAGCGAAACGCTATTGTTTGTACGAGACCTCGTGCATAGGAGGCACTGTCCAAAGCCACGCGCTCGTGCCCATGCCTTTGTCTGCACTGCTAGAACAGCGTCCTGAGACTGGCTGAAAGAAAGCAGTGCAAAGGGTGGGGTGCGCGAGCGTCTTGAGACGCGGAGTTCCACTCGGCACGGCTCAAATTATACTTCGTTTCACTTTACCTGCTAGCGAAGCCAAAGCTAGAAGCGCGAGACCAGCGCTTTTTGCATTTCTCCCCAGCTCGCGCGCTCGAGCAAAGCCTGAACACACGGAGCTTCCGTGCTCGCGCTTCCAGTTTTGCCTTCGCTCGCACATAAGGTGAAACGAAGTATAGTCGTGGCACAAATTTAGAGCACGCGACCACCCCTAGGGGCTGTTTCGCGGCCTGTGGTTAGCCCGAGATGCTCGCCTATTCAAACCAATGTATGGCCAAACTCTCTCAATAAACGGCTCTGCTTGGAGTTCAACACATCCATACGACGTCCTACCACCCAATCTCCAATGGCATGGTAGAGCGTTCTCATCGTCAGTTAAAAGCCTCCATCAAAGCACAAACAAAACCTCGGCATGGACAGAGGCTCTTCCACTCGTCTTGTTGGGAATCAGAACAGCCTTCAAATCGGACATTAATTGCAGTGCAGCTGAACTCGTTTACGGCACGTCACTCCGCTTGCCTGGTGAATTTTTTTCTTCCTCAGCCAACATCTCACAGGAAACAGCAGAAAACTACGTCCAGCGGCTGCGGTAATGAAAAACCTTCAGCCGACCTGCCCAAGGACGCCCTTCACAAGACACACTTTTGTGAGCCGTGACCTCGACAAAAGTACGCACGTGTTTGTTCGGCGCGATGGCGTGAAGAAGCCCTTGCAGCCACCGTATGACGGCCCTTATCTAATACTGCGTCGAGACAACAAGAACATGACGCTCGACGTCAGCGGTCGAGAAGAAGTAATCTCTCTGGACAGAGTCAAGCCAGCTCACTTAGCACCCGATTTCTACTCATCCGGAACCACACGCCTTCCAAAGCCACCTCGCGTCAGGTTCCAGATGAACACCAGCCTGCACACGCGCTCCCTCGAAACAACGCTCGCCAGCCCGTTTTTCGGCAGGGGGGGGGGGGGGGGGGGGGGAGTATTTGTAGCGGCAGCTAGCGGCAGCGATCCAGCGCTTGAACGGCGCTAAGCTCACGGGCAGGCACGAGCTAACGACACGAGCCTCCACTTCTACAAATCTACTATTTTCCACGCGAAATGCAAGGCTTTCGACCTATGGACCAGACTGGTTGCCCTCACTGTAGTAAAAATTGTAATGTTGTGGTGAAAGGTTAGGACCTGGAAATTTTTCGGGTTTCCAAAAACAATCTCCCGCCCGTAAAAAATAGGAACATGTTTATTTAATAGCTATATAAAATTGATAACTAGACCCTTGATATGACAGGCAGTTGAGATACCGCCATCCGAGAAAGCAAAATTATTAACAGAAGCCTTTCCCGTTTTCTAACCATCACTCGATGAACGCAACGAAGTTGAATGCTGAACTTACCTAATATCAAAGCCAGCAGCTGGACTGCGATTATCTTGACGAAAACCATGTTTACGTTGATGACGACACTGAAATTAGGAACTATTGCACGACGGTTTTTACAGGAATATAACGTGCATACTGGGCGAAGTGGAACTATATAGGGCGGCACCCATCTAACAAATCGTAATACCAAATCATCGTTTAGTAGGTGATTCGTGGCACGTGAAGTTTTGTTTAAACCATGGTATCATGAAACCAATAGAAAGCTTCCGAGAAACAGTAGACCATGTCTTTTTCCTGAAAGGAAAAATGCTTAAGAGGGGATAGGAGACCCATTATAATGCGCTAATGCCTCGCACAGAACGCTTCTAGTACAGGTTTATATGGTTTACAAATACCAAGCATGCACATTAGACTGATAAACATATCTAGAAGAGTACAGGGTCTTGTAGAAAAAATGAAATCATGTTCTTCTGCTCGCAGAAATAAAATCATCATATTTGAAAGCTGAAATTTCGTGTGAATGTGATAGGGGGTGCTAGAACGTGAACGTTTGAGAACCTGGCGTTACATGAATCAGAAGATAATAAAAAAATATACAATTGTCTTTATGAGCCAACGTCCACCTAGGTCGATTATTCATCAAACCAAGAAATTACACGGTAGGTACCTACGACATTTATCTCAATAAAAAAAAGTTGTCACTAAGAAAAAAAAAAACGATCTTTTTTTTATTGTGACATGTTGGTTTACTGAAGTAAATGTCACAGGCGCCTACAACGCGCGCTTTTACGAACATTAGACTTAGTTTGATAAAGGCTCATAGAGTTCTGGTTTTTTTTTCTGTTTCTTTATTTAATCGAAATAACGCTCTATTTTTATACTTTCGCATTCTGTCACCACCGGTATAGCGTCACATTCACGGATAGTTGCAGCTTCCTGCAATGCAAAATTAACTTTCGCAAAACAAAAAAAAAAAAACGGATTTTTTTCTTTTATGGGACAAAATTTGTAACTACAGTGTGTATACTGACTTTGGTCCCGCTTTGGACGGTTTGGAAAAATCGGTTTCTATACACCAACACAGTGTTTACAAACAAGCCCGCTTTGCCCACACCAGGTGTGGGCACTGCGCCTGCGCAGAAACCGAATTCGGGAGGAGTGAAGCGTCTGCGCATGCGGAGTACCGACGGCAGCGCCACCGCAATGGCGTGACGTCAGTGAGTTGAGTTGGTCTATACGTATCCTGCTGGCATTTACTACAGAGGAGCGGCTAGGTGGTGCGCGTATAAAGTTAAAATTTCAACGGATATACTTATCTCGTTCAAAAAAGAAAAAAGGAAAACCCTGTGCACAACGCCATTTCTGCAGGGCGACGCTGACCATTGGTGAATTCGTGTGGTCGCCTCTCTCCTCTGACCTCGATTCAGCAGAGCGCCCTCTCCTCGCCGCCAGAGCTACTCGGGATCCTTTTCAGCCGATTACAACTGCTGGCTTCAGAGCGCTCCGAGATTCTCAGACCCGTCACGTAATTAAAATGTATTGACATTGGTAATGCATTAAAAACAACACGATCTTACAGCGTACGGTGGACGATTGAGCAAAATTTACGCTCGCAACGTGATGAAATAACGGTTGTGACGTAAATTGTTTTACGCATCGGCACGTAAAAAAAAAAAAAAAAAAGAAAACGGCAGTATGCGAATTGATTTTCGCAGAACGGAACGAAAGCCAATGCTTGGAAGCAGTTGTCAACTCATCGCGTTTTCGACAGTGAACGCGCTGCGATAGCGGTCATGCGTACGACAGAGCAGGCAAATATAAAATGGTTAATAAACCGCATTTTTCTCGGGGCAAAATATCGTGCAAGCATCGCCATGTGACACAAATCACAGTGCATTATACTCGGCTTTCCCTTTATTTTACAACACGAACCTTTGAACGCACTTTTACCAAACCTGAAAATTTCTTGAAGCAACTACGAAACCCGGTAAAACAGCGGCGAGCTCTGCGAGCTGTTCCGTCGTCGGTTAGGCTTAGCGGATTCACCGCCGTGAGATGAACGATCTCGTGAAAGCTATGGGAATACTTCACACGTCGACTTTTCCTGTTACGGTCGCAAACGAATGTCGTCCCGTCCATTGTAATCCTCGCAACGTCGAATGCACAAGCCCTTTGTAGAACCACATATCAATCGCCGTCATGCTGTACCCCGCACACCACCACAGACCACTGCCGGCCATCATCAACAAAACCACGTGATCACCGTCCATGTACCACGTGACGCCTGCGCCGCTCCGCACTCCGACGGCTACAGACGGAGTGCCAGAGAGCGCTCTGAGCGGGAGAGGCGCCCTCGGAATGAACCACCCGATTAGGCCACAGCACTCTCTTTCAACCACCCGATTTCGCGCGCTCTGGAAAGAGCGCTTGAGAGAGCGCAGAAAGAACCACGCGAATTCGCCACATGTTCGTTGACTCGGAGACGCTGCCGACAGGTGGCGTATGCATCGAAGACGCGCGGGGCTCACCGATTCGGGTTTCGATAGCAGACGATCTAGAGCATGTTTTACATTTTTTTTTTTTTTTTTTTACATAAATATATGCCATCTGTCGGCAGCGTCTCCAAGTCAACGAACACCGTCTGCGTCGCCCGGGAAATGGCACCGTAGATTGCCTGAAACACGTTTTTCTTTTTTGAACGAGGTAAGTTTATCCGCTGATATTTTAACTTTATGCGTGCACCACCTAGCCACACGTCTGTCGTAAATCCCAGCGCGGTACGTTGAGAAACCGATTTTTTTCGGACCGTCCAAAGTGGGATTGAAGCGTCAGTGTACACGCTGTATATGATTTTCAAGAAGTGTGAACTAAAAGAGAGACCACGGAAAAACCTACCTGGGCTGAATGGGGTTCAGAACTCTCTGAAGATAACGTTTTTAAATGTGCTCGTGATAAAGACATTGGGCCTTATAAACGGGAAACTCTTAATTATATTCGCGCACAGTTGACAGCGTCGGAAACGTACGCTAACAACCTTGAACTGACTTTTTCGCATATTCGAAAAATTAAAATCCATCGTCCACACAAACCACGCGGAAGAAGTTTTGTGTGTGCAAAAGTGGAGCTCCTAACGGCTGTCACCCACGCACCAGCTGGGTTTCCGACCGAATATAAGGCCGCATAAACTTTCTGAAACGCTATCTGGAGGTTTTTAATTAGTTCACATTGCCGTCTTTCTAGAAAAACAGGTTGTCTGCGTGCAACATATGTACGAAATTCATGTATACAAAACCAATAAAATGTGGAATCGTAAAACGACAAAGGGCAGAAGGTGTCACTCAGTCTACGCAGAGTATCAACATTTTTTTTTTATGGTTGCGGACATATAATTTAGAAATGACTGCGTGGCTATTTACATCTGAGGCGTGAGGACAGTCCTCGTGCCTTGCGAAAGAAGCGGCGTCAAAAAGAAAGCCCAGAAACGTTTTGGGACAAACGTCTTGTCGTGAGTGAGCATGTCGCACGCCATCCGCGGCGCCTCGGCGTGAACCGCATTTCCCGAGCAGTATACGGAAACTAAATGTCTGCACTTATTTCTTTGTTTAGATCTCGTCTAATGTTGTGCTGGCAGCCTAGAAACACTAACCTAGACTAATACTTCTGGGCTGCCGGCAGAAAAGTCAACAAAAATCAATGTAAGACTAATTATCAGATTTCAATATTGCGTCTGGTGGTGGTCTGTGAAGCTCCGTTGAAATGCCGCCACGTCCTGACTCCCTAAGAAGCAGCGCCACTTCGCGGCAATATGGCTCGTGTGTGACTTTGCGGAGAACGCTAACGAGTTTACAACGTTGTATATCTTAAAGCTTCCGAAGTGCTTCCGCAACGTGCATTCCACACCATCAAGATCGCCGTTCTTTGCAGACGTTAAGTAGGTGCATGATCTGAGGATGCGGGGTCTTGTGCCAAACTAACCATACCACTCTCGCCGCCCCCCCCCCCCCCCCCCCCCCCGGATGCGCTGTGAATACCGCTCGGAAATATGGCACCCAGTGGAGATCTTATACACGTTCAAATTCATATTCTTTATTTTTTTTATTTTTTTTTTTTTTCACTTGGAGAGGAGAAGCAGGAAAAAAAAATTACACCATCTTCCCGAGGGGAACCATGAGGTGATGCGGAGCATCGTGTTGGTTCCGAGGAAAGAGTCAGTTGCGTGCTGACGTCGAGAGATGGCGCCACCGACTGCCCTAGCGTTACCCCTTACGCGAGCCTTCGTCGCGGCTCGCGGCAGAGAAACTTGGAATGCTCGCCGCTCGCCGTTTATTTTTTTTCACACTTGAAGGAGAGGAGACTAGAGGAGGAGAGTTGCGCGTGCGCGCGCGGTGTGAGGAGAAGCGAACGCACGCGCAGTGCACGCAGCTGGTAGAGAGAGAGAGCGGAGAGAGTAACGCGCAGCTGTTGGAGAGAGGGAAGGAGGAGAGTTGCGCGTGCGTAGTTCGAGTGCCGACTACAACGCCGACGCCGCGGGACATAGACCCGAGCAAGAGATGCTCCGCATCTAAAAAAGCAACTCAATGTTGCTTGACAAATCCCTGCCCTCCCCCCCCCCCAATACAGCAGCAGAGGACATACACACAGACACGCACAATATATACGTATATATAAACTTTAACGACAATTCTCCTCAGTTACTATACCCCTGTTACACGGGCACCCTTAACCGCGGTTAGCTCAGCTTTAACTGCTGTTACGCGGCACCACAGAACAGCTATTTCAGAAGAAGTGAAGAGCGCGCGTGCACTGCTTCGATGGGTGCCAACGTTACTAGAACACTCAGTTGGGAAACTCACCCTTGAAACTTGGGCCGCTGGCGTCCACCGAGACCGAGCTAAATACGATAACAGCGCCACCCTTTAGCGACGAGTTCAAACATGAAAGTTGCTTTACATAGCTGCTGCGAGATGGCCCTACGAGATGGCGCCACCGGCCTTGCCCGACTCGACTTGAACCAATACGTGCAGCCGTGCAGTTCCCGGAGTGGACGCTGCAGGAGAAATGGCGGCGTTGCGATCGCCATTAGCTCGGTTCCCGAGTACGGATCGGAGCCACTTTTTTCAAGCAGGCTCTATGGCAGTTTCCCAACTGAGTGGTTCTAGTAACGTTGATAGGTGCTCAAGGTGCTCGAGCGCACGTTCGCCCATAGTTTTGACTGCATAGCCGCCGAATGTTGTCCGCAAGTATTGTGCGCTAACTGTGGCTTAGCGTAACTGCAGTTAAGTGTGCGCCGTCCCGTTCTCAGTTCCCTTCGTCTTCTTTCTCTTCCTCTTTATTATCGTAGCACTCTCCCCCTCCCCTTAAAAAAGGAAACAAAGTTGTTAATCTCTTTTAACAATACGGTTAATGTGATCTTCATCGTAGTCCGTCTGCAAAAGATATCCACATTCTTTACGGAACATGGACTTGGCGCGCTCGTGGGATGTATAGCTTGAGATGCAATACCTGCTCAGGAAAGCAGCGGTGTGCGCCAGGAGGTCGTCCATCAGTGAGGTCCTCGGGGTAATAGGTGACAGGCCCTCTCCGTTCCAAGACTCGATAAGGCACTCGGTATCGGGGAAGAAGCTTAGCAGCTCTCCCGACAGACCGCAAGGTCTGTCTCGCCAGAACTTCATCTCCGATTTGAAACTCGGTCACATTGTAGATACCGGCCTCTGACATATTCCCAGTCTCTTCCTGACTTCGCCGAATGGCATCCCGTGCCTGTCTACGAATTTCATCGAGTGAAGCAGGCTGAGTGTCCCTGCAACGTTGTGTCATGTTCACCCCAAGCCTTGTCTCAACAGGCAGCGTCACGTCACGACCGTATAAGAGTCTGAACGGTACTTCTTTTGTGGTTTGTTGCTTTGATGTGTTCAGTACGAACATGGCGTGCGGGACAAAGTTATCCCAATTAGTATGCGTGGAGTTTACATAGGCGGACAAGATATCCGTAAGTGTACGGTTTTTCCTCTCAACTAGACCGTTCGTTTGAAAATGATACACGGATGTTGGAGAATGTCGTATGCCATGCCTCGCCAGACAGTTTCTGAAATGGTGAGACATGAACGGTGTACCACGGTCTGAGATTATTGCGCGTGGCGTGCCATGTCTCAGAACAATGTTGAGATCAATAAACTCTTCTACGAAATCTGCGGTAGCATCTGGTACCGCTAGGGCCTCTACCCATTTGGTTAAGTAGTCAACCGCGACTATAACATAACGATTTCCGCTCCAGGATTTTGGAAAAGGTCCGAGAAAGTCAATTCCAATTAGCTCGAAGGGATGTTCTGGAGGTGTGACTGGGCAACGGGGTACGTCCCACTTAGCAGTAGATGCCTTCCGGAACTGGCAGTGTTCGCATGTCTGAACGTGTCGAACGACGCCTTGATGTAGGCCGCGCCACCAAAAACGTGCGGCGACCTTAGTGTAGGTCTTTTGTCGCCCAAGGTGACTTGCGCTTGGAGCGTCATGGCATGCTTGAAGTATTGCCACCCGTAACCTCACGGGTACTACTGGGAGCCAGACGGTGCCTGCTGACTGTCGTTTCTTTACGTGGCACAGGATATTGTCGACAATCCTGTATGCTCGTAACAGGTCCGGTAATCGTCGTCGTGTGTCATTGAGTCTCTCGGTGGGACTTTGTTGGAGGATCGAGCGTATATATTAGCTAGCTCAGCGTTGTTTACCTCTGCCGTGTACATATCTTGAACAGCAGAAATTCCCACAGGGTGACGCGAAAGAAAGTCCGCATCTTGGTGAGATGATCCACTGCGATGACGAATTGAGAAGTTGTATTCCTGCAGCTGGAGTGCCCACCTTGCAAGCTTTGGCGTCAAGTCCTGCTTGGATTGCAAAAGCATTGCAATGCGGCATTGTCCATTACTACCGTGAAATGACGACCATAGAGATACGGACGAAACTTGCTGACGGCCCAGACCACGGCGAGACATTGCAGTTCAGAGGAATGGCGTCTACTCTCACAATCGCCTAAATGTCGACTAGCGAAGGCCAAAACTCTTTCGATGCCGGATGAATCCTTTTGGAGCAAGACTGCCCCCAGACCATCGCGGCCAGCATCGGTGTGCAGGATTGTCTCATTAGTCTCGTTGAAGTGTGCTAGAACGGGAAGGTTTAGCAAGGCATGCTTGATGTCTGTAAATGCCTGAATGGAGCCTCTCCCCAGTTCCAGGTGGTTGTTTTCCGTAGAAGGATGGTTAGGGGTCGTGTGCGTCTCGCGAAATCTTTTATGAAACGCCGAAAATAGGACGCTAACCCTATAAAGCTTCTTAGCTCTTTGATCGTTGTCGGAGCTTGATATTCTGCAATGGATCGCACTTTCTCAGGATTGGGAAGGATGCCTTAAGAAGTGCTCGAGTGTCCCAAATATGTGACTTGTCCAAAGCCGAAAAAACACTTCTTAGCCTTCAGTTTAAGTCCAGCATCAGATAGGGCCTGCGGTACAAGACGAAGTTGGCGCTGATGTTCATTGATGACGCGCGTTTTCATTGCTTGCCAATCATATTGGCCGAAGGTAAGAGGAAACGTGATGAACCACGTGATGAATTGAGCGAAGTGGGTTATGTTACGGCGTTACGTAGGATTTTAGGTGTTTAATTAGAAGTCTTAGGATTTTAGGTGCTTAATTAGAAGAAAAATCGACGGGAGTTTTTAGGTATTCATTTATTTGTCAAGATTCGACGCATTTTGACGATTTCTTTCGTACCAACAATAAAAACGGTGATCGGTGAAAAAGAAAACAACTTGCAAAAAAAAAAAAAAACAACTAAAAGTTCAAATTTAATTCGCAATCTTTTACACCTTTATAACGATTCACGCTTATTATGACGAGAGAGAACTTGCGAATCATTGACAACGAATCTGAAAGCGGGTCCATGCCCGAGTTTAATGACAAAACTTGAATCCTTGTCAAGGGAAGTGTTTCTGCCACGATGAAAGCAAGTTGCTGTTGCTTCTTTCGTAAGGTGCAATCAACAACGACTGCCAGTGTAGTTTCGAACACTGTCGTCCAGCTCTGACATGAACAGAACAAATATAACATAACAATCCGTGAGGACCGACCGACTGCCTGGCCTAACTCTCATGTCACTGTCCTCCAAAGTCAGGGATTCCACTGATTCAGGACCGGTGAGTGCGCGGGTGACCCGATCGATGACTCAAAGCCACCACCGCGCTTTCGAAGCACACCGTGTTTTCCAAACACAGTGAAAATTTTCATTCGCAAGTGATGATAAGTTGCGTCACAGCACTCATTGGCCACGAACGCGCATCCAAATATTCGTCGACTGATTGACTCGCGCATACGTCCGAGTGACGTAGTGCTCGTGTCCACTGCGTGAGCTGGAAGCCAGCTGACGTGCTTTGGGTACCGCGGATGTATCACAGTGAAAGGGCTGAGAGTTTGTGAAGGAAAGGAGGTAAGAAATAGTCCGTTATATCTTCAAATTTTCGTACCCAAATGCCGGCTTTTGCCTTTCTACCCTTTTTCCTTTGGCCCACTAAACGATATGCGATTAGTAAAATTCAAATGTAAAATTATTCATCCCAGTCTAAAAGTAATTTTATGACCGCTTTAACATGGTTTGCACGTGAGGTCACCGCACTATATGCTGGTGATCATTGCGATTTATTCTTGCTGAGGAAATCAAATTCGGTAGAGCAAAATGCACGGTGCAGACAATTCACGCTCAGTGCAAATCATGTATTTGAGAGAAACAAATTATTCTTGCTTGGTGCAGCGTCGTGAGGAACGACGCGAGCGTCTGGCGCCAGGAAAACGCGCTTTTTTGGCAGGATTGTTTTTGCAAACAAAGTAGTTTCCGGGACCACAGTTTCTGGTCTGTGCCGAAGATGCGGAGCACAGGAACCTTCACAACACAGTATGTTTCTATAACCCCCCCCACAACTTTCTCTTTCTTCGATGCTCCCCCAGAGAATATATTTTTATTCCTGAGAGACTCCCTCCTCTGTTTAATAATAATAATAATTTTATTACAAATGAACACAGTGAGTGTTAAGTCAGACCTGCCTAAGCCAAGTTGGGCTTGACTGGCAGCTTCTTCCAATCAGTGAAACCAGCCGTATGCAAAAAGGAAACATGTAAAATCAAATCCACACAAAGGAATTAGAATACAAAATTAAACTAGTGAGCACTTTACAAACTAAAACTTCTCAGGGCTTTGTTGAGCTTGTATTTTGTTCTTAAATTAAGAATGCTAGAGGGTAGTTTGTTTAGAAATGCTGGTATATAATAACTGCGAGCTCTTTTTCCAAATTTTGTCAAACATTGAGGTATCCGGTATCGCTCTTTGCCTCTAAGAATACGAGAAAGTACATATAGAACTCTGAATAGACTATTCCAAAAACGCCTATGAACAACAGTTTCCATCAATAGCGAGTTAAAATCAGGCAAATGCAATGCTTTAAATATGCCAATGTCCTCACCAAGGCATAAATCATAGGAAATGTTCTTTAACAAAGAACGCAGAATCAAATTAATTCGAATTTCCCAACGGAGAGCACAATGACCATACACGGTAATAACGTAACAAAGCACACTGTAGATCAGAGCATGTACAACAATTTTTCGAACGGATAGTGGCATAAAATATCTAGTGTTGTATAACAAACAAGACACTGCACGAATTTTGTTACACACATGAGAAAAATGAGTGTTCGAGGTTAGGTCGCTGTCACAGAATAAGCCAAGATGTTTTATAGAAGATGTATGCTATATAGGCTCACATGCACATGATAGACATCCAGACGTATGTAACCGTAAAAAGGAGGTCACTAACTTTTTTCAAAGGGTTGTGGAAACATATTAGCTGCATTTTTAATGCATTTATAACTTTAATTCAATTAGCTTCAAGCCAGTCCATAGTTTTAATTGCCACACTTTGTAAAGATGAAAAGGCATCTGAATAATTGGACACTCTAGATAAAATAACGGTATCGTCAGCATATTGAAATAGTGAAATTGGCACCACCATGGAGAGGTCATTAACATAAAGATTATATAATGGTGGACTTCAGACCGAGCCCTGGGGCACACCAGCTTTGATTGAAAAGAATCCGCTTTGATACCCTCCAGATGAAACACATCGACGCCTATCCTGTTGAAAGTTTTCCAGTAGAAGTAAAAAAGAGCCTCGAAAGCCTAACTTTGAAAGCTTTGTTAACAAAATATAATGGCTAACACTATCAAATGCCCTGCGGACATCAAGGAGTGCGCAGGCGACTTGATTCCGTTCAAAAGATAAATAGAGCATGTCAAAAAAGTCCTCAAGGAGCATTTGAGTACCTCGGCCTTGAGTGAATCCGTAATGCATGGTAAGGAGATAGTAAACCGTGTTTATCTAAAACGCTATTCATAGTTATCCACAAATGTTTTTTTTCCATTATTTTAGCAAGGCAAGACAGAATGGAAATAGGTCGATAATGTTCTACATTATTTCGCCCGCCTCCATTGAATAATGGCATCACCAAAGCTGTTTTCCTTGCTAATGGAATGATACTATTAGATATAATGTGATTGAAAATCGAAAGTAGAACAGCCCTAATCCCTTCAAAGTTTCTGCGCGAGTCATTAACTGAAATTCTGTCGATACCTGGAGATTTGTTGGGCTTAAGGCTAAAAAGGATTGACCTAAGCTCTTCAGAAAGAAGAGGAAGTTGTTTGGCGGTGTTAATTCGACAATTATATTTTTGTCATTTATTAACAGTAATTTTTAATTTCTTTTATTCTGTGCCCAAAATCTGTGAAGTTTAAAAAAGATACGAAGTGGTCAAAGTTTGGGGAAGAACTTGAAAACGACTCTCCTGTGAGATTTAGAGCGGCATCCAACGTTCGTCTATCCCTCTAAGGCCACTAGGATATTTTCAGGTATCCCTTCCGTACGCACATTGTAGTTCTATTTATCATCGAATCAATAGGTCACATTTATTCTTTTAAATGCTTCTATTCTCGGGCGCAGCTTTTTGAGACAGATCAGCAAAAACGAAGACAAGATGGCTGCCGAGGCGCACGCATGTGTGCGCTGCTCCCAGCCGATTCGTGGCCGGTCGCAATATTTGCCTTATGCGTCTTGCAAAATGCGCTTTCATTGCAAGTGCATAAACGTTCAAGCCGATGAATACAATTTTTTCATGGAATCCGGGAACGGCAAGTACAAATGCAATCAGTGTATGAAGCGACGGGATCCTTCGACAGCGGAGCTTATCAGCGAGGCCGGCATCGCTATCACGCCCCCCGAGGATTCTCCGGCTCTTTTGGAATCTGCAGACGCTGTCAACGGTAATTCTTCTGCAAGTATTATCCAGTTGATTCAGTCAATGGCGAGTCGACTGGAAGAGCTTACAAGCGAAGTGCGAGAGCTTCGAGTGGAAAACATTTCGCTTCGTGACGTGGTGCGTGACCTGCGGGGTTGTGTCAGTGGGAGTGTAGAATTCCCAGCACTGCCCAATGGCAGCGACTGCCCAGCTCCATCCACGGGTATCTTCGCATCAGCTGTTATCACAGGCACAAGTGCATCGCGTGCTGGCGTACCGCTACCGAAGTTCTATGCTCGACAAAAGTCTCCTGGTCGTCATCAACGTACGGTCGTGCACCGCTCATCCGACCCGGAGAGGCAGACGCAGAGGCCTCCAACCACAGTTGGCACAGCTAAGCAGTCCGTGCTGAAGACCGCCCCGAGACCATCGGCAGTGACGGGTCTCTTTGTCTCCCGTCTGGCTGCGAGCACCGAAGCATCGGATGTGCAAGGTCTTCTGGCAGGGCTTGTTGGGGACAAGACTGTCGTGTCACCAAACTGAAGACCAGGTATCCGACGTACAGCTCTTTCCATGTCTCTTTGGACAAGGACTTGTTTGAACTTTTGAACAAGCCTGAGGTGTGGCCTGTTGGTTCCGTCTTCCGTCCATTTTATGGCAAGTTGTCGCCTTCACGGCACTTTGATGGCGCGGAAAACTAACTTGTACTATCAAAATACGAGAGGTCTCAGAACCAAAAGTGAGGAATTTTTTGGTAATGCCCTTTCCTGTGACCATGACATCACTTGTCTGACCGAAACGTGGCTAAATGAATCTTGCACTAGTAGCTCTTATTTTCCAAGTCAATTCTCAGTATTTAGAACAGACAGAAAATACACTGAACTTGTTAAGTACGGTGGTGGTGTTCTAATAGCGTGCAAGTCTGGTTTTTATCCGATTAGGCGTACAGACCTTGAGACGTACAGGGAATGCGTCTGGGTGGAAATACCGGCATCGGATGGCTTAACTACCTTGTTGGCTGTTATTATTTTCCGCCGAATTCCGACGTTTGTATTTTCGTAGACCATTTTGCAGACCTAGAGAACCGAATTGATTTTTCAAAGTACAAAGTACACGTTTACGGCGATTTTAACCTTCCAAAGGTCGACTGGTTAACCGGCCTTGCCCAGAGTGACTGCGCTGTAGTACGAGATAAAGTACAGTGCCTGACCAATTTTATCTATTTTAACGGGTTGCATCAGCACAATACGATAAGAAACTGTGCTGGAAATGTTTTAGATTTGATCATATCGAATGTACCCGTCTTCGACGTGAAAGAGACACGCGAGATGCTTGTTCCGGTCGATTATTTCAACCCTCCGTTTACACTATGTTTCTTTTTATCATTTCAATTACTATATACGTGAGCAGTCACTACCCAAGTTTATCTATACGCGTGGCGATTATCTCGGCCTATACAATCGTCTTCGTGGCTATGATTGGTCTTGCCTCTTTCACCTTATGGACGTTCATTCTTGTGTCGAATTGGTAACATCAACTGTCCAGCGGGCTATAGAAGAATTCATACCTAAACAGTGTCCAAGGAAATCAACATTTCCTAAGTGGTTTTCATCTGTCCTGAGATTATTATATGTGTAAAAAGCAGCATTACTACTAACTCTATAAAAAGTCAAATTGTGAATATTGGTATCGGAGGTTTTCAGTCTGCAAAGCAATAGTTAAGAAGCTTTATTCTCGAGATGAAGCTCGTTATCACAGCTGTTTGGAAAACAATTTTAAAAAAGAACCCAGTTGCTTTTGGAATTATGCTCGGGCCCAAAGTAAGGATAGTGTCAGCACCTCTGTGTTAAAAATTGACGATAATATTTTATGCAAGCCACAAGTGAGCCAAGCATTTGCTAATCACTTTAGCTCTTGCTTTTCGGAACGTGACAGTATGCCTAATAATTTTGAGTTTGAGGGCTTTGCTGACTCCTTAGCATACCACAGTGTAACCGATGATGAGGTGATGTGCTCGATACGGAAGCTCAAACCAAAACTTTCAACTGGCTGTGAAGACATTCCTAATTGTATTATCTAAGGATGTGCTGAAATATTTATACCTATCCTGACACATATATTTAATCTCTCCTTACAGTATGGGGTTTATCCTTCTCGGTAGAAAGTTTCAGTCGTAATACCAGTCTTCAAGTCAGGAAACCCTTGTAATGTCAATAATTTCCGCCCTGTGTCTCTTCTTTGTGGCTTCTCAAACGTTTTTGAGATGGTGGTGTATGAACGCTTGTACTCATAATTTAAACGAAGAATTTTACCTTTGCAACACGGATTCCTCAGGGGCAGATCAGTGGAGACGAACCTAGCTACTTTCCTCGGTCATAGTGGTCCTGCAGTATGCAACCGTGATCAGGTGGACACAGTCTACTTTGACATGACCAAGGCCTTTGATAAGGTTGACCACCAGATACTTTTGTTGAAATTAAAAGAATACGGACTATGCACCTTGTATTGCGCATGGCTTGAAAGTTACCTTTCAAATCGCCAAAATTTTGTTAGATTTTTAAATTGTGTGTCGGAGACATTTGCATCTTTATCTGGCGTACCCCAAGGTTCTAACCTTGGACCACTCCTGTTTTTGATATTTGTTAACGATCTACCATCTTCCATCAGAAACTCGAAAGTGCTAATGTTCGCCGATGACTTTATACTTTTCCGTGTGGTTGACAATGTAAATGACTGTATTCAGATACAAAATGACATCCGCTCCGTTGAACATTGGTGCATAAAAAGTAGGCTTCAACTGAATCCAAAAAAGACTGTAGTAATGTCCCTAACTAGGAAGAAGGGGAGCATAGTCTTCGACTACACTATATTTGAAGAGCAAGTGCTGCGGGTTGTCTATGTACGGGATCTTGGTGTCTTTGTGGACTCGAGATTGGATTTTCGCCTCCACGTCTCTCGCATTGTTGGTCAAGGACTTCGCCAACTGGGTGTAATTTCGCGGCTAACAAAGAAATTTCGTCGCTCTGAGTGTCTTTTATGTCTGTATTGTGCTTTGGTTAGATCACGCCTCGAGTTCGCGTCTGTGGTTTGGAACTCTGTAACGATGTTACATAGTAATCTTATTGAAAACGTGCAGCGTAAGTTTATAAGAATTTTATACGACCGATATATTGGCCGCCGCCGTTTCTACAATTACCATTCCCTGCTCACTGACCTCGGTCTATAGTGCCTCTGCACGATAGACGAATTGCAAACGACATGCATTTCCTGCGTCAAATTGTGCATGGTTCTCTTGATTGTGCCCAGCTGCTGATGTCGCTGAGGTTCCGGGTACCGTCACGGGGGGACATCAAAGTGTAGAGATACGTTTTATCCTGATGTGCGGGCCACTTGCCCAATGACGCGTCTGCAACAGACTCACGATGCCTTTTTTGATGAAACAGACATTTTCGCCTGATTGTGTTTTTATGCCATACTTTTATGTATATGTGTACAAGACAGTGCACTGCTGCTCAGGCCACTTGGCTGTTTGCAGGCACGCAAATAAACCCCATCTATCTATCGATCTATCTATCTATCTATGTTTGGGTGCCTAACGATGTGTACATGTAAAATGGGTCGTAAAACAATTTTTGTACTTTCAGTAAATGCCGCTAAGAGCTAATCCCTGACGTTGATAACTTGCAAAAAACACATATGAGTTCTCTTCTCCGCTCAATGGCAGATGCAGAAAAAATAAAGGAAAGAAACAGCTTTCCCCTCCTCAACTCTCTATTACAACAAGCGGCCACGTGATCTGACCGTCAATGTTCGTCATAATCATGCGCTGGGATTGGCAAAGACTGAAACATTGGTTGAGCATTAGACATTGTTAGAGTTCAGCTATTCTCATCTTTGATTGAACACGAGCCATTACCCAAATGTTTCGCGATGCTGATTGTCATGAGCCCGAGCACTCGACTCGGGCCCATGACAATCGACTACGTCACAGTGTCACATGACTCGCGGTAAGCAGTCGGGATACCATGTGACGTCACGATGTCAAAAACGCTAATAAATATATACTCCGTTCCCCCTTGACTTGAGAATAGAAGCTCCCCTTCAGTGCGAGCTCGCTGACTTCCACAGTGCTTTCGTTGGGCGTGCCTGCGCGTGCCGTTCACCCTTGTGTTAGCAAAGGCAGAAAGCTCGCGCTGAAGGCGTAGCTTCTAGCTTAAAGGGGCCCTGCAATCATATTTAAACGTCTACCTTTTTTGCGGTTTCCACGTCTTTTGGCGTTCGGGCAAGCCAGTGGGCACGGAGGGAGTAACTAAATATCAGTGCGTCATATTTTAACCGGACGACGCGGAAGCCTCCTCCGCCTACGGGGCGACCCGCGGTGCCGAAAGTGCGCGATATGTGACGTCTTTGGTCCTGGGCTTATGTCACACAAAACGGCAAGGATAATATACAAAGGTCGGGGAGGAGTGTCTGTCGACGTGAGCGGCCGCCTGGTCTCCCGGAGTCTTCCCCCATCTTCGAATTCTCCGACGCGTGCGGGAAGTGTTTTTCGGCACCTCGCTCCGTGGTTCCCTTCCCGCCACCTCGCCCGCCCGGGCTCAGTGGGTTAACGCGTGTAGCCCCCCGGTTCTTGAGTGCCTTGCCGTATACGCTCGGGTTACTCCCGAGACCATGGGCCGCAGAGGGACGCGTCTGTGGTGGCCACAGGCATAAATGTTGAGAGGCACGCAATCTCGTAATTCTGCCCTAAAACAAACAAAACACAGAAACATAACCTGAGGTCTTTGAACCTAGCGGAGTTGTGTCCCTTTAAATCGCAGGGAATGTTTGGGTTTAGAGGGAAGACTGCTTTCAGGGCCAAAGTGCAGATCCGCAGGGCGATGACCGTCTGAGGGAGGGGAATTTCCACGCTTGGTGCGCGAACCTCGGTTTGAGTGCGAGGAATAAAGGGCAGTGCGAGAAGAGACTCGGAGGCGAACGGACGCATCGCGTCGTCGAGCGCCGTCCTGTACTCCGTCCTGTACTCTTGCCAAGTACAGGACGGAGTTCCGCTGTGTGTGAGCGTGTCAGCTGAAGAAGTGGGTGCAAGGCCAGGACCCCGCCCACAGTGAGCCAGTCGACCGCCGGAACTCCTCCGCCTTCGACGGACCGCGCAGGGAGAGACTTTCCGCGCTCGCTGTTACCCCTTTAATTAGCATCCTTTGATTGAGTTAATCGTAACATCTTCATTAGTAACTGTATAAGCCTTCGTAAACCTAGATTTGTAAATCCTGTTTTCATAAGCGTTCTCCCCTGTATTACAGAAGCTATTTGTGCAGAGTGTATGTATCGTAATTAGCTTTCTGCCTACCACTAAATTAAAGCTTTTTTGTGTCCTCGAGCTACGTCTCCGTCTCTCTTCATTGGTCAGACTCTCTACCAGAGCGTGGACCTATCGCTCGGTCAGTGGTCCACCTTTTTCCAACGTCACTCCCGAAGAACACTCTCTCTCGATTTTTTTTTTTTTTTGGTTGTGACAGCTTATTATTGGTCAGAGCCGCTAAAAGCTTCTTTTTAGTCGAAATACAAAATATAAGTGGCGCGAACCGTTCCAAATATTTATAAAAGTCGTTTTTGTTTGCTATTTTAGATCAGAAAAGATACAAATGCAGTTTAGAAGGTACGGAAACAAGAAATGACCCGTCGACATACCCGCCACTAAGTGGTCGAAAAGGCGGCGCATACTAGAAAGGTGTAGTGGGATCAGGCACCGACGAGCGGCGAGCGTAAAGGTACCGGATGTACGCGGCGGCGCTGCGGTCGTACGGACTGGAGGATCCGACCGGTTCCGAGCTTTCCGAAGGCCTTCGGCGAGCAGCTTTGGCTTGCGGTTTGGCCTTTTGGCGGTATGGCAGCGCGAAGTGGTTCCCGTTCTGAAGTGATCTTTACCCCATGCCCGCTGTCGTTTGTGGCCAATGAAGTGTCATGCCGAATTAGTGTTTGATCACGCAGCAAATGCAATGCGAGCCGCCCTGGCTGCCCGCTTTATACAGCCTAGCCAGAACATGCTTTAGTGGCGCCTTCTCGAGCCGTCGACACGGAGTGCGGCAGCCGTGAGCGCTCGATGAGCTCACTATCCCCTCCTCTAGTTCACGGCCACTCAAGCGAGGACCTACGACGTCATGAAGAAGGTTATTTTTTGCTTGTTTTTGTAATTTTAATTTGCCTATAACTTTTAAAATAAAGCGAAATTCGGGAAAAGAAAAGTTTCATTAAGTTACTACGTCCAGTGCGCTCAGGTTCGGTGCAAATTAAAAACCAGTAAAAAAGCCCTTGCAGGGCTCCTTAAGGGTGAACGGAGTATTGGGCAGGAGATCGAACTATAGAGGGCGCTTTATCGAGCTTGTTTTCCCCACAGCCCAGTGTTTACTAATACAGCATAACATCGAAATTGAACCTTGCCAAGCACGGTCTGGGCACGAGCGCTTCGCTCGGACCAGTGCTTTGGTCGCACGAGGAGCGGCCTTCGAATCGTGATCTTCGATTTCTCGGATCAAAAACAAACAAGAAAATTCGGTTTGTTGTCCCCACAGCTGAAGCGTACTTCTAGAGGCGTGACTGCTCGATCTCCTCCCCAGTAGTGGCGTTCTCAATTTAAGTCGTCTTGACGCAATGAGTCACGTGACTACGTCACGGGGCCACGTGACTTGACATTACTTGACAGCATGTCTTGACACATTTGACGTCACGTCACCACGTGACACATTATTAATCATAGTGCCAATACAAGAGTGCCACGGAAGACCACAATTTCTCACACATTGCAACTCGGCACATGACAATTTATAACTACATAAAAATACAGCTGAGTGACAATTTTTATTTCTCAAACATTCGTTTTGTAACACAAAAAAAAAAAGATGCCCGGAACCGTTTTGAACCGGTTACCGTTATATATTTTTCCGGTTCAGTTCCGCTTCAGCTCCAAGATGGCGGCAAAGATTTCGGTTCGGTGCAGTTTCGGCTCGGGAAAAAATGGCGGTTCGGTTACGGTGTTCGGTTCGGCTCGGTTCCGGTTCGACAGACTGGCTAAAGTATATTTGCGATTGTTGTTCGATCAAAAATCACGCCTGGTTAATTTTTTTCAAGAAAATATACAGTTCCGTGTTTTGAACGCCAGTTTTCAGGATGGATTGTGAGAACAGTGGAAAACAGCTTTCTCGCTGTGGACTGGATGTGCAACACTTTTGCCTGATTGCTTTCACGATCTTCCAAGGAACGATAGCTTACAATATTACTGCGTCACACAGAAACAAGCGCCAACGTACTGCCGCTTGGGGCCCTAACAGTTGTCGAACACCATCATTTTATTGTTGCAGTACACTTTGCTGCGCTTTTATTTTTATTTACCCCTTTCCACTCTACAACGCCTCCACCCAGAAGCAAACGAACCAACCAATTATTTAATGAACTCCCGAACTAAATAATCAACTAACCAGCCAACTATGCAACTAACTACCGAACTAGCGAAAAACACTAATCACCTAACTAACTAACTAACTACCGAAATAACTAATCAACTTATCAACCAACTACCGAACTAACTAATCAATTAACCAACCAAACAACTAGCTAACCAAGTACCAAACTAACTAATACGCTAGCCACTACCTAAAATAGATAACCAAGTATCTTTCTTCCTCCTTTTTTCTAATGTGTTTGCTTTATTCTTCGACCCTCCAGTGTCATCGTAACTCTTTTTTTTTTTTTCATCAGTTTTCACTTTCAAGTTCTAGAGTAGAGCAGCGCCGTTTAAAGGCAGCCCCCACAAGTTTATTTATTTTCTTTATCCCTCGTTTAAACGTGTCTGCAACATGGTTTTGTTTCTCTTGCGGAACCATGGATCGATCGGTAATTTTAAACCAAATAAAGGACAAAAGAGTCAAGCATCCATGACGGTCAGAAATACGCTGTATTTCACGCTGCGTTTACTCTGAAAGCAGGGAGAACCCAACGAAAAGAAAAAAAAAAAAAAACCGGCCGGCGGCCAATGTACCGCGGAGAGAGTTATTCCGGCAGTAAACAGGGTGCGACACCGATAGTATTCTTTCCAAGCTTTCTCCCGCTTCTATTTTTCCGAAGCGCCCGCCACGTGAGGAGCAATTTGGGCCGGGGTTCGCCAAACTGCCCGGGCCCGGTGTCGGCGCGCTTTCCCGGAAAGGAGCTTGGGCCGGAGCTTCCCCGGCGCTGGCGTCAGACCCCGCAAATAGCGGCCGTGTAGCCCGGGCTCGACGGGCAGCAGTGGCGGGTTTTCCCCCGGCGGCAGCGGACAGACAGCGCGATGGCCTTCTCGTCGCGAAGCCTTGTGCCTTCGTCGCCGTGGATGCCCCACGGCGACTGGTGGGACTCGTGGGAGGTGCCCAGCAGCCGCCTCCTGGACCAGCACTTCGGTTCGCCGCTTCTCGACGACGAGCTGCGGCTGGTGCGGCCGAGGCTGGCCAGGCCTTTCCGCCGCCAGCTGTCCAAGGGAGGCGTGTCCGAGCTCCGCAATGAATCCGACGCCTTCCAGGTGCGAGACACTAGCCTTCTTAAAGGAGCCATGAAAGGAATTTTGGGCTGGGACAAATACTTTTAGAAATACTTTTAGAATACGGGTTAAAAATTCAGTAGATGCTGCGCCTCTAGCTATAGCTTTCTGCCTTTGGTAATATTTTGTCGCGCAGCCAAAGTCCGGAAAGGAACGAGCGCCTGTTGAAAGCGGAGCTTCTATACTCTAATCTGTCACCGACTATATATGCAACGTCGTAGCTACGACGGTGAGACTGAAAGCCTACCAAGCCTGGGACGCGGAAGCGTTTGAGACTCCACTTCACGTACCACTTTTCTCCTGCGCTCAAGTTTAGGCCGTGCTTTCTCTCAAATTTTCTCAGCGAATGCTGTTTCTAGCACGCTGACCCTGCAGAAAATGCGCTCTCAGAAGCAATATTGGCAGTTGATGTGACATCGACATGTATAGACGCTGTTGGACGGAACAAAGCCAAATGCGCGTTCTTTTTTTTTTTTTTTTTTTTTTTTTTATAGCAGGTGCGCCGCAGGCGCAGTACCATATTTGTGGTCTGTTCGCTGGCAGGCCAGAAATACCATAGATTAATATTGAATGAGCGCCGTTGCCATCTCGTCTAAATAGACGTTTATTGAACGACGATACAACCCCGACCGCCCGGAAAGAAAGGCGCCGGAGGAGTGGGAAGAAAGAAGGGGCGCGTTCGAATCTCTCCAGATGGGTGGCCGTGCCTCCGGCTATCGCGGTCCCGCGGAGTGTGGTGCGGATGTTTCCTACATTACATGGATATTTGGTGAGAATGGGTACCCACCCCGGGGGGGGGGGGGGGGGGGGGGGCGGGCGGTGGGGAGGTAATTATTTAGGGTATACGTACCTTCATGGCCCCCCAGTGTTACTGGTGAAACTTTCTACCCCCAAAGGTAACGGCAAGCGCTTGCTTCTATATATTCGCGCATATGAGCACGTTTCGGAAGCATGGAATATCGGACCCGCGCCTCGAGACAACACGTCTGCAGCAAGCGAAATGAACAGAGCTGAAGTGGGCCCTATCATCCGTAGCTGTCAGCTTCTCTTTGATGTCTTTTTGTTTGATGAACTGCACTCGTTCAATTTGCGTGTGTTGACTTTTCTCAGTAGCTTGCTTAGCTGCGTTCATCTGAAAGCCATGCTCGAAAGAAACTTGCTGTAATGCTGCCCCAATGCAAAGCAGAAAACCTAGCTGCTGTTGTTCTCTGATTCAAATATTATAGACGCTTTACAGCAGCTGTGCATGGGCGCCGCCATAACTGACCTTCAGTTTTTGTTCCCTCTTATTCCGTTCGCTTGACTTCATCATTTCCACAGCAGGACAGGTTATTGCCATTTTAAGTGTTACTGTGTCCTTCCCCCCAGCATAGGACGTTGAGGAGACTCGTCAACGCCCGCTTCAGTGGCTCGGCATCTCGGTAAGACAAGAGAAGGGCAGCTATGGCGGCTCAATCTGGCGCGTGTGTAAAGCGTCTATAGAATAGCAGTTACTTGGCCCATGTTGTGTGCTCAAAAACTGCTGGCGCGGACTTGACAACAGAAGGTACCATCAAATTGGACTGGAAAATACCTTTGTGGGAATTCATCGCAAGAGCCTTCCTTTCCCCTCCGTCGATCTTCAACTAGCGCATGCTTCTGGGATATTCAGTTTTGTGAGGTTATTCTTCTGAAAGTTGCAGTGTGTGTTTAGCGATGTCGACGTGAGGATTCACCGAGAGTGTGAAGTCACCATAGACTGAACTGATCCATCCGACTTTGAAAAATAACTATTGGAATGGCCCACTGCTGTAGTCCACGATTGTGAAAACGTTAATTCTGAACCTTTTTTTTTTTTTTTGTTTTGAGGGGGGGGGGGGGGGGTTGCACTGTGAATTTTTGGTTTAATACAACAACCCAGCTCACCCTGTAACCTTGTTGACGTTCTCCTGAGCAAGGTTTCAGTTTCCAACTTCCACGGCGTAGACATTATTTAGCTGAAATCTGTATTCAGACCGTCGATTCAGGTGCATTCAATCAGGTTGGTGAATCGCTTGTCATTCGAAGTGTTGCCTTGGCATAACGTGAAGCGAACAGCCCGATACCGTGATAAAGTATATAATACTTAAATAACGGAAATTCTTAAAAAATTCGATTTCCGCCCGACCGTGCTTTTCTCGCTAAATTTAATGGGGAAACTGAATTAGTCTATAGGTCACCTGACCTGGCGTCACGCGATCTATACACCAATTATGTTTCCCCGCCAAAATCGCGGGGAAATTAATGCTGCGTGACTTGGCGTCATGCGATCTGTAACACGAATTCAGTTTTTCTCCTAAATTTAGCGGTAAAATTGACGTAACGTGACCTAACGTCACGTAAGCCACGTGACGTGGCCACGTGCACCAATTCACTTTCCCGCTAAATTCAGCGAAGAATTTGATGTCACCTGACCTGGCGTCACGCGATCTATACACCAATTATGTTTCCCCGCCAAAATCGCGGGGAAATTAATGCTGCGTGACTTGGCGTCATGCGATCTGTAACACGAATTCAGTTTTTCTCCTAATTTAGCGGTAAAATTGACGTAACGTGACCTAACGTCACGTAAGCCACGTGACGTGGTCACGCGCACCAATTCACTTTCCCGCTAAATTCAGCGAAGAATTTGATGTCACCTGATCTGGCGTCACGCGATCTATACACCAATTATGTTTCCCCGCCAAAATCGCGGGGAAATTAATGCTGCGTGACTTGGCGTCATGCGATCTGTAACACGAATTCAGTTTTTCTCCTAAATTTAGCGGTAAAATTGACGTAACGTGACCTAACGTCACGTAAGCCACGTGACGTGGCCACGTGCACCAATTCACTTTCCCGCTAAATTCAGCGAAGAATTTGATGTCACGTGACCTGACGTCACGAGACACACCAATTTAGTTTCCCCGCTAAATTTAGCGGGGAAATTGGCCTCAAGTGTCCCGACGACACGTGACACATCAACACATTTTCCCCAATAAATCTAGCAGGAAAATTGACGTCCCGTGTCCTTTACACCAATAGTCTCCCCGCTAAATTTAGCGGGGCAATTAACGCCACGTGACCTGCGCACCCGGATTCACCGCTCCACGTAAGGGCAAATTGATAAATATAAAGGTTCTTCACACCCCCAAAACGACGGTTTTATATCCAAACTATTTTAAAATATCACACCTTAAATACTGCATAGGACTTTAAAGATAGAGGTCACTAACATTACTTTTTTTTATTAAATTAAAAACCTTTTTATACTTGGTGGCAGCTTTCTGTGGCAATGCAGTGAAAAGTGCGAGCCACGCGTGCTCTCTTTTAGACTGAGCGTGGATTAAAGCAGTGCGCGCGCTATCATTCTCCACTTGGAAATACCACGAAAGTGTCACACGAGTAGAGTTACATTTTAATAATTTGGGTTTTCCGACCTTCTGCCAGGAGTCAGTGTCGAAAAGTGTAAAGCCGGGGTCGCACTGCTTTATACGCCATATATACTAAAGACAGTCAGAATAGAGATTCGAGCACGAGTCACCGCGAGATCCGTGCTCCGAATGCCGCATGGCAATGAGTTCAAGGAGATAACATGGCACGCGGCCTTCGAACCACGGATATTGCGGTTACTCGTGTTTGCAGACTGTCTTTTGTATGATGTACGAGCTACGAGCAGTGTGACCCCGGCTTTAGTCTACTGTGCCAAACTGTAATTTAGTAGCAGTTTCTTGGATTGCAGAAGTTTCCCATCTGTTTCTTGAGTGTTGAATACTCGCCAAGGTATTTCACTGACTGTTTTTCTTCAAGTCGGGTATAGACCTTTTTCGCTTAGTCTCGCCCCCGACCGCCAAGTAGGCATATCCGGTATGGGCGACGAAAAAATATCAGAATGTTTCAACCTGCAAATAGTAAAAAAATAGAGGGGAGGCAAAACGAGAATGTGTGACGGTTACGTTTATGTCCTAAATGCCTTCTATTGGCGTGGCGACGGCAAAACAATGTTTTCGCCCATACTGGAAGTGACGACAATTCAAGATGGCGGCGCCCTTGCGAAAAAGGAAGTTCGATCGTAAGTGTTTTTGCAGTGAGGTAAATTACTTTTCAAAGCGTTTTTTTTTCTTTTTATTAACGTTATTATTCGAGATTTGTGTAAAATCAGCAGCACGCAAGTTAATCACAAGCCATCTTCAAGTTTTTAGCTTCCGGACAGATGACTCGAAACTGAACCTTCCAAGCCGCGACCTAGGCTTAGTTGGTGTCCCTCCTGCGTCCCAAAAGAAAACAACTAATTTACACCGTAACTTTGCCGAAGAACTTGCGACCTGTTACGTACCGGTTACGTGAAATCCTGTATAAATACTAAACATGGTTGTAGTGCGTGCGTGCGTGCGTGCGTGCACGCGCGCGCGCGTGTGTTTGTGTGTTTGTGGGTGTGTGGGTGGGTGGGCGGGTGGGTTTGGGGGGGGGGGGGGGGGGGGGGACAAGCGTGCTGACTTGAGTCTGTGCCAACGGATTGACTGGACCCGAATCTCAACCGAACGGTGGCACAGAGCTCGCGTCTAAAGCGCCGTTCTCACACATGTGACCGAGTAAGACCGAGAGAGACAAGACTATAGGTGCCTACATGTTTCCGCCGCTCCGCTGTTTAGGGTGGCGACAATGTTTGTGATACCTGTTGCCGACAAACCAGTGTTGCCTACCTCGTTACCATGGCAACCTCCGCTGTTTTCGTCGACCATTTTGTCACACTTGCCGAGTCGCCGGTCGTGCGCTCGGACTACGCCGCTAATCCTCGTTAGGGCTAGGAAGCGCTCACCGCTCTCGTTCCGACGGTGAGGTTTCGGCGTTCAATGCCGGTCTGTGGCGTTCCTTTTTGTCGCGGGAACTCGCGCTTCGATAAAAGCAACGCACACTTCCTGCTCGCAACTTCAAAATGCGAAACGCCCGAATAAAGAGAGCGACAGCCGAATACCGCCATCCCGCTGACGAGCCTCCGACTCCTCTTATGAACGGAAACGGAAGTGGCATCACAGTGTTGCCGGTGTGTCGAGACTACAACGTTGTGTACGTTTAGCGAAATAAGAAGTGGGAAAAAATGGCGGTGGGAGAGGATCTGGGAAAGGGTAACAAGAAGTTGGCGCCACCCTAAAGCGGAGCGGAAACATGTAGGCACCCTAGACAAGACCGGTTTTTAAGCCTCTTACGACGTCTTAGGACCAGCTCCGCTGCAGCACATCCGGTCCAAAGACGTCGCAAGAGGCTTAAAAACCGGTATGGTCTCTCTTGGTCTAACTCAGTTGCATATACGTGAACGGGCCTTAATTCGTGCCGCAGCATTAGGAAATTGTAGTAGACCGTTTCCGCAGCCCGCTAAGCACCCGGATAGCGCTCCGTAATCCGCCACAAGACCTTGAACTATGCAGAGAAGGCTGGCGGAGCGCATGCGCAGCTGCGGCGTTTTCTTCGGGGATATCGTAGCGGAGGAGGAAAACGATCTACTACAAATCCATATTGTCCCGACGTATCAGATACACGGAACTCGGGTCTTCCGTTCTGGCACACCTTTTCAACCACTTCCTTCGTCTGCCGCCGGAGGTGTCAGAAGGCTGCCTGCCATTCGTACGGAATGGGCGCATACTCTACACGACACTCGCTCAGTCCTCACCCCCCAGACATCACCAGACCACGCAAGATTCGCTTTCAGTCCGAGTAACGGGAATTGCCAGCGAGCCGCGCTGAGCAGTGTCGACAGAGGGCCGCAGCGGGTACGAGAACAGCCAGAGGCGCGGGACCCCGAGGCTATCGAGCGGGAGGCAGCTCATAAGAGCCTTTCACGCACAGTCTCCTAAAGCCGCTGTAACACTGCTAATAGACCACACGAAAGAGAGTGTTTAGATGTTGGCCGAAGCGTGCTTCTTTATCGTCACCGTCGCATTGGCCATGTAAAATATATATTGCGTCCGGACTGGTTGGAATCATGTGCACAAGTAGGAAGCAAACATGAGCAGTGTCGACAGAGGGCCGCAGCGGGTACTATAAGAACAGCCAGAGGGCGCGGGACCCCACGGCTATCGAGCGGTGTGTTCGGTCGCGCACCAGTCACCTAGCTGTGTTTGGAGATTTGTGTTTGTCCTTTGTCCCTCTTGTTCCCCTTCCCCAGGGATTATTTTCGTCATGCTCAAAACATGCATGAGATGTGGCCACAGATAATTCAGCCATCATGTCTGCAGCGAACAACGCATTTTTTGTACGAGGAGAATAACTGGGGCTTTAAGCACATCTCCTACGACTATTTTGCTAAAAGCAAAGCTCCCTAATCTAAACGTCCCTAACACAAATTTGCTAAGCGCGTCTTTAAAGGGATTGTCCGGTGATTTCCGGAAGTTGCCAAGTTTTTTTTTGCGCTGGTCACGTAAAGAGGGCCTAAACATAGTCGTACGCGATATTTATTTAATTAAAAGACGCCCCAATATTTGTTCAATCAATTAAAAACATTAGTGCGAAACTTTACGCCCAATTTCGCGAGTATGCGTGGCTGGTCGTTTCGCGACGTCACATCAGGCATGGTAACGTCAGAGTTGCGGGCGTTGACATTTTTCCGGTTTTGATCTACATGGTTCACGGTGCGCACAAAGATCATCGTCGAAGAATCGAGCTTCTCTCAATACAGTAAATCTCTTGTCTTTACTGAGACAGAAGTCAAGAGCTGTCGTTGCTCTCTCTGTACGATGTTACGTCGGTGCTTGCCCTGTTGCCAACGAAAACGCTGAGTGTTTTGCGGGTGCGAGCAGTTGGGCTCTGTTTAAAATTAAATTACTTGTGTGGCGGATGATTAAAAATTCTGATATTGCGTTGATGTTATTCCTAAAAGCATTGACGATATAATTTAATTGTTTTCTGAAAGACAAAAATTTACCGGTTAAAGTGCCGGACAATTAACAACGGAAAGTGTGCTGACGGTGTCAATCGCAGCACACTTTCTGTAGCCGTTTGCAATGTTTTTGTTTATTTCTCGGCGGCTTTGCTTGTGAATAAAGTATACGACTATGCACTGCCTGGAAGGCTTCTCCTACTGAAGTGTTCACCACGTCCTCAAAAGTGGTCCCTCTATTTATGCCTGATAACATATATATATATATATATATATATATATATATATGTTATCAGGCATAAATAGAGGGACCACTTTTATATATATATATATATATATATATATATATATATATATATATATATGTATATATATATATACATACAAAAATGTCTTATGGTCGCGGCTATCGAAAATTTTGTATGGTCGGTTTTAGCTATTTGGCCCAATTAGCTAAAGAATTTTCTATAGCTGTCCTTAGCATTTTTATGGTCGTCTTTATAGGCCTCTTTAGCTTTGTCTATAGCCCTATCACTGTCCAGCTATAGCGCTCTTAGCTTTTCTAATGGCTGGCTCTCTATAGCGAGCATTTTATAGCTGCCTATGGCTTTTCCTTTCATGTCTTTAGCCATTTATATGGACTGCTAAAGTAGGCTGTATGGGTTTTCCTATGGCTCTCTTTAGCCAGCACACTCTAAAATTTTTTTTTTTTTTTCAAGTTCCCCCATGCTTGAACGCTAGATGGTAGATGCACATATATCACTGAACACACAGAATCCGCAGAACATAAGTAGAGCACCCCCGCAACACACCGACACCGGACCCCCACCCCTCTCTACGAACACGAAAAAAATGGCCTGCTTTGTATGTTTAAAGAGCCATCAATGGTGGTACGCCTCAACGGGCGATCGGTCTCTTAGCTGTAGATGAGAAATTTAGCCAGTGCACTACAACCGTTAACCCGGTTGTAGTGCACTGGCTAACGGTTAACCTGTATAACGCAGTAGTGATTACACGAACGCGTGCCGGTACGAAACTCATCCAGATCGAAACGGGTGGGGGCGGGAGATCGAGCCCAGGAGGTTCCCAGCGCAATTGCTTGTGCTCCACGCTCCGAGCTGAGACGCGATAGCCCACTCGGCCACTTCCTCCCCCCTCTTGAACGCGACAGAACAGAGGTAAAATATTCAACCCTGCTGCAATTCAAGCTAGAACTACTTGCGCGTATATAATACCCAATTTTCTTACTTTTTTGACGCCAAGATTAGAGTAAATTTAATTTACTTGAATTTTTTTCTTTCCCTATCTAATCCTACTTGTCTCCGACTGCAAAATATACGTAGTACTAGCGTATGAAAATTAATAAATAAATAAATAAAGGAAGATCCATTGGTATATCCTTAGGGAGTGCGTTAGCGTGACCCTTGGAAAACGTGACACAAGTTCCCTTTTAGGAAACTCTAGCACTGACCCCTTTACTTTTCTATTTTGGCTTTCTCCTTTTGCTACCACTTTTTGGCTTCGTTACGGGGTCAGTGTTAGCGTTTTCTAAAGGGGGACATGTGTGATGTATCCCAAGGGTCATGCTCACGCATTCCCTATGGATCCACCAATGAATCTTCCTTTATTTTTTCCGGCGAAGCGGGCTCGTCGAGCCCGCTTAGGTCCACCCTCTATCGCAGCTTGACCCGCGTGCGCCGCACTTTTGCCAGCCGAGCTAGGTGCTGTTTCCGCTCCTCTGTCTCGTTCGCCCGACTTGCACGCTTTGCAGTGGCATCCATCCGCTGCCCGGCTCTTTCTCTGTTCACCGGTTTCCCGCGCGCGCATTGGCTTCCACCCCGTGACGTCGCCTCCTTCTCCCTCTCGCCTCACCGCGCCGCGCGCGCATTGGCGTCCGCCTTGTGACGTCGCCTCCTTCTCGTCTTTACCTTCACTACTCTCCTCCTCTCTACGTGGCAAGCTTTTCTTACTACCGGTTTGTCCGCAGACGGATGGCGTCACCTTTTCGCTGCCCTTTAGTACACTCTAAAAAAAAGCCCGTCCGTATATCTTCCCGCACAACACCCGGAGAGCCAATCACCGCAACTTACGGAGGCAGCTCAGCGAATGCCGATGTCGAAACATATGTTTAGTCCAAGAAACGCAGTCTGAGTTGTGACATTAAGCAATGCAAAACGTCACGCCCGCATTGCCCAATATCACAGCTCAGACTGCGTTTTTTGGTCTAAACTTATGTTTCGGCATCGTCATTCGCTGAGCTGGCTCCGTAAGTTGCGGTGATTGGCTCTCCGAGTGTTGTGCAGGAAAGTAGACGCACAGCTTTTTTTAGAGTATACTAATGCTAACATATTAATAAATATCCGCCTCTCCGATAAGTCGCTGCTTACGTAATGATAGCAGCTAGTCATCTTATTTTAAGTGTGTACTTGAACACGTGCAGTCTTTTTTTTTTTTTGTGGGACTTGCAATTTATCGGTAGTTTAGGTAGATTGTTTCAGCAGTCAACTTATTGCCTTGCGATAGCTGCCGCCACCGCTTTTAGACATCCTGTGAGGCGCACGACGGAAGGGGAAGCGTTGCAATAATTTTTTTGTTATTTTATTAAATTAATGTAAAATTGCTGGAGTCGGAAACAAGTGTGTTTAAGCTTCCTTCAGAAGGATGGTAAACTGTCTACAATCTACATTTGACTATATTTGGGAGTGAAAACAAGGTTGAGGTTGGTATAGTGACGCTCAGCTTAGCTCGCGCACAGCCCACCACGACTTGTCTGTGCACGCTTTGGTGTACGTTCCCAGGGGCAGGCAATGTCTTCAATGTACCTCAGCATTGTAAAACGAGCCGGAAAATTCGGTGCTAGCAGACAAAAAGTTCAAACTCTAGCTGGGTGTGCATATAGGTGGTGCCTTCTTGCCTGATGAAATTTCAAGGCTTAGCTACTTTTATGTAGAAAATGAGACCAACGAACTTGCCAGGGTCAACGGCGACCGTGTTAGCAGGCGAAAAAGTTAGCGATGGCTGTAACCTGTGTTGCCATTTCTCGATAGGCGCAGTGAGCATACGACAAATCCAAATGCGCCATATCTAAATGCACATGCGGTGCAAGTTCTGGCTTTTTGTGGGCAAACGCGGGTTTTCCGGCACCATTTACATCAATCACATCCATTGTAGACACACTGTTACATATAAAGCTCGCGTTTGCCCACACCAGTTGTGGGCACAGAGCTTTCGCAGAAACCACATTTTCGTGAGGTTAAGCGTCTGCGGAAGTGCCGTGTCGACAGCAGCGCCACCGCAGCGAAGTGACGTCAAAGCAGCATGTTGGTCTATAGACGCTTGCAAGTACGGCGTCTGGGCGCCGCATTCTTGCTTCCGCGTGCAGACCGTGTGATGGCCAAGTCTCGCTAAGGCGTGGCAACGGTTGCCAGAGTGGCGCCCAAACAAAGCATTTTTTATTCATTGTGTCCAGACTATAGTTTTTAAAGCACGGCTCCTTACGAACGTCTATACATCAACACGCTGTATAGTACAAACAAGCCTGCGTTCGCCCACACCAGGTGCGGACACTGCGCGTCAAACTTCACGTGAGGGGAAGCGTCCGCACATGCGCAGTGCCGACATAAGCGCCACCGCAGTAGAGCGACTTTAGAGAGCTGAGTTGGTGTACGGAAAGAGCGAACGTGTTGCCAGCAAACGCTGGTCCCTTCTTTGCAGGTGATGCTGGACGTGAGTCATTTCAGCCCCGAGGAGATCACGGTGAAGACGGTGGACCGGTCCATCTGCGTGATGGCCAAGCACGAGGAGCGCATGGACGAACACGGCTACGTGTCCAGGGAGTTCTCGCGCCGCTACCTGCTGCCGGCCGACGTGGATCCGCAGAACGTCAAGTCCACGCTGACCGCCGACGGCGTGCTCACCGTCACGGCGCCCAAGAAGCCCGCCCTGTCGGCCAATGAGCGCTTGGTGCCCATCACCGTCCAGGGCGGACCCGCTGTGCTGCCCGTGCAGCACGAGCCTTGACCCCGACGGGACGAGGCCCTCCGCCAACACCCAATACACTCGGTTGCAGGTTAAAAAAAGCGGGATAAGCTTCTCCCAAAAAGTCTTCCACTCCTTCCACTTCAGCGAAGCCAAGGCTGGAGGAAGCGAGTGGAGGGGGGGAAACTATACCAATCATGACGAGCGAAGAGGTTTGTGGGAGCGGCTCGCCCTGCTCTTCTTAACCTGCAACAGACTACTCGCAACTCCAACGCCCTACAGATGGCGGGGAGTCGAAAGATGGCGGAAGAGACGGGGTTATAGAATCTGCAGGATTTCCCGTACGCCTGCTCTCTGACGCTGGTCAGTGCGTTAAAATTAATTTCCTTGGCTACACATATGAAGCGGTCAGGGCAGGAACATTACACAGGTGACGGAGATGTTGACGGACGTTAAGAAAACCTAAAGGTTGATTTTTAAATGTCGCGGAGTTGAACTAGTCAATTCCTATTAACGCACTCGCCTCTTTCGTTAAAACTGCATTATGTACGAACACGCCGACGATAACCATGCGGTAACAGCAGCACCAAGGCCGACAATCCTTGCTACCGTCTTCGCCACTGTCCCCGCTCCTCTGGTCCTTCGTTCGTCCCTGAGAGGGAGAGCGACGGGATGGAGTTGCGAATAGATAACAAGGTAAACACCACCTGGAATCATCGAGGCCTATATGAATAGCCTCCTCTTCCTCCATGGAAGCCATCATCACAGTTTCAGCTTAACTCCAGACGCTACGAGCCAGTGGAACCAATCAAACAGCTTCAGAAGTGCAAGTCACTAGGCCTTCCCTGTAAATGATTGGTCCAGCGATGATAGATCACGTGCATAACCAAGACGAAAACCCTGTGCGTGCGCTCGATCTCACTTCGATGAGGTTGAAATTCGAACGCGCAGATTTTGATTGGTGGTGTTCACAGGGCCTGCACTTCCTGCGTAAGCCAGCGGAGGCCAGCGCGGGGCCCAAATTGAATACCTGTGTTCATTCGGCCGCGTTGGCCCAGTGTGTTCGATGGATGAAGATGCGAGTCCCACCCGAAAGCTGACGCTGCACTCTTGTCCAATCTCTGCCCTCGCTGGCCTCAATTAGGTGACGTAGAAAATCGATCTCTACGGCCTTGCTATATAAAGGTGCCCTGAGGAGGCTTCTGAGATCGCCTAAATGTGGCAAAAACTCACTTTGCGAGCTCTAAGGATCCTAGAAATCCATAAATCATAACGATGCACGGCCGATTTCTCTATTAAAAAAGCAAGCAAATATCGAGCACACCGAGGTCATCTCCGGCGATGGGAGATGACCTCGGTTGTTCGAGGGTTCTGGCAGCCAGAGCGACTGCTACCAATGAAAACGGGACATCACGAAATGTGTATGCTTCTGTAGATAATAAATGTAAAAAAAGAATGGTCGAAAAATGGTAATTGTTTTGCGGAGAGGGAACATAATATTGCAATAATCGTTTCAAAAACAAAGCAACATTTTTTTTTTTTTTTTTGCGGGAGTGATATATTCGGTCGTCAGCTCTCGAGCGCGCGCTCAAGCTTGATTCAGTCGTAGTCCGGACTCCGGACTGTATGCGCAAGAGCCGAGCGGACTCGAGATATCACTTCGCGGTTCCACCGGTCCGCGAGGAACCTTGGCTCGCTATTGGCTGACAGTGGTTCTGGTTTCTCTTCAAGGATGCTAGCAGTCTGCCGAGTGAGTTATCGTCATATTCAGGCGATCTCAGAAACCTCCTGACGGGACCTAGCCTTAAGAGGTATTTATTACACCAACACAACCTACAATAACCGAGGCCCGTGAGCAGCCTTCTCTACCTCCACGTATAACGTCGTCGTACTCGGATGGTGCCAAATCAGCAATATACCTTTTTTTTTAAATATTGCGCACCATCTAGTTGGTGCTGAGCCAATAATCCGAGTCCGCCATTGTTTGGGCCCGTGCGCTAATCACGTATTGAACACAATGGCTGCGTGAGAGTACGGCGTGATCTCGGATTCGATCGCAGGCTCCGTGCACAAGAAATGGCGACCGCCAGTGTTGCTCGATGGGGCTTGGGAGAGGGTCTATTAGGCCCGAGCCGACGTCGAGCGTTCTTCGATGCATTGACCGGACACGGGGTGTGCGGTCTGTGTCTGTGCTCGATTTCATCGCGATGACGCCGAAATGGTGGTGCATGGGCCTCGATGATTCTAGGTGACGTTGGCTCCAGTCGCCCCAAGGTCGTCAGCGAAGTGGAAGCTACGCACGCTGTTCAGCTAGCGACGCGCTCGAACGGCCAGCACACGTTTGTGGAGAGCCGGTGTAGTGCGAGGCCCTCCACCGAAGCCACGAGCCGCAGCTTCTACTCCACTGCCAGCTTAGGAGTGGACGGAACGCGAGATTTTCCAACGTCCCCTTACTGGCGCTCTCTTTTGTACCGGCGGTGCTGGAACTTCCTGTTGGCGGCAAGCTGCAGTGCCACCGCATGTTGGTCTACACGCCAATCCAATGAATTTACTGCATGGAAAGTAATAAACGGGTAAACTTCAGATATATATATTGTTTTGTTCTTGCTGCTGGGCGTGTGTTTGTGTTTTAATGCGCAGATTTGAACATCGCAATGTTAGTCAGACATTTCTAGAGGTGGCGGAATGCTGATACACAATGGTTGTAGATCGTTCCGATAGCTCCGACAATCATAGAAGATACTTCGTCATCATCTTTATGCATGCGTCGTATTGTTATCGGGTATAGTTATCGACACACTAAAAAAAAAAAAAAAGATATCCACTAGAAATCCAGTATGTAACGAATTACAGGTGTCAAGATGGCAAGTACCTAAGAAATGTAAACATCAATAAAGGCTAACATGTGCCTAAAAACAATAAGAGGCGCCGCGGCTATCAGTGTCGGCGCGACATCGATAGCCGCGGCGCAAAGCAGCATCGAACGCTATCGTAAGACTGCATAAATAGACCGATCTCGCAGCCCGTTTTATTACGCCACCTATGCCGCCATGCATCGTGGAAATTGTAGTCTTTCAACACGAGCGATAACCTCGCTGAGGGTTTGCGCGAGCAGAACACGAAGCGACACGAGTTGTTTCGTGAACTAGCGCCCGCCTTCTGTCAACTAGAGTTATAGCAGCGTCACGCATGCGTGGTACGCTCAGTGAAACCTGTCTATTCAGCATCCAACGGCTTCTCTTTATGCTCTATGAGTATGATCAAAATTCCAAGAACATTCGGTACCACAACGTTTTCGAGTCTGTTGGAACCGTTATTCCACTTTTATTTCTAATTAAATTGCTGGGCTAGGGCGTTTTCCAGACGCTCTCGGAATAGGTATTATTTATATCTGCTTAATGTTTTCAAAGTTTTTTTTTTTTTTTTTTTTCAAAATCTCAAACATTTTTTTAACGAAATGTCAAACTGTGTTTCCTTGACCATGTTTGATATGGAAACATCACGTACGTTTGCAATTCCTCCTTCAATTCAGGAGCTTTCATAAAACGTAAATTTTATGTCAAAATTAGAAATTAAATTTGAAAATAGTGCTCAGATGGAGGTGAAGACCCCTATTGTAGCGTGCAATGAAAAAAAAAAAAGAACGTCACGCGACGTGGTTACGGGACGTGATGACATGGTGTCACGCGACTCGACGTCACGGTTTTAAATCAGGGTGTCACGTGATTTGACGTCACGCCAGGGGATCACGTGACGTGACCGGTGGCATACCCTGACGTCACGTGACGTCCATTTCCCCTGCAAATTTAGCGAGGAATCGCACGGACGGACACATTTCTGAGATTACGGGGTTCCGTTAAATAGCGTTCTATGCTTTGACAAAAACTGACTTTTTTTTTTTTTTTAGTAAAGGGCGATTCACTTTTTTGCGTCGAGTCCGACCGAGTGCAACTGCAACGGCTTGGGACGCACGGGTTGCTATGGCAACAACTGCGTCGGCTACAACGAAACCGGTTTTTAACTTTCTATTTCGTTTTGTTGGATCCGACGCAGCAGTTGCCATAGCAACCCTCGCACTCGGTTGGGCTCAACGCAAGTGTGTAATACCCAATTCACACGGCAGCTTAAAGGTACCTTTAGCACAGGTGCCTGTAGTAAAGGGAGCTTGAGATCGTGATCACACGGCGCATAAAGGTCCCTTTCGCTAAGGAAGGTCCTGTGTTAAACGGAGCTCGCCAAGCTCCCTCTACAGCTACAGGGAGTAGCCTCGGACCCACGAGCTCAAAATAAAAATCGTAGATAAATAAATATGTATTGTTTAATGCGTTATAACAAATTGAATATATATATATATATGTAGCAAATTATAGAATGATTGTGAACAGAAATGTGATGGAATAATACATTAACGAGCAACGCATACTCTATACGCCTCGCAAGTGGGCTCATTTTCGTCTTCTGCGCATGAGAAAGGAGGTAGCGGTGACGTCAGAACGCCGAGCCCTGATTGGCTGATCGCGACCCCCCTATCTGAGCGTCGTCTGCTGCTTTGCAACGTCGTCTGCTCGCAACGTCGTCTGCGTCTGTCTTACCTTTCCTGCGACTTCCGGAAGTGCAGGTCTTTACGAGCGAGCTCGACTTCGCCTTTCAGAGAGGGGAGACGAAATAACTCGAGCGGTACGTTGTTTTTGTCGAACAACTAGCAGACGTGCATCAAGGGCGGAAGTCAATTAACGGACTCGCTGGCGAGGTGTCCCGAGGCGCCGAGCTAGGTTTGTCTGCTAAGAAGCGAGAGTGTCCGCAAGTTCCCTCCCAAATACTTTTTCCCTCCTTGCGTGTGCGGCGAGACTCCTCACTCTTAAACGGCGTCGGCGGGTTGGTGTAGTTAACGTCGTCAGCTTTACGTCTGCTAGTCAAAGCAATGGCTGCTTTACCTTTCCTGCGTCTGTCGGAGATTCACCGCTTTTTCACCGGCGAGAGTCGCCGCTGCCTCGGAAAACGAGGCGATGACAAGAGGAAGAGATTGAAGGGTTCACAAGGGCCGCGCGGGCATATTCCATTCAGCACGCCAGCCGGTCGTGGGCAGACGGTCTTGGCCAAGGACCGTCGGAGCACCGCTGCGCCGCTGCTAGGCCTATCTGCCGAGCTCGCTTGGACGGGGTCAGTGGAATCGTGGCCGTTGGAGCATTTCCCGGGTGTTTGTGGATCCAGCGTTCTTGTTCGTCGTGGTGTATTTCAAGTGCTTTTTACTTTTTTTATTGCTGCTTGTAGTCGTGACGCGTGAGAAGAGCACGTACAAAAATAAACGTCCGTTGGTCGTCGCGACCAAGTAACTGAGCGACGCTGTCGGCCATGCTGAGTTGATCGTCGTAGGATTCCGTCGTAACCTGAGCAAAACTTACGATAATTTCGTTTCGTGAATACGAATTTGTTCTCACGTTTTGTCTTACGCACTCTTTCGGCGTAACATGGTTTTATGAATCTCGCCTCTGCACTTCCGAAAGTCGCAGGAAAGGTAAGACAGACGCAGACGACGTTGCAAAGGAGCAGACGACGCTCAGATAGGGGGGCCGCGATCAGCCAATCAGGGCACGGCGTTCTGACGTCACCGGTACCCCCTGCGCGAGAAGCAGACGAACTTGCCCTCCGCATAGCTAGCAGGTAGCAGCGGCGGCACGTGGAAAAGAATGTCTGCTACGAACTCGAACGCGATGGACCACTGCGAGCTCTTTTTCGAAGTTGTAGACGAGTCGTCCGACTCTCCCGCCCAGGACTTCAGTGAAAACTTTGCGGAAAAATGGAGCTGCTAAACACACACACATAATATTTAGGTTTTAAATGTACACACAATAATCAAAAACTGCGCGTCAAACCGATTTCGAGGAATAATTCTTTACCACGTGCTCCTCTCACGGTTTAGCAGGAATGCAATCGACATCAACTTAAAGTGCTCCGTTTATTGGCGACGTGTGCGACCAAAAGCGTCGTTGTGGTCGGCCTTCCACGATTGGCCGAACGCTGACTATGACGTCAGAAAAGGATTTATCATCGACGGAAATAAGAGGAATGAAAGAACTTTAATTTTGACGGTGTTGGCCACTGATCTCAATGACAATTGCTGGATCGCGTTTGACCAGCTCTGCCTATGGACCGGAATGCGGCCACGGTCGGCCATCTTTAGGTAGAGTTATATCATCTCTAGCCATCATAGTAATATGGCGGACAGCGCAATGGCGGCAGGTTGCCACAAAATAGCCGTAGATCTAGTACACTGTACCGTGTGTGATATTTCGTGCTTGATTGAAGTTGTTCGACGAAGCAGATTCTTGAAACCCGGCGTGAACGGTAGCCTGGTCTTTTAGGTCCCGGCGAAAGTTCTACGAAAGCGCAGCACCGGGGGAAAGCAGCGCAGCTCGCATCGAAAGCAGACTACGTACCGGCGTCTGCTTTCGATGCTTCTTTCGATGCGACTTTCGATGCGTGCTGTGCTGCTTTTCCCCGGTGCTGCGCGATTTCGTGCAACTTTCACCGGGTCCTCAAAGACCGGGCTACCGTTCACGCCGGGTTTTAAAAACATGTTTCGTCAAACAATTTCAATCAATCACGGAATATCACCCACGCTATTTTGATGGCAGCCTGCCACCACAACTGCCAAAACGCCGTCTGCCATGGATGGATGATGGTGGCTGCCAAGTGGCTTCAGCAGCTGTATCTTGGCTAGAGGTGATATAACTCTACCTAAAGATGGCCGCCAGTGACCGCATTCGCGGAGTGGGCAAACGCGATCCAGCAATTGTCATTGAGATCAGTGGTGTTGGCAGTGTTCCTTTGAGAGCGCAATGATTTCAAGCTTCCACCATGCTATTTACAAACACCATCGAACTTGTTGTTTGCAAGGTAATGAAGTCACAAGGGGGAACCATACGAGGGCGCCACCAAAACATCTCGCCGCTAATTGATCATGTGATCAAGAACGCCGTTTCCTACAACGTTAGTTTCCTAAAGGTACCTTCAGCTAAGGGACCTAAGCTAAAGGTATCTTTAGCTTAGGTCCCTTAGCTGAAGGTACCTGTAGTAAACGGCGTTCTTGATCACACGATAAATAAACGGAGCTCTTTAAGTTGATGTCGATTGCATTCCTGCTAAACTGCGAAAGGAGCGCGTGATAAACAATTAGTCCTTAAAATCGGTTTGACGCGCAGCTTTTGATTATTGTGTGCGCAATAACACATTTAAAACCTAAATATTACTTGTGTTTTTTTGTGACACTTTATTATATATATATATATATATATATATATATATATATATATATATATATATATATATATATATATATATATATATATATATATATATATATATATATATATATAAGGGTGCACCTAAATGAGTCTTGCATTAAAACGTTCGACCCGTGTGGCCACACTGGCCTTAAATCATATGCGTTTACGAGTTTCCATCGCGAGGTGGGCGACATTTTTCTGTTTAGCAGCTCCATTTTTTCGCGAAGTTCTCAATGAAGTAGCTAAACAGTGCACGGCAGAAACGAACCACGTCAGTCTCACGGTTACGCCAGTCACGCCATCGAAAGGGATGGACGACGACGAGGATAACAGGTCCTGGGCGGGAGAGTCGGACGACTCGTCTACAACCTCGAAAAAGAGCTCGCAGTGGTCCATCGCGTTCGGGTTCATCGCAGACGCTGTTTTCCCCGTGCCGCCGCTGCTACCTGCTAGCTGGAGTATGCGTTCCCCGTTAATGTATTATTCCATCACATTTGTGTTTAGAATCATTTCATAATTTGTTACTTATACATATTCAATTTGTTATAACGCATTAAACAATACATATTTATTTATCTACGATTTTTATTTTGAGCTCGTGGGTCCGAGGCTACTCCCTGTAGTTGTAAAGGGAGCTTGCGAGCTCCGTTTAACACATGACCTCCCTTAGCAAAAGGGACCTTTATGCGCCATGTGATCACGATCTCCAGCTCCCTTTACTACAGGCACCTGTGCTAAAGGTACCTTTACGCTGGGTATGAGTCGCCCTTTAAAGGGATGCTGAACCGAAATCTGAATTCCACAAAACGCGGCGGCAGAAGCGTGCAACGGGATGCTACAAACACGAAAACATCACTCATACAGCGACACCTCGAACGGATGACCGTATTTTTCAAAAAAAAGGAGGCGCATTTGACAGATTTGTTCACGTCATGTTTCTCCGAGAAGGAGAGGGAACGGCCTTGCGTCTTCTCCGCCTCACCGCCTTGAGGGGGCGAAGCGAAGAGTGGAGGAGACGAGATATCTTTACATCACGCGCCTCGTCGGCCTCGTTCAATCTCGACATCTTTTTCCAAAAATACGGCCGTTGTCATGTAGGTTGTGATTGAGAGGTATTAAGTAATCACACGGAAACAATTTGGATGCGTTATATAAGCTTTCACTGGGCAACCAAAGGAGATGGAACGAGAAGAATATGTACAAGGCTAATTACGTTAGAGTTATTTGAGCACAACAGTTTTACTTAACGCGCACGTCGATGATTGGTTGAGGGAGCAGGCAGTCGGGCAGTTAGCGAGGTGGTCGGGTGGTCAGAGAGTCGGAGGGCAGTCGGTCACTTGTTCAAGTCGAGCAGCCAGTCACTTGGGTAGCCGAGTGGTCAGCGAGTAAGACTGAGTCCGGGACTTGAGGGTTCCGATTGTTGTCGCCGGTTGCTTTCCGCGCAGCTGAGTCGACCCCGTACGGGCCGGCGCCTCGAGCGCTTGGAAGCAGCGCAATCGTATCTCTCGGGGTCTGGGCACCCCGCCGGAGGTTGTTGCTGTGTCCTCCAGTCTCGGCCTATGTTTCGCCTCACGGAGCCTGGGAACCCCGACGGAGATCGATGGTGCTCGTCCCAGATGGTCTGCGATTCGACTTCGACTGTCCCGAGCCCTGCGTGCCGCCCTCTCTCACGAGCTCCTCATCGTCTTTTTCCTCTTCACTCTCTGTCCGGCAAGGACCATGACACAGGCCCCTCTTCAAGTTTTGTTTTTCTTTTTGGGAAAAAAAAAAACTAAACCACATGCGTCGGTTGCGGACACAAAAATGCACAAAGTCCAGCAGTTCAGAAAAAATGTTTCAGTTCGGTGTCAAACAACTATACCTGTTTTCACCTTAAGAAAAAAGTGGGTGTGTCCCTCTCGTCGCATGCTTATTGGTCGCATGCCGTCGCACATATTATTCCGTTCTGCAAAGTAGTTCCGATAAAAGTTTGCTCTCGGGCAAGCTAGCGTTATTTAAGCTTAGATAAATTTGTTATTCTCAGTAGGATAAATAATATACCTCCTTAATACGCGTGTATACACGTAATTCAACGCCTCACAAGATCTGAGGATCGATGTTCGTAGCCAGCCGGCCAGCCGCTGTCGCTCGCCTTCCAAAATGGCGACTCCAACAACTCTGGCTGATCGGTTCGTGTTGTCAGCACTCTTTCCTGAAGACGTTTCCCCTCGGGTGTACTACAAACGTCATGCAAGTGGAAATGTCCTGTCGAGCCAGACAAGGCAGTGTGTTTTGAACGTTTATTCTTGGATACGGCGGCAGTACCAAGAAAAAAATGTGGTGGAAGTCATCAACCTGACTGCCGCCGCAACGGGGATCAGTGTTAGCTCGGTCTACGAGATCAAGCGTGGCTTCAAACGTGCCAACGGAGCTGTGAAATCTCCTTCAAAGAAGCGCCCGAAATTCGCTGAGAAAAGGAAGAGGATTGCAAATCACGACACGTGCACGTTAACGGCCGTGAGAAGCTGCCTGCACAATTTCTTCCGTCGGGGGGAGATCCCAACGTTGAAGAAAATCGCCACTCGTCTCCAAGAAGACGACGTGCTGACGTCCTGTTCCGGGACTACCCTGTATAGCCTGCTGAAGGACATGGGTTTCGAGAAACAGAATCGGAATCGCAACTCTTTCCTAATTGAGAGGCAGGACATCGTCGAGTGGAGGCGGTGGTATTTGGGGGCAATCGGAAAGCACAGAGCCCAGAACCGCAAGATCTACTTCCAGGACGAGACTTGAGTGAACGCCGGCCTCACAGTTGACAAGGTGTGGACTGACAACACCATAAAGTCAGCAAGGCAAGCCTTCATGTCTGGACTGAGACCGGGCTAAAGGCTCCTTCTGGAAAAGGTGAAAGAGTGATTGTCGCCCACGCAGGTAGTGACACTGGCTTCGTGTCCGGCTGCCTGGACGTGTTCCGTGGGAAGAAAAAGGAGGGCTACCACGATGAAATGGACTCGAACAGGTTTGAAGCATGGTTTCCTCATCTGCTGGACCACATCGAGCCTAACAGCGTAATTGTTATAGACAACGCGCCGTACCACAGCGGAAAGGCTGAAGCTGTTCCCACAACTGCAACAAAGAAGGGCGAGATCCAGCAGTGGCTCTCTTCCAAGAAACTAGACTGGACTGCCACAATGAAGAAAAAAGACCTTCTGAGCATTGTGGCAACGGTGAAGGATCGCTACACAAAGTACAAAGTTGACGTCATGGCTACGGACGCCGGACACACAGTGTTGAGGCTCCTACCGTACCATTTCGAACTAAATCCCATAGAGTTGATATGGGCACGAGTCAAGCAGGAGGTCGCCTCCAAGAACATCACATTTAAGCCCCATGACACTGAGCGGCTCTTGAGGGAAGCAGTGGACAACGTAACAGCTGTCCATTGGCATGACTGTGTAGAGCATGTGAAAAAAATGGAGGCGAAGTTTCGAGAATGTGATATCCCAGAGTCGAACCTCGAGCCAGTCATCATACCCCTCGATGCAAGCGACACGGAGGAGGAGAGTGGAGACGACGACGAAGCTAACGACGAGGACGAGGGTGAAGAGATCTTCGGTGTTCAGCCTTTAGAATGGAATTGACCGTGAACTAATGTCCCTCTAGGACATGTTCTCTCCTGAAAGTGGCTAGAACTTTGGACTCTGTTTGTCATACCACAGAACACAAAGCGGTCCTTTTAAGGACCATTCACATACTGCAAAATCGGATTCCCGACTTCATACACGCCTAACCTCCAGTGTCATGTTGTTGTCGTGATTCTACCTTTCATTACGTAATAGCCTTGTTCATGGCTTCTCGAGTTCTTTGAAATCAGCTGTATGTATTCCACTGCACCGTGAATAACCAGTACAAAGATTCACCATACAAAAAAAAAGTTTGCAGTTGTACTGCACTCGCTAATTTGACCATCTACAGCAGAGGTGTCAGGTGCCATTTTGACTTTTTGCTTTCTAAACATATATGCATACAATTACACTTTAAGGGTCGTTTTCATTCAAGAAAGAAGACGTAGTGTTAGCGGCATGCCGAAAGTGGACCATTCTTCTGCAATGTGACCCTGAGCGTAACATTTCACTTGTTCACCTCATGCATATTCAGTGTCGCTTACACTTCATTTTGAGGTCTAAACATTATGTTCAGCCCAGTCTTTCATTCAGATAGCTCCACTATTGCAGTAATCAGTTCTCCAGGCGGTTTGTGGGGAAGTCAACTCACAAACTGCCATCCACCTGCCCAATTGGGGTCACCCTGGCAATAAACGTATCTCACATCCACCATACTGTTTAAGATTATAATCGGGATTCTTACCGCCATCCACACACAGGGCCACTCCGGCAACAAGCAGAAGCTTTGATGGGATCCTGGAAGAACGTATCTCACATCAACCACACTGTTTCTGCTTATAATCAGAATTTGTACCATCATCCCCACACCACGGAACTTAAGAGAACAAAATTAAAGAAAATAAAAATTGAAATTCACAGCGACACACAAGGAAACCGATTGCCCACTCAATATATACACGTGAACGTCAACGCAATAACGTAAACAAAGGTAGATTAGGACAGAATAAACTATGCAAACTTACGTTCGTGGCTGGTAGCAGATCTTATCAATCCCAGTTCATCAAGTTTGCGGCGATGTCGATGATGTCAGCTGATCGTTTTGCTTTAGCGCTCCACGGTTGCCGTTAAAAACTGTAAATACGCTAAAACTGGCAAACATTGATATTTTTTCTCATAGTGTTTTTAGAACGCCGACGGTATAAACAATGTTAGATATACAAAGATATGTTTATTGAAAACAGTTTAAAGAAGCGATGCAAAATTGTGCATAGCATAAGCATGTTTATCAGAAACAAACGCTATTTAACGAGGTATGTTCTAGCTTTTTGCCACTAGAGGATGCTGCAGTGCTAAATTCGTTTTGGTTTCGGTCTCTAATTGTGGATCCCACCATCTCCCGACGGAGAGTGGTGAAGTCTACGCGGTATCGCGCCATTTCATTGGTGGAAACCCAGAACACTCCGCCACCGGCCGGACTTGTTTTACTTCGGTTCTTAAGGTGAAAACGAGCATAGACACAACTCAGCCCAGTGCGCACACTCAATTCAAAATCCATAATTCGCGCAAACAAATCAAATCAAAATTTCCTCAAATCAGGTTGTGTACAAGGTCACCTTAAACGCTATATTTAACTTTGAAATATTTTACGACACTAACCCTTAAACTGAAGTCATCAACGAGACCGAAAAGGTAAGGCCGTACAAACTCCACAAAATTACAAAAACATGAGAAATGAAATACGGATACGACTGGCCAGTTACTTCTCTTCTGTATCACTGATACAGAAACCAGACACCTCGCCCTAACTTCACTTAGCGTCCTAGATAATGCCATTAACCACTACTATTCTACGAATATTACACACGGCTCAGGTAGTCACCACCCACGTTGTCAACTCCCTTAATATATTCAACTGAAAACTCGTACTCCTGCAAAAGTAAACTCCACCTCAGCAGCATGCTATTTGAAGCTTTCATTTTGTTTATATATACTGCAAAGGCTGGTGGTGGTCGCTTTGAACTACGAATTTCTTGCCATACAGATAAAGATGGAACTTTTGAATGGCCCACACCAAAGCTAGAGCTTCCTTTTCAACGGTGGCATAGTTCTTCTCCCTGGGTAGCAATTTTCTGCTAGCGCACGCGACGGGATGCAAGAACGACTCGTGCTTCTGCATTAACATAGCTCCGAGACAACTATCTGAAGCGTCAGTTCGAAGTACAAACTTCCTGGTGGGATCCGGTGCTTTCAGGATCGGTCCCTCTGATAGTGCCTTCTTCAACTCGTGGAAGGCCTTTTCTTGCCTGTTGGTCCAACAGACACTATTGGGCTCCTTCTTTGCTGTCATTTCGACCAGTGGCAAACTTTTTTCTGCATAATTCGCAATGAACTGCCGGTAATAACCGGTGAGTCCCAAAAATGACCTCACTTGTTTCTTCGTTGTGGGTCGCTGAGATCCCACCACCTTGTCCAAAGTATCCGGAACAAGGGCGAGCTCACCGTTCCCTAGTCGATGTCCGAGAAAAGTGACGTGCCTCATTCCAACCTCACATTTTCTGGGCTTTAAGGTTAACCCCGCGTCCTCAATCCTTTGAAGGACTCGCTCGAGTACAGAGACATGCTCTTCCCAAGTATCGGTCGCAATCAAGACATCATCGATGTAATGTCGGACCCCGTCGATTCCTGCCAGCACCTCTCGCATAAGTTGCGTAAAGACTGCGGATGCAGTTTTAATACCAAACGGCGTGTATCTAAATTGAAACAATCCCGACGACGTGGAAAACGCAGTCTTCTCCTTTGAGTCATTCGAAAGGGGGATTTGCCAATACCCTTTGGAGAGATCTAACTTGGAAAAATAAACTCGATTGCCTACCTCGGCAAATACGGCATCTACTCGGGGAATGCATGGGTTCGGCATCGGAGACTAGAATGTCGTTGAGCCGGCGGAAGTCAATGCAAATCCGGTAGGTCTTGTCTGGCTTTTTTACGAGAACCAAGGGCGAACAGTACGCAGAAGTAGACTTCTCGATTACTTTTAGTTTAAGCATTTCGTCTACCTCTTTTTCAATCACGCGCTCCATAGAAAACGGAATCGGGTATTGAGGCGTACGAATGGGTTCATCTGTGGTCAGCTGCAGCTTACATTCCAGCAGATTTGTACGCCCCGGTACATCCGAAAATATTGTAGCGTGTTTCTCCAGAACGTTTGTGATGTCTTCCCGCTGTTTTCGACTGAGATCGTCAGCTAGTGCCACTTCCTTTATTCCCTCTGCACTTCTCAGGTCAAGGCATGGAAGGGGTTGATCACTTGTGTCCTCAATGGCTATCACTGACGACACTTGCTCTGCTGCGCCCGCTGCCTCACGTTCTTCATACCGCTTGAGCATGTTGATATGAAAGAGCTTGGTGGCGTGCCCTAGATCAACCTCATAATCGGCCTCGTTCCTTTTTCTCACCACTCTGTAGGGGCCCTTCCATTGCAATTGCAGCTTGTTCTTCTTCGAAGGTATTAAACGCAGGGCACGGTCGCCTACTTTCAAGTCTCTCTTCCCACATTTCTTGTCATACATCTTCTTTTGATATCTTTTTGCTGGTGCTAAGTTTTTGTGAGCCAGTTCCATTGTTTTCTCGAGACGGCTGCGCAGGTCAAGAACGAATCCATACGTCGTCTTTAGGTTGGTTCCTAGTTCATCTCGAGTCCACACCTCCTTTAGGATCGTCAGCGGCCCTCGAATATGGCGGCCGTAAATGAGCTCAAACGGGGAAAAGCCTAAACTAGCTTGAGGCACCTCGCGGTACGCAAATAGCAAAGGTGCTAGGTACCGATCCCAAGAGCGCGGCTTCTCCTGGCTCATCTTGGTCAACATCTGTCTCAAAGTGCCATTGTACCTCTCAACCAATCCATTACAGATCGGGTGATAGGGTGTGGTTTGTAATCTCTGAATCGATAGGAGTTCTGTCAATTCTTGCATCAATCCGGATGTGAAGCTTGTGCCTTGATCCGTTAAGATCTGCCTGGGAAAACCCACTCGGGAGAAAATCTCTAGTAATCCCTCCGCGACGGCACGCGAATCGCAAGATGGTAACGCAACGGCATCGGGATACCTCGTTGCAAAATCCACCATCGTAAGGATATACCGATTTCCGCTATCTGAGGTAACTGGGAGTGGACCTATTAGGTCCATGGCCACCCTCTCAAATGGAGTATCAATCACTGGCATTTGCCCAAGTGGTGCCCTTTTAAGGTTCCCCTTCGGGGTGGCCCTCTGGCACGTATCGCATGATCTGACATACCTCCTAATCTCGGCTTGGACCCCTGGCCAATAGAAAGCCTCTAACACTCTGTCAATAGTTCGTTTGATCCCCTGGTGTCCCGCCATCACGCTATCATGCGCCACCTCTAGAACATAACGTCTCAGTGGGGTGGAAACGACCACCTGCTTGAACGACTTTCCACCCTGTTGTTCGAATCGTCGGCAGAGTACTCCTTTCGAGATGTAAAAGTTGTACCTCGATCCATCCTTCGTGTTGTACACTTGACCTATTTTGTTTCTACAGACTTGCAACGTGTCATCAGATTTCTGCCTCTCTTTTAGTAGCTCAGAGGTCACGTCACTTCTTCCCTTTTTACTTCGCTAGATGCATTCGTCTTATCCGATGGGATCAGTCTATGTGTGGCTGATACATTGCTCATATCGATCGAGTCCTTTCGGGTATCAGTCTTCTTTCCTTCTGAGATTGGTTGCATCTTTTGTCTATTCCAATTAAGATCAGGTTCATCGGCTCTTCGGGCTCCCTCAACGTTTCCTACAATGACGTCGTAGAGCGGTGCGTCCATGCACTTCACGAGTAAATCTCCAGTAAAATACGGGGAGCAGAGTTTCACTCTCGCCTCTGGCAGTTGCAATGGCGCTCCATTTACGAGAATCACAACGCCCGTTTTACCCGTGAGATCGGCATCTTCCACTAGGCTACTTCGAACGATTACTGTGTTACTGCCTGTATCGCGCAGCACACTGACCGGTCTTTGGTTTAGCAAACCACATACGACAGGCATATTGTTAGCTTCGATCAATCTCGCCTGTTCATGGACTGCACTAATTAGCCCAGTCTCGCTATCTTGGATAGGCGGAGGGTTTAGTTGCTCTGTGGTGTGCACTGATGAGGTCCCTGTGCTCTTATCCGATACCGGATCAACAAAACACGATACTTGTGACCTATCTTGACTTTTCTTGGGACAATCTTTCGCGTCGTGTCCTTCCCTTCGGCAGAGCGGGCAAGAAGGAATCTTTTGTTTGTACCCGCTTCGGCACTGAGGCGCTTTGTGGCCTAGCCTTCCACATAAGAAACATTTTGGCTTAGGAAACGTTGCCTGGTCTGAGCTTCCTCTGTTGGACGACGCGACTTTTCGATCATCTCTAAAGGAGGATAGATTTTTCTGTTGTTGTGCCTCCAGAAATCTATCGGCGGCCTCAACCATTAATTTAGGCGTCTTACAATCTCTCTCTTTTAAAAATACAGTGATCCTCGTGTGGCATTGTGACATAAATTGTTCTGTCAAGATCTTATCTCGCAGCGCTTCATACGTTGAAGGCGTCTCTCCTACCTCCATCCACCTGTCAAAGTAACCTTGCAGTCGGGCGGCGTACTGACTAGCCGTTTCCCCTTCTTCGGGTTTCGAACTCCTGAATTTCTCCCTATATTCCTCTGTTGTGAATCGAAACCTAACAAGAAGAGCTTTCTTGGTTGCTTCATAACTCAAGGAATCCTGTGGGGATAGTCTACCATACAGCTTCAGCGCCTCTCCTGTAAGACACATGCTCAGAGCTGTCGCCCACTTTGCTTCTGGCCACTCCTCTCCCCCAGCGATGCATTCGAAACGCTTCAAGTATGCGTCGAGATCATCCCTCCTCTCGTCAAAAGGAGGAATGAGCTTCCGGGGACAGAGATGAGCGGAGTTCATTCTACCGCTGCCATGACCCTCTGAGGCCTCGGTAGTGGTTGCCGCAGCCGCCGTTTCAGCTAGCCTTATACGCAACTGCAATACCCTTTCTTCCCTCTCTGCCTTATCTCTAGTCGCGAGTCTCTCAGCGGCTCTTTCCTCCTGTTCATGCGCATATTTCTCTTCTGCCCACACTTTTAGTTCATCGGCCTGGAGGCCTAATGCCTTGCCAACTTCTACAATATCTTTTAAATCCATTGCTTTGTAAATACCTCTTAGCGATCCAAAGTGTCTCCGTCCTGTCGCGGACGCCAAATTGTCATGTAGGTTGTGATTGAGAGGTGTTAAGTAATCACACGGAAACAATTTGGATGCGTTATATAAGCTTTCACTGGGCAACCAAAGGAGATTGAACGAGAAGAATATGTACAAGGCTAATTACGTTAGAGTTATTTGAGCACAAAAGTTTTACTTAACGCGCACGTCGCTGATTGGTTGAGGGAGCAGGCAGTCGGGCAGTCAGCGAGGTGGTCGGGTGGTCAGAAAGTCGGAGGGCAGTCGGTCACTTGTTCAAGTCGAGCAGCCAGTCACTTGGGTAGCCGAGTGGTCAGCGAGTAGGACTGAGTCCGGGACTTGAGGGTTCCGATTGTTGTCGCCGGTTGCTTTCCGCGCAGCTGAGTCGACCCCGTACGGGCCGGCTCCTCGAGCGCTTGGAAGCAGCGCAATCGTATCTCTCGGGGTCTGGGCACCCCGCCGGAGGTTGTTGCTGTGTCCTCCAGTCTCGGCCGATGTTTCGCCTCACGGAGCTTGGGAACCCCGACGGAGGTCGATGGTGCTCGTCCCAGATGGTCTGCGATTCGACTTCGACTGTCCCAAGCCCTGCGTGCCGCCCTCTCTCACGAGCTCCTCATCGTCTTTTTCCTCTTCACTCTCTGTCCGGCAACGACCATGACACCGTCCATTCGAGATATCACCTTATGAGTAGTGTTATAGAGATTGTAGCGTCCCGCCTACATCTCCTGCATTTTTTTTTTTTTTTTTAAATACGAATTTCGGTTCACCATCCCTTTAAGGATCACGTGTCGCAGAAAAGCCGATTTCGGCGTCGGTGGCGTTGTTGTGACGGGAAAATCATGATTGGTCGATAGAGTCACGACGTCACAGACACATGACCTCGCGCGGAAATTTCAAACAATCCACAACGCTCACGTGAAACGTGCTATCACGCGTGGAATGAAAGTGGTTAAAACAGGGCATGTAATGCGAATGTGTTTTTGTGAGCGGATGTCGGAAATATTGCGGGAATAGCAGTTGACACCGGGAACGCTGGCAGTCGAGTTTGTTAGCGGGTGTCGGGAAAATTGCGAGGACAGCAGTTGACACCGGAAACGCTTGCAGGCGAGTTAAGGAGCACTAGGATTCGTATCTGCTGAACCAAAACAGCTTGTTGCTTCGCGTCATCCCAACAATCGACTAAGGGCAGAGGGACGACTCTCCCTTGAGGAGGGTGGTTCCTAGAAAGCTACGGAGGCGATTTATAGGATGCTTTTTCGACTTCAATCTGGCCTTTCGTGGCAGTGACAGCAAGACTTTTCATAAGTTATGCCGCGTTACAGCCTGGCTGGGTATGAGGCAGGAGACATTTAGGTGGGCTTGTAGCTGTCCAGCCTGCCTTGAGGCGCGAACGGTTCAAGCGGGTTTGCTCGCTGAGCTGCCGCCCCCTCCGAGGGCCAATGAGTCCCTAGAGCCCGGATGCACGTGGACGGGACGGGACGCTGACGCTTACATCGAGTTGCACACGGTGTAAGCGGCCGTTGCGGAAGGCGGGTATGGTATGGCCATCCCGCCGCGGGCTTTGGATCCCTTCGCTTGCGCAACAGTTGGACTAGGTACACCATCGTTACCTAGTCCTGAAGGAAACTCACCCCCTGAGCAACGCAGCTCGTGGTTTTGCCGCATCGCTGACTCCGAGGTGAGAGGTCTCGAACGAGGTAAAGACGCGAGCGTCGTGTCTTAGTTCTAGGCTTACTCGGCGAGATACAAACGACGAGTCTGGTCCGGTCCTCACACTATTCTTCAAGGAACCAACAAGAAACGATATCGCAAGTAGCTTTTGTTAGCCCCCCCCCCCCCCCCCTTTTATTTTTTTGTGATACGTGACCAACTAGGGCTTCACCCTGTAGAGGATGTTACACGCTGTGTTTATATTATAAATACTGGGACCCACCGTACTAAGAAGATGGTTTTAGTGACATACTAATACACGAAACGGAGGCAAAACAAGGAGGACGAACACAGCGTCTTCAATATTTTCGTGATAACGCAGCAGCTAATTTTCGACAACAAATGTAACAGCTACCTAAGCCTGGCAGAGTATTGCGATACAATCGATACATGATCATAAATGTATTTCACTATCTGAAATACAAATGCATTTTTCAAATGTACTTCGATACAGAGATACAGAGGCCAGATTCATGAAACGATCTTATGCCAAAAATGTGCGTACGACAAAATGTAACAACAAATTCATATTCAGGAAACGAAATCATCATTAGTTTTGCGCAGGTTACGATGAAATCCTACGACAGCTCCGGAGCTGTCTTACGCACTTTTTTACGATCAAATCAACATAACTCACAGCGTAGCTCAGTTACTTGGTCGCGACGACCAACGAACATTTATTTTTCTACGCGCTCTTCTCGCGCGTCCCGACATGAAGCAAGAAGAAAAAAGAAAAGTACTCGAAACCGACCACCACGGACATGAACGCTGGATCCACAAACATCCGGGAAAAGCGCGAACGGCAACGATCCCACCGACCACCGACCAAGTGACCGCCAAAGGTCAGCTCGGCGAGCTCGGCAGAATATAGGCCTAGCAAGGCACTCCGACCTCGCAGCGTTGCACCGACGGTCCCTGGCCAAGACCGTCTGCCCACGACCGGCTGGCTTGCTGAATGGATGATGCCCGCGCGACCCTTCCCGTATGAATAGTTTGATCGCTGGCCTCAATTTTAGATTAAGAGGTCAATCTCTTCTCCTTGTCATCCCCATGTTCTCCGAAGCAGCGTTGACAAAAGCTGACGTCGAAAAGGGACTCTTGTCGATTCTATCTTTTTGTTTTGTGTGATATATATCTCAAATAAACGCCGCATGGATTACCTTCCCAACGTATGGTTTGCACACTTTGTTATAGGGACGGTGCCAGGATTTTCATAAAAGGGGGGGGGGGGGGCGGTAGTGGGGAGGCTAACGGAAAGATTGAGTCCAACACCAACGGAAAGGCTAACGGAAAGATAATAAGGAACGAGGAACAATACTGGATCAGACTGGGTATGGGCATTGGCTAAAGCTCAGTTTATTCTATCTTATACACATATTTACAGCAAAGTTTTCATACAATTTCACTTTTCAAATATTCACCTATTTTTACAATTTTATATTTACATTTTACTAGTCCAAAGTATAGTGCAGTCGAATTCGCCTGTTTATGATGGGCAGCATCAAAGGCGTCGACAATGTCACTCAACTCCAGGCTTTTGCAGAGGCTTTTTCCACAGCGAGAACCGCCAAGCTCATGAGCCTTTCGTCGCACCCTGTTTCTCAGATACGTCTTCAGCCGACGCAGGCATGAAAACGTACGTTCACATGCGGCACTGGAGGCAGGAATTGTCAGAGCTATGATACACAGACGACAGGTTTCCTGGAAGGCTATCGAAACTGGCCTAGAAACTCAGCAAACATTATGGTAATTGTCACCTTGCACTGGCCTCTTTCTCGTATTGCTGCAGAACTTTAGGAATCAGTTTCATCACAGCCACCAAACTATCCCAGTCGCATGGCATGATTAATGGCTTGCCAGCGTCCCAACCAGTGTAATGTCCATGGAACGATCATGCTGAGGCTGGAAACAATTTGAGAACATCATCGTTCTCGCCAAATTGTCGCTGAAGTTCTTCGCACATCCTATCCAAGATGAGAAGAAAAATGTGCACTCAATAGTCATTTTCGGTGCAGTAGCTGGAGTCTTCCCCGGGCAGCGTTGCTTCTGTCATGTACTTTGCAAGGTGTGCAGGCAGGCGATTGATTCGTCAACCTGTTGTGAGACTATAATACCGTTCTTTTCTGCAACGCTTACGCAATGACTCCAAATGCTTTCGAAGCCCTCTGCCGTCCTCAGTTCGCTGGACCGCTCACATACTCCATTGATCATCACAGATGCTTGAGTAAGGTCGCATGTTTTGTTTTGTAGGTAGTCTGAGATGATGTGCAGCTCACCCAAGACTTGGCTGAAGAGGCACAAATGTGCTTACAACGTAAAGTCCATCGGTGCAAATACCACGTGCTTCCAACGATCTTGTTTTTGACACTTTCTTCGATCTGTGTGAGCGTAACAATGATTGCGAGGTGTGTGGGGACAACGGTTTTGCAGGTATTTACTTGTCAGGCCCACCTAGTCTCGCCGATTCTAATACCCGAGTCCCACTAGAGCGACAGACAGAAACAAAAGACAGCGACAAGCCTCAAACCAGAGTCTTTCGCGATTTGACAAGCTTTGTAGAATAATGGAGGCTATGCTCAAACACGAGCATCGTGCACGCGAGGGTATCTTTGGCAGGCTCGCGATCACTCGTGCTTACTTCACGAGCACCGAAGGACTAAACGCTTGCCAAAGGTACCATCGCGAGCATGCTGCATGGGTTGGAGGCTTGTCGCTGTCGTTTGTTTCTGTTTGTCGCTCTAGTGGGACGCGGGCATAAATAGTCGTGCCGCATACCTGCTTTTGGACTGTAAGAAACATTGCATGTGTTGCACATCCACCCAAGAAGACATGCATGTGTCTTCATTAGGTTGAAAAATGTTCTCACAGAGCCTAAAGCTTTGCCGATGTCGACAATGACTAAATTCAACCGGTGGTTGAGGCAGTGGACGTACACGGCTTGCGGCACATCTTTCTTCAGGAGGGCTTGAACTCCTTTGCTCTTGCCACTCATGACGCTGGCACCGTCATAGGTTTGTACAATGCAGTTCTCGAGAAGGATTCCACGCCTCGACAGCCTTTCCCTTACGTAGCTGGAGAGAGAGGCTGCGTCCAGCATCTTCGCGCTCTTCAACCCAAGAAACCTCTCGTACACGGACCAGTTAATGAAGTACCGTACTACGACGGAGACCTGCGCTGTTTTGCTGACATCGCGCCTTGTCAACCATTAGTGCGAAGCGTTGGGCGCACTGTCCACTTCCTTTTTAAAATGGCGAAAAGTCAGATGTAAGTTCTGACATGACAGAAAGTATGTCCTGAATCGAGTGGTGAATTGGCAAAGCCACTCTCTAGTTTTTTTTTTAGTTTTTTTTTTAGCAATCAAGCTGAAGCAGCTCGATAAAGTTTCCCTTATTGTCGCTCCAACATGACTCGTCGTCTGCTCTTTGGGCTATCCCCTGAATCGCAGTAAATCGATCACGTCAGATTGCAGAAATGTAGTGGCGGTTCTCTCTCACCTGTGTTGAATATGCCTCGCTGAGGTGCACGGCCACTGAGTTTTTTGTGCTTGTATCCTTCATGAGCCTGTAGGAAGCCCAGGATGCCTGGGACAATCTTGTGCGCCGCACTGTCCGCATGAAGTCGAAGTCCGTCATCCTTCTGAAGGGCTTTCTTCCAGTTGCAATAGCCCACCGTCACAAACACCGCACTTCCACTTTTCTGTCCGCCTGTGGAGAACATCCGACAAGGAAAGCAAAAAGCAGAGTTCGAAGCTCACTGTACCCCAACCATGGGAAGCTAGTGTACAACTCTGCCTTGAAGGTCCTGAAATCGCTCCCATACTTGGTTGTGGGGAAGGATCGTAGCACGGGCTGCGCTGGGGAATCATTGGCTGTTTTGGCCACATCAGATATGGTATGTCTGCCTTCATGTGAGGAGGTGGGGTTTTCGGTTCGTCGTTCCGAAGACTGACGATTGGCTCGCCGTCGTCGCTCTCAGATGGACTGGAGGCACGGTCATGTTCCCCGGCGCTTGCGTTGACCAACGATTTCTCGTCGAGTGAACGCTTCGCTTCATGACGATCAGGCTCACAGACGTCTTCCTCAACTTTTCGTTTAGTGCATTCGTGTCGAAAAAAGTCACTTATTGGACGACTAGTCGCCATAGCGTATCAGACTGAACGCTTCCGGTCTACTACTGTCCAACTGAGCGGGCAAAAAATATGTCAACTTCAGAAAACCATGATTGATTTCAAGACCACCTCTGTTTTTTTTTTCTTCCTGACCTCTCTTCTCTCTCTTGCTGAAAATTTACACTAAAAGGTTCCAGACACAGACACCAAACCGCCTTCCTCAGGCATGAGATCCTAAAACAAAGGGGGGATTATTCTTCCTCTCTGGCAGCCGCCTTTTTACCACTTTTTTTTTGTTTGTCCATTTCTTCGGATTTTGGGCTTGTCTTTCGGCATGTCTCTTTCAGCTTGCTTTGAGGTGCTGTCGCCCACGGGCTTACCGGAGATAGCTTATGCGGTGTGCTCATTGAATAGGGAAATACGGAGACACGACGAGGAAAAGGAAGGGGGGGGGGGGGGGGGGTTGTCACACAGGGACCTCTGGTACTTGTGCTCACACTCACAACCAGGTTTTGCTTCCGTCTTTGAGATGGTTCGGAATTTTCCATGACCTTTCCATGACGTTGAAAGAATTGGCGTTTTCTACTTTTGACATTGTTCACCTTGTCACAAAGGACAGAAAACACACCTCCTTCTTTCGAAATGTTGCGATTCCGCCGCGTAATCGCGAAGCAAAAATTACAATATTCCTCGACGTGCAGCCGCGAGCGGCGGCCATGAGAAACAGAAGGCATGACGTCAATGGGGAATCTTGTAGAAAGATAGCAAGTTGTGCGAATACCTGCTCGATAAAAGGTAACTTTTCTATAAATCTTGTCGTTCCAACATAAATATAAATGCGTCAAAAACCTGGTATCATCGACAAAACTTTTATTATACGGAGTTTCAGTGGCGCCATCTATCCTAGGTCCACAAAACCGTCAGCAGCGGAACAGCCGCCAGAAGCCGGAGGGGGAGGGGGTATACAGGGACTTTAGGAGGGGGGACCGGGCCGGACGGGTATGGCCGGACCCGGATGAGACTTTCCTCCTTTCACCATATTGTTCGCGCTGCGCCCACCCGCACGTGGTCACGCGGTCGCGAGCGGATGACATGAGTTCTCGCTGCTTACTGATGGCTCTAAAGAAAGAGCTTCACCGGAACCCCGCGCCTTCCCCATTGACGTCACAGCGCACGTGACTCGGAAGTTAGTGAAGGAGTTGAGAGGCGCCGAAAACCTCAATCTTTGTCCATTTTTAAAATAAAAACTAAGACATGCAGGCAAAAGCGGTTTTTTGTTCTTAACTTAGAAAGGTCGAGACACCAACTCCCAAATTATTTAAGCAAATCACTATAACTGTTGCACAGCTCCTTAAACTAAGCTCGCCTTCGTCCACGTCTCCGGTCTCCGCTGAAGATAAGCACCACAGAGCGGAATACGGGGAGAAAAGCCAGCAGGCGCCACAAAGGGGAGCTGCTTTTTCTAAAGGGCTTGATAGCTTAGTCGCCCGCAGTAGGACTTCTCGTGGCTGGAAGTTAGTAGAAAAAGAAAAAAAAGGCTCGAGGCACACCTAAGCACTTCTTATGAGTTGTGAATGCGAAAGCATGAATGTCGTTCTTGCGCGCGACCTCGTGAAGTTGCCGCGCCTCGCTGACATCGGCCCTGCCGCCGCTCTGTCAACAACACGGAATAAGCTGGCGCGCTCGGACGGGCGTGCCACTGCCCGCCCGAGCGCGCCAGCCGATTCTTTTTGCCGGCGCGCTGGCGGCGTGGGCACGCAGCGCCATGGGGTGGCGTAATTGAAACTGACGCGCAGCGGCCTCCTTCGGCTTCATTTACTTTCCATTTTGCGTGGCTTCAAAGCTGGGATGCCTCAGATCGCGGCTTCACGAATTTATCTGCCGTTTGGCGCGGCTGATGACCTCAGCTCGCTCCATGGAACAATTAAACGGACACTGACACCCCCAATCAATATTTTGCTACAGCGTGACGTACATTTTTAATAAAGTAAAAAAACGCAACTGCCCGAAACCGAAACTGGACTAAGGAGGAAGAAGAAAGTAGAGAAGGAGAAAGGTGGCGGAAGTCACGTGGCTGTGATACTTTTTCACCCAAACAACGCATTTGCAGCTTTTTAAAAGCCACAAAAAACGGCTATCATGTTTCTTTTCTATTTTTAATATTGTGCGTGTGCCTCCGATGACCTACGACTTTCATTATATTTGGTGGTTGTGTCTAAACCATAGAAAACGGCACGTGGCCACGGAGAAGGGAGTGAGCACGACTGAAACCGGCCAGTTATCGATCGGCTGTTTTCGGTCCGAAAGAAAACGAATTTTGAGCCGCGAATTGTTTTCTGAGTATTTCGGATCTCATATGTAATGTACAAATAAAAACCTTGGCGGGCATAAATTCTCTGTCAGTGTCCCTTTAATGCTTTCTCATAAAAAAAGGCATGAACGGCTTTAAAGGTTGGACACTCGTTACACTGGGCCTTCAAGCCGACGTCGCAGGCAATATGTATACAAAGCTGCTTCATCTTGGGGTGGCAGTAAAAATTGGGGGGAGGGGGGGGGGGGGGGGGGGGGGGCGACCGCCACCCCTCGCCTCCCCTCGGCGCCGTCCCTGGTTGCAATCGGAAAAGATCGGTCCCAAAGCGCTTACCAACACGCACTCCAACAGCACGAATACAACACTTCATTTGAAACGCGCGCGTCCGCTCCGAGTGTGAACAGGTATTTTCGTGGCTCAGACTCTTGCTGACACTCTGCAGTAGTTCAAACATATTTTCTTGGACGTTTGCTCGCTCCTGCATCTCCAAGGCCACGAAAAACGCCGCGACGATTAGTTTCTATTTGCGCAGCTTTACAAACGCCGGCGAGGGCATAGAGATCATACATATTAACTCTAGAGGAAAAGGTCCGCCATTTTCCCATGCATTCTGGCTGCCGCAAGCGGCGGAGCATGCAGGCAGACCCTCGGGGGACGCCTTTTTCGGAGGTCGATACGGGGCAGAGCGAAGTAGCATAGTAGTCGTTTGACGTCTGTGACGTCATGTCCGGTTTTAGTCAAAATAGAGCTATTTGCAGATATTTTGTTACCTTGACATCTTCACCACTTCACTGCGCGTACTCCTCCGGAGTATGCTCCCAGCTCGTTCCTCAGAAGTCAACACAACTGTCATAGTTGGTAAAAAACGGCCCGTGCCAGTCGTTCGCAAAGCGACGTAGATGGAAACAAATCGCCGCGGCGTTTTTCGCGGCCTCGGAGATGCAGGAGCGAGCCGACGTTAAAAAAAGATACGTTTTAACTACGAGAGTGTCAGCAAGAGCCACGTAAATACCTGTGCACACTCGGAGCAGACGCGCACGTTTGATCGAAGTGCTTCGGGACCGATCTCTTACGAGTACCAGTCTATACTGACGTGACACTCGGCAAAGAAAGGTGGGACCGGCATTGCGTAGCTCCCACGAACTGTTATAGCTCGACAGTTAATGTACTATCGGAAACAATTGAGCGTGAACGCGCCTCCACGACGACAAGCGTGTCAGAATAAAAATGGCCCACTAATAACAAAGTGTACATACCGTGTTGCGAAAGTAATCCATACGGCGTTTATTTGAGCTCCATATCACACAAAACAAGGAGATAGAATCGACGACAGCGTTCGTCACCGCTGCTAGCCGCTGCCTCGGAAAAGGAGATGACAAGGGGAAGAGAATAACCCCTTTTAATCTAAAATTGAGGTCAGCGATCAAACTATAATACAGAAGGGGTCCACAAGGGTCGCGCGGGCGCGTATCCCATTCAGCCAGCCAGCCGGTCGGTCGCGGGCAGACGGTCTTGGCCAAGGACCGTCGGAGCAACGCCGGCAACGCTGCGACGAGTCGCGGAGTGCCTGCTAGGCCTCGAGCTCGCTCGGTCGGTGGCATCGTTGCCGTTGTACCTTTTCCCGGGTGTTTGTGGATCCAGCGTTCGTGTTCGTCGTGGCCGGCTTCAAGTACTTCCTTCTTTTTTCTTGCTGCTTGAAATCGGGACCCGCGAGAAGAGCAGAGAAAAATAAATGTCCGTTGGTCGTTGCGACCAGGTGACTGAGCGACGTTGTCGGCCATGTTGATTTGATCGTGGAAAGACAGCTTTGGAGCTGTTGTCGTAGCCTCGTACGTACATTCTTGGCGTAAGATCATTTCGTGTATCTGGCCTCTGTACCTTAGCGTACGGCACTGCAACAATAAACCACGCCGCGACCGCCGCCTCCCCACGCCGCAACACTAGACACGACAACCTGCAACAAGCTCTCCGCAAAACGAAAAAAGAAAAAAAATTAAAGCCGTTTACAACTCCCTGTAACGCCGAATTAGAGCGCAGCTCTTGAGGAGGAGGGGAAGGCACGGGGGGGGGGGGGGGGGTCACGTGACCTCGACTTTTAGGGGGGGAAATTTTCCGCTAGATTTAGCGGGGAAAATTTTCCGCTAAATCTAGCGGGGAAAATTTTCCGCTAAATCTAGCGGGGAAAAATTTCCGCTAAATTTAGCGGGGAAAATTTTCCGCTAAATTTAGCGGGGGAACTTTTCCGCTAAATTTAGCGGGAAAAATGTTCCGCTAAATTTAGCGGGGAAAACTTCCCGCTAGATTTAGCGGGAAAAATTTTCCGCTAGATTTAGCGGGGAAAATTTTCCGCTAGATTTAGCGGGAAAATTTTTCCGCTAAATTTAGCGGGGAAACTTTTTTCGATAAATTTAGCGGGGAAATTTACCCATCATGCACCGCGCGGTTACGCTGACGGCGACGGCGACGCCGCTCAAGCCGGAAACGGGCGCCTAAGAGCTGCGCTCTAAAAACAGACTTTTTTGCTTGTTTTTACGTTTCTGGCAGTGACGTCACGGACGTCACTGCCCCGTATCGACCTCCAAAAAAGGCGTCCCGACCCTCGGGGTCCCACACATGGTTACCAACTGCCTACGATTTCACGAAATATAATTATATCATCAGAGCAGTTTCATGAACTTCAACAATCCACGAACTTACCGGTGGAAAGATATTCGAGTTCCTTTCGAAGCTTTCTTTTTGCATAGCGCGCAGATGTACGGCCTCCCGTCAACACTAACCTAAACCAGATAACCGACTTCGCGGTGGCCGCGCCAGGGGGGTAAAGGTGGGTGAGGAGGAGTGGCAAATCCCGTGCGCCGACATCCTGGGTCCCGAGTGAAAGATCGCGAAAGAGAGCAACAGAACACAAGAGAAAGAAACCAATGTTGCCAGCTGAAGGACGACAGTCGCAATGGTAATCGCGAAGACTGAAAACTCACAGCAAAATAAACAGTGATAATTTAACGTTGTAAACTGAATTCTGAGCTAATCTAATGCTTATAAAAGGCAATATACTCATTACGCTTTCCCTTCTGTCGAAATCTCGGAAATCTGGTAGTTGCGCGGTTTCGTATTCCTGGGGCGTGGCCACCCGCGGAGCCGGTTATCCGGTTTAGTTTAGTGTTGACGGGAGGCCGTACATCTGCGCGCTATGCAAAAAGAAAGCTTCGAAAGGAACGCGAATACCTTTCCACCGGTAAGTTCGTGGATTGTTGAAGTTCATGAAACTGCTCTGATGATATAATTATATTCGTGAAATCGAATGCTGTCGACAAAACTTCGCAGAACAAATGTTATGGGACTCCCTTTCCGGAGGTGCGATCGGGGACAGCGGGGCTTCGGTTGCCATGGTAACCATGTCTGGGACCCCGAGGGTCTGCCTGCATGCTCCGCCGCTTGCGGCAGCCAGAATGCATGGGAAAATGACGGACCTTTTCCTCTAGAGTTAGTATAGACCATTCCATTTAGCGCTCTCTGGGCGGCACCATTTTGTTCGACAGCAGCGCCCTCTCCATACATCCGGGAAATTCAGCGGGTTCGGCGGGTAAAACGAGAGTGAGGGCACGCGCCCAACTCCGCTAGCAGACGACAAACCGGGAGGTTGCCGTTCTCCATTTTTGGGCTGTATCGGAGGGCTGTACGGAACATCGAACTCTCGCTCGTGGCTGCCGTTGTGAAGTGGTTCGCGTTCTTAAAATAGTTATGTCTACTCCAAAATCAGCCTATAGCTCTCCGTTGTTCTATTTTGGTAAATGATCAACTAGCACATCTTTTTTTCCGTTACTTAAAGAACAGTTGAGTCAGCCGGCAGTACTACCCTCAACTACTGCGTGTATTGCGGCAGGAGAGCACGTTTTTATTTATTATTTCAGACTTCCACTCATGGTCGCTAAAGGCCTACACCAGTACGAACTTTGTATAGTAAAAAAGGTACAGCAACCGGATTTACTTTTCGCCGGAGACCGGCCAATCTGACACAGTTTCCCCTATTTTTTTTTATTTGCACGCAGGTAACAGCGCAATGGGACCCTGTGAGTCTTTTTATCTAGCATAGTATTACACGATAACTGGCATACCAAAATCTGCGCATCTGCGCTTGAAATTCCAAAATGACGCGATATTAAACAGAGTTTGCACGCCAGCCGGATTCTAGGTATACAGCCCACTCGGCGGAGACGACATGCGGGGTGAGAGGGAGAGGGCATTTTTGTTGAAAATTGCAGTTGGCGTCGCGACCGCTTGCGCCATCTCTTGTGTCCCGTGCGAAACGGCGCCGTGCTCTTTGAAGACCGGTGGCGTCGCTGCGTTTCCATAGGAGCTAAGCCTTTTTCTTTCTTTACTTTTTCCTCAGGTAAGTTCGTTCTTTGCAAATTTTACAAAAAAAAAATGCACCATCTGTGGGCAACGCTGCACAAAGTCGTAGCGCGATAGGTTAAAGGGACAATGAAGGCGATTTTATTTAATTTTTTTAAATGGTGTTTTTAGGCTTCTTGGGAACCTGGCACGCTGCCCAATTTTTTGTAGACATTTGTGACGCGTATTTCGGTGCCTACAAAAGAACTGAAGAAACCGAAACTGAACTATCTCCATTCTCGTTTCTGGGCCTCCGAAAACGGAGATGACGTAGGGAGTGACGTCAAGTGTGAATAGTCGGTATCGGTAGCTTTTAGGAGATCGAAGCTGGTTACCGCGGTGGGTTATAGCACTGCGGTGGCGCGATCGTTTCGTCGGATCTGTCAACATGGACGACGATGCCGCTCTCGCGAGCGAGTTCGGTTCGGGCTTCCGTTCAGTGACCTAACACCAACGGAACGGGAGTACGTGTGTGGCGTTCTTCGCTATCATCCAAGGCCGACGGTGACCGCCCAGCTGGCAACGCGGGGGCCCGCTGGCTCCGAGCAGCAAAGCTGTGAGCAACCATCGCACGGGCGAGACGAGAGCGGCGCGTTGCCGAGGACAGGCCCTGTCCCTGTCCGACAAGGACGCGGGGGAAATGCCGAGGGGAAAGCGACAGCGACCCTGGAACCGATTCCTCCGCGGGGAACGCTCCCCAAGAAGGAAAAATTTACTGCACCATTTTTGCTTTCACCAGAGTCGGACGTCCACTCATTTCGTCGTCAAAGAACAAGAACGATTACTGGTCTTCAGTCGACCGTTTGAACAGCCATCTACGGCGCACAAATTTGGCATGACTACCACTTTGCAGAATCCTTCGAGTACCGTGCTCCCAAAGGAAACACGACATCGACGTCTCTAGCGCGCTCCACGCTGCATTCTTTTTTATTTATTTCGTTTGCCCATAGTTGCTCGTTGCCCGTTTCGCGTCCAGCGTAATAAAGAAAAAAAATAAGTATGCTGTTTTATTTACGGTTTAGTAATCATCTCCGGTCCGATTTATACTTTTCATGGTTATTCAAGCTGAAATTAGGACAGTATTCCTAAAAACTGCGAACCAAAACGTGACCGAGGGCACGTCACTCGTTCCGACCAATCGCTGACGCGTCTTTTGTGACGTCGCGCTTCTTGGCCCCGCATCGGTCACGTGAGCTTCGCTTCTCCTGGATTCTCCCGCAGCTCTCGAGCGTCGCCCCAGTCGATCCCGGTACGATTATTACCGCGACTGTTTAGTTGATTTGAGCGGCACACAAGCGCCGGTTTCGGCTGAAATCTGGGCAACGTGGCCTGAGACGTGCCTGGAACCCAGTTCAATCGCCAAAAAAATATCCGAAATTGCCTTCATTGTCCAGGACCAACGTTACTAGATTACCTCAGTTGTGGAACTCCCGCGGAGGGGGGTACCCCCCCTCACTCACCTCAATCCGCCTAGAGTAAGGCCCCTGTATACACCAACTCATGTTTACAAACAAACCGGAGCGCCCCTAGCGGACGCCACCGGCGCCGCGCATGCGCGATGGGGGTGTGGGCAAGAAACTCTCCGTCGCCCATAGACAAACCATTGGAATACGATGTTGTCGGGGTCGGTGTGAGTCCCCCTGCCCTTTTTCGCGTTCGAATTGTTGATTCTACGTCTTCCTGGCGATGTCTGACTGCTTGAGCGGCGTCAGCGAAATTACCGAGGCTCGTTACACCGCAAAACTTCGCGTGAATAAAGTGACATGTGGCGATTCATTCCGCGTGGACGCCGCAGCATGCACGCTAAAGCCTGATTCGCATAATGCGGTTTCGCTCGCAATTTTCAGTCGCGACGCCGCTCGGGCTGCAAAAGCGTGAACCGTAGCTGAAATGGTCGACGTCGATACTGAAAATCGCAAGCAGAATCGGACCAAGTGAATTAGGCATAACAAGTCGGTGATGGTCACTGGTAACAATGATCAACATCTCCCTGTATCTACTGTTTACATCGAGCCTGCTTACCGACCTTCAAATTTAAGTCTTTTGAGGCCTGCACTTACTTCTTATCGCAAGTACCGGGCCAACATTTGGTCTACGGGCCGGCGTCGTCTAAGAGAGCAGACGACAAGCAGAAACGTTTGAAAGAGCAGACGACAGTTCGAACGATCAGGCGGCCGTTTGAACTTGAAGACGCACTGAACGTAGTCCGCAGGTGGTCCGCACAACTTGATGGTTTTCTGGCGTTGATGTTGGAACCAAACAAATAAATCTGATGACCTCAAGTATCCGTGGATTCAACCCAAAGTGCTTCCCGCCCACGCAATCTTTGTCCGACGGCGTCTGCTTTTCCCTTATCACGGCACATATCCAGATTCTCGGACGAACCGAGCACGTGAAAACTGACCTTCAAACCTTTCTCGACACTTTTAGTACGGCCCCAGTCGCGGCGTTTTGACGAGAAGGCAGGTTTTTGTCTGGTTCCTTTCAAAACAACGCAGGAATACACATCTGGCATGGGGACTTCTGCCCACAGCCCCAGACCGGAAGTGCGACCGATGCGCCCCCAATGGGGAAGAGAAATTTCTCCTCGCCGATACCCTTTCCCTCTCAAAAGTTCTCTTTCCCCTCGCTTCAATTGGAACTGGTGCGACACGTGACCGTTGTCTTCCCATGATCCCGCGCGATTCTGTCGTCTGCTCGAAACCGACGCCATCACTGGGCCAGGCGTAGCGGCGGCTCCGCTCTTCGCGGCCCGGCCCTAGGTTTTTTTATATTTTACCACAACCTCGGCGGCAACGCGATGCCATCATGCTGCGCTGTAGATTGCACAAACAGCATTGCGAAAGGAAAGAAGCTTTTTTGTCGTCCCGACGGGAAAGGAAAATCTTCAACGGCGAAGACAATGGCTCCACCGGATCGGTGAGAAGTTTCGAGTACCTCCGAGTGAGACTTTGCGAGGTAAGTGATTGTCAAACTCTGAATCGTATTACCTCTCTCTTTCGGTTTCGCCGATGAAGATCGCGTAGTACGATCGTGAGACGAGACAAACACGGAACTATATTACCGGCACGAAGGACCTAGACATGTCTTTTCGTGTGTATTTGATCAAAGAAACTGACTCGCTCACTCTTAGATCGATTGCATTGAGTCGGCCGAATAGACCCTTTCCGGAATTCAGACTGGCAACTTTGATCACTATCATCATCATCTGAAATGGCATATGTGCTATACTAATGGCGGCCTTCTGTTTAGTGATAAAGGAAGAAGTTGAAGATGCTCCTAAGCAGATGATCCGATGCCAATACATTCTAGATGTTAGCGCGACGTGAAGCAGGCATTGGATGCAAGAGCTGCGTAAGCGTTCTTTCTAACTCGGGCCCAGTCAGTCTGCTAGTAGCACACAATCTGCTTCAAAGCCCCTAGATGTATGGAATTTCATCAAGGCGTCTATGTGGGCTGGCGCTTCGTTCTGACTGGTTGCATCTTTTTCGCCATCGACACCGAAAAAGATTTAAAAAGAACTGGACTGTGACGCGCGCAGTCTCATTTACCGTTGACGGTGACGGTGCCCCATACAATACTGCAGACCACAGGTACAGTGTACCACAGGCTCATTGCCGCCATTAGTACGGTAAAAGTTAAACTGTCATTTGAGTCACCAGATGCCACTGAATTCCGGAAAGGGTCTATTGAGAACGATGCGTGAGACTCTACTCCCTTTCACCTTATGTTGTACCGCAGCGAAGGTTGGAAGCGTGAGCTCATAGTGTTGACAGCTGCCCTTACTGCACGAGAGCTTGTGCCGCCGATATCTGCCCCAGAGCAAGGAGCTCGCGCTTATAGCATTTCCTGCAGGTACAACATAAGGTGAAACAGAGTATAGGCTGCCACTAAAATAACAAGGGTTGTAGTGTTACCGCGTGCATCTTGCGTCAGTGAAAGGAGAATCACCAACGATAAAGCACCTCGGAATTTTGTTTGTACAACATATTTCCGCGATCGGTGCTTCATAAATGGCTACTAAAAATATGCGATGCTGCATTTATTTTTCAGGATCACTTCACGAACGATCAATTTGTGCCAGTGATCTTGGCAAATACTGGCCTCAAGAAAATCAAGCCATATGCAGATCCTTCTATTTTTTTTTTTTTCACACCGACCTCTTCCGAATGTGGAATATTTTGCCTTGTAGCAATAAATAAATTGTCTTCGTCTTTGTATGTGGTATGTCTTTTGTGATTAATAAAACATCAATTATTGACAATAAAAAAAAATTGCTCTTGTATTTAAAATGCTTTCCTAAAGGATCGCTCTGTCTTCGTTTTGTAACTCACGTAGTAAAGTACGCCCGCGGGTGTGCGGCAGAGTTTATGCGCTTTGAGAGTAAACTCAAGGGTGTACCTTGCGAGTGAGAATGTCAAAACACTAATATATGTGATAAATGAGAAACGTGCTGGCAAGGCAACCGAGCACAGGCTATTTTTCATTTTAACGGAGGGGATACAAGTGAGTGTATTTGATTATTTGACGGGTTTTAGGCACGAGGCGCGTAAACAGCAGACGTCGCATATTCCTCTGCGCGCATGTGCACAGTTGCAGGTAGTATTCGACGCTTATCAAATGTGTATGAAAAGCGTATGAAGTAAACCAAGCCGCTGGATTGCCAAAACGATCGGTGATGCTAAACAATACCGAAAAGTCCTGTTTTACACGATGTATAATAGTGTCATTTTTTTGCCTAACTCCAGCGATTCTCCAAATGCACTTCGTTCAAGATACTACAACGTTTTAGTAGAGCGTACGCTAAGGATTGCGAGCCTTGCGGGCGCGTGCCCAATTCATGCTCAAAGCGACGGCACGAGCTGCCACTAGCAACGCAGTCCTTGCCCACGAAACTCTTTAGACGCAGGGAGAGGTGCATTCTATCGTTGCCTGCTCTCAGCTTTTGCTTCAATAAACGGGTAAGTGAAATACATTTTCGCAGTGCATGCCGATGTTCCAAAAAAACTCAACTGCTTTTTTTTTTTTTTTAATCGTTTGCGTTTAGCGGAATTGGAGAAAGCTTGTCTTCACGCCCGAGCGATTCCAACTCTGCTAGTACTATTTGCCGATAGAGACGTTTTCCCGTACTTTATAACTCCAATAAAGGTGCACAAACGGTAGTTTCTTCATGTTAGAAAACAAAACTCTCTTTATATTTGAAGAAAAAAAATCTAGACCGCCGTATCCAATAACAAGAACGGCCCGGCACCCGGTTGTGCCCCACACACAGGCGCGCGCCGTCGTGTTAGCCTAGACCTAGAGTCGTTCGAAGCGCCATCTATATTTTCGTTTCATAACTGTGCATTCTAAAGAGCCAAAGCGCCAAATGCAGCCAAATGGCGATCACAGCGCCGCCATTTCTCCCGCAGCGGTCACTCGAGGAACTGCACGTGACATCTATTTTTGGCTTCAATCGGGTTACAGGGGTTCCACCCCCGCCTCCCTTGCGGACGCGCCGCGAAATACCCCCCACAGTTAAAATGCCCCTAGGTCGGGACGCGCTACCTGAAATCCCCGCTGAGGCATGGTTGTATAAAAACAATATTAATTGTGCTGCAAAACCTTGAAAACTAAAAATCTTAGAAAACATCAACCGCCCCCATTTTGTACTAATCTCCAATAAAAGTTACTACAAAAAGAGTTTTTTTCGTTGGTTTTTACGATTCTAGTGACGTTGAAACGAACGTATCCCGATTCAGTTACCAAAGCAGCCGTCCGGCGGCGCGTCGAGCGAATCTGGGCGAGTCGTGGTGAGTGAGGGGGGGTACTGTTCGTGCATGCAGCGTCTATGAACAGTTCCGTAACTGAGTTAACCTAATAACGTTGGGCAGGACCAACGTTATTAGATTAACTCAGTTACGGAACTCGGATAAACAGATGCTGACGCATGTGTGTGTGGGTATATGCTTCTGTATGGTTCGGTGTGTGTAGCGAATGCTCTTCCAGAGGACTGGCGGCGCGGCGCTCCTTTTCGAACCCGGCGGCGCCGCCGCCATCATACAATCGCTTCTCACCACAAACACGCACATACACGCGCCTACACAATGCGTTCCCTCGCCGGCGTAAACCATCCGTACGCACGAGTGCTTGCATCCCCAATAGGGGTGAAGAGGTTCCCCTGAGGGGTGCAGACCACCGTGAAAGACGACGACATTGCTGTTTTTTTTTCCTGTTTTTTTTTTTTTTTTTTTTACGGTTGTGCGCAGCGAGAGTGGCTAATTTAGAACTTCGCCCGTCTTTTGTACAAACCCGTCGCGATGTTTCCCTTTCTTTCCAACTGTGACACGTAGTTTTGTTCACTTCTGTTTGTCATTTTTGTTTTTCCGTCCTTTCCGCACGTGTTTGGTAGCAGAAAAGGAAGATCGGGTGATTTTTCTTAACAAGCTGCCTAGGCCCGCAGATTGGTCCAACTAATAATAGCAGCAACAAAAAAAAATGCTTACAGTATTTACTATTGGGTGTCGTAATCAACGGTGGTCTGTGCTACATGTGCCAAAAACTAGACGTTTACAAGATAACGCCCGCCTTTTCAATCAGTAACTACAATTATCACGAAGTTTATAAGAAAAAAATAGAGAAATCATTGCGAGGTGGTTGTACCTCACCGCCGTAGGTTTTCCCCCAAAGCCGGGGTCACGCTGCTTGTACATCATACAGAAGACAGTCTGTAAACAGATCCAAACTCGAGTCACCACGAGATCTGAGCTACGAATGCCGCAAGGCAACGAGTTCAAGGAGACACTTGGCACGCGGCATTTGAACCACGGATATCGTGGTGACCGATATCTGCAGACTGTCTTGTGTATAATGTATAAGCAGTGTGACCCCGGCTTAAAGGGACTTCTAGTAGAAGCAACCACCGCAATACGACCCGCAAAAATTGCGTAATGAATATTAAAAATATTAAAAGAAGGACATCGTGAGGCTCAAAAAGCTACGCCAAACAACGTGCGAAGGTAAAAAAGAAAAATATTGCAGCGTGATTATTTTTATTTAGGGAAATACGAATTATTTTTTTTTTTTTTATGTACGGAGCTAATTTTTTTATACGTGTTACATATTGCAATCAAATATATCAAAAGGCGCGCTTGTAGCGCTAGCCGCAACATGCCCAGATGAATATCTCAAATTAAATAATTAAATAAGCATCACAATTTTTCTATCTACATCCCCAGAGCAGCTGTTCACCGTTCTACCACAATACACAAAAATGTGTAAGTATAAGTTGCAGTCATAGAGTTATTATAATGTACGCTAGAGGTTCAACTGGCGCTAGTGTGCTGTTGCAAATTGAAGCAGACAGCAAGCAGTCGGAAATTGACTTCCGGTAGTGCATTTCTATGGAAAAAAGCGAGTGCATTTCCTCTCTGCGCTCGATTATAAGAGCAAATATCACGAATAATTCGTACGTACTAGGCACTTTGGAACATTACCCAGTCACGCAGACGAAATAATTGGTCAGTTACGGCGTTTTTATGTTAAAATCTTGACATGAAAAACGGTGCTAAAACTAGGGGTGTCGCGAACCGGCCGGGGTTTGAGTTCGACCAGGTTCGACTTTTTCGAACTTTTAGTGCAAAATTCGACGAACCTTCTATTGAGGTTCGACTCGTGTGCGCATGCGCGACAGGCTGGCCAGATGGCTTCGGATTGGATGGTGATGGCTAAGGGATGAATTAAGGGCAGCGTTGATTTGTTATTTCAGTTAATACAGTACAAGAACAAATAAGTTATTAATTTTTTCAGTGATTAGAATTTGTTTCTTTTAATTGCAACTGTTTATAAAATAAAATAACCATTTTCATAAAAAAAAGTTCTCCAAACCTAGACATGCTTGTATCAAGGTCTGGCCACACTCTAACGCCGACAAGGTCTGACCAGAGGAAAATTGGCGACTCCCTCGCCAGGGGGAAGAGGCGGGGGGTGATGTTTTTAGTTTTTTTGCCCGATCCCCCAAAGGTCATCCTGGTGATATCCCACACTACCTGGTGATAGTTAGGGGGTAGAAAATTGGCTTAGAAGGGCGCGAGAAATCAAATGTTTGTCTTTCTTAGACTTAGGCTAGGTGGCGCAAGCTACCGCCCGCTACAAAGGGTATAGCCAGTAACATCCATCCAACATCCATCCATCCGGTCGAATCTGGTGAAAAGTCGAAGGTTCGTCGAACCGGTTCGACCACTGATCTCAATGACAATTGCTGGATCGCGTTTGCCCGCTCCGCGAATGCGGTCACTGGCGGCCATCTTTAGGTAGAGTTATATCACCTCTAGCCAAGATACAGCTGCTGAAGCCACCTGGCAGCCACCATCATCTATCCATGGCAGACGGCGTTTTGGCAGTTGTGGTGGCACTGTTAGCGCGAACACGGCGTCGAAGCTTTCCAGCATGAGTGATATACGTGCCAAACGAACGAAAGGCATGTGGAAACCCAAGAGAGACGACAGGAACTACGAAGTAACACTGGATAAGTAATTACTCCTTGTGCTTGCAATGACGATCAAAATAAATTGAAAGTCACGTAATATAGTCCGATTTGCAATAAATAAGTAGTGTTTTATTCTTTCTGCTCATGAATATGTGCGAAGATGCTTAATTGTTCTGGGTTCAAATCATCACCCGCACGCTCCAAATCTTTGCAAATAGGGAGAAGCCAGGGAACAGGTGCCCGATAAAAACTGCCCGACAAAGGAAATAATAAGAAAACACACCTTTAGTAGTTCACGTACTTTATCCTTTACGTTTCGAACGTTTTTTTAACCACTCGTAAAGATGCACGACGGGGTCATTTTCATATAGTGGCAGAACGGGCATATTAGCAATATATAAGCACCAGCGGAATGCTGGCGAACTTTGAGCACACTCTACATTCCTTTCGATCGTTATTTTGCTTAGAATCGTCGCTCGTTTCTATATCCCTGCCATGGAACAGAGGTTTGGGCCTGAAATAAAGCGAAGTTTAACATCGTTCAGTGGTAAAGCAAAATGCTGTAACTCAAGCAACTACACTTCCACAATATTAATAAAGGTACATACTATCCTGTACAACCGAAATAACAAAAGTTATTGATGTTATTTTCCGGCGAAGAGACAAAATTCACGCGCTTTTTCCCGTAGGAATACACAGGAAGACTGAAAAAGTAGACTGCATGCTGTCTGCTTCAATTTGCAACCGGAAGTCCCGTAGACACTAGCGCCAGCTGAGCCTCTAGCGTGTATTGTAATAACTCTATGGTTGCAGTAACTCGACGTAACAAGACTTTTTCTTGAACTCTTCAGCCTCCCGCCATGCTGTCGATGACTGGGTTGGAAGCGCCTCCCCGCGGAGACACGCCGCCTCCTTCTCTTTTTTCGATTACGCCCTTTCCGCACGAATGGGACGGCCGGAGAAGCGTTCGCGCGCTTCAGGATCTCGGAGGCCATGAAGCAAAGATCAGTGTTTACGACATTAAAAGCTAGGTGGCGCGCGCTACCGTCTACTACAAAGTAATGTGACAATCATTTGTCTACCCATTCTTATACAGGCCTGATGAATGGACGCATGAACTAGTTTTCAACTCTTTTCTTTTCTGGGGCGCTAGGTGATAGTGAAAGGAGCGTCATCAGCTGGCAGCTGCTGGCTCGACTGATTGTGTGCGTTTCCTAGGCGAGGCTGGAATAACAGAAATGATCAAATTCATCGTGAGTATCCTACTTCGTTTTAAGCAGGCCCCAACGCCCGTAGACTGTCGGTCCGCTGCCGAGCTTCGCATGCGGATCGCCGCTTTCCGTTCTTGCCGCGCGCGCGTGTCATTGCGTAATAAAATGACCCTGAGAAACCAACCGCTTCACGGCCTTGGTGCACTACCGCCGTGACACGCAGTGTTTCTGCCTGCATTTCTATTTCGTGACGTGATTTGTGAAGCTCAGTGTTTTGCTGAGGTGAGGTTGGCCCGGTAGACTGAAGCCTTCGCTGGCGTTTCCTAGTTGCGACAGGTGGTGCACAGAGCGGCGCTGATTGCTCAAACCCGAGTCACCTCTTTGGCGAAGCTAAGCACGTCGGACTTCTACTCGAGTATCCGCGTTGACTAATTCAACGTGCGGCGTAGTGATCTCTTTCCTGACACAATTTCTTAGAGGGGGATATTAATAAAAGATCCCGCATGTTCGCGCTTCTTACGTGCCAGTCAGCACGTAAAAAAAAAAAGAAGATAAAAGCTTTCCTGTGAGGGATAATCTGCAATGATGCTAGATATAGTTTAAGAAAATTTCCCCAAGCACAAGCATATCATCTGGCTTGTAAGGATTGTCCTTTACTGCTGTAATGAAAAAAGAAGGTTGGGGTCAACATCATAGTTTTGTCTTGCAGGAGGTCGGAGCAAGTGCACCGGCATGAAATATCCGTTGTTTGCCTGGGGGGTTTGTGAAGAGCTTTAAGGTCACATGGTCATGTGACTCCTGTGAACGGGCTTTCTGTTTTCAGGAGCTCGACGGAAGGCTAAGCAATTTTTTTCTCATCCTATGCATAGTTCTCATGGACGTCACAGCCAATGCTTATGGGATATGCCAGCGACATTACCAGGAACTGACATAGTTTCGGTTTAGGGATTGGCGCCGGCAACGTTGACTGCGTCGCTACAGCATTTGCAGTGCACACAGTGCACGTTTCTTTCTTCTGGTGTACGGTCGCGGTCGCAGTGGTGCAGTCATGCCGATGTGCGCTATGTTCGGCTGCCGAAGCAGAAGCAAGTCCTCAGCACAGCAGAGGAACACAGAGCCAAATGTAGGGCTGCACTGTTTGCCAAAAGTGATAACGTGACATTGTGAGCGTACAAAAGTGCTGTTCGAGAAATGCCGAAGCCTCTCGCTTGCTCGCATACATCGGAAGGATCTTAAGAACCTGGACAGCGTCCGTGTCTGCGGTCGTCACTTCATTACCGGTATGAAATACGTTGCTCAACTGTACGTGGATTCCTGAATGCTTCTGTTCGCACCCTGTGCGCATTGCCATAGTGGCCGAGGCAGTGTTTGGTGTCTGGTAATGTCACGCTGCAGGGATGTGCTTTTACCTTTTTCGCAGCGTTTCTGTAATTGTGTAGTGTTTGTAGCACACTTGTGTCGACGGTGTTGCGGTGGTGACGCCGAGTTTTCCCAGCTAAAATGCTGTCAATTCTGATGCAGCAAGTATGGGCACGTCCCTTCTATAGCAGGCAAACCTTCAGCTCATAAGGGCGCTTGTTTTATTGCCTGTCAACTTGCCTCGCTCAGCACAACGATGCGCTTCGATGAGGTACACATTGCTGTCAGGCTCTTCACCCATCCACTCGTGAAATAGTTATGGACATCCAGGGTGTTGAAGACCTTCATCTGTTGCGGCGACACGTAGTCTGTCGACAAAACTAGGTAGTTAATGATGTACATGTGCGTCGTGGCTGGCAGTACGTCCGCATCTGAAGTGGTGTCTGCGCCGACACGTAGCGTATGCGGATCGACGCTATCACACATTTTCACTAATCATACCGAGCCCGTGTGGGGCCCACAAGCTCTTCGAAATAGAAAGGGCAGAGCTCGTGGCGAATGGCTTACGCCATCGCGCTGTATGGGCGATTCAGATTCCGTAGTGAAGTCACAATCGAGCGGCGCACATGCAGCAGCGGCAGCGTCCACGTCTGCTTCTCAGTACCCGGCATTGGCGGCCGGCGGGCGGGAGTAGAGGAAGTGACTTCACGTGAGAACCAGTCACATAGCCAGGGGGGGGAGGGGGGCATGGGTCCCGGCCCCCCCCCCCCCCCCCCCCCCCCCCAAAATCTTCCATTTTGCTCGGGCCTCCTCTCCCCCCCTCCTTCTCATACAGAATTTTGTCAGGGGCGGGCCCCTTCCAAAACAAAATCCTGGCTACGTGCCTGGTGAGAACTATGTATAGGGAGTATTCATCTGCAGCTTATGTGTGAGTTGGGCGCGGTGCGTTCTAGGTACATCGCCATCTTTGAGTCCTTGACAGCAAACAGTCGCTGTACGCCATGAATCTTTCAATGGTTTCGGTGACACCGGAATTTCCAGCGCCAGTATGGTGTCGTGCATGAGTGTCAGCTGCTGCTTCAAGTCGCAATGGAAGAAGAAAAAAGAGGAGAGCAAGCTTGCAGACTCACATTTCTTCAAGATTCCTAGAGTCCAAACACGGTAGTGCGAAAAAGCACAATCACTCTCCCTGGGAAGGCAACACGGTTGGCTTGCACGCATAAACAAGAAAGACCTCGACGAAGACTTTGACAAGCACTGAGTGTGTTCAAGGCACTTCGTCTTGGGTAAGTGTCGGCACCGTTTGCTTTCGTCGGACATCAGCAATAAGATTTCGACAAAACTTTGCTCGTTGCCCATCGCTACTGCTCATTGCGACGTGCGTTGCTTGCATGTGGTTTCGACAGACTGAGCGACAGCGGGTCCTGTTGCGTCGCTTGGAATCAGTGAAAAAAGAGCCGTAGAGGAGCGCAATGAGACTGTGATTCTTTTTGCATGAGCAGTGGCAACTAGAGGGTGACAGAAACAAAATCATGAATGGAGATTTCTTTCGATGCTAGTTATCCGCCGCTCCTGCGATAAGCTCAGATTCGAGTTTCTTGAGCATGTTTCTTTGACACGATTGAACTTTCGCCGCAACTGAGCCACATATGAGCAATTCTTCCAGACGAAGCGATGCGACAGAACCCGCTGTCTCTCGGTCCGTCAAAACCACATGCAAGCGATGCACGTCGCAATGAGGAGCAGTGACTGGCGAAGTTTTGTGGAAACCTTACCACTGATGTTTGACAAAAGCAAGCGTTGCCGACACTTACCCGAGACGAAGTGCCTTGAACACACTTGATACTTGACGACGTCTTCGTCGAGGTCTTTCCGGTTGATGCGTGCAAGTCATTTGCGTTGCCTTCCCACGGAGGGCGACCGTGCTTTCTCGCACTCGTGTGTCCGGACTCTCGGAATCTTGAAGAAACGGGAGTCCACAAGCTTGCTCTCCTCTTTTATCTTTATCGACTGCGACTTGGTATGGCAGCCGACCATCACGCACAACACAATACTCGTGCTGCAAATTCCAGTGTCACCGAAACCAAAGAAAGATCCGCGGCGTGGTGCGGCTGGTCCTGGCGCAGCCAAGCGGGCACGGCTGTCTGCTGTCAAGGGCCCAAAGATGGCGATGTACCCAGGATGCACTGCGCGGAACCCACACACCAGCCACAGGTGAATACTTCCTATATGCACAAGGAGAAGAGGGGCAAAAGAATGAATGGGAGTAAGGTCGAAGTTCTCATTCGCGAACCATGTCCTGCTTTCGTTTATAATCTGTTGCAGGTTAACAAAAACCATGGAATAAAATCCTCCCAAAAAGTTCCCCCCCTTTTCCCCTTTTGCAGAGCGAACATAAGAGAGGAGGTGAGTAGACTCGCTTCCTCTCTTTCTTGTCTTCTCTCCAGCGTTTGCTCTTCTAAAGTAGAAAGGGTGGAGGTCTTTGTGGGATGAGCTTGTCCTGCTTTTCTTAACCTGCACCAAAGTATAGTAGCCTCGGGTGAGGTGCTCTAGTATATACAAGCAGTCAGTCTTCAGTCTCGGGTCTATTGTCGTAGTAGAGAAAGCGGTCAGTTCGGCATGCCCATAGTTAGTGTCTGGGGCGGCTCAACGACATGGTCTCCGAGGTGGACAGGTTTTGCGGGATATGCTAAATCCCACCATTGTTGAAGGCACCACTCCAGACTCTGTTGTTCATCACGCATTTACTTTTTTTTTTTTTTTCACTGAAATTTTTTGCAGCAAGTGTGGCAACACATGTTGCAAGTTTAAAGCGAGATTAAAGCTCTTTTTGAGCAGTGATTATATGTGGCACGGTTCTTGCGACATCCAAAGCCAGCTCTTTTCTGTGCACAAATAGCTACCTTTGTACAACTTTCAGCCTCCCTTGTTGCATTTTGAGGCATCTATTTTTCTAAATATAAATCCAGCTGTTGTAAGTATCAGTGAATAAATATGTTGGCAATGTCGATATCAGCCTTTCAAATAGCAATAAGATCAACTATACAGGGCAAATCATTGCTGAAAGTCGGTGATCGTAAACAAATAAAAGCTTTGTAAATTGGTATTGATGAAACATTAACATTTTGCAACAATTAACTAAAAAGGGAAGTTGACTTCTATTGCTTGACTTGACGAGAAAACGGCCCACCTCATGGAATCGTATCTGTATTTTGATACAAACAATAACTGCAGTCCAAAGGGTATTAACCTTGTCGACAGAGGCACGGTGCAAACAAATACTCTTGTCTAAAGGGTACAAACTTCGTCAACTGAGTGACATCTGGTTCCTGAGCTGCCTAAAAATCCTTTACTTTATTCTCCTTTCATTTAAAAATGCAGGAGACTTAATAAGGCAGACTGACTTTCTAGAAAGGACGTGAATTAGGGTAACTGAAATATGAAGGCTACCAGAATAGGAACAACTATGTTGGAGGTCTCTTTGGGACCATTGCTTCTTACGTGGCACATAGGACCATATTTTCTGGAGCCATTGTTACTGGTTCATAGCCAGCACAATGTACAGTGCTGACCAAACTTATCCGGAACACGCAAACGGGCTATTACCTGATGGGAGCACTATCCTGGCGGGAGCCAGAGAACTGTTTCTTGACGCAACACTCACTGGAACAGTCCGAGGAGGAGAGGCTGCTTGCTCAAGGCCGAAATCGCTGCTGGACCGGGGAGAACACAGAAATTTTGCCTGTGAGGCGATGTTTGTCTTTTGACTCATTGAACAGAAACATCAAATGCTTATTGATTGAATCATCCAATCACTGACTCTTTTGGCAGTCACCTTCTATGCATATTCGTGTGAAAAGGTGGCAACTTGGCCGGCCATCAAAATTGCTGCGGTGGTCTAGCGAGTGACCTCCCCTGCTCAGACTGTTCTATTGAGCGCTATGTCACGGAGCAGTTCCTTGGCTGCTGCCAGGATTGCGCTCCTGTCAGATAAGATGCCATTCACATGTTCCGGATAAGTTTGGTGAGCAATATACTACCGTAAGGACTAGGCTCACTACATAACGCCATTTGGTTGGTAGAGGGTGAACTCCGTACCGTCGTTCTGTCCTATCGCAATAGTCACCTAATTTGTATTTTTTTTGTTTTTATTTCATGGTACTACTGGCAGCTATGGCAGGATACCGCTGGTACTAGCTTTGCCGGCACTTGCTGCTGAAACAATAAATGCATCCTCTATTTGTTTGTCTTCCTCAGGTTTCCTTCGGTGCAGGCGTTTATGCAGGGGTGTACATCTCACAGAATTACCAGGTACAGTACAATTCTGAAAAAACTGCCACAAAAGTCATCAATAAAACCAACAGTTCTGCCTGCCCCATCTGAAAGCTTGCATACATATCTAGCCAGATATCATGTTGAAATGTTTGTTGATTGTAACTCAATGAGCTAGTCGTACAGCAAGTGGCTGGAAACGTGCCTACACCTTGTTAGATAAAACTTTCCTCAACTAGACTTAACTTCCTTCCTTAACTAGAGGCAAACTGGACTAAGAGGCATGCTGCTGGAGCCAGCATGAAACCAGTCGTATTGGGCGAGGAATCCACGAAAGCTAGAGGTATCCATACCTGCCTCAAAATGCCAACAAGCATTCTAAAAGTCTTTACAGCTTGTCCAGGGTTTCAAGAGAGAGTGAATACCTGTCACGGAAAGGGTTACTACGGCGGAAGTCGGCAGAGATGCTGGATAAGAGACATCTAAAGTCTATGATTTTACGACGTGCAATTTAAAAACAAAACTCTATTGTGGAGTTATTAGATTGCAGGCCAAGACAAGGATGAACGGTGGCTGTGCATGCAATAGTTATTTGCAGCATGGGCCACCTGCACTTCAACTTCGTCTTGTCGGTGTACCGAGCAGAAGATATCTGCGAAATCTGGCCGGAATTGTGCTCACGAAGTTTGTTGGTTTGAGCGTTACTCTAATGGTGATTATCTTACTTTTAAGACAGACGCCAGATACTCATAGGTGGCACCCAACATCGTGATTGGACTTTGCCAACATTGTCGGAGCTATTTTCTGAGTGCTTTTGTGAATAACAATTCAGACGACACGTGATGCAGGCTGTCCACCGTCCTGAAAAGCCCGGAATTCTCAGGAAATTTCAAAGCGTCTCGAAAATGCAGAAATTGTCAGGGAAAATGGCATAAAGTTAACTAAGTTTGGGAGAATGACAGACGAGAAAGTTGCACTGATGCACAATGAAGCACGAGGGCGTTGCAAGCAGTGGCTTAGATGGTGGTGAAAACATCTTCATGTCAAGACATTTCTGTCGCACCGAGTTATACCCCTGTTACACGGGCACACTTAACTGCGGTTACGCTAAGCCACAGTTAGTGCACAATACTTGCGGAGGACATTCTGCGGCTATGCAGTCAAAGCTATGGGCGAATGTGCGCTTGAGCACCTTGAGCACCCATCAAAGCAGTGCACGCGTGCTCTTCACTTCTTCTAAAATAGCTCTCCGAGAGTATAGTGCGGTATCAGTGGTGCCGCGTAACAGCAGTTAAGCTGAGTTAACTGCGGTTAAGTGCGCCCGTGTAACAGCGGTATTACTTGTGTCTGAAACGTCGCTATGCGGTGCAAGCTATTACTGTACTTTTGCGAAAACATTGCTAAAGATAGACGACACAAATATATTACTCAATGGTAACGAATGCACGGCATGCCGCTTTCAGTCGTGAAGTTTTGTGCCTGCTAAACATTCCCGAAGCCCACACCTAGTAAAATTTGCTAAATATGGATCCCGTAAAAATGAGGCATCTTCAGTAATTTGATTACCGTAATATCCCGAGTCATCGCCCACCCCCTTTTTTGGCCAATATCGATTTCGAAAATAAGCACAGAGTCATCGTCCACCCCTTCAAATACCCCAACGCCGACTCTACGAACATTCATCCTACTCGAATGACGCGGCCGCGGACATTACAGTTGGAGGACGTCCGTGACAAAGTAAAACGAAGGAGAGAAAGACACTTCTCTTTGTTTAGGCATTTCCTCCACGAGCAATATCGAAGTTGTAGTGTATCCGTGCGAAAAGAAAACGATGGATGTAACGGAATGAAAGTTTGTCGTTGATAGCATGCCGTGCACGAACGCACGCATGTAGCACCAAACAAGGAAGTTGCACATGAACTTGCATTGACAAGTCGCCCGACTTGGCCCGACGCCGAAGTATTTGCCAACGCGATCGCCTGCTTTCCCAGCATCGCTCTTCGTCGCTTTGGTTCGCTCGCTCGCTCGTTGCGCCTGATTAGTTTTTCTATTTTTCTTGTGGACATTTTTTTTTTTTAACTAATGAGGAGAGCATAGCGGTGTAACGTGCTTTCACAGAACAAACTTTCGCGTTGTATGCCGATCTACGATTTCATGGCGCATATGCAAGCAACTGAGTTTCGCAATAGTAAAACGTTCTTTCATAAGCATTTTTTGTATAAAACAATAAAACTAATTTGAGTTTTAGTTTAATGTATCTCCTCTGCAGCTGCGCTAGATACGCACAAAAAAAAGGGCACTTTTTTTGTTTTTCTTTTCTTTTTGTGCTTAACCACCGCGACCTAGCCCACCCTACTTTTTTTATGAATTTGAGGTGGGGGGGGGGGGCCATGACTCGGGATATTACTAAAGGCGAAGGGCCTTTGTAACTCTATCCTCTAGCAAGCACGACACACATTCCCCGCCTACCGAATATTGGTTCGTCGGACCAACACTGGTTTCGAACCTTGAGGAAATTCATCTGTGCTTGTTTTTGTGTAGAGTTTTCTGCAGTTGTACTTTCGAAGCAAAAATATGCGAGTGACGCTGTTGCCATCAAAGGGATACTGAACTGAAATTTCGAGTTCACAAAACGGGGCTGGATAGACAGGCGGGACGCTGCAAGACCCAAAAACATCACTCCTACAGCGATATCTCCAACGGATCGCCGTATTTTTGGAAAAGAAGTTTGCGATTGAACACGGCCGACGAGGCCGACGAGACAAGGCACGTCACAATTCCTACCAATTCTCTCTGCCCCTTGCTACGTCTCGTCGAGTTGGTGAACCGAAGCGAGGAGGAAAGAAGCGAGACCGATTCCCCTCATTCTCAAATTCTCCCGGAGGACAGTGACGTCAGAGACCTCGCTTCATCGCACCCTTCTTTTCTAAATGTACGGCCATCCGTTTGAGATATCGATGTATGAGCGATGTTTTGGAGTTCGCAGCATCCCGTTCAACGCTTCTGCGGCCTTATTTTGCGAAATCCAAATTTCGGTTCAGTATCCCTTTAATCCAAGCTGGACAAACCTGGATTCATGTCTAGATTCCCCTCCTTTTGTAGTAGTCGTGGAATTTAATCAAAATTTAAAAGAAGTGATTTGGTAGGCATGGTCCACCTGGGTTCCACTGGCCATCTGCAAAGCCCTACCATTTGAAGTTTCATTCTAATCTTTCAAAGCCAGGCTTTGAAATTCGACGAGACACTAAAACCAATCAGTGAAATACAATTTCAAGAGGAATTTCAGTTCACCAGGTGCAGATTCTTCGATTGAAATTATGATGCCTGTTAGAATTTGGCTGTGCAACACGAGTGATGCCCCTTCTCCACTCCCCAGGTTCCAAGGGTCGATGAACCACAAGAGCTCTGGCGCAAGGTCAAGGATTTCGCCGACCAGTACCGCAAATCGCCACCAGGGGTGTAGTGCTCGCCACTGTCGAAGACACCTTCTGGATGGACTCACGTGCCCCATGGAATATTGCCACTTCTTTCTGGCTTTTGAAAGGAGCTACATGTGAAAATTGTACATAGGGTCCTGAACATCAAAAACTTGTGCTGCAGTATGAGAACACTGTCCAACAGCTTTTGCACTGCAATATGAATATACAATGTTATCAAGGAATGTTGGAATGTCTCATTCAGGTTGATTTCTTACCGCACTAACTTCTGGGAGGGCAACATTCTTCGCCACATACCCAGACCTGCATATGCGGCTCTATTTACCTTTGCGACATTATGGGGACACGCGTCCCATTTGTATTTGCCCGTTTTTGCAGCTATGCTGCAAAGCATGCATCATAGCTACGAGCAGCCTACTACGATAACCAGTTGTCCTCATACAACATAAGTAGAGCCACCAAGTGTTTCCAAAGGATTTTGCAAAAGACTAAATTCAGCGATGCTCTGTAAAGCTTTATTAGCAAAATGAAAACAACACACTAGTTTGGCCGTGAGCCAGGCTGTAGAACACACAATGTGTCACCGAGCTGCCTTCAGAGGCACGCCTCGAATGTTCTCTCAGTTCTGCCAAGACTTCGTCCTTGTGCACTCTTCCGGAGAGGGGCAGTCCTCCAAGCAACGAATAAAGGTGCTGCCTTTCACTGGCGAGTTTGGCACTTCCGCTTTCTATCACAACTTCCTCACTGGTCACAAGCGTGACCATCACACTGTCGCTGGACCCGTAGCTCACTCAACGTTGAATGAATGCAAAAGGGAAGAGAGTTCGGAGGGTCGTTTGCATCAATTGCGCCACGTGCAGGTTTCACTGTGCTGTTCTATGCAGTAGTCCATAAAACTACGAGCTGCACGGTAGTTGGAAGGCTAGGCAGGCTGTGGGGAGAGCAATGATAAGATGGCAAAGCAAACCTACAAAGAAATGAAAGCACGATGCAGTGACACACTTCCCATACCTCTGGCACATTGGAGGCAACATGCTGCCCTATAGCCGCATCACTAAGTAGAATATGTGCGGCTTTAAAAATTGCCTAATGTTTTTTTCTTGCTTTATTATTGGTGTTTTTGTGCTGCTTCCTCACATGCCCAAAGCTGTGCAAGTGAGGAACGCTGCTCGGAACATTTACAAACAAAGTATGTTGTATCGAACACCACACACGGTGGTCCTTGTTATAATTCCTTCCAAATTGTTATTAAAACAAATCACCTAGGATTTAACCTTCAAATGCAACTATGTCATTTAACTATGTGAGATTGGTAGTGGTCTTAACGTTTTCTTTAAAAAAAAAAAAAAAGAGCAACACCTTTTTAACAATGTAAACATGCAACGCTCAGTCAGCATAAACACTCGTCTCCGATGGCGCAAACACCCGTCTGCAATGACAGACATTCGCCTGCAATGGCATGGAGACCTCAGTCTGCAAAAAGCTGGATACCCATCTGCAACGGCACGGACACCCGTTTGCCATGATGCTTCGAGCGGGGGCAGCCCCTTCAGGCCTAGCAACTACACGACTCCTGGACGTCCTCCTGCTGAGTGATCTTGAAGGAGTCCTTAGCCACGTCATCCATGTCCTTGACACGGCAGGACATGACCAGCTGGCGGGCAATGTCTGTGAACATCTCCTCGACACCCTGCCCCGTCTTGCAGGAGGTGCGGTAGACGCCACTGATGAGGTTGTGGCACTGCTCGCAGAAGGCCTCGATGTCCTGCTCCGAGACGTAGATGCGGCCGGCCAGGTCCACCTTGTTGCCGCATAGGAAGATCTTTGCGTTCTCGGCATAGCTCACAATGTCCAGCAGGTGCTGAGAGAGGATGTTGAAGGAGTCCGGATTGTCGAAGCTGAACACCAGCACGGCCGCTTCAGCAAACTTGTAGTAGCTGGACGTGATGGAGGCCACCCGCTCCATACCCCCCGTGTCCCACAGCTGCAGCTGCAACCAGAGCGCCGCTCTTTGCAAACCACCGCCGAGACCGCTGGTGCGTCCATTAAGTAAACGGTGTTATCAATACTGGAGCTCGCTCTCAAACTGGCCAGAAAAATCTGCACCTATACACAGCAATCTAAAATTTTAATTGAAGGTATATGTTAGTGGTAGACATCACCTCGTCAAATTCAAAACAGCAACTGCCTTCCTGCGAAAAATAAGACCAACACTCCCAATACAATCAACCGTGGATAAACTTCAAGCAAGCTCCAGTATAGACGCGTTCAGCGAGTCAGTTACTCGAGCTGTCGCCAGTCGGAGCGCCCTCCGCGCGCCCTCCGGGCCGCCATAGCCGACCTTCAGTTTGTCGCCGTTCCTCCGCGTGGTGTGCTGCATCGGCCACCGCTGGAGCTTTGTTTTCGTGTCCTTTTACGTTCCGAGTTGAAATTGTGTGTTTTCTTTAGGTCTTTTCGATATTTTGGGCCTTCTTTTAATCATTTGATATCTATATTTCAACATAGCTCTTGTATTTTCTTATTTATGGAATGGAATCGGACAGCAAATGGATTGACGATACAAGATTGTGGCCTAGGCTTCAGAGACCATGTAAGTTCATCACATTCTTGCGTTTTTGTCGCTAAAGGGGCAGTCAACACCACTGTGACAAGTTCAAATTTCAACTGACGCAGTAAGGCCATCAAAGTCTTGCTTCTCGCTGCATGTGTGCCCTTGTTTCCGTAAAGCCGAACCGCATGTAAGCGATTCAGCGAGGGACGAGACGAGCGACGGCGACCATGACGAGAGTCAAAGACGAGCGACGGAGATTTCTCAGTGTCGCCCGTCGTGTCGCTCGGTTTTTGGATTTCTAGAAAACGTTGCTCACTGTCTTGGTCGCTTGCTCCCGTCGCTTCCATGCGGTTTGCTTCGTCGCGCGACTGATCGGGCGACAGCGAAGCGGGTCGCCGTCGCTTGCCTCGTCGCTCGCCAAATCGCTTACATGCGGTTTATATGTAATTAATTTCGATGCACAGAGCATTGAACCATTGGCAAACCGCATGCAAGTGATTTGACGAGCAACAAGACAAGCGACGGCGACCCGCTTCGCTGTCGCTCGGTCAGTCGCGCGAAGAGGCAAACCGCGTAGAAGCGACGTGAGCAAGCGACCAAGCCGGTGAGCGACGTTTTCTAGAAATCCAAAAACCGAGTGACGTGACGGGTGACAGTGAGAAGTCTTTGTCGCTCGTCGCTGACTCTCGTCGTTGTCGCCGTCAGTCGTCTCGTCGCACGCCAAATCACTTACATGCGGTTCGGCTTTACGGAAACAATGTCTAAAGCGCGCACATGCAGCGAGAAGCACGACTGTGATAGCCTTACTGCAACAGTTGAAATTTTCATATGTCGCAATGGTGTTGACTGCCCTTTCTTAACGACAAAAACGTATGAATGTGCAGTGGCGTACCAACTTGTTTTTAAGTGGGGGGGGGGGGGGGCAAACCAGACACCCCCCCCCCCCCAGGGCCGGGGGGCGGTGCCCTTGGTATTCCTTGGGCGCCGCCGGCCAGTGTTTGCCCTGCCCAGTGGCGGCTGTTTCAGGGAGGGGGGGGGGGGGGGGGGCAAAACACATGCCTTGCCCCCTCACTCTGAGAACTGGGGGGGCAAGCGCCCCCCTTGCCACGCCCATGTGAATGTGATTAACTTACATGGTCTCTGAAGCATAGGCCATAATCTTGCACTGTCGATCCATTCGCTGTCCGATTCCATTCCATAAATAAGAAAATACAAGAGCTATGTTGAAATGTAGATATGAAACGATTGAATGAAAGCCCGAAATATTGAAAAGACCTAAAGAAAACACACAATTTGAACGCGAAACGTAAAAGAACACGAAAACAAAGCTCTGGTGGTGGCCGGTGCAGCACACAACGCGGAGCAATGGCGAGAAACTGAAGGTCGGCTATGGCGGCAGGGTCACGTGACGTAAAGATGGCGGCGCCCAGGAAATGTTGCCTGAAAGGGTCTATAGTTAACACCCTATATTCTGCACAGTGACTCTGACCTTGTAGAACTTGCCAGTATGATAGCAAAGCCATGTACAGAGAGTCACACTCAGAGACTTTATGCAAGCACACACTGATAGCGACAATTAGCGATGCTGGGGGGTGGTGGCGTTACCTATCGCAGTAGCCTGTAACTAGGGTTTCGTGTTTTTGGTAGATATTGATAAACCCTGGAAAATAACCCCCAATACATTTTTTTCCCCTTAAATCGGGGGAAACCAAAAATTGTTAGACTGGAGCTGTCCTTGAATAAACAAAACACAACCTTCGGAAGGAGGAAATCTTCATAAACCCAGAACACTGAACTGTCTGCGAGGCTGTTTCTTCTGAACCGCACCTCCAATCTCGTTTCCTTCTCTTATTGGTACCAAGATGTTTTCCAAGTATTAAGGTCACGCACATATTCCCCGAGGGTTGGGGAATCCCATCCCCATGCCCTACATATTCCTTGAAGGTTGGGAATCCCATCCCCATGTCCTATTTTCTTCAACATAAACCCCGATAAATGTTAATTTATTTTATCCAACATCAAAAAATAGAAAAAAACAAAACAAAAACGAAAATGTTAAATTTTGTTTATAACTACTAATACCGGGTGAAACAAGGAGACGGCAGGCTCTTTAAATCGACCGGAAAATTCGGTTTCTTAACCTATCGCGCTACGACTTTGTGCAGCGTTGCCCACAGATGGTGCATTTTTTTTTTGTAAAATTTGCAAAGAACGAACTTACCTGAGAAAAAAGTAAAGAAAGAAAAAGGCTTAGCTCCTATGGAAACGCAGCTACGCCACCGGTCTTCAAAGAGCACGGCGCCGTTTCGCACGGGACACAAGAGATGGCGCAATGAACGCCGCCAGCGAACGAGTATTCGGGGCCGAGAGCCAGCGTCTTTAGCAGACAATCTTTTCGACTCAAAAGCGGCGCGCGTTCCGCAGGCGGCGACAGTCGCGGAAACAAAAACAGGCGCGGTAACAACAAGCAGCTGCAGTTCCTTGTCTGCTAAATACGCCGGCTCTCGGCGTCTGCTCGTTCGTTGGCGGCAGTTGGCGTCGCGACCGCTTGCGCCATCTCTTGTCTTCCGTGCGAAACGGCGCCGTGTTGTTTGAAGACCGGTGGCATCGCTGCATTTCCATAGGAGCTAAGCCTTTTTCTGTCTTTACTTTTTCCTCAGGTAAGTTCGTTCTTTGCAAATTTTACAAAAAAAATGCACCATCTGTGGGCAACGCTGCACAAAGTCGTAGCGCGATAGGTTAAGAAACCGAATTTTCCGGTCGATTTAAAGAGCCTGCCGTCTCCTTGTTTCACCCGGTAGTACGAGAATGCTTTCTGGCCTCATACACAATATGTGCTCAAACTGTTAAAAATCTTAAAAAAAAAAAAAAAAAAAAACGGATTTACAAGTCGGTTTTTCCAATGTTTTGATCCCACCCACCCCCACCTCCCCAGACATCAATGACAGCTTCGTTAGAAATTGGTAGGGTTTTTAGACGGGTAGCATCTAAATAATGTAGCACTTCTATGTGCCGAGAAACTTAGGGCGAGGAGGAGACGACAGCGCGCGGGGACGTCGGAACACCAAGCTCTGATGTGAAAAAGCGCAAATGATTAGGAAGAGAAGGGCACAGGACAGAGCACTTCCTAATCATTTGCGCTTTTTCACATCATGTTTAATTAACGAGCCCACCAGTTAATTTTAACACCGAGCTCTGGTTGGAATGATGAGTAGGTAGACCTAAAGCTAACTGCCTTTGTCTCCCCTGTACTCACCAAAAGCGCTCGAATGCGAGTGCCAGATGCCTGCGTTCGACGAGTGCAGTGGGGACAAAGGCTGCCTTTGTCTCCACTGCAGTCCGTCGACACATTCGAATGCAAAAACCAAACGCCGGCGTTCTAACTCGATCGACGAGTGCAGTAGAGGACAAAACAGCTAGCTTTAAGGTCTACCCACTAATCATTCCTACCGGAGCTCGGCGTTCCGACGTCCCTACGCACTCTTGCCTCTTCGTCTCCCTCAGTTTCTCGGCGCATAACTCTGCTGCTATGCCAGGTGGCAGGTGCAATTCTCTGCTGCTGTAGGCTGCTGCAACGCGAGAACTACAGAAGAGGTGTCGGTCACAAAAGCACAGCCCCACTAAATGCCCAAAGCACTGGGGCATATTGGATATTAGGCAAAGCTTTTTTCTTGTTTCATGGGCAAACACGTTGAAAAAAAGAGTGCGCTCACCAAGGTCCGAAAAATGTTCTTTTCGCATTGAGTGGCATTGCAACGCCATTTCTCCCAGGCAAAAGGTGAGCAGCGTTCGGCCGATCTGCCACCATTTTGCTCTTTCGGTTCCTTCTGCTACGCCGTTCAAAAACGGCACTCTTGCTGGGCACGTGCTCCGGCAAGTGCAGGACCAGAGAAATTTGGGACTCTTGCCGCGCTCGCATCTGCGTCTCATCGCCATCGTCTTTCATTTGTGAAGCAAAATGTTCTAACGAACTGGAAGTTGGCAAAGACTGCTCATTCGCTCGGCGGTGAATCCCATTTACAGTTTTTGCGTTGCAACGACAAAACACACTCTGAATTCACTCCGGGGAGGCTACCTTGAGGTCCCTGCCGGCCACCTTGTACACCTTGTCGTAATGGTCGAGGCCCAGCGTGGAGCTGCGGTCGCTGCTCGCCACAAAGGAGTTTGTGGTGAACCTCCGGAAGAGCGAGCTCTTGCCCACGCCATACTCGCCGCACAGGATCACCTTCTGCTCCGGCAGCTTGGTCGAGGCCATCCCTGAAGACAGTGGGGCCCGGCTCTAACACAGAGATCGAAAATGGCTTCTAAACTGACACAGATACGCACTTCTCTCCTGGGGGGCAAACCTTCATATGCAGATGTACCATCTCTACTCTATCTTGCTATTACTATCTGTTACAACTACCATGATCCGAAATGCGCTGTTGCTAGTCGCGCACAGGATGAGAATGGGAGGGGGTGTCTTTCGGGTTTCCGGCGCTCGTCGCCTTCCGCCGTGCTTCGACCGCGCGTGCGTGCTCGAGGCTCAAAAGACGCGGAAGCGTTATCGGAGGTAGGAAGCTCGGGCGCGCGCTAGAGGTGGGTCAACTGCGTGGGTTTCAAGCCCATCCTCGTCGCCAAATTAGCGTTGAGAAAGGTGAAGGTGATCTCGACAGCCACGTGCTGGGGACTCGAACCCAGAGACTGCCAAGTTTCTCGGCCCAACCCATCGGTTCGCTCTTTCCAACACAATGAAGTCGCGTTCAGCGTGTGACGCAGTTCTGCGAGACTGGCCTCGAAAAAGTCGGGCGTCGAGGCTAGCGAGCGACAGGGAAACAGCTCGGGATGCGGGTACGTACTTGGATCTGTCCCAGGTGTGTGTTTAAAGAGGACAACCCATGGCAGTGCCGGTAGCGGGCTGCAGCCTATATAAGGGTCTTTCCTGCACTATCGATGACCCAGTGCCCAGGCCGCATTGCCGCCGGAGAAACACGAAAGGTGAAGATGATCGACGGTATTCGCGGATGCATCTTTACGGTCGACTCGAGGAAATCCAAAATAATCGCCTTTCCGAAAGAGCGATTATAATGTACAACCGACTAACTTGGACGACGTGCGCCATATGCGAGAAGGAAAAGCGAAAAGTTTTTCCGTTGTTTTGCTCGCTTTTCTATTATATGGATAGATCACACACATTAAACAATAAGTGCGAATTGGGTAACTATGCGCGCCACCTCAATTGAATGTGGAACACTGTCTGTGCCAAACCTTCGGCCGCCTCGGTGGCCTCGGCTGAGTAAACTGCAAGTGGCGACTAGTGGCGACAACGCGGCTGGTGCAGGTACGGTTGGTACGGCGTACGTCAGGGCAGACCCACACCGCCCACACTGCCCACACTGCTCACACGACGTTTTCGACGGTGGGCTGAGGCCCCGAGGCTGAAGTCTGGCTAAGGCAGGCTGCGATGTTTTTATGAACCTGTCCACGTATCGGAAAATGATACTGAACTTTGCTCGGCTGTAGCAACACTTCTGAAAAAAGACCGCGACAAACATGGCCGAGTGAGTGCTAGACGAGCAGCATCTCCGACCGCGGCCTGCTCTTTTGCAGGGCCCAGGGAGTCGAGCGCGAGCGCTTACGCTGCGAGTCCTCTGTTGCCCCTCGCAGGCCCCACGAACGTAGGCAGAAGGAGCAGCAAATCAAGGCCGCCATCAACCAAAAGCTCGTCGAGAGCGGGGAGCGCGATCGGTAAGCGGCCGATGCCGCCGGAGGGGTTCGCGTACTCAGCCGCTCTGTGCCACCCGCAGGCTCAAGGAACTTCTACGGACCAGGCTGATCGAGTGCGGATGGAAGGACCAGCTGAAGGCGCACTGCAAAGAGATCATCAAGGACAAGGGAGTGGAGAACCTAACCGTGGACGACCTGATTGCTGCGGTGACGCCGCAGGGCAGGGGTAAGCGTGCTGGCTTCGCTTGTCGTTTGGTCGACACCTGCGGCTAGGGCACGTTGCTTCGGACACTGGGCGCTTGTCCCTGACGGCAAGCGAGGAGTATGTCTTTCGAGTTCGGCAAGACAACTGCCGGCTTCGCAGCGTCGAACCAGCGGTCCCCTGGCGTGTCCACCTCACGCCGATGGAATTGTTCACCCTAGAATAACCTTTCAATCGACGCGCGTAGAGTTTGCAAAAGTATTTAGGGCAACCTACAGGGCTAGGTCCAGTAGAGTAACGGATAACCACCAATTTACCATACAGCTTAAAAAAATATTATATATATATATATATATATATATATATATATATATATATATGGGTGAGAACAGGTAGTTTCCTGATATAATAATTACTGTTGCCCTTGATGGGTTGGCAGGCAATAGACTTTTCTAAAAAAAGTTTCAGGAGACATTGCAGAGAGGGGAATTATGGGGTTTAGATGTACGCCTGTGTGGACTCGAGCACTTTATACATCTTGGAAGTGGCATGATTCATCTATCATTAGGAAATCGGAACGCTCAAAAAATAAAGTGAACAGAAAAGGTGAGCACATACTCTGTTTTGCTTTCCTTCCTCCTCCAAGTTATGAAATCACAAAGTGTTAAACCGACGTCAACTTCGTCTTCGATTCCTGAATAATTTCACGTGCCCTACATCGGAACGTCACAATGCGTCCAGTGGATGTTGGGGTGCCACATTTTTACCCGGAAAGGTCCATCACTGGGCAAGACAAAGCCCAGACAGTGTCCTTTATTTTGTGGTCTCCTCAAGGCCCATCCTCAACTTGAAATGGCAGACTTAACCCGCATTGCCTTTCCGTCGGTCGGTGAGCAGTGTTACAAGTTCAACCAATGGGGTGTTTACACATATTAATCTGTCATTATGCTGTTAGGGTGAGTGAGTGAGAAGATGTTTTATTTATTAGAAGAAACAAAGATAAAAGAGGTGTGATGAAACTTGAGCTTTTTGAGGGCATCATGTGTCATGACAACAAAATGATGGACGAAATTACATCAGTGAAAACACCCTATTCACAGGCTCCACTGCATGCTTACTTCCATCAAACCTTATGGTCTAAAGGCGCATTCACAGAGAAAAAAATTGGCGTGTTTGTCGACGTCGTCGTTGAAGAAGAGGAGGCTGCCACACAGTCTCCTGCCATCTGTGTCGTCTCAAGGTGTATTGAAACAATGCCGACAGCGGAGAACCCTGTGTGCTAGACTCGCTTTTTTTAATGGCAATGTTGATGTCAACCAAAATGCTCATTTTATTCCTTGTGAATGCACATTAACAGGAGTAGCTGGTAGCTCAGATGAAGGCTGGATTTTGTCATGTGTAACAATGCTCAGGTGATGCTGGAGCCAAAGGAACTACAGCGTGAGCCCCCTAAAAATGTAGTCTTTTTCACCATCAAAATAATCTATGCATCGTCAAACGCTCATTCCCCGCTTGTTGTGTCCGATGATACTGCTATCCGTTTTCGTTCGGTGCGAGCAAGGTGCGCTTGCGGGTAACCGAACGACTACACTTGTCCTTTTGTCTATTTATTTTCGAACATTCCTCCGTGGCTGGTATTCGTCTTAACAGACCCGACAGTGTCTGCTGGATGCATGCCAGCAGCGGACAGCCAGCCATCTTTCCTGAAGACAACCTCAATCACTAAATCTGGCCTCCTGTCATTTGAATGGTAAACAGTTAGTCAAAACACAACTTCAGCAGTCTTATTATGTGGTCAAAATTATATATGAAAAGATAAGAGCCTTTCTCACTGGAATGTCGCCCATGGACTATGAAGTGACATGAACATGTTCAAGGGCTGCGTTGAAGAAACCCTCCCGAATAAAGAACAAAAAGAGGGGGCTCGGGAAAAAGAAAGCGAAGACTAGCGTAGTTCCGGATGTACTGGTGAAGCTCGGGCCTCAAGTCCGCTTAGCCACCCTGAAACACTGTAGATAGACCTTCTTTGCTTCGGCCGCTAAATGAAACGGACATCAGAGCCCACTCGCCGCTCGCTCGTGCGTAGATCATTTTGTAGTCAAGTAATGCCAAGGTATGCCCACAGTTGCCAGACTGACACCCCAACAAAGCATTTGCCACCCACACTGACCAGACTGGCTTTTGGAAAGTGACTGTTCACTAATGTGAATAGGCCCCTAACAATCCATTACGTCATTCTCGTTCCAGCCACAGTTCCGGACAGCATCAAGCGAGAGCTTCTCCACCAGATACGCAACTTCTTGGCGGAACGTGGCGGCAGTTGATGCATGCTTGAAGCTAGAAAGAATGAGACGCACACGGTTTCCCACGTGCAAAGATTTTATGCGGCCGGCGGCAACAGTCTACGAAAATGGAGGAAGTGGCATTGTCTGCCCAGGTTGTACTGGCCAACTTTTGACGAGTCCAAAAACACTTTCGAAGAAATGTGCAAATGAAATTGAGAGACGCCATTTGGGCTGCACATTCACTTTTATGGTCTGGAATATTGACGGTATGACCCACTTTTAAACCAAGTATTGACTGCATTCCTCGTGCATTCAATCAACGTGGCTGAGCGAGAGGTATTGGCATTTCGAGGGCTAGAAAGTAGTCCGTGGTGGTGAAACTCAACGGGCATAAAAATTGATGGGGTGCTTCTGGAATGCTGTACTACCTCTGGCATAAGCTCTGCGCCATTCATACTCGTTGTGGCGCGTGCATAAACAAAAACATCGCCAAAGGTAGCCAATGCATGGTGCCGAGACAGCCGAAAAAATGTGTTGCTCGGTTTCGAGAAGAGGACAGGACAGATCGGGTGCAAGCAACCATTGTGGCACGATTGATTAAGAAAAATATTTTGCAAACAGCAATGCAAAACACGAATTCTCCTTTTGTCTTGATTGGGAGAATTGTCGGAGCTCTCACCGAAGTGTCTGCTTTCAAGTTTGTACCCCCAGAATGATTTGCGTTAAAAGTAGAGAAATAAAAGAAAAGGGTACACCACTAAAGAACGGAGCATTTGTCCAGTTTCTGCGTGATCTAGCAAATAGATGCTACCTTTCACAATCTGGCTCAAGCTCTTTGGAAGGACCGAGCACAATCTGTTGAGCCTCCAAACACACGATTGTTACACCTGCAATTGGACTGCCTACGTGCGCAAGTTCCATTCTCGCTTAGGGGTTCTCATTAGGCACTCGGGATCCCCCTCAAAAATTAAAAAAATAAATATAAAAGTAGATTATTTTCTATTAAAACTTTCTCCGAGCAAATAATCGCGGTGCCTGCCCCCTTTAACTGACCATACTTTCGGAATCAAGAATGCTCGACATTAGCGTTGACTGCAAAAATCTTGGAACGAATGCAGAAAGAATTGGGCACGCTGGAGCCTCTTGCTTCGTGTTGCACGACCACGATGCCAGGTTACTCTTCCTTCTAAACAACCGTTGTCTCGCGTAGACGGCATAGTTGACCAGAATTGCTGACTGCCCACTTACGGGAATGACAATGTGTCGCTTCGGGCATTATAAGATACTAAAAAAATGCTCCCGGAAGAAATATCCGAACTTGGCCACATATTAACTGTGAACTTCTTCCTTCGAGGAGTACCGTTTCTTTCGGGACCTCCGTCGTCGCATACGTCCAAACCCAGCACTGTCGTGAAGTTTTCCACAAAGTTTGGTTGGTTTGGCACCAGGGGGGGGGTCTTGGCAACTGGCATGGACGGTAAGTAGCCAAGGGCTGTACACGACGGTCCTTTTGCATGACACGAGCAGCGACGGACACGGTGGGGAGGGCATCCGTCACGCCTCCGGCGGGTGCCACACCATCACTTTCCCGTCTTCGCCGCCCGTGGCGACGAGGCTTCCGTCGTCCGTCGCGGCGACGCAGGTCAAGGCTCCTGCGGGGAAGGCGTGGCCACGTAAACCATGGGTTCTCCGACCGGGTTCCCAGGTGTGCTGTTAGGGGGGGGGGGGGGAGGCTTCTCGAGCCTCCAAATTTATTCCACCATCCTCGTCCCCAAGTAAGGTGTTCTTCCAGTTTAAAGGGGCACTAAACCACTTTCTGCGATAGTGTATTTATGGTCGTAACTCAATCTATGGACTCTGGGCATCCCAAAAAACCAAATATTACATTTGTACGTGGCCCATTTCTTTATTAAAATCGGTATCCAAGATTGATTACCTCGGAACTATCGCTGACACCGAAGGGCACCGCGGGACGAGGAGGAGGGTAGGGCCTGCACTACGGAGAGTGCCCAACTGCTCAATCGGGATCGTGTGGAACTGCGAGGAGGTGACTAACGCATCGATCGTCTGGGAGTGTACCTGCCTTTCTGCCTGTTTTCCTCCACGCTCATTGTTTTCCTAAACTTTGTTTCACATTGTGTCCGCATACAGTGGATGCTACCAGCCGTCGGAGCCAATCCAAGGTCATGTGAATGTCACGTGACGTTAGAGAGGGGGCACAGCGACGCGCGGAAAGTGTATCACGGGCTACGTTCACAGAGCGGGATTGGCTAGGATAGCTCGTAGCCTCCGCTGCGTTCGGATGTAAAGTGAAACAAAGTATATCTGTTATAGTTTAAAAAATAAAATACTATCAAAAATGTTTTTGCTCAACTTTCTTACAATACCCCCATAAAACAAAAAGGCACCAAGTATGTCGGCGTGTTCTAAAAACAGAGTGCAACAAAACCATTCTTATAATTTTAGCACCAGTCTAGAAAATGCTATAACAAGCTTGAGGTCTGCACGGGCCGATATTTAGAAGCCCGGCCCAGCCTGGCCCACTGTCTTTTGGGCCCGGACCCGCCCACAGCCCAATATCCATTTTCGTAAGCCCGCCCGCCTGGCCCGATGCTAGTTTTCACGGGCCCGGCAAAGTCCGCTCTATTTTTGCCCAGTACGAATAGCTCACAAATTGAGCGGCATGGCAGTTCGCTTGCCACTCGTACACATGTTGACTACGGTACCCCATAGTCACTGAAGCAAGCATTTATTCTACTTTTCTTTGCTGCTATTATTAGTCGGACCAACCTGCAAATCTAAACAGCTCAAAAAAAAAAAAAAAAAAAAAATTGCCCCCATTGTTATTTAAGGGACCATGAAACGGTATATAAAAGACCATGAAGATATTGTAATAAAAAAAGGGGAAACGAGATTCAGCTATCATGAAACACGGGGCACTACGGAACTATTATAGATATGAAGTCGTAAGGGGTGTATGGAAGGGGGTCATGGTGCCAGGACTGTCATTTGGGAATGCGGTATTGTGTATGAGGTCAGAAATTCAGGCAGGTTTAAGACCGGTTCAGACACTTGCGTTTGAGTGTGTTTGACTGCGTTGCGTCGAGAACCGAAAGCGAGTCACCGGCACATCTGTGCTTCATATGGAGCGTGGAATCCGATTCAAGGAATCATCTTGGCACGCGATATAAGCAGCAGGAATCTCCTGGTTTCTCGCTGCCGCAAAGCAGTCAAACGCAACTGTCTGAACCAGGCTTTAGAGATACAGCAAAGGAGTGTGGGTAGGTTGGCACTGGGGGCACATGGGAATACACCAAATGAGGGAGTACAGGGGGATATGGGTTGGGCATCTTTTGAGAGTAGAGAGGCGATCAGTAAAGTAAAATTTGAACAAAGACTAGCTGAAATCGAGGATACGCGGTGGGCAGCGAAAGTGTACAAGTATCTATCTATGAAAAGTCTAAACACTAAGTGGACAAACCGAACCCGCAAGCTGAGATCTAAGTACATTCAACGAGATGGAGCCGATCAGAGCATATCGGTAGAAAAGCGAGTAAAGGAAACGGAGGAAATTGTGGGAAGAGAGAATGCAGGGGAAATCAGCTTTAACAATATACAGGGCACAAAAACAAGAAATAAAGAAGGAACAGTTGTATGATAATTCATTGGGGAGCTCATTACTGTTTTTTACCTAAAACAAGGGTGCTAAGAACGAAAACGTATAGGGCTAAATTCCAGGAAATTGACATTCTATGCAACATATGCAACGACGAAAGGGAAACTATAGAACACATAATTTTAAGGTGCACGGGGCTTCGTCCCACCCTCTTGGGGGGATGACTACGGATTTGGAGGGGGCACTGGGATTTACAGACACGGATGGACGAATGGATAGGTAAAGAATTGCGTAACTAAAGGAGATTGGAAGATTGGTAGAAAAAATCTAGGGAGGGGTAAAAAAAAAAAATACGGATAAAAATAAGCAATGGAATCACTTTAAAAGGGGAGGGCGGGGGTTGTGTTATAACAAATTTATACAAATTAAAAAAAAAAGGATGATAAAATGTTAGGCTAGGCGGCGCAAGCTGCCGCCCGTTACAAAGGGTATAGCCATTATCATCCATCCATCCATCAGTTTTTTTTTTTTTTTAAGCAAGCATGCATATTGAAAAGGACTGAAAAATAAAAATGGCAAGCAAGAGTAAATAAGATAATGTGCCAAAGTTGCAAAGGAAGGGATACGTCACGACAGGTTTGAACAAAAGATGGGCCAAGCTTGAAATTGCCCACCCCCGCTGTACAACCAAAAAAAAAAAAACCAAAAAACTTTGCCTTTTCATTTTGGTGAAGAAGGAAGAACAGCAGAGCTGTACTATGTGCCGCCATCTATGAGCGAAGGCGGCAACCAGAGAACCGGCAAGCCGGTTGTCTGGTTGCCGCCGTCACTTATAGATGGTGGTAGCTGTCCAGAGCATTGTGTCGATATTTATTTGTCCACGGACACGAAACTGGGGAAACTAGCCCTGAACAGTTCCGCTGTAAAAATAACCATCACTTGCGGTAGTTTGTGAGAAATTGTTTAGGAAAAGCACCCATGAGGGGAACCTCTTCACCCATACTGTGGATGCACTCACTAGTACACGCCGGCGAGGGTCGCATTGTGAAGGAGCGTGTGTGTACGTGTTGGTGGGGAGAAGCGACTGTATACAACGGTGGCACCGCAGGCAACGAAAATAAACGCCGCGGCGCTGGTGCTCTGGGAGAGCATTTGGTGCACCGACACAGAGCCGTACAAACACACGCACATGCTCCATAACTGTGGTCAATCCCGGAAGCCCCCAAACAAACTTCCAGAAACATTGCTATAAAAGAAAATAAATAACAGCAGATTTAATCCGCTTCGGCCCGCCTTGTAGACTTGAATGCAAGGCCCGTGCCTGGCCCGGGCCCTTCATGAATGTAGCCTTGAGGCCAGTGCCCGGCCCATAGGCCAGGCCAGGCTGGCCTGTACCCGTGGAGACCTCTATAACAAGCTCCAATTTTTTTGAGCTAATACAATCGTGTCTCGGTAATATGGACGCCTCCATTTCCCCAAAAAATTGTCCGTAGTGCGAGTCATCCATAATAACGAATTGGGGTGAAAACACACGCATCAAAAGGCGTAAAGGGGAGTTCCTCATTCCCCTTTTGTCTAACCCAAGCAGCTGGAGAAGAGAAGAAGGGACTTCCCTCATATCCAGGCTTTCTTTTATGTGACCCAGACATCACTTTGTCCCCCACCCCCCGTAGCTTGCCGTTTGCCAAGTTATGGTGAAACGAAGTACAGGAGCAATTAGCTTTGTGGGCATGCAGAGCTTCTCCCCCATCACCCAAATAGTGAGGAGGTCTACAGTCAGGTGACCTAGCTGCTTTGGGGTTCATTCTTCTTTGTTCCCATTTGTGGGTCATACACTATCTCAAGCAACATGGACTACAAGCGGTAATGACCCATTTTACGTGCAATGCAAAAACATTTTTTTGTGCGCAGCTTTAATCTCAAGACTGGCAACGAACGTCCGGCTACACACTGTAACCTCTTAAATTCCCTGATATCTCGAGGAAGTTTATGGACCTTTTGTATATGTTAACTAGGGTACTGGTGGTCATATAAACGAGGCAATAATGCCTGTATTTACCCCATTCGTCCCGAAATTACCTGTTTTCCCACATAAATAATGTGGTAAAATTGCACGGCAAAAGATCGGTTGGCAAAAATTTTGTCCATAATGCGCGGTGGGGTGTCCATATTAACAGAGTCCATCTTAGCGAGGCATGACTGTAATTAGAAACGAGTTATTGACGTCTAACAATTAGAAAATTTTGTAGTTCACATATTAGTCTTGTCACACTCTCTGATTTATGAGAGTGCGACAGAAACATGTATTCAGGTCCAAATTCTAGATCAAAAGATACCCTGGGCAAAACTGTGTTATCGGGAAAAAATGGATTCTGAGAAAACAGGAAAAGCTTTTCAAAACATGCTTACAAACAGCCTGGATAGATAACTTTGAGTCGATGTAACAATATAAAACGTGCATTTCCTTTCCCGAGTGTAGTAGTACTTGCAATATACCGTCAAATACCGCAAAAGCACCCACTTTGTTCAAGCACCCGCTGTTAACATTTCCCAAACTTGGGAATTCCGCAAATTATACATTAGGCGCCAGATTCGATCGGACAAGCGCCCGTGTCTACATTAACCCAGTTTTTAATGAAAGGGGGGTGGGCGCTGCCCTTGGTATTCTACAATGTGTTGTTTCTGACTTGTAGATAAAAAAATCAATGTTCTAACCATAACTTTTTTAATTGTCTGTAACCATCTTTAGCAGAACAACGGCACCTAAATTTTCATTCCCAATAAAACACACAGCAACGCAATGCTTCGTCACGGAAGCCATCGTGAAGCCGGCAGGGTTTGCCGCGCGTGCGCAGCGGGGGAGCGTGATGTCACTGCCGGCGCGCCGTGTGCGAAAGGAAGACATGGCGCGCTGACACGTAAGCAGCTTTAAGTGTCTCCGCCAGATTTTTTATTTTTAAGGTTAGGTTTTTTTAATTAAGCACACTTTCAGCATATCTGAGTCACCCACTGATGCATAGCTATGAACCAAACACTTTTAATGTGTGTGTAGTATTCTTCTAGAAGTCCACATCGCTTTATTGCACCGATGCCAAGACTGAAGGGGGGGGTAGACTTTGGCTATTGATTGAGACAGACAAAGGCTCCTCGAGATGAAAATGTTTGAGAAGCCCCGACGTAAATGGTTGGCAGAGGTATGTTGCCCTGTTTGATGAATGGGCTTATTTCTCTAGTTGTGATTACAAGAGTGCTTCGTTAAAGTGGGTGCTTAACCATGACGAACAGTCGCGATTGGCTGTCCTTTATAGGAATAAAACGTCCATGTAATTGAAACCAGAACAGTTAACTCCTAACCAAGAACCATTTGGGAGTGAAAATTGCTTCGGAATGAACCGGAACAGGACCAATGTTTAGAGTTGACGACGCACCAGAACTGAAACAAAGTAACCAGTTGCGCTGATCTGGTATCAGTTTGATGTCTAAATTTTTGCGGAAATTAAGGAGTTTCAGAAAAATAGGTTTTACAGGACTGATACTAACGACATGTGCTTCAAATCATGATTCGAAGTGGCAGCAAGCTTCCCACCAATGTCAATCTACAAACGCATGATCTGCTAAGGCCCGTTGCAGACGGGGCAATTTTCCCAGCAATTTCGGCGTGGTGAGTTATTCCTCAGTTTTCCCTAGATCTTCAAGCTGCAACACTAATTGCTGGGATCAAGTCCGGTTAAAAACGGGCGAGCAACTCTGACAACTCTGAGACATTTGAAGCGGCAGCAGCTAATCAGGGACGTGATATTTTCATGTGACAACCCTGTGGTGGTGATGATGATGATGACAACTAAAGGGTTTAACTTGGTTCTGGTATGAAATGGATAGATTTCGAGAATAAATTGTTTCAGAATGATGAATTAATATATTCAATGCCATTTAAATATATAAAAACACGTTCACAGCACGTAATTGTGCCTAGATAGTGCAAAAAAATTAAGATTTAATGATGATGATGGCAGTTTGTTGCAATACGGTCGCTGCGTGTGAACGCAGCAACCGAATTGCGGCGTCAAGTTGCTGGGAGAAATTGCCCAGTCTGAGGTGGGCCCAAGACGTCCGTCCCGGTAGCAGAGAGAAACCTCGACGTGTAACCTTCAACCGCTATGGCCATTTGTAGAGTGTTGATATAAACACTGCTGTATTTATGCTGACAGGACAAGGTTAACCTTGACATAAGAATTGGTCCAGTTATCTAAACCTTCTTGGTTTGAGCCCCTGCTCTGTAGAGAGGAGAAAACTCAGGTTGCTGGTGGTTGTCTCCGTCGTGAGATTACATCCTTGTGACGTGACCGTAACTTTCGGGCCCAACCGACCCTTCTTTTATTTGGCCGCTGGAAATCTCTTTGACCCCAATGGAGCATGTCCTCTTTCCCTGGCTCTAACGAGCCCGGCTGGACAAATCACCCGTTCACTGCCACGATAATTGTCCCTTTCTTGCCAACTGCCTCAACGGAACCAGAACTGTTACACACACAAGTCCCGTTTAAGCAGAAGTGTAAAGTTGTCAAGAAGGAAGGAGCAATTTCATCCCCATGAACGCTTTTCTTGTTACAAAAGCTAGCGCGTGTGGATCTACAAAGCATAACCACGTTTTTGTGGCTGCATAGGAATTACAATTGTGTGAGAGGCATTTATTGAGAAAACCTCCAACGCGAGACAAACCATACTTACGTTAACCAAAAACAAAGGGCAGATTCAATGACGTAAATTGTAATTGTAGCCAAGAAAAGAAGCTATAACAGTCAGTTTACGAGAAAGCCCAGAAAAGCTGTGGCAAGGACGGATGTCTCGTCATTGATCAAGTTTGAGGGCCATTGCAAGCGTCGGCGTGGTTGTCAGAACGTGCAAGTGTCTCGATTTCCGCCTGGCGACGTTGAAATTGTGCATCGTCTTGAACTGACGGTGGTTTTGGGAACCGTCGTGCACAGGCTACGGCCGAACGAGAGCCAGCAACGCTCTCGGCCATCATGTCCCTAATTCTTAGGACTGTGACGAGTAGAGCTGTGTGACCTCGGAGGGGCTCCCCCGTGACGTAATCCGTTTCCTTTTCGCAAATACGCCGACGCTGCACGATGTGCCGCGGTGCTGGGTCCCAAGAGAGGGGGGGACGGCGGACCCACCGGAGTGTGCGGTGTGCCTGCGGGGGGCATGTCCTCCGAGCAGGTCCCAGACGAGCAGGCAACCCGACCTGCACCCGGTCAGCACCGTGGCACCGTCCCAGCACAGGGAGCTGGGGAGAGAGCAGCCCCGGTGTGATGACAGCCTCCCGACCAGACGACGTAACGACAAATAAAATAAAATAAAATTTTAGAATTCTTTTTGCGCCAAATGAACGAAGGACCGAGGATTAATCCCGACCACTCGGAAATCCTTCGACATGCAACTGAAATCTCGGTTACGTGGCACTTTCTCCGCAATAAACCTTCATCTTTTTTGCGCGCACCCAAGCCGGGATTTGAAAGCACCGAGCGGGGACCCCTTGTAATGACACGCGCACGGGGCCACCCTTCCATGAGAACTGCATCTGATTTCGTGCGGCATCTAATCTGTTCGCTTGTTGCACTTGCCCTGCAGACAGCTGATGCTGGGATGGGAGTAAAAATAAATCTGAGATGTGCGTACGAAATTAGTCAGCCAAAACAATTGTTCTGGCATTTCGGTCAAAAGCAAACATTATACATTCTGTAGTAAACGAAGAGTCCCAAACTTGAAAACGCCAGGAGCATTATGCTAGAAACAATGCGGTAACAAAATACCTATCCATTACTTCTCAGTGCGACAGGAGAAGGCCCTGCACATTGTGTGACAAAGTTATCACAAATGCAATAACATTAGTTTTCCGTCGAGTACTATTCATGACCAATTAATTTTACCACTTAGGCTGGTGCCCCAAATGCACGTTGTAAAATCTCGACGACAGCATTTCGGTTGTGAATTAGAAATGAGAAAACCGACGATCATTTGTTTGTGCCGTGTCATGCATTGCCCGAAACCACGCACGAAAATTCAAACAAACTGCAAAAAAGACATTTGGCTTACGAAAGTTCCGAAAACAATTTGCCCCCTTCCCACACCATTGCAGCAAAGGCAGTGGTAGTGCAGAATGTCCTGTGTGTTGCCTCACAGTGACGTTGCACCGAGGGATTTAGTTGCATTTCGTATCGAGGCGGCGAGAATATTGTCGCGCTTAGCATCTCCGAAGAGAAGCACTGCCGAAGCTAAGCGTTCCAGTATGAGTAAAATGTGAAGTTCATGTCTTTTTCAGTCTTTGCTACCCTAGCTTGAATCATCTTATTTGGCGGCTCCCCATTTTCTCCGAAGCATGTGTTCCCTTCCATCTCACATCATGCACTGTCCCACCACATGCACGAGCGTGCTTGCTCGACGCTTCCTAGACAAAAACCCACTTGCATGCCATTGTTTTGCTACAGTTGACTTTCTCTCAAGGACTCGTGCAAAGCTGTGACTGCGAGTCCCTGGGACGTCGCGGTGCCCCGCACAAAGCTAGGCAACCAAAACAGAAATAATTCGGCACGCGGAGTACGAAGAATGGGCACACTCGTGACTTGAGGTCGTATTACAACGAATGTCCTGTAGTCAAACGCTGGTGTGAAAAATGGGCCTTAAAAAGGTCGTAGTGCCGGATTTTCTTAGTCGCCCACAAGAGGCCAACTTAGAGAGCAGACTGGGCACAAACGATGCGTCGTCGGAATTTTGGTAGGATTCGTGTTCGGTCGGTGAGAATGCGAGTTCCAGCAAGATGCCGATGCAGCGCTCGTGCGATGCCGTTTCATTACATGACTCCTTTCCCTGGAAACTTCTAGGGGCCAGCCATATAACAAATTTATTTAAGAAGTAAAACTGTCATTGGCTATTATTTGAAGTAAAGTGTTTCAGGGCACAATTGTGATCTGAAACACTTTACACAGGCTGATGTTTGTGTAGTGTGTTTGCATTTGCATATTGTCTATCTAGATGTAACAATTACAAAGATCTGTCTATGCTCATCGTTTGTGGCACACTGTGGACCCGGTTTTTGATTTTTTCTCGTATTTCACGAATGTGCCGATCCACCCTGCTTGGGCCTGCAATGGGCCGCTGCGGTACATTGGTACAATGATGGGATCAGACATCGTCCGCAATGAAGTGAGTGTGGACCCTGCCCACTAAGATGCCCAGAACGCATCTTACGATCGGCATGTTTAACGTCCTGTGCTGTCCGTGCAGAAAAAGTGGTCCCAAAGCGGTAGCAAACCACGCCACGGGAGCCAGCATGTCAAGTTGTCGGATGTCGCAACCTCGGCAGCCGTTCGTAGAAATTCCAGCGAAAAAAAACAACAAAAAACAAGGAAACGCAAATGCTGCTGCTGTTGCGACATCTCGAATCGTGGCTACCTACGGCGGAGCGGACGTCTGCCGCATTTTCGCCTCTGTCGCTGCGCCACAGCCAGTGTCGCAGCGAGCAACGGCGTGACGTGAGTGTAACGTCGTCGGGTAGGAATCGAGGGACCACAAATGAGGATGCAATAAACGCACCAATCAGAGACACGCTCCGAGTTCTGGATGGCCCAGAAAGAAAGCCGGCACGTGCGCTCGAGGAACTGCGGTGGCGGCCGCCGGCCTTACCGGAGAGGCTCGCCGGCACCCTTGCTGAAGAGCACCGTTCCCGTGCGGACGTCCACCACCTTGAGCGTCTCGTCCTCGCTGCACGACGCCACCCTGTTGCCATCTGCACCGACCGTCGACACTCTCTTAGCCATGTGCATGTTGTCAAAAAGGAACCCGCTATAGTCCTGTGTGTGGCAGGAACCACTTGCCGCAGCATTAGACCTGTACGCCAAGCGAGTCAACCAAGACGCGTCTCTCCGTGTATGAAAGTGAAAGAGATGGATCATGTGTATGACCAAGCTCCACCTCGGCAGACGGCACTCCTTTTACTGGGTAAGTAATTTCTCGACGCAAGTTCCTTGTTTACTGCGGCGCCCTTGCCAATTGTTAGAAAAAAAAAAGTATTATTTTGGGTGTTTCCTTTTTTCTTTCTCAAATACATAGTCCTGGTTTGTAAAGAACTGTAAAAAAATGGACAACTACAAAAAAGGCAAGGCAGCCATTGGCACGATTATAGCACGATGCTGCTCCAGCAGCCGCCCAGAGCGGTTCTCCAGTTGGAGCTCAGTGCTACGATGCCACTGTAACCCTCTACACCAGTGGTCTCAAACTCATTTGAGCGTGGGGGCCAGATAACCCACAGTGGGAAGGCCGAGGGCCAACGTTAGACCGGAAGAGGGGGGAGGGGGGGGGGGGGGGGTCAAAAGATAAAAAAAAGAAGAGACCTCGTGCTCTACGCTTTTTGTAAACTCAGTTCTGCCAGTGGCATTTTTAGATTTTATTTCTTTACGCGACTACTTTGGGCCTTGACTTGATGCGATAACAAAATTTAAAATTACACCGCCCCGCCAACGTGCTCCCATTTTAATAGAACAAGACAGCAAGTACACCGTCGCTCCCGTTGCTGAATTCACTCAGGAATTAACCAGGCTCAACGTGTCTCTATAAAACAATCAGTTTTTTTCACAGCTCTCGCTTTTCTGACGCTTTCTATTTACTTGTCTTTTCATAATATCTTTGTTTTGTTTTTTGAAGGCGAGAATTTTGAGCTTGCTGTTTTATCATCGGCGGTTGCTCCTGCTGATCGAGAGTTCGCGCAGCCGAGATGCATCCTTCAACAAAGAGCTCGCGGTTGAAGCCTAGTAGCGGAATTAGTGTACGTTACAAAAAGCTGGGAAGCAAGAAATACAGCGAAACAAAGGGCAAATGAACACGGATAAGTATAAACTATGTGGGAATACGTTAAAAGAGGGTAGCTATTTTTCGAGCGAAAATGAATCGGCGAGATGAGATCACGATGGTGCAAGCCATTTCTAGCGCTCGAGTGGGACTCGTAGCCGGTTACCGACGGGCCGCGTCCCAACGAGTCGCGGGCCACGTGTTTCAGACCCTTGCTCTACACGATCGGCGGACGAACTTGATCCCCGTACATACCGTATTAACTCGCAGAATGAACACACCTTTTTTTTCCGAAAAATCAATGCAAAGTTTGGGGGGGGGGGGGGGGGGCGGGGGGGGTCATTACGCAAAGTAAAATTTTTGCGTCCGTATTTACTCGCATAATGAACGGACCTTTTATCCCGAAAAATCGACGTAACTTCTTATCTCTTTGCGCGCGAAACGTGACTCCAAAACCAAACTGCGATGCGCAAAAAAAAATGCTCCTCTCCATGTTTTTTTTTTCTTGCTTCCGTGTTTTTTTTTTTCCCCGCCTTTCACAAGTTGTTTTGTTTGCCCACGCTGCCCATGCATTCGCGACCTTGCTGCACCAGGATAGAAAAGTGCGTTCATTTCGAGGGCTTCTCGCTTCTCTTTCCAAAGTGCGAGGAGGAGGCGAGGGCAGGATGCCTTCATTATGCGCACTTTGCTTAGGCGAGGGCTTCTCCGCTTTTCTTTCTTAACTCCTTGCGCGCGGCGCGCGACCCAAAGCCCAGGCTGCGCTGTGCAAAAAGAAAAAAAAAAGCTCCTCTTCATGTTTTTTTTTTCTTGCTTCCGTTGGATCGTATTTTATTTTTTTAACGCCTTTTGCAAGCCGTTTTGTTCGCCCACGCTGCCCATCCATTCGAGACCTCGCTGCACCAGGATAAAAAAGTGCGTACATTTCGCGCGCGTGGGGGGAGGGGGTCAAAATTTTGACGTCCGAGTTGGGGGTGCGTTTAATACGCGAGTGAAAAAAAAAGACGAAATTTTGAGAGCCGACTTGGGGGGTGCGTTCATTACGCGAGTGCGTTCATTGTGCGAGTAAATACGGTATACCTGTTTTGAAATTGAAAATAACACAATTATACTCGCTTAGGCCTCCGCAAAAGGAGACAAGGTGTATTTATAGTCGGTGTTTTCCCGACTATGCTCCGCTTCACGTCAAGCGCGAACGTACCAGCAATACCACCCAGAAGCCACCTGACCTGAGCATGATGTCGTCGTCGGTGGATCCCGAACCCACCCCAGGCGGCAAAGACACCGAAGCTCAACGAGGGACGTCGCAAACCGGCAAATGCGTCTGTCTCGGCGTCGCCGCGTGTCGGCGTCGCAATCGCCGCGAGATGTGCACGCGGCGATGCTGGCGCTAACCGGGCGGCACCGCATAGACCCACAGCGACGACGTATGAGGGGGAAAGGCCTCGTCTTCCAAGTGGTATTGGTACCAGAGGCTACAAGAGCGAGCTCCAGGCTTTTAGCATCCCTGCCAAGCATGCACACTCGTGTGGCGCGAGCATCGTTAGGGGCAACGTGCTCCCCTAGCTTCGGCTTCGCTCGCTCTTAAAGTGAAAAGGAGTACAGCGTGCGAGGCTGCCCGTATCCCTCTGTTTGACGACCACATGTCACCTACATCCGGGAGTAGCAGACGCTCCGTCCAATTGTCATTCTTTCTCCGCTATGTTTTCAGTCGTCGACGTCAACATTCTCAAATTCCACATTGGGCACTTACCCAAAAGTGGACGTTTCTTGTTTCGTCGCCACGAATCAAACGAAACGAAAGAAACCCCATTGTCGCGCCCAACAGAGGCAATAATCGCTCGCCGGCCCAACATGAAATATGCATTTTTTTGTAGAGAACCGAGTCGAGATCTTTGGCGAAGTGCTTTTCCTGAATAGGTAACTACGTTATTTCGACAGAGTTTTTCTTCGCTGCAGCTGTCTCTAGGACCTTCAGAAACAGCATCCAAGAAGCAGGCAGTCTGGCGGCTTTGGTCAACAGCCACGGCGCCTTGATGTTACTGGAGTAAGCAACACTGAGGCATGCCAGCTATGGTATATGCCTTTCTTCCATTAATCGAAGCATCATTTTGTTTCTCTGAAAAAGGAGGGGAGTAAAAAGTGGTGCTCACCGGGACTGAAGGACACTCCAGACACAGAGCCGTCATGAACTGAAAGTATAAGGTCGCCAATTAGTCTCACACAAAGTGCTACCAGTGACACCAACCTGAATGGTTTGGTTCACCAGTTGTATCCGAAGCGACAATTCACTCATACGCACCAAGAAATATAAAGGTGGTGCACTTCCTGTCGCTGACCGACTAAACACGCTGTTTGTAAACGCTAACAAATGCACTCGGGTACGAATGGTGCCGCCACACTGGGCCACAATGCTAGGCCTTATCATATGGTGCTCTCAACCTTGTAACCCCTTGGCAACTAATCACGAGTGTCACTCGTGCCCTCCATTACCATTCCAGCAGTACTACAAGGCGAAGAGCTCCTGAATGAACACATCAGATAGCCAGAGATTAATAGTGTGCAACAAACAACACCTGGAGGCCAAATTTGTTTTGTTTATAATTTTCACACAAATTGCCAATTTCAAATAAAAAAATATTAATTAAATTTAATAATTTTATTTTTATATTTGTCTTCAGTCGGTTAAAGGATTCAACGTAACGAACTGATTAGCACACATTTTCTTTTTATGTTGGTACCTATTACATCGTTCATTTTTACCGTAGTGTTCTGCGACTCCCTCAAACTCGTAACGCCTCGCTACCTGTGACAAGCTTAAAATTGCACCTATGCGGCATCTCCATCTTCAGACAATGCGAAGAGTTCCGGTAACGTAAGACGAAAAAGGCTATAATTCATTTTTCTACTGTTTCTCTACCGATGGAAAGGAAACATACGCCAGTGCGAAGTCAGTTTGTTCACGAATTTTGAGAAGACGCAATTCTTGCAACCAAAACGCCCGAAGGTGCCCCAAGTTCAACCTTTAGTCACACTTGCCAACACAAAACTTTCACATCAAGAACGTCATCGGCGCTGGCTACAAATCAAGTTGAGTCGGATGCTATTCTCACACCCTTAGAAGATTGAGCATACAGGAAACACGTGGGGAACTCGTCAACTAACATTTTCCCCGCCCAGTGCTTCGGTCGTTTAATATGAGCCGTACGCAGTCTTGAGGAAAAATTTACATCTTGCTTTTCATACCGCCAAGTTCACGCCACTGTACTTGTGTCATTTCATGGCGATGCGCCGGCTCTATGGCGACTGGAACGCGTCTTCCGACTGGTGCATCTGGCGTCCTATACCGCCCCCGCATCGAAAGTGGTTCCGAAGTGGTAACGAACGATGTCGCAGGAGCAGGCGACGGTCCCCAACAGAAGTGAGAATGACACAAAGTACCTAGTTTCAGTAGTCCCAGCTCTAGTGCGAGCTTTCCATCTTCGATAATGCGTCTCGCGAGCCTCGAGAGTACAAGTGCGGCAAGAGCGCGGCGAAAGGCAACAGGGGCGCACAGGAGTCCGGGCGTCCCACGGAGGCGCCCCGCCGCCCTAACCTCGTCGGTGACTATTGGGAGCACGCGATGCCACTCCGTCTTGGCAGCCGGTCAGCAGCGCCACCAACGACAGCGTCCGTGTTAGGTCGCGTGGCGAAGCGCGGCCGCTCCGACTTCTGCCAACGTGCCCGGAGCGTCTTGGCCGCGTCTGCACCTTCCCGCAGCCACATTTCTCGATCTCGCTCCGGAGTAAAGGTTTAACACTTTGGCATTTGAAAACATATTTTTGTCTGGCACAGATCCGTACGCGTTCTTACATCGTTAGACTCGCAGGAGTTGCCTGGAGCTCAAGTTAAATCGTGTCTCCCGCAGTGGTAAGCAACGATGGCAAAATTACATTACATTTTTCGTTTGTCTGCACTGGAATATGTTTCTACAACGCACTCGCGCGTTCGATGCTCTAGAAATCACAACAAAATGATGTTCACTGGTGCCGCACGGTGGCGCCACCATCTCGTCGCATGCTTTCGATAATGGCTAAACTTTAATGTGAAAAACGGAAACGCATGCAAAGTCCCGCAAGAACGCCCGCCCAAAATGACGAGATAAACGGCGAAAAATACGAGGTGCGTGATCTTTGGGGACGTGACGGCAAAATTTCATAAAAACTTGGTGACAAACACAAAGCCAGGATCGCGGTGCCAACGGCACGACGTAAGTGTGACATTGTCGGGTAGAAATTGGGGGACCGAAAACGAGTACATGGCGAACGCGTTGGCACCATACTAACGCACAGCTTTCCAAGCCAGTAGATGAGCCCGCAAGAGCGTAAGGAGTGGTCCGCATATTTGCGCGCAAGTATGACTGACCGCGGCGCAGCCTCTTGTAGCAGCTTACGACTAGAGAACACACTGAAGCCATCTATTCGGTTGCACTTGAAACGTCCGACCCACGTCGGAAGTTTCGAGGGGTTTTGCGGTATTTGCGAGATAAAATCTAGATACTAATAGCTACGAGAAATGGTCGCTTACAACATTCTCGCAATGATGTTGAGCGCACGGTGAGAGGATGATCCGTAAAGTACACGCAGGTCGAAATTGTTCCGGGGCTGCCGGATAGACGGAGCCAGCGTTCTCTCTCATTAGCAGCAACCACAGCCGGTTGCCACACAGTCGAGCATGCTCAAATGCAGAACTGTGAACCAGCCTTAAAAAGCACTACCTCAAAATCAGTGTTGCACGGAACGGCGTTCCTGGAACGCATTCCTTTTGGGAGGAACGAAAGAACGCCGCCGTTTCATTTTGCATCGGTGTAACTGGAACGGGAACGCGCTACATTTTTACTGGAACGGAGAAAGGAACGGCGTTCCTTTTTTTCGTCCAGTGGGGTAATTTTTATTTTATTTCTAAGACGGAAATTTTAAAAGTATAAAAACGAAGAGCAGGATCTTGTTAACGTTTTGGTTACCTATCTTGGGGTTTATTTTGTGTGGTCCACACTTGATAACAGTTGGGTGCAGGAGAGCTAGTGGACATCGATCATTTTTTCAGTGCCCGAGACTCCGATACAAAAAGCAAAACTTTTAGTCGAAGGAAAAGACACAGAAAGAGGGACGTTTCAAACTCAGCTACTTTCTTTGCTTCCACGAATCCACACCCACCCAGAAATCCAAGGCCGACTACAGCCATCACTGAACTTCCACAAAGAGACCTACAGTTACAACAAAAGAACAGGTTACCAGACATCGAACACACCTTTGTATCCCGAACATCGGTCACTTAAAAGATACACAAAAATTAATCTTTATTCCTTCTCTTCATGTCCCCCGCCTTTAAACTGAACAACAAATTCAACCTCCACGAAGAGACTTTTAGTTTTCAAGACTGACCTTCCAAAAAGCCTACCCTCTCGTTAACTTGCTCGTCTTGCAAGCAGCAACATCGAGAAGCAACTGTTGTTGAGTTCAAACAAGGGACTTCGTTAGATTGAAACGTGCGAGGTTGCTGTAAAACGCTCGCGCCACGTGAGGTAACAGTACATTTGGCTCGTCTGAATCGCCCACCACAAACGTGAAAATGGTTAAAAGATGAGATTTTTAAAAGTGAATAGGTATATCAACAAACGAAACCCTGCTTCCGCTTGTTTTCTTCTCCTGGTGCCCTTCCATCATGGCATTCAAATTCGTATGTTCCCATTTGATGGGATAGATAAAAAAAAAAAAAAAACTTTTTTCGATTTAGCTAAATATGGTGATCAGCAAACTACAAATGTAACGTAAATGTAACGATACATTCTATTTTTTAACTGTAACGGGAACGAGTTACTTCTTCACATATGGAACTTGTAACGGGAAAGCGTTCCAAAAATCAGAAGGAACAAGGAACAATCTTCTGTTCCTTTTTTTGACGAACGTGTATAACACCGCTCAAAATTGAGAATTTCTTTTTCAGTCACTTTTTCGCAAAATGTCTTATCAACTTACAGATTACCGGACGGACTTGTCAGAAAGCTTCGCTCCCGTAACGAAAGTACAGTTGAACCTCGATTTAACGAAGTCACTGGGACCCACTAATTATTTCGTTAAATTGGGAACTTCGTAAAATCGAGAAAGGGAGACCTCGTGCTTAGGCTGCGCGGGGAATCCGAATTTGTTCGTTAAATCTGGAAATTCGTAAAATCGGGTTTCGTTAAATCAAGATTCAAGTGTATTTTTTTTGGAAGAAAGTATTTCCAATGTGTCGGCACCGTCTAAAGAGCAGCTTTCTGAACTTTCAGACACGCTTATCTCTGTTTCACTTTTTGCCGTCAAAACTGTGTTGAGGAAAACTATTCTTTGATAATTAATTGATGTGTAGAGGCAGTTTCTGAAGTTTCTATAATAAAATTTTGTAAGACATGCACCTGTGCACTTACTTTCTGCATTTTCAAGCTCTTTTGTTATGAAAGATGCAGTGGCCTCAATGCAAAAACTAAAATATTTTTAATTAATCTTTTTGAATAAAAATTGTGTTACTTTTGTAGTTTCTCTCCACAGCTCCGTGACATATGCACTATACTGTATGTTTTACCAAAGAACTGGCCATTATTATCACAGTTTCTAGATGGTACTTTTCCTGGGGGTGCAGTGTTTCTTTGATATACTGTTGTGCAACTCTTTGAACCATTAATTTATAAACTAGAAACTTTGTATGGCAACCTCTTTATGCCCTGCAAATTTCGTGCATGTCAGACTAACATTTAAAAAGTTTTCCTTTTGCAGTAGTGCAACTCCACTCAATTCCGAAAATTTTGGGATTATGAGTGATTTCACATATAAAAGACAGTATGTTATTTGCTTCGTGAAAAATGGGATATATTTTGTGAAATCTTTCCTTAAACATGAGCATGGCTACCAGGTGGTACAAGCGGTCACGTGATACTCTACACGACGACGGGCTGGATCGGGACGGGCCACTGTTGGAGCGGGCATGTGCAAGACACAAGTGTCGTCTGCACCGTAGTCTTCACCATGTTTCGGTGTCTACGATATCCGACGATGTCTGCACAGCTGTGGCACCAGTCTGTGCACGTAGTGTGAATGAAATTCCGAGAGGCAATGATCACAGACGACGGTTGTGACATGGGAGACGGCGGTAACCAGATGACTCCCAAGGCTGAGAAGCGTGCTGCGCAGGCACGTTACGCCAATCAGGTGGACACCGGTGAGCGCCGAGAAGAGACGCTGCTGTCGTCACCTGTTACAATTACCCGGAGGAGTAAAACAAACGAAAAGTAGTAATGGTGATGTTTAGCTTAGCTACGCCAACACTGTAGCCTCGACTCCGCTGTTGACTGTGTGTCACAGGGACCCCGGAACCGGGGGGGCAACGGGGGCTTGAGCACCCGCTGACATTTTCCAGGGGGTGCTGGGCAGTATGCTGAGCCCCCGTACGTCAAGGCCTACTGAGCAATGCCTGCACCATCCACCCCCCTCCGCCCTTCCTTCTGTGTTCCCATTGGTACGTGGCTTGCCCTTAGCCAAGTATGAAAGCACGTGGCTGTTTTTGTTACGGCTGGTTACCCACCAAATTGCGGCACAAGCTTCGCACACGAAATTCCAGAAAAAAAAATAATGAAGTAAAGCAAAGTGTCAGTAAACCGCCGATGACGCGGCACCTCCAAAAAAATGTGGAGGAAAAAAAAAAAAAGCCGGCGTCTGCGGCTTGTTTAGCACAGTCAGGGAGATCCTCCCTCTTCCCCTGCTGCTTGGTCATTGTCCTGGGGCCATTTCATACGGCACTCGAGGGTTGGCCATGCGGGGAACACGCAGCGCGCTGTTTTTGTCCACCCAGTCATGCCGGCTTCTTCGTTTTGCTTATATTTTGAGCCGTGACGTTTCCCAAAGAACTCAAAAATTTCTTCTAGCTTTTTTTTTTCTTTTCTAGTTGTTGTTTTGGCGGTTTGAGCAACCATGAGGGTCGTCGAAGGGCGAGGCGGGGAGATGGTCTGCGCGAGATGAAAGCCCTTCTTGAAAGAGGTACTGCCGACAGATGTAGCAAACTGAGGGAATAAAGTGTTCCAACTTCCAAGGCAAGAGAAGGCCTTACCAGGCGAGGCGACACAGGTTGTCAAGGGAGAGACCGCACTGCAGTCTGTGTTGAAGAACCGCTATCACGGTGGTCGTCAAAGACATCAAAGAATCACGGCATTCTCGCCTGTATTTCTGTGTCGGATTCTCGAAAAACCATTTGGTTCTTGGCGAGACAGCCTGCTATGTTCAGGCGGGCACCCTAACATACACCTGGTCGGTTTTCCAGTCTTGGGCAGTAACTAGTTACTAGTAGGTTGTAACCCGTTACCGGTTACGACCTACGTTTTTCAGTAACTTGTAACTGTAACTCGTTACTGCTTAGTGAAAATAACTTGTAAGTGTAACAGGGGTACTATTTTTCGAAAGTAACTGTAAAGAGTAACGTTACAGTTACTTCTCAGATTTATGTGCAAAAATATTTCAAACACGACCGCCAAATCGTCTTGCAACTCATGAGTCATGAGAGAGTCCGAAGTCTTGATACGGGAAGGGCACAGCAAAAACTGCTGCAAAAACCGTATAGAGCTCGAGAGAAAAAAATTAAATAAAAATCAACAAAATTTTGGGGTGACCCTGCTTCGCCAAGCTGGTTTCGCCTACTGGGAATATGGGGACGTTTGTGTCCGTACCCGCCGTGTATAGTGCATCGCCCACAGCGCACGCAGATGTAACAAAGCGCGGCATCTCTAAAGCGTTTCTCGTTTCTTCGCCCGACAGAGGAAGCAAATGCTTTTCGCGGAGGACAGTTCTTGGTGATTGTCGCCCGAAACGCCCGCAGGCTTACAGGACAACCAATCTTCTAAACTTTGTCTTTTTCCGCCAAGCACACTGGCGGGCACCTTCCCAGATGCACTCTTGCGGGGTCTCGACTTAAAGCTCATTTGCTTTCCCCTCCCCCCCCTTTTTTTTTTTTGCAACCCAATTACCGGCCTCGCTTCCCGTCTCCCACTTGTTGTACCCCATTGCTGTGCTTCTCGGGTCCCGTCACTTGAGAAAGAATATTCGCTCGAACCGTTTGTGCCGTTCTGCTAGTTTGTGTGTTTTCTTGAAATTGAACCGCCCTTAGCCAGGACCAGAGGCACTTGTCATCACTTGATTGGTGGATATTCACGTCGTGGGCTTTCCGGGTGGTCTCTTCTAGTTGGGGTGGTGAAATGGAGGAGCGCAAACGTGTCCAATATGGTTACGAAGTGACGGAAAAAAGATTGCAAAAGCCGTTTGAAATTCTACACGCAGTGGCCGCTGTACCTCGATCAGTGCTTCTTTTGCACCGCTGCCGTGTTCAGTGGGTTTGACAAAGGAATGTTGCCGCTATATTGACCTCCAAGTTTTCAAGAGAAGCTTCGTGTTCCATGAAAGATTGTTCACACGCAGTAGAGAACGATTTGATTGACGAGTGGATTGGATTGACACATCTACAAAGCTGATTGCAAGGTATGACTTATATTATTATTGACTTTACATATGCACAATGTTTGTTGCTTCCGTACCATTTCGCCTCGCAAAAGAAATCCGAAGTTAGAATTGACCGATTGTATAAACTCGCACCATGATTGGAGATACCCAAAATCTAGACGCGTGCTGTTGTATTCGTGTATACCCTATGGTGGTCGCGCCTAATTTTGATCTTTAGAAAGACTAAAGTCGCCTGTCATTTTTGTCAAATAACCATAAATGCTTTATCATCTGGTAAATTTACCCGTTCAGGTAGCAATTGGTAAAAATGGAATTAGGAAGTATAAAACATGTCAATATTGGTTATTGGGAAAATCTTAGTTTCTCAAAAACTCAGATTCAATACCATGAACAACATAATGTATTACGAAAAATCTATATTAAATTAAATGCAAGTTCATTTGCTGAAAATGTCAGCTTTCTACGTGCAGGCGCCCGATTTTCCAGTGCATTTTACATCGACACCGTAGATCGATGCCGCCGTATAACTGCCTATACTATGGAATCAGATTGTGTCAACATCTCATTGCTTCGAGACAGGAATTTTGGATGAATGTATGGACTCGCAGTATAGATATTAATATTGAACCTTGTATAAGCAGTAAAATCTTGGTAATGTTTTTTTGTTTTTAGTTTTTTAATTTTAACGTTCCCCCCCCCCCCTCTCCCCGCCCCTTATTCGACTGCTAGCCCCCCCATGGAAAATACACTTCCGGGGTCGCTGGTGTGTCAATTCACGTGCTGGAGTCAGCCGATCTCGGCAACTTGGCAAGTTCCAAAGTTTGCTGGACCGTTTCACTATTTCCTGACCACGGGAACAGTAACAATTTCCAAAGGATTTGTGCAAACACTTTAAATTTTCTGAACTAATTTGCGTTATGGAGCAATACAACACATCAAAATGTGGCCAATTAGTTGTTCTTTCAAAAGAAACTGAGGTTAGTATCATCTAGAAAAAGATATAAATTTTATTATATGCATCTGCGGAATGCATATTAACACAGAAACCTTTACAGCTATTCAAATATAATGACAAATAAAAAAAAATTCAGAATATACAAAATGTGCCCCAGACCTACGGCTATTACTTCTGAAAGTTAGTGTACTCTAACTGACATTGTCCATTTTGGTTCGTCAGAGTTAGCCTTCGTAACACGTGCGCTTTTCAATGAAGAAATGCTTCTATTGGTGAAACACAGATACAGTCGAATCTCGTTAATTCGAACACGCTTAATTCGAACTTTCGGTTTATTCGAACTGACGCTGTGGTCCGGACAACACTATATATATTTCAATGGGCGAAAACGCCCAATAATTCGAACGCTTAAACGCCCGCGCCGGTTTATTTGAACATCCCGTGCCGCCGAGCATGCCTTCAGAAGTGGGCTAACTCACGCGGCAGCGCCTCCAATGTCTCCAGTTCCAAATAACCATGACAACCAATCACGTGGTGACCTTGAATGCTGCGACGAGCGGTGCAGTGCTCTCTTTAACGGTGACGGTGCTGCCAGTGTGCTGCACCGCTGCTTTTCGGCACGTTTTCGGCGGGAGTGCGGCAGTTCCGTTTCTTGCCTTGCACTCGCGCGTTGCTGCGGTTCGACGTGTTTTCGGTGGGCGGGCGACTGAAGTTTGCTGCGCCGCTGCTGCTCTTTGGCGTGTTTTCGGCGGGAGTGCGACAGTTCCGTTTCTTGCCTTGCACTCGCACGTTGCTGCGGTTCGGCGTCTTTTCGGTGGGCACGCGACTGACATCTCGATTCCAAGCGTCGTGGCGAGCCGGGGTCCGTACCGCCCACCAAAGGACCTCAAGACGAAGGTAAAGATACTGCAAGAAGGTGACCAAGGCGCACTTTCCAAGACGGAAATTGCAAAGAAACACAGCATCATGAAGAGCACTCGAAGCGCTGGACACCACCGCGCACTACTTCTCTTGCCAGGAGAATGCAGATGCCACGTTAGAGCTGGTCTCCAAGCTCCAAGCAATCTTTGTTGATTCACGACCGAGGAACCGCGCACAGGCACGCATCACGGATTACTTCCCTTTGTGATCGGTGAAAATAAATGTCCTGGAACTCGTCACTCATGTGTTAGCTCAGTGCACATGCGCCGCCCAACGCAGCGCTGCACGTAAGTACTCCATTTAATGAGCTTTCGTTCATTCGAACTTTGTTTAATTCGAACAAATTTTCGGTCCCCCTCGAGTTCGAATTAACGAGATTCGACTGTAGTACACCTCACATCCCCAGCAGAATGCTTTCTTTCTGTTCTACCTTCATTTTGTCATAGCATGGACTGCAGTTCCTTCATATTTAGCATTTCTGTCCACCTTGTTGGGAACATAAAACGTGAACGCTGGCTCAGAAGAGCATTAGAAATTATAGGAGGGGTGAGACAGGTGAAACAGATTTTGGAGCAATTTTTGGAGCAGAAAAATCTGGATTTTGAAGCAGCTTAGGAGCACAAAATTCTCGTTCTGGAGCAGCAGTTTATGCATTTTGGAGAAACTTCGAAACATAAAAGTCCACAGTTTGGAGCCGATTAGGAGCAGAAAATGTTAGAGCAGCTTATCAGAAATTTAAATCATAAAAAATTTGATATAAATCACATAAACTAGATTTTTCTTTTTTAATTGTTATTTTTGTCCACCCTGGTTCCAATAAGTCATCAGCGCCGATACGCACCAAGATAAAATATACAAGAAAAAAAAAAATAAAACAGAAAAGGCGAACGCCAGTTTCATGCGCATAGATGAGGACAGGAAACACGGGCTTGCTGCAAAGTTAGGTGGGCACCAGGTACATCAAGCTTATACGAACTGGTGCCAAAGCACAATTGTAGTGCAAAACTTTCTAAAGCGGTGATTCGAGAGCATGAACAGGGAAGCACAGTTTACTACAACCAGACATTGATTGGACGCTCGTAGAAAGCACGTGCAGATAGAAAAAAACTCCCCACAAAAGTGAGTCACAAGGTAAATAGTGAATTGGTAGAAAAACTATGAGCACCACGTGCACGCTAAATATGGGTGTGCAACCGATTCATTCGATTGCTCACGCACTGGAAACACGTGTGTGATAACCGAAAGTACTCACGGCGATGGTGCCCTCCATTTTGACGAGATTATGGACACGAATGAACAATTACACAATGGAGGCGCTCAATAGCACTTTTAAGAGAAGGTTTACTCTCAAAACGAAAGAAATACTTAGGTTTGCTCATCTCGATAGCCTGTGCGTCGTACCTCCCGCGGCCAGACAGCGAGACCGCGTGACAGCGCACCGTTAGCATGCAGTCACAAATGACAGCAAAAGCACTAGGAAAATCGGGAAAAGACCACGTATCGTAGGTATAGAAGGGTACTACAGCTGAAATCTTCGAATCCGGCGGTTGCTTGCGCCACCCTGTACCCGTGCTGTCAAGGAGGTTATAAGTACTAGGAGGGGGCACGTTGCAATATTGGTGAAGTCTAGTCATAAAAAGTTTAAACGATGTTGTGGTCAACGTGACCGTAGATCTCTCTGGTGATTGGTGCGCGTGACATGTCACGTGTGAGATGGATGGTTGATTGTAGCAGGATTCCTTGCAGGCTTGCGCGCTCCGTCCGGTAGGTTTTATCAGATCGAAGGCTAGATGAAGGCTAGCTACGGTCACGTGATGTGGTCATGTTGGCCTGATAAGTGAGGAGAGTAAGGAGGAAAATGAGAAAGAGGCGAGGCATCAAGGGAGCATGGCTTGTGGAAGCTGCGCGGCTGGCGTCATGCCCTCTCCTACCCTTCTATCCTCCTTGCATGTTGTGTACTTTATTACGACGAGATTGAATGTTGCCAACCAAGCTCTTGTTTCCCGCTAAATCTAGCGTCGCCGCTAACGTTTTTTAGCTTTTGAGTTACTTTGGCGCAGTGTGGCACAATTTCGACAGATTTCGCGTTTTCGGCGCAACTGGGCGCGGAAAAGTAGGTTTGTATCAAAGTGGCGCAATTGGCACAGATGTCACACCCCTGTTATAGTGACGCTTACCAACAACCATCTCTTGAGCAATGCCTATAGCATCATTTAAAGTGTCCCCTGAGCTCTCGAGGTCTAAAAAATATGCCACAATACAGCTGGATTAGTAAATAATGCCATCTTTGTTACAAAGACTGAAGCAAGCAGTTAGCCATGTTAGGTAGGTGCAACCACTGTTCCCAACACTATTTTGACAGCCCACCAGCTTGTGATAAAGCTCGAACCTACGTTGATATTGAAACTACCGTTCTTTGGCTATCCACAAGATTGTGGAACATAATTCTCTGCACTAAATTTAAGTTTTAGACGGCGCCTGGAAACCTTTGATCACCGGTGGTCGATGGCCCATGGGCGCGGACAGGAAAGAGTTAAGAAACATTGAGACAGAACTAGGTCGTAATATTTGACATGTGGTCTTCCTAGGTGCCACTCAAGAGAACTGCATTGTTTTTTCAAAACGAAAAATGAAGCAAAGTTGCTCTTTAAAGGTGAAGTGCAACCAATTACGGACTTCAGCCAATTAATTGTGGGAATTGTTCTGTCACCCATAAAATGAAGAAGAGACAACAGTCTTTTTCTTGCGTGCACTAGTTTTTATAAAAAAAAATGAAACAAATCAAACGTAGAGGTGCTCATCAACTCGCACAGTCTCTCGAGTGAGGTGTGCAGTGACATTACTCATAATACCACATTCAGTTCTATCATAGGGGCCTCCAGCCCTCGTTTTGCGACCGTGGACGTTTCAAGGTTCGATTCAAAATCGCGTAGAGCACTCTACCCACTTGTCATCGTTGAAGGTCACGGCAAGCGATCGAGATAAAAGTCTGTTTGTCATGGGAAAGATGGGAAGGGTAGCGACAGAGAGGAAATGGCTTTGTCGCCTTTTGGTAGACGGTGCCACAAAAACTTATACTCCCAATGATGTGAAACTGTGGTGCCGATGATTGCCACACATGGCTTCATATCGAAAAAAAAAACCATGTTTTTTCCTTCGCGATTACAAGGCGGAATCGCAGTATTCTGGGAAAAGATGCTGCATCATCTCTCACTTGTGCCAAGACAGACTACATAAAAAGTACAAGCTGCAAATCCTTTAAACATTAAAATCATTTCACTGCCCTCTTAAGGCTTAGGTTGGTTAGTGTAGCTTTCCTGAGGCCAAGTGTGCCCATACCCTGGAACTGTCCCAGGCAGACGGGCAGATCGCCCAGCTGCCAGACGCTGACGCAGCCCTCGACGGTGCCCGACGCCAGGCGGCTGGCCTCCTCGTCCAGGGACACGCACATCACGCCCGCCTCATGCTCCAGCTCCGCCAGCAGCTGGGAGTGGCCTCGACCATTGCCTATGCCCCACACCTGGGACAGCACGGGGACAATGCCGCATTCAGCTGGGACGGGCATCACTTCAAAGCAGCAGAAAATTCTTGAGTATATGTTTTGTTACCAGAGTGCTTTCCCGCATTAATATAGGTAGTAATAGTAGTAGTAATATAGTAGTAATATAGGTTGTCTGCCCGTCTGTGCATTTCCCGCTAAATTGAGCGGGGAAATTAATGTCATAACCTATACATGAATTCAATTTCCCCACTAAATTTAACGGGAAATTTGATAACACATGACCTGACGTCACGTGCACTATATACCAATGTAGATTCTCCGCTAAAAAATTGACGTCACATGAGCCCACGTCACCTGACTTTTACTTTATACATACTGTCGAGACCGGTTATAACGAAGTCGAATTAACGAAATGGCGGCGACAGCGAAGCGATCACGATTTTCCACTCCCAGTGATGTGATTGGCCTAAGCCATTTTGGCGCACGTTTCGGAGCAACCAAAACAGTGTTTTGGAGCAGCAAATGTGGCCTTTGGAGCAACCAAAACAGTGTTTTGGAGCAGCAAAAGCGGCTTTTGGAGCAGCCAAGACAGTGTTTCGGAGCAGCAAAAGTGTATTTTGGTGCAGATATATTTTTAGGAAAATAAAAATATTTGTTTTAAGTGCTGTACAAATGAAGGGCACTTTGTGTTGTGTTGTGTTCTGATGTGACGTGTTGTGACGGAACTCGCTGCTCCTGTTTTTACTGCTCAGACATCCCACAAGTGTACAGTGCTGTAGGCATTGCCAAGCAATTTTGAAAAACCGCTTGCCACCGTTTTACGGGTTCCCGACGTGCCAGATTTTCGTCAAAAGTAAGCAAACGTAAAACAATGAATTGCAAGCGTCCCAGGTGGTGCCTCAGTCATGCAATCATGTTTGCATGTACGTGAGGCCAACTTCAGCAGGCTTGCTGTTGGGCATGCTTCGTCGCGCGAGCGCAGACAACGGCTGTCTGATCGAAACCGAAACCATGCCCCTCAGCTCCGTCGCTAAATCGTTCCCAAAATTGTACACAAAATGTGACTTTCGAGCATGTGACAAAAACAGTCCAGTGGCGCGTGCTTGCCGGGCCGGCAAACAAGGTACAAGCTAAACACACAAAAAATAAAGAACCTGAGTGCATCGATGCAAGACATTGCGAACCAGCCTCAAAAAGTTCTTGGAGAGCTTTGTGCAACGACTGAACTCGAGACAAACAAGCACACTGTGCGGGTTCAGCGTGCAGACATTGCCTTCTTTGCTTTGGCTCACTTCTCTTCACCAACTTTCTTTCACGGCAGATTTTTCACGTATTGAGGTCCCTCTCAAAAGAAGGCCCACCGAGAGGAATCTAGATAATCAATACTTTGACAGAGCAGTCTTTGAATTAAAGATGGATTTTTGTAGTAAAGTATGATTTAAACAAGAACAGGAATGTTGATGAACATGCGGCGGTACTTAGTTTCATTTTAGAAAGTCCCATATCTGCAGTGATGTGGGGACGGCAACATTTGACGTCGCGCGACTACGGTGACTGAAAGGCAGTGACCAAATATAGTTTTCCCACGGCCGTTGCTTTAGCTCACAAAGTAACTCCTGCCGCGCAAAAACATGGTTTCGTTTCACAGCATGACGGCATGGCTGGTACCCGGCATGCTAGCGTCGGAGTGTCTGCACACATCCGCGTCTATCGCTGAAAATATAAAAAAAAAAGAGAAGAGACGAGACCCACAAGACGAGAGCGCGGAACGCCGGGAAAAGCATGCAAGACGGGGTGGACAATTGATGCACGGTACTTTGTGTCAAGCGGCCGCTTGCACCACATAACACACGCCTGCTCAATTAGAGTACTCAGTTTAGTTTCGGTTTTGAAAGGTGACCTAAATTGGTCCTTTGGCGCAGGCTTGGCGCAGATTACCCATATTTTGGCGAAATAAAGCAGGATGTAGCAGGGATTTAGCCCCTTGGCACAGTTTGGCGCAATTGGCACAGCAATCACATCATTGCATTCCCGTTTGCACTTTTTCGATGCATTTATGTCCGTTTTAAGTGAAGGAAATTGAGCGGCTCCCGTGGATACAGTGAAAAGAAATTTTGTGATACTAATTTTAAAAAATAATAAAATTCAGAAAGTTTATTAAGTCTCAGACCGCCGCACTTTGCTGCCGCGGCTGAGCAGCAACCCAGAACAGGCCGCAGAAGATGCTGCAAACCCAGCAGCCTCTACAACATCCTCTGCACCCTGCTCCTTATCTGGGAAGTGGCTTTTACACATCGCTCGCAGGGCAGCCGTCGTGGCATGCCAATAGGGGCGTTCGGAGCGCTAGCGACATGGTGCCAACATACTGACGGAGACAACAGAGAGAGCCTAGATTTAAGAGGGGGAGCAATTCCAACCCTTGAGAGTATTTCCAATTTAATGGCAGATGCCTCCTGGGAAGATTCGCGCAAGTGCTCCTGCTTTTGGCAGTTGCGTGGCCAGCGTGGTGAGGAAACTGCGCGGAGAGGCGGACATGTTTGCAGAAGGTGAATGCGTTTGAGTTTGACTCTTTGCAGGCTACAGCTCGTTTTGCAAATGCGGCCCGTACTCGTGATCGGGGTCACAGAATTCACAAACCACGTGACCCCGATCGAGCAGTTGCCTCCTCTCTTAAATCTAGGTAACGCTAATAACGAAAAGGCAATGATATTTTAGACATAATTATCAATTTTCGAGTCTTCGCTGATTTTGAAATTATGCTTCAAAAGAGTGTTGCAAGCCCTGCCCACAATGACGCTTGGAAGATTGCTTGATGGATGAAGAAAGAATAAACACTCAACACTGGGACAACACAACCACATCTTTCAACTAGCAACAAACAATTAAAAATTCTCACAGCGAGCAGCCGACTAAACCCAGGAGGGAAATGGGGAGAAGAGAGAAGAAGAGATAAAAAACGCGAAGAACAAGTCAGAGAGGTGGGTTTATCTCGGATTTTAGAAATTCAACCTCAGTTTTCGTCAGCAGGAGGGAAGGGTTTGACACATTATTTGCTGTGGTAATGGCGAATGACTCTATGATCTCCCTGCCCAATCTGCTGTTATGCCCCCCCAGGATTTTTGTTTTATCAAAGAGGGGACGACAAAGCGAACACGAACGGGCATGTATGACTATGGGATGATAGGAATCTGGAGAGGCCTTACAAACTTCGTTGTGATGTTCCCGGGAGTCTGTGATTGGTGCATCTGCCGGTCTGACCTATGTATTGATGGCCGCAGCTCAAGGGAATGGAGTAAACTTTCTAGCAGATTGCTTCAATCATATCATCACTATCTCGGTGTGTCCTTGGTGGGTATGTCGACAACACAAGTGACGACATGACCTAAGCGACTACGTCACCCTTCTAAACGTCATTATGGGCGGGGCATGATGCACCCTTTTTGCGCACAGGTTTTACATTGGGCGAAAAGATGATGAAAATTGATCTAATATCTGAAAAACAATTACCCTTTTGCAAATTCTCTAAATTAGTCTGGCCTTTAACCATAATTACCATCAATACTGCAACTCCAAAATTATGTTTACAATCAATAATTGCAAAAGTAATTACATTTTCGATTTTTATAAAAAAAATTGAGAAGAGCAGGTGAGCTCCTATATTATGTTAGAATGCGGTCTTGTGTACTTTAATGACTTGGTTGCAAAAAAAATAAATATTCATATTACTTAAACTGATCAATACTCTAATATTAATTATACATATTTACTTCAAAATATAAGCTGAAAAACCCAAATTACAAAACAACCGATTGAAAAACCCTATTTTTCCCCGATTTCCAACATAAAACAAAGCGCACAGTTTTCACTCCCCAATTTTTGAAAAATATAAAACCCGAAAACAAAGGACCCTACCTACAATATACATATGATAAAATGACTTTCACCGTATTCTGACTCTAAGAGCTCTTTGTACAAGATAAGCAAACAGCTTACAAAGTACCATCCAGAAGCCTTTTTTTTTTTTTCACTAACACTTGATTTGATGATGTAAAATGAACATGCAGACTGCAGGTCGCACACGGTTTCGAAGTGTGTAGATGCGGTTAGGGTGCGGATCCAAAGTATGCAGATGCGGATGATCAAACTGTTATCTGCGCAGGACTCCACCGGTTCGTGCTTCATACTAAGCGAAGTTGGTCGTCTCACCTGCTAAGAATACCTGATCCAGGTAAAAACTTGGACTTCAGCTGGGACTGCACAGAACTTGAAATACTACAAGACTTTGTTATAACAACTTTATTAGAACTTTACGTCCTGCAGATACATATGTATATATCTGCAGGTCATAACAGAAAATATGCAGATGAATGAACCATACTAAATGAATGGAATAAATGTTTAAGAAGATGCCATAAGACAAATCTTCGGGAGGCACCCGGATTACAACTCCGGGTTTCCTAGCCACCGTCCAGCTATGCAAACCACTGAAGCACATCTCTTTGTCTTTCAGTGTATCCTATCTGTCGTATGAATGCACCAAAATAGAATGTATCCAATCAGCTGTTCAAAAGGCACACACTGTTGCATGTAATGTGGTATTATGCTTGCTGGCACATGGTACATGCTCCAGAGGTCCTTTCACTGTTTGTGCCGTCACATGTGCATGTATGCTTTCCTGTTTATGAGCATTAGAAACACGGCACACGAAACACGGCGAGAGAAGAGCCATGTTGAGAGATATACTACCGTATTTACTCGCATAATGAATGCGCTCGCATAATCAACGCACCCCCCCCCACAGCGGGTACCAATATTTGGACTTTTTATTTTCCCTCGCGTAATGAATGCACCTCCAATTTTCAACTCCACGAGTCTTGAATTGCGTCTAACTTAGCTAGCCACCAAGCCAATTTTCTTTTGCCGCCAAGAGGTCAGGCCAAGTCAAGCCAAGCCGCTCTCGTAATGGCTGCAAGTGCATAGTTGCGGAAGTGATCAACCGTGAAACCGAGCGGCGCGCAAACTTGACGAAGCTTAGGTCAAGGAATGGCCCAGCTCTGGATGCATTGATGTCAACAAGTCTATCAGATGCACTGATGTCAACAAACATGCCGTCATTTGTGGTCCACTTTCGGACAGTGAAATCGTGAAAGTGGTTAGGCCTAACAACGGTCGCGTTCTCTCTGTGCTGAGTGAGCTTTGTAGGGCGTTTTTCCTTCAGTAAAAGGCACGCCGAAATGCCCTAAAAAGGTTCGCAATTAATAAATTATGGTTACTGTGGCGTGACCTTGACCAGCCGTGGGTGTGCCTCTATCAGTGGAGACGTGCCACAGTAGCTTGCCATGTAATATTGGCACCTAATATGACATTTGCACGAAATGTGTAAATGCAAAAATTTGACCCCGCATAATGAACGCACCTTCCAAATATGTCAATTTTTCGGTAAAAAAAAGTGTGTTCATTATGCGAGTAAATACGGTACTACGTGTACCTGTCCTGCACAACCTCAAAAGTCAACACAATTTTACTCTAAAAAAAGTTTTGGCAAGTTCTTCACGCCAGTACAGTTTCTCAAGGAACTTGTGCAACAAAAATACTGCTATAGAAAACACTTCGCTTAAAAACACACTGAGATGTCTCGCTTCTCTTTTGCATCAATATGAATACGGATAACTTGCAGTAGGCTTGTCATGCCGGTACAGGCATTAGTCTATCGATGAAGTAAAAATAGAGAGGCAGAGAAGCAATGATGGAGGTACCTTCGCAACACAGTCCCAGGAAGCGGTTGCCAGCACCCCATTCTTCCAACACAGATGGGACACTGGAAGAGATTGTGCAGACTTCAAGAAGGGCCAACAGACGTGGCATACGAGGACGACTTGCCTGCATCATTGTGAGCCATGATGGATTCAGTGACACGCCCGTATTCCATGTTGTAGACATAGCTAGAACAAATAAACATTACAAGAGCTTGATCATGCTGATGAAAACCACAGAGCACAGAGTGTGTCCTGCAAAAACACCGCTCCCAGCATGTGGTTTGCACTAAGTTTTTCATCGTGCACCTCGGATGTTAACCAGGGAGAGGTCATGCGAACAAGCGCGGCACAGGCGTTACCCTATACGACTCTTACGCAATGCACGACGTCAATGAGGCGAGTTGTCACATGGTACAACATCGCACCGCTCTCGGCGGCATGTTTTGCCGAGAGCACAATGCATCTAGAGTAGCTCTGCTATGTAGCTCAGTGGCTATAGACCTTTTCAGCCTCCGCTGCACACACACTGCCATCTTTGAATCGCGTGCTTCGGCCGCCATAAGGTGGCTTCAACTCGTCGTTCCACTCTCCCATCCGTTCCTTGGTGAAGGCATTGTATACATATTTTTCGTCGCATTTCTCACCTATTTTGTGATGTGTCGTTTGATGCTCGTATTTACTACCTTATTGTATGCCATCATTATGTGAACAACCTCTGCAGTTAATTTTGCTAAGACGTTATGACCATTTTTATTGTCGGTGTACCAGATATCCATGAGGGGAGGGGCAGAGGAATCAGCGTTAGCCCTGGCACCATTACGGCAACTCAGGTTTGCTCAGCGCTAGTGATGGAACAATCGAGATAAATAGTGCATTGTACAGGGTGTCACAAAAGAAAATTTACACAGTCTTTTTTACCGCAAATATAAACTAGGCATCTTTTTTACCGCAAATATAAACTAGGCAAATATAAACTAGGAACTTTAGCTCTACCCAAAGGTAGAGCTAAAGGTCACAACCAGATACCAAAGTTTCAGCCCAATCCGATAACTTAATCAAAAGTTATAAGTGATTTTCTGAAATATTCAATGGGAAAATGGCGGCCGACAGAGTTTTCAAACACATGGGGCTCTATGGCACCAGAAACCGAAAACGGGCAAAAATGGGCTCCATTTTCCCATTGAAATTTTCAGAAAATCACTTATAACTTTTGATTAAAGGGGCCCTTCAGTCATAATTAAGCGTCTAACTTTTTTGCGATTTCCACGTCTCTTGGGGTTTGGGCAAGCCAGCGGGCACGGAGAGAGTAACAAAATATCAGTGCGTCATATTTTAACCGGACGACGCGGAAACCTCCTCCACCGACGGGGGCGACCCGCGGTACCGAAAGCGCGCGAAATGTGACGTTTTTGGTCCTGGGCTTGCTACTGGTCAGAGCCGCTAAAAGCTTCTTTTTAGTCGAAATACAAAATGTAAGTGGCGCAAACCGTTTCAATTATTTATAAAAGTAGTTTTTGTTCAGTATTTTAGATCAGAAAAGAAACAAATGCAGTTTATAAAGTACGGAAACAAGAAATGATCCGTCGACATACCCGCCACCAAGCGGTGGAAAAGGCGGCGCATACTAGAAAGGAGTAGTGGGATCAGGCGCCGACACTGAAAGGTCCCGGATGTATGCGGCGGCGCTGCGGTTGTAGGGACTGAAGGATCCGACCGGCTTCGAGCGCTCCCAAGGCCTTCGGCGAGCAGCTTTGTCTGGCGGTTTGGCCGTTTCGCGGTATGGCAGCACGAAGTGGCTCCCATTCTGAACTGATCTTTACCCCGTGTTTGCTGTCGTTTGTGGCCAGTGAAGTGTCATGCCGAATTAGTGTTTAACCGCGCAGCAAATGCAATGAGAGCCGCTCTGGCTGCCCACTACATACAGCCTATCCAGAACACGCTTTAGTGGCGCCCTCTCGAGCCGTCGACACGGAGTGCGGCAGCCGTGAACGCTCGATGAGCTCACTACCCTTCCTCTAGTTCACGGCCACTCAAGCCAGGACCTACGACGTCATGAAGGAGGTTATTTTTTGCTTGTTTTTGTAATTTTAATTTGCCTATAACTTTTAAAATAAAGCGAAATTCGAGAAAAGAAAAGTGTCATTAAGTTACTACGTTCAGTGCGCTCAGGTTTGGTGCAAATTAAAAATTAGTAAAAAAGGCATTGCAGGGCCCCTTTAAGTTATCGGATCGAGCTGAAACTTTGGCATCTGGTTGTGACCTCTAGCTCTACCTTTGGGCGGAGAATGAGCGTTCAGCGATGCCTAGTTTATTTTTGCGTTAAAAAAGACCGTGTAAATTTTCTTTTGTGACACCCTGTATATCTATGATCGCAAGTACAAGTTTCCTTGTAGTTGTGTCTTTTAAGCAACTACAACTGCAAGCAGCGAAAGAAACAACTAGAAGTTCATAACAAATCAAAAACATGTTTATGATTACGTGGGGGAACTCATGCACATAGGTAACTAACATTTAACTTGTATTTGATCTGATCTTAAAATTAATAGCAACATCAACATCGGTCGATTTGTTTCTCACTATATTACACCAAAATATGTTACACTCTTAATTGTTTTTTGCGTTACAAACATCCGCTCGATCCGTCCATTTATGAATTTAAAGGAACTGCACAACGTGCTCGATCTTATGTCAGCAGTAATTCAAGCACTTTAACAATATTTCTTAAAACATGCACTTCAATTAAGTTACCGTATTTCAATTATTTCAAGACAAAGGTCAAGACTACGCTGGTGAAGAAACTATTGCAGGCAGCTTGAGGATGTTGCAATACACATGTGATGCTGAAGAGAAGCCATCTGCATGGAAATCGCCCGAGTGCAGCGCTGTCGATGCCGGATAGCGACTTACTTTGACTGGCTGGTGGTACCATGTACAAAGCTTATCTGTTTCAATAAAGATCTTTACACATGTTCATGAAGTTACGCCTAGCATTCGACTTGAACCAAACTTGGCGAAAGTCACCTTTGTAGCGCCGTTTAATTTCCTTTGGCAAATTTAACGTAAAGAAATACTGAACCTAGGAAAACCAAAATTTTCTTTCTACCTGGGGAGGACAGGCATGTGTCAAAATAAATGTTTGTAGAAAAGAAAAAAATGTTTTTGGCCAACATTTGTTACAATACAAATTTTTTTATTTGCGAGCGAAACTGAAACTGTATTTCTGTGGGATGACGATAGCATTTGTACCCAACTAGTGTGTGCTCTGAGCAACACCGAGGCCCAGCAAACTTGGAGCACAGACTAGTTGGGTACAAACGTCATCATTATCATCCCACAGAGGTACAGTTTCAGTTTTGCTCGCAAATAAAGAAATTCATATTGTAACATAAATATTGGACAAAAAATCTTTTTTTTTTTTTTCGACAGGCATTAATTTTAAAACATGCCTGTCCTAATTACCATAAAATCCCGTAAGGGCGCCCTCCCCCGAGAGATCGCCCACCCCATTTTTCTGGCTAAATATCTGTAACATAAAAATTCCAAAACATCGCCCACCCCCGATTCCCGTTGGACGTCAAGAGACGTCCTACAGGAATCACGCATCAACGGCGCGATCGGTGGTACCGGTGTGTCCGAGGAGAGAGTTCATAGCGGGCTCCCACGTTTTTGTCTGCGATCTGCACGCGAAATCAGCTCGCGTAACAAGCTAGTTGTTCCCGCGTGTATATTGCATCATAAAATGCGAATCCGCTGTGTTTGCGATTTGCGGTATCTGTTCCCGAGTTTGTAGCGGATTCCCGTGTTTTTGTCCGCAATCTGTGCACGCGATATCGGTTTCCATGACAGGCAAGGCTGTAGTGGGTTCCCGCGTCTTTATTGCACCATAAAACTTGAATCTGCTGCGTCCGCGATTTGCGGTATCCGTTCCTATGAGATGCGAGTTCTCGGCGGATTTCCGCGAGTCCTTCAAACCGTGAAACGCGAATCTGCTGCGTCGGCCACTTGCGGTATCCTTTCCAGTGACACAGGAGTTTGCAGTGAATTCCCGTGTTGATCGCATCATGAAACGCGAATTCGCCATGTCCGCGATATCAGTTCCCGCGTCACGTGGTTTGTAGCGGGTGCCCCAGCGCTTATCATTAATTTTTGATAAAGTTTTGCTGTGGCATCCCCAAAGATAGCCCACCCCATGTTTTTCACCATTTATCTCTTCATTTCGGGTGGGCGTCCTTACGGGATCTTACAGTAGGTAGGAAAAACTTTTTTTTTCCTAGGTTTAATGTTTTTTTGTTTTGTTTTTTAAGGCAAACGTTGTGCTTCCCTTGACAGACCTGTTAATCATCTTTCATATTCCGAGTACCTCGTAAGCCAACGCTCATAGAACAAATAGTTTATTTTCTAATGACAACCTCGTGAAATGCCGTTCATGAGTACTTTGCAGGGACGGACGGACTATTGAAATATTTCTGGAGTACTTGATTTCTTTAAAGAAAATGGCCCGAGACAATATCACTTCTTTTTATAGATCTGCTCTATAATAAACCAACACGCGGCGCTGACATCATGCCGCTGCGCTGGCGCTGCTACTGGCGGGACCAATGCACAAGCTCCACTTGACGCGAATCTGGTTCCCGCGCATGCAGATGCGCGCATATTGTGCGGAAACTGTGCATTTGCCCACACCTCGTGAGGGCTTGTTTGTAAACAGCGTGTTCGTCTATAGGGAACATTTCCAGTCTCGGTGCACGCGAAAATCTAACGGGGGAGCAGTGAACTTGACTTCACGTGTTCTTCGCGATTCAGCACATGTTAATCAGGTTCTTGATCTGCTTTTTTGCTATGCATCTATGCATTAGTCTACATTAATTTATTTTTCTGGAAACTAGGGTAAGCGGGTACGATCGTGGACAACGGGGATCCACCCCATGCATCAGTTGAGTCGTTTCAACGCCGGACCTGACCAAAATTAACAATAAACGTGACCTGCATCATAGTTTGTTCGTAAAATAACTCTGAATTATGACTCGAAACCACTTAGTAGTTGTCAAAGTGACTCGGTACTTTAAATGGCATGGAAAGAGACTCGCTATGGCTCATCTAGCCCCGCTAACCTTCGCATAATACTTGCACTCGCCGTGCGCGCTGTAACGTGTTAATAAAAATAAATATTTTGGCATATTGCTAGCTCTAATGTTGCAATTTACTAAATCATATTGTTAAATTCACATTCATTTTAAGCTGTTTGAAAAACATCCTGCTCGATTCGTGGTAAATTTTTAAGGTTTGTGTTTAGTCTGAATTACAAAATTTTACATTTGCACACCTCCATAAATAACCCTAATGGAACTGCAGAGAGCAACATGATACTATCTTAGATGTGTGTACACATTTTAAGAATAAAATATACTGACAATAACGGTCGAATTTCAGGCCACACAGCAATTACGTGGAATCTGTCTGAAGCAGGTTAGGCGTATGTTTGTTCGGTAGTGTTTCTATCTTTAGTTCCATATCTTTTGTCCAATTTTTGTACGAAATACCTACCCAAGACCCAACGAAATACCAACACGTCCAACACATTCCGTCAATGTATGTGGTTTTGGTTTACCGTACATAGACCCAATGCAAAACTCTGAGATTTTCTGGAAACTGCTTGCTACAAGAGACATGTGCAGTGTTGTTGCAAGCGTGTCACAACGTACACATAGTTATCCCACGAGGAGACCACGACGGTGTGGTCGTTCATCAGGATGCACGACGAAAGAGCCTGCGGCAGAGAAACACACAAAAAGTTCAGCCTACCACAAATCAAAACTCTTCCAACATCCACCAGCTTGCTGCACTGATCGACAGCCAGGAGCAACCACCCCTTTAAAAGATTACAGCCACTATCATCCATCCATCCGTCCATCTCACACGTGTCAAGAGAATCAACTGAATGCCTCGATAAGTAAGTTACTATATTTTCAGAAACACAAAAATATTAGATGCGGAGCATCTCTTGCTCGGGTCTATGTCCCGCGGCGTCGGCGTCGTAGTTGCACTCACACTACGCATGCGCAACTCTCCTCCTCTAGTCTCCTCTCCTTCAAGTGTGAGCGGTAGCGCGCTGCGCGCGTTCCCCATCACGTGACCGGGGCGGGGTCTGAGGCGAAACCGTGTTTCCCCGGAGGAGGGAAAGGAGGAAAGTTTTCGGCGCGCGGGTCGCAGCGCCAGGCCAGGCCTTTCTAGTGGGGTGAGCTTTCCCCGCAACTCCGCGGCTGTCGTCTGCTAGAATTTCCCGACCGCTCGCGTCCGTTGCAGCCTAGATCTCGCCGGCCAGCCCGGTCTCGACGAGGAAACCTGCAAGCGCTGTTAGGGCATTTTGCGCCGCCTTACCGTGCGGTCTGATTAGACTTTCAAAGTTACTCGTGTTACATCAGTTCACCGCTGTTGACTCCACTTCACTCCGTTCTTCCGATGAAGTGTGATGGAAGCAACAGTCCCGTCAGTTAGTGGGTTGGCGCAAGCAAGCGTCAGCACCACCCCAATGCTCCGCATCACCCCATGGTTCCCCTCGGGAAGATGGTGTAATTTTTCCTCTAAATTTCACAAAAAAAAAAAAGAAAAAGTCTAGCAAACGCAAGGGCAAAAAAAAAAAAGAAGTGCAGTACAGAATATATATATATATTTTTTACAGCGATAGCTGCTATGGGTTTTTTCCACCACTGGAAAGAACATCCATTGTTGATGTTTTAGTTGTTGATATTGTAGTTGGTGTGGTGGGGCGTAGGGTGTTCTTCGTCGACGTTGCTAAATCCTCGAGAAAGATTGCCCGCCGCCCGCAAGAATCGAACCTAGGTCCGCCGCGTGTGAAGCGGAGGTGTTACCACAGAGCTACGCCACGGCGTTAACATCCCGTCTGATATGTAGGGTTTAACTTTTTGTAGTATGTAATGCCCACTGTACACACTCTCTGAAACAATATAAATAAAAAGCCGAATACGATCTGCTGCCGCAGCAACGTCAATGCCAAGAGTTTGTGTTGCTCTGGAACAAAAAAATTTAGCGGTCCCGTTTTTATCCACAGCACAGTCATAGGGATAGCTGCGACACGTCACGGTGAAGTAGTTGGGCATCGGCGTCGCGTTCTTGCACCGCTGGGAGCGTGAACAAAAGCGTTCGGAACAATACAGACTTCCACACTCTTGTTTCTTTTTTGTTCTGGAGCGCATGAAAGCGCGTCTCTCGCCACGAGCTCTTGGCATGGAAGGTGCTACAGTGCAGTCCACTTATAACGATACCACTTATAACGATATATCGGTTATAACGATCGATTTTATAGAAGCATCAATTTTTAAATTGGTTCTATGTAAAAATAAACCATATATAGCGATGCATTTTTCCCGGCATATCGGATATAACGATCAATAAATGATCGCGTAGAATGTGTTTACTACGAAAATGCAACAGAAAATGAGATAAAAATTGTGAAATGCGCGAAGAAACGACCGAGATCGGCGGACGCGATCATCGCCGATGGGCCCCGACCGAATACTCCGCGAGTAGGCGCTGCGCGCGGCCTTAAAACCTCGGCGCTATCATCATCATCATACCCGTAACCTCGTAACCCCTCCCCGCCCTCCTCTTCTCTGCGTCGCTGGCGTGAAAGATGGCTCCGACGAAGCGAAAAGCTATCTCCTTCGAGGAGAAAAAGCAAATCCTACGTGATTGGCGGCAAAAATCCAAGGTCGGAAGTCTCGTCCGGAAGTATGAGCACTCTCAGTCGACAATATCGACCATCCTGAAATCCGGGGACGTCGTAATGAAGAAGGCTGGAACAAGCGACTTTGACGACCAGCGGAAAAGGCTTAGGGAAGCCTTGTACGAGGATGTCGAGGAGGCCCTGTACCAGGAGACCTATGTTGCGCTTTTTGGACTCCCACGGCGACTAGGGAGAAGGAAGTGACGTCAACAACGCAAAAAACGCAGATTGGATGTTTCTTCTGCGGAAATTCTTCATCAACGACTCTCACTAATCAACATCCAATCTGCGTTTGCTGCGTTGCTGACGTCACTTCCCTCTCCCTAGTCGCCGTGGGAGTCCAAAAAGCGCAACATAGGTCTCCAGTGGTTTCTTACGATCCGAAACCGCACAAGCAAGCGGAGATCTTGGATTTTTTTGAGCGTGTTTAACACCATTTCATTGCGTGCTTGCTGATGACCCTAGAATAAAACTTTGTTATATTGCAGCGCTTCTTCTATGGTGTGATTCAGTGAACACTGGTGAGTAACCTTCTGCTTGGGGGAACTATTTTGGGCAGTTTTCAGGGTCAGTCCGGATACAACGATAATCGGTTATAACGATCGGATTTTCCGCATTTAATAATATCGTTATAAGTGGACTGCACTGTACAACGGCATTTTGTTATCGGCTACTATTTTTTTTTCCCAGAGAGCGCGTGCAGTGGGCAATGGGCACTACAAAAACCCAAAGTATAAAGCGGGTTGTTAACGCTGTGGCGCAGCTCTGAGGTAATGCCTCCGCTTCGCACGCGCGGAACCAGGTTCGATTCCCGCGGGTGGCGGGCAGTCTTTCTCGAGGATCCGGCAATGTCGACGACGGACACCCTGTGCCCTACTATGCCAACTACGACATGAACAGTAGTTAACTACGTCAACAAAGGCGTCATTTTCAGTAGTGAGAACAGCCCGTAACAACTATTGCCGCAAAAAAGAATATAAGCGTTTGGAACAAAATGGTCAGACGTCTATTCTGCTTAAAACGCTTTTCTTTGTGCACCCCACGGTACGTGAATGAGACGCGATGCTCAACGACTTTGCCGTGATGTGTCACAGCTATCGCCGTGGCCGTGCAGTGAGTTAACGCGGGCAGTGGGTTAACGCGGAACTGCTAATCTTTTTCTAATCTCCCCAGTTTTGGAAGACTTTGGGCCCGACTCGGTACATTCACTGATGTGGAGGATTTCCTGACAATTCTAGGTTTCCCGACGTTTAGGGCAAGCAGGAAAAGTCGAATGCTAAGGTTGTCTGCACCAACATGCCACAAAAAAATAACATCAATATTGCTCTAAAAAATTTTTTTTTTACAGCGGAACTGTTAAAGCTAGGTTCCCCAGGATTGTGTCCGGTATCAAACGCCTGTCGACACAAACCTACCTGGACAGCTACCGCCATCTATAAGCGACGGTGGCAAGCACACAACTAGTCTGGTTGCCGCCGTCGCTTGTAGATGGCGGCAACCTTTCCAGCTATCATAGAAGAATGGATAGTTGGACGCGTTGGTATGAATTTATCGCAGGAAACGGCGCGAAAAACAGACGACGACAAGGAAAAAGCACACGTAACGAGCGCAGCACTGGTGACGTGTGTTTCTTCGTCCTCGTCTGTTTTGCGCGCTGTTTCCTACGCTCTTATCAGTTTCAGTTTGGACCTGGGATGGGTCGGCCGTGCGCCCTTTCGGGGAAAGAAGACTGGCTGCGGAAGGAGCGGCGACGTACGCAGCAGCGCGAATAGGTCCGCAACCGCCGCAAAACCGCTGTCACCTCGACTTCCACTGCGTCGAGCCAGAGCCAGCGATGTAAAGGGCGCCGGCGGGCCAACGCCATGAATGACGACCGTGCCACGGAGGCCAAGCGCAAGCGCAAGGCCCGGCAACGACTGCACTCCGTGCCGGCTGAACATTTCCCGGGCGTGACGGCGAGGTTCCGGAGGGAGTTTGTGGATTACCCGTTTGGCGTCTTGTGCGCCGTGTAAGACAGACTCTGGTTCGCCGGAGACCTATCCACGATCGGCGGCGTGTCGGACAAGAAGAAGCAAGAAACGGGAGCGTGCGCGTTGCGGCAGTGTATCGAGTACAGCTCCGCTGGTCTTCCTTCTTCATGAGAGTGGAAAGGCTAAACATTTTTTTCACATAAAATTAATTTTTTGACACGCATGTCCGAGTCAGACTGTTTAAAAAAAAATGTTTTTGTTTTTCAGGAGCTCTTTAAGGTCGGTTCACACAGAGGCATTTGCTTGCGGTTTCTCACGTTACGTGAGGAGTCACTGGGACATTTGTATTTCGTATGTCGCGTGCAAAGCTGCTCCTTGAACTGGTTGCCACGCTTCTTTCGAGGCACTTGTGACATAAGCGGTCGTAACGTAACGTAATGTACGAAAGCGCCCCTGTGTGAACTGACCTTTTGTTCTTACAGGTTTACTATGAAGAAGGGTCAACAGAAGAAACCATAACTGTCAGCAGCAAAATCAGGCAGTGGCTTCCACCATTCAACTGTGATCAATAAAGTCGCCACCAATCAACCCCGATATGTTCTTCAGAGAGTGGTTCAATGGCCATACCCGCTCTCAGAAGCTGCTCCTCAACGGCCACAGTTGCCTTTGATAAAGAAATTAAGTTGGTTTCGAAACGTTTGGCCTCCTCACATTAAGGGACTGGTTGGTGGTGACTTCATTTATCATAATTTTACCTCAACCACAGAGACATTTTGTCAACTATGTTTACGTTTAAATCATCTGACAGCCGTGCACATAAAACCGGGCAAGCTAATCACTGCCCGCTACTCTGACCGCTCATGTCCATTTTCTATAAGTGGCAATTGGAGGGACAGCATCCTTAATGCCACTTATAGCTCGGACACTGAGGGCAGTCGAATCCATTTTCGTACAAATGGTTTCTTGTAAACAAAAATACAGATGCAGAAGAGGGGATGCTTGCCATCTGAGAGACGCTCGTGCTCCGTATCTGTTGCTTGAGCTCTAAAGAGTACAGCTTGAGCAGTCTGTCTGAAAACACGAGACAACAGAAAAGGAATTGTTCAGGTAAGTGGCACTAGAGTCTATTGGACCACCCTGTTCCTGGCAAGAATGAAAAACAAGGCGCTTTCCCACTCTGGCGTCAACTCACGAGAGGACGTACGGCGGGAGAGGTTGTACTGACATGGCCAAATTACTGAGAATACAAGTCTCATAGGATAGCGCAAAAAATTAATGAAACTCCAGCAAAAGAAAGGGGACAATGCTCAGCAAAACATACATGAGGTACTCTTAAGACTCGTAATCAGACATTTTTACTGATTCAAAAGCTTTATAAAAGGAGGGAAGCATTCCGATTTGAGCATTAAAAAGCCCGCGAAAAATCGCACCTTGTGAAACAGAGAAGACACTCTTCTTGTCCCTTGAAAAACATACATCTGTGACAGTCCTGCAAACAAAAGGAAGAAAAGCAAGTTGACAAGAAATGACATATATAATTCTACTAGGAATAATAGCAATTCTTCATTCTTGATTACTAAACTCATCTCAATCAGTCTGATAAACCCGAGAAGCACAAAATCCGTATGCAATTGCCTGCTGCTATGTAGGCTTTATGTTGCCTTGGCTCGCATGCAACAACTTTTGGTTACACTCGTGCCTAACACATTTTACACAAAATCCAGTCCGTAAACATTGTGTTAATAATAGTAATAATAATGATTACCCAGCACATTAGTTATTTTTATTATAATGAAGGTATTTAGTGAGCAAGTGTCAACCTCAAATTATAGGATATAAAAAAATATAATTTTCGTATCTGGAATCAATGCAAGTGTTTAGAAGTCAATGCAAACAAAAAAAAGTGGCAGGTGTGTCTTAATATATTGATCAAACCATCACATGCAGGATTGCAACATACAAAGTTGGTATTCATTAACTGTTTCTATTGGCACACTTCAATTAGTCACGAGCTGTCATGATGTCAATCAACGTCCCGTCACATGGCACAGTCTCGCATGACACTGTGACGTGATGCTTTACAACTTGACACCCAATGTCACTAAATCAATTAACGTTGACACTGCAACCTCATACAGCGAGTCGCATAATGTGCCACGCATGCCACGGAAGAACCCAAAATCTAAATTAGCTTCCGCTAAAATGCAATTTCCATAAACTACTATCAAAATATGTATGGCAATATGTTCTTTTTAAGTGATAATGCTTCTCACGAAAGGAATGAAAAGCGGCTAGTTTAACCGCCATGTAACCGTAAGCTGGAGTCTCACACTCAAATTAAATGGATCAGCATTCTCGAGTGTTTCTGTGGTTTCACGCAGTGACATGATTGTTTGCTTTAACTTAGGTACTAACCCACTGAAACGGGGAGTTCCAATTTCATGGCAAATGCAACAACTTGCCTGGATGAGGATATTCAGGTTTTTTCTATTAAATTGAATGCTTGCCTTTGACTGGAGAGGGCCCCTAATCCTTTTATGCAGCAGGTGTAAGATTTGCTTTTTTGTCTCAGAATTATGATACATACCCCTAAAACGAACAAAAAATAAGACGAGCTAAAAACTATACAACAGACTTTTTAGAAGGTAGACATTTGCAAGTTACTCTCATCCAAATGATCTGAAACCATTAATTCTAAAAGCTGCCAGCTCCCACTTTACCATTATTTTGGAAAGAGATGATGAGTCTTTTTCAGAAGTACAACAGCTAAAACTTTTGCTGATAACAATTGAGTGCATGGCGTTTCAGGGCATGTGCATGTCATGAAACCTTATTGCATCCTACTAAAATTGTAAAATATAGTATAACATATTGCCTTTAAGGTAGATTCAATAGTTCTGGTCCACTTAGAAAGAATGAAATATCGGACATGTGCTGCTAGTGGTTCAAACCACACAGTATACTCCCATTCCTAGGCTTTCTACTGCAGAAGGCTTCAAGGCATCAGTGTCTACCTTTTCATGGTAATGGCTATGAGTGACGGGGTGCAATTTGACCTGAACCATAGTAAAGTGGTTAGTTGGGCGAGTTGGTAATGATTAAACATGGTTAAAATTGCACACAAAAAGAAAGGAACAGTGAAGAGAGAAGAGACAAGCGCAAACTCACAACTCGATGTATTGAAGGAAGAAAAAAGAACAGCCCGCGGTACCAGCTCGAGCCGAGGCCACACTCGCATGGGGGCACCCAAGCACGCGGAGGACACACACCATCAACCACATTCAAACGATTGTAGAAAGGCAATTTCCTTGTTGGTTAAAGCCACAGAAGGATGGCTGACACAACGCTCGCTTAGGCGGAGTATACTAAAAGCTTCAAAAATTTCCCTAGTATGTTTTTCGTGGAATCTGCCAATTATCGAGGTATTTTGTAAAAAAGGGGTACACTTACACGCTTGACAATGCAGAGGTAGGTGAACCCCCACCGTGGAATTTAGAGAAAGATTGTGCTCCCTTAACCGGTCATTAATACACCGTCCTGTCTGTCCTACGTAGGATCTACCACAGGAAAGGGGAATGCTATAAACCACTCTGGTTGAACAGGGCACGTAAGGGCGGACGTGTTTTGTGCGGCACCTGTGTTTTGAGTTGTGAGTTTGCGCTTGTCTCTTCTCTCTTCCCTCTTCACTGTTCCTTTCTTTTTGTGCGCAATTTTAACCATGTTTGACCTGAACCACATTATTCCAACACACTCAAGTCATTTAGGAATGCCTTTTTTAGCAGCATAAGGGACTTTGTAGCACAAGCGTAAACTTTGTTCTTGTTCATTCCCCTGCATAAACAATGCTAAGGCCTGTTCACACTCTTGCGACCTCTTAAAACTGGGTTCCTAAAAACCTCTTACAACAAGAGGAGACACTGGCGCCATCTATTGGGTAGCAGTATAAACTTGGCGGTTCGGCATATTTTCTATTTCTCTCGCACATTAACCTTTCTTTCTTGGCTCAAAAAGCTTTTGTCAACGTTACAAACGAGCCTTTCTTACAGGTATTATGCACATTTGACCTCGAAACTCCCGCAAAACCTTCGCTCTTGTGAACAGTTCCAGGGTCACCGCATAGATGGTGCCACAATGCCAGTGTGTTCCCTCGTTCTAAAAAATTCTAAAAAGTTTTAACAGATCTCGTCTCTCTCGATCGTACTCGGTTGCAAGAGTGTGAACGGGCCTTAAGATTTATGGCTAACCTCCAGAAGAAAAAAAAGAAAAAATTATCTGCATTTCTATACTCTTAGTAGTGAACAGTTTAATTCCACTGAATGATAAATGAGCCATTTCGCTGTGTTTAATAAAAGCACCCGGCAGAGAAAAAAGAATGTTGTAAACAAGAGCCACATCTTTGGTTTCAAGACTATTTATAGCAGTCCTTTATGACATATGCCGATTGATGATGGACATAGCATGAGCGAATCGCTTTTAAAGTTATGAAATCAAGGATGACCCAAATAGTATTCTGCTAACATAGTTTTGCTCGACAGGCTAATTAGCAGAGTGGAGGAGACGTCGCTGCCTCTAGAAATCATAAATTTTCAATCCTTCAAAGTTACTGTGGGTTCCTTGAGTTACTCACAATGAAGTCTACTCTCAGTAATTTAAAGTCAACTTATTTGAATATTCGGTTAGTTCAAAGCGTGGGTGTGGTCCCGGGAAGCGAATATACAAGTCTATGAGAAAGAATGCGGCAGTTCAAAGTTATTTTCTCTGGGTCTCATTAATTTGAGGGATTTTGTGTGCTCCAGAAGTCTGGTAACTCTGGGAGCGTCAGAAAGCCTCACGATTACGCTGACCAAGCTTAAACCACACCCATGCGCACTTTACCACTTTTATCTATCGTAAGTGCGGTCGGAATAAAGGCAATGAGTGTGGCACGTGGCTAAGCTGCCAAGCCGAGTAAGGCCACGGGCACACACATCATAACACCGCCCCTACGAGAGTTATGGAAGAAGTCAACCGCACAGCTGCGCGATGTGCAAAGCCAACAAAGCTGGTCTCGAGGAATTATCCACCCCTCAGAGATGTTATGTCCATCGAATGCATCGATGCTATCAAACATGCCAAGGTTTGTGGTCCACTCTAGTAGAGTGATATTGTGCAGGAGCAGGTGGCAAACGACGGGACAGAAAATTGTTTTGTCGCTTTCTGTGCCGAGCGCCGCCGACAAGGAAACTAGTACATTGGGCATTCTAGAGGACTTTTACAGCGCAGCTCTTAGGCGCCCGTTTCCGGCTTGAGCGGTGTCAGCGTAACTGCGCGGTGCATTATGGGATGCGTGACATCACTGATGACGTCATCAGTGACGTCACTGATGACGTCATCGGCATCCGCATCGTTATCGTCACTGATGACGTCATCGGCATCTGCATTGTCACTAATGACGTCATCAGTGACGTCATCGGCATCCGCATCGTCATCGTCACTGATGACGCCATCAGTGACGTCACTGATGACGTCATCGGCATCCGTATCGTCATCGTCACTGATGACGTCATCGGCATCCGCATCATCATCGTCACTGATGACGTCATCAGTGACGTCACTGATGACGTCATCGGCAGTCTTGGGCAGTAACTAGTTACTAGTAACGTGTTACCGGTAACTAGTTACTTTTTCCGGTAACTTTTACCTGTAACGCGTTACTCTTGAATACTGGTAACTTGTAACTGTAGCACTGTTACTTTTTTATTGGGTAACTAACTGTTTAGGCCGTTAGTTACTTTTTTTCTACTATATAAATTAGAACCCACTGCTGCAGACATGCAAAGATTGCCATCTTGAAATACTTTTCTCCAAACTTCTCGCTGACAAAAAAAAAAAAAAGAAGTAGTAGTAGTGTGGCCACGCATTAAACAAACAAAAAATTGCCTGGTTTAGCCCAGGACCGAGAACGGACGACGGACGAGTCAGTACGAAACCGGAAGATAAAAGAAGCGGCGCACGCGGTGGTAAAGGCGGCAAACAATGTCTGTTTCACTGACTTTGGCTCACTCTTCTCTCGTGGGGACCATCTGCGAGTGTCGGGTCGTGCGATGTCTCCAAGTATTCCGTCTGGGCTGTTTCGGGGATATGTCCATGCTGTCGTTTGTACACCCAGCCGTTCGCCGTTTCCTCATCCCTATTACTTTTCAAGGAAGCTGTCCCCATATTGTACAGAAAGCCGGCGCTTGTTTAACTTATTCATTCTCTTCAGAGCCGCTCGAGTGAACACGACTTCCACAGTTGGCGTTTCAAACCCAGACGCCGCGGTGGTCGTCGTACACTCGTACAGCACCAGAAGCTAATTGTCTTCTTTCCCTCTATATTCTTTCGAAACTGTTTGACCTGCTGTGTTTAGGCCTACTTCCGAGTATATCCCATAGGTAATTATGTGACCATTTCTGTCCTCATTCGTTTCGGAGGGACAAATAAACCTAAACGTTCACTGACGTGGGCCGATGACAATTTTGAAAAAGCGGTTGAATATAAGTTATAACAATTATTGCAAATAAATTGTGCACATCAAAATGCTGAAACGGCGAATGAAGCAGAAAAAAAAACAACCACCCTTCGAGTTTAAATTTTTCTAATTCCTCAGTTTACCTTTTTTCTCACTATGGTGTAGCAAATAAAATAATATTGTTTTGGTTTGTGATTCCTTGTGTCCAATTTTTGTACTGTAACGAGAAAGTAACTGCGTTACTGTTTTTATGGTAACTGTAACTGTAACACGTTACTTTTTGAAACCGGTAACTGTAACTGTAACAGAGTTACTTTTCTCCCCTCGGTAACTGTAACTGTAACACTGTTACTTTTTACTGGAAATGTGCCCATGACTGGTCATCGGCATCCGCATCATCACTGATGACGTCATCGACATCCGCATCGTCACTGATGACGTCATCGGCATCGTCACGTGACCCCCCCAGGTCACGTGACCCCACCCCCCCTCGAGGTCACTTGACCCACCCCCCCAGTACCCTTCCCTCCTCCTCCTCAAGAGCTGCGCTCCAATTTGGCGTTACAGGGAGTTGTAAACGGCTTTCACTTTTTCAATAAGAAACCTTCTTTGTCTCATCAGGGGGGTCTCCAGATTTAGTGGAGCCCAAACAATTGTCTGCGAAGCTCGATGCCAATTGGCTGGTAGAAAGGCCACATGATCCACGCTCATTGGCTGATTCCGGTGTGTATGGGAGGTTCCGGAAAACCACCAGACTTTGAAACCCAACCAGTGCCAGTATCTTCATTCCAGGAACTGTTATCAGGTATATATGCCATGTGTCAAGTTATCTGATAAAGAACGCTGCGAGCATAGGCGCTGGGCTCGGTAACGTTTTGAAGCGATACCGGAACGTCTCTGGTGTAACACAATTGCCCAGCAGTTTACTACACATTTCTTTCTTTGGCAAAGAAAATGGCTAAGGTGTCTCAGAAAAGGTTTGAAATATGTAGAGCATAATTACTGTGGCGGGCCTCCATCAGTGGAGGCAAGAAATAATTAACTTCTCAAGAGTGAGTACCAAATAAAAAAAACCTTCTGGTTTGAGATTGTTTTCTTAATAGTTTGCTTTAGGGTTGTGCGAATATTCGAAATTTCGAATAGTAGTTTCGAATAATACACTATTTGATATTCGCTTCGAGAAAAGCTGCACTATTCGCGTTTTTCTAAGTGTTGATTACGGCGGGTTAGCCCCGTTGAGTGCGCTTCGTACCGAGCACCGGTGCACTGCGGAGAAGCAATACCCACGGAAGTGAGCTCCGCGGGTGTTGCTTCTCCGCATTACATCAATGCTCGGTAAGAAGCGCACTGAACGGGGTAACCCGTCGCGATAAACACTTGCAGTATGAATATCGCAATTGCGTGCTTGGAACAAAAGCATACATTGAAAGCGGGATGGTGCACGCCAGAGCCGTATATTAGGAGAGTTTGGACAATAGGCGGAGCAAAGGCCGCCGCCAGCGCCGAATATTCCCCCCACGCTTAGAGCGTAAACTAAATTTGTGACACAGCGTCGACCAATCAGGAGACCTCTACTCCATCTCACAAATGTCGACAGTGAAGACAAAGGCGCAGACGCGTGAGCCTAGCTCAGCGAAACGCTATTGTTTGTACGAGACCTCGTGCATAGGAGGCACTTTCCAAAGCCACGCGCTCGTGCCCATGCCTTTGTCTACACTGCTAGAACAGCGTCCCGAGACTGGCTGAAAGAAAGCAGTGCAAAGGGTGGGGTGCGCGAGCGTCTCGAGACGCGGAGTTCCGCTCGGCACGGCTCAAATTATACTTCGTTTCACTTTACCTGCGAGCGAAGCCAAAGCTAGAAGCGCGAGACCAGCGCTTTTTGCATTTCTCCCCAGCTCGCGCGCTCGAGCAAAGCCTGAACGCACGGAGCTTCCGTGCTCGCGCTTCCAGTTTTGCCTTCGCTCGCACATAAGGTGAAACGAAGTATAGTCGTGGCACAAATTTAGAGCACGCGACCACCGCTAGGGGCTGTTTCGCGGCCTGTGGTTGGCCCGAGATGCTCGCCTATTCAAACCAATGTATGGCCAAACTCTCTCAATAAACGGCTCTGGTGCACGCGTGCCGACTGTATTTGAGAATAAATGGAAACTTTGTGAATGTGTATATCTACATTGTAGTAAAAGTTTCAAAATTAAACTGATTGTTATGCAAGAGCATACTATGTCAGGCGGAGGTGCCCTTACAACCTGCGTTCATCATGCGCAATTCATTCTTTTGTTGACTGGCGATTAAAGAAAGAATATTTTATATAGCAAGATTTTAAATTCACTCTATTGGGTATAGCTGGCCATTTCTATAGGATTCCTTTTATGTCAAATCCGTCGTTTACTTGCCACCCCAAGACATCAGACCTTCTAAGGTCACAGTTCATAAAAAAGATAGATTAAACTTAGCTTTTAAATGAACAAGTGGAACAAACTTCACAAGTTCAGCTGGGTTTTCGTCTAAGCAATATGCAACGGTAGTGAAAGGTGGGGAAAACTATTCGATATTTGAATAGAAAATATTCGGCCAAAACCACTATTCGCTTCGAACTCAAAATCCACTATTCGCACAAGACTAGTTTGCTTAATTTGAGCCGTTTCGCTGTCTCCGTGAGCATCGAATTATTGAAAGTCCACCGTACAAGCTGTTACTGTCAAGCTTTCAGTTAACGTAAAGGGTGACTGCACTCCTCAAACCGCTCACTCCTTGTGCAGGCTGTGCTCTGCCACCTTGCTCAACTGTGCCATGTCCCTCTGCCAGGTGAAGACGAGGCTCGAGGATCGCGGGTGCCTGGTGCTGTCTGTCACGGCATTCTCCGCGTCTGCCGCCTCAACCGAGGTGTCGTCGTTCATGCTCAGCGACCGCGGGAGGATGGTGCAGAACCTCTGCGGGTGAGGCTTGCTGAAGATGCAGCGGGGCGTCTGGCCAAACTCCATGATCTGCACCTCCAGGGAGTGGCGCTCGTGGATGTCTGTGATGCTGCATACGAGACCGCATCAAGTTCTCGACTGCTGCCATGTTGCGTTGCTATGCTTTACTAATGCTACGCTATGTTGTTACGCTACGCTATGCTGTTAAACTATGTTATGCTGTCCTGCAATGCTTGCTGTTATGAAATGCTGCTTTGCAATGCTGCTGCACAATGCTGCTACAAATTGCTGCTACAAAATTCTACTATGAGATGTTACGATCTGCTATGCTTTGCTATGCACCGGTGCTGCTCTGCCACCCTGCTATGCAAAGGCTGCCGAGCGACGGGGTGAAGCACACGACAGCTCTCCACTGAAGAAGTGCGCTCCAACGGCACACTGTCACGCAACTCGCTCTGATGCTCCGATTAGTTCACCGGGGTCATAGCTTTCGTCCTTTGCCAAGTTATGCTGAAATGTAGCATAGCCTATTTGTGCAGACACTGCTTCTTATGAATCAGCTTTGTCTCATTCCCTAGACAAGAGTTCCTTTGTGAATTATGCAAATGCAATATGCAGGACACTGAGAAGGACTCGCTTCTTTATGGACAAGCGGATTCTAGTAGACGCGTCGTTTGGGAAATTTACCGAATGACTTTTGCACTATATTTTCAAATGACAAAAAAGAAAAAGTGCAAACACAAAAAACTTTTTTTTAAAATTTTTTTAGACCTGCTGTTATGCACTCCCATTTTTCCCCAGTTTCATGGTCATAACTTTGGCGAATCGGGGCACTTTAATTACTGAAAAAGGAGCTTTATAAGTAGGCCATAGATTTTCTGGTGTTAATTGGCGGAAAAAAGAACCTGATGAAAAAATAAGAATTCCAGTTTAAGGGGGAGGGTTTAGACAAAGACAGTCCTAGTGGGAGCAAAGAATTTCAAGAGATAAGAGTTTTTCGTTTTTAACTGATTTTGTATTTTTGACAACAACGGACGTTTATCGGTGGTCTTCAGTTTTAACCGACTTTGTATTTTTGACACCGGCAGAGTTTTATCAATGTTTTCTGGTTAAAGCCGGAAAGTTTACAGCCTATTTATAACTAAAGTGCACAAACCACAAAGAGCATTTACAAACTCTCTCTGCATCTCTTCTTTTTGGATAGACAGGCCAATGCGAGGTTCCAGTCTGAACAATGTTACAACGCATCTTTCTTGGCTTGCTTAGGCTAATCTAAATGCATACAGGAAACAAACGAGCATGCTTTGCATCTTTGTTTCAAAAGACACTGATCAAGAGCTCATTACAGAGTGGCAAGCAAGCTTTGCTTGTTCACAAATGGCCATGCTTTACAGATTCCTGCAAGCAAGCAACCTGCGAGGAAATGCTACGATTGCTGCTACAAATGCTACACCCTGGGAAAAGAAAGTACCATACTTTCCTGACTGAGATTGAAACTTTATGTGGTGCGGACTACATACAAGTGCAAACTATACAAGGATCTCTTCTTTCTAGACCATTATTTATGATGAAATACGACGGATTTTGTGAATGACATACCGTAAAATCCCGTAAGGACGCCCACCCAAAATGAAGAGATAAATGGTCAAAAACATGGGGTGGGCTATCTTTGGGGATGACACAGCAAAACTTTATCAAAAATTAATGATAAGCGTCGGGGCACCCGCTACAAACCACGTGACACGGGAAATGATACCGCAGATGGCGGACACGGCAAATTCGCGTTTCACGATGTGATAAACACGCGGGAATTCGCTACAAACTCCTGTGTCACGGGAAAGGACACCGCAAGTTGCCGACGCTGCAGATTCGCGTTTCACGGTGCGAAGGACTTGCGGAAACCCGCCGAGATCTCGCATTTCACGGGAACGGATACCGCGCGGACGCAGCAGATTCAAGTTTGATGGTGTAATAAAGATGCGGGAACCCGCTACAATCTTGCCTGTCACGGAAACCGATATCGCGCGCGCAGATCGCCGACAAAAACACGGGAATACGCTAGAAACTCGCATGTTACGGAAACAAATACCGCAGATCGCAGACACCACAGAATCCCATTTCACGGCGCAATATAGACGCGGGACCAACTCGCGTGTTACTTACAGCTAAAAATCGATATCGCGCGCGCCTATTGCGGACAAAAACACAGGAATTCGCTACGAACTCGGGAACGGATACTGCAAATCGGGAACGCAGCAGATTCGGATTTCACGATGCAATATACACGCGGGAACAACTAGCGTGTTACGCGAACCGATATCGCGTGCAGATCGCAGACAAAAACGCGGGAACCCGCTATGAACTCGCTGCTCGGACACACCGGTACCGCCGATCGCGCCGTTGATGCGCGAGTCCCGTCGGACATCGCTTGACGTCTAACGGGAATCGGGGGTGGGCGATGTTTCGGAATTTTTATGTTACAGATATTTAGCCAAAAAACGGCATGGGCGATCTCTCGGGGGAGGGCGCCCTTACGGGATTTTACGGTACACTCGTGGCTTGTTAACATAGATACCCTACTATATATAGACAACACTTTTGACGATGAACTGGGTAAAAACATGCATTTTCGACTCATTATTATGGACAACTCTCATTACGGAGGCTTTTCTGGGGAACGGAGGTGCCCATACATTGCTGTAGTAGGCTAATGACGATTTTGTATGACACATGCATCTCTGTGAAATAATAAAGTGGGCATTTGTCAAGGTAAGCTGTGTATACAAATTTTGTATGCGCAGATTAGGCACCACGTGAGGACTATGCATCGTCTGCAGACTGCGAACCAAACGTGAACTAAGAAAAAAATTAATTTTTTCACTCAAAAGTTGTTTTTGCAGACTACACAGAACGCCAGAAAGACCGGAAAATTTACTGCTTCCAAAAATCGTCGGCTAACTAAAGTAAGTGTTGGCAAACACTTACTGGTCCAAGTCAATGCTGCCTTCGTACGTCAGGTGGAAGAAGACTGGAACAAAAAGGTGGTTTCGCTATGTCAAACACGATATTGAACAGCAGAATTTATAAGAGGGATTCTGAGACATTTTTGTTTCTCTACTTAAGTACTGTTCAGACATAATAAATGACATTCATATGAGGGCTGTTCTTTTTAGTGGGATCAGAATTAAAAAAAAAAATAGGATCTTGTGTTAGGGTCTTTAATTGTGGGGCTAAGTTGGTGACCACTGGTGCCACTAGAAAAAAGTGAAATTATTTAAAGTTAGCTGATTCACAAAAGTTTTCAAATTTTCCTTTCTCCGGTGATAATGTAGCTGTACAATTGACGCTTGACCTTACTGCAATCTAACTGTGACGTGAAATTTCTACCAAAAAATTTTTCGTGGGTGCTACAGGGCGAGAAATGTCATCAATGTACACTGCTTCAAACCAGAAGTGAGCCAATGAAGAGCACCCTTGATGTTGGTCCCTCTGCTGTCATGTTGTCATGCTTTCACGAAAAGTTTTTGAAGCTGCTCAATATTTATGCCAAGAGAGCCAATTAAAATACAAATCCTCTATCAAAAAAAAAAAAAAATTTCTGAGAGTCATCAGTACGATAATTTGTCGGCGTTTCAGTGGCTGCAAGAATGACTTTCACTCGGGTTCTAAGAATATTCAAAAATTTAGGACATCGAAGTGAATAATGCCCTATTTGATTTGAAGTTCGAATCGCATAGAGCTATTTGGTAACTTCGAATATTTTAGAAGTATTTCAAGGTTTGAAATGTTGCAAAACATAAATACAGTCAAGCCCGTTTATAACGAACAGCAGGAAACGCTACGATCAGTTCGATATAGCAAGTAATTCGATATAGCAAAAACTATTTATAACGAACTTCCACGATGCGTTCGTTGTAAGGCAAGAGCCTCTCTTTCTTTCTCATCTCTTCGCTTCCGCCTTGTAACAACGCGCAAAAAAAAATTGTTTGTTTTTTGCATGCATGCAGAGTTTGTGCCTTTAGCTTCTGAATCGCTTCTCTTCGTGGGCAATGGTTTTGGGATGAAAAGCTTTTTTTTTCTGTGCGTGCATGCAGTGTATTTTTTAGGTTTCTCCCCTTCTGAATCGCCTTTCTTCGCTCAGTTTTGTTCGCAACTTGAGCTTTCGGAATTTTCTTTCTTTCTTACTTTTTTTTTTTTTGGGGGGGGGGGGGGAGGAAGGGACAGGCTAGAAGACGAATGTTGGCGCGTTTTTGGAAGTCTTCCAGGGGGGAAAAAGTTTGATATAGCCAATATGTTGTTCGTTATACAAAGTATGTTTTGCATGCATTTTTATTTAAATGTTTCGTGAGTTTGATATTAACAATAATTCGCTGTACGTGGGTTCGTTCTAAACGGGTTTCACTGTACCTTAATTCAAACAAAAAAAAAAAGAATAAAAGAAAAAAACATTATGCAGTACATTCTTGAAATTTATTCACCAACCAAGGCTGGAACACAAGTAGCAATAAAAATCAAAGCAATAAGCCTACTCTCTTTAATCTATTGCAGATAGTGTTTCTAATAGCCGACACCAAAGTGTCTGTGCCAACGAGTATTTTTTTCCCTAAATAAACCGTGTCTTTTGTGGCCAAGCTTCTTGTTAATGATGATCTTGACCTTGATTCACTACTATGCACGATTCACATTATGGGCAAATTTTCTGGGAAACAAAAGTGTTCATATTAATGAGAACCGACTGTTTTGAAATAGAAGTATTTGCGCAGGCGAGCTGGTGAACAATCATATTAGAGAAGCCTTCAGACCTTGTCATGTTTGTCCTTCATTTTGTTCCCTAGTTTCGAGGGTTCTTTACCATGACTGTATTGATGGCCGTAAGCTACCGTATACGCCTCACTTCGAAATTTATTGATTCGATTTGAAACTATTCGTACAAAGGAACTATTTGCTTAGTATTTGCTTCGAATTGAAAAATCACTATTTGCAAGGCCCTAACCGACATAAGACGCACAAACTTTGAGGCACCCTCAGCGTTCACTATAGTCACTGACGACCAACGAAATGCGGGGCTTTTAATTACAAAAACAACCTGCAGTGCCAAAGCATTATAGCAGGTACAGCCTAGTACTAATTAATGAAGAAGAACTCGTCTGTGAAACATGAGCAGGTAAGGAATCAGTAAAGGCTGCTAATTAAACACGAAACCAAGTTAAAACAGAAAAGTTCAAAATCGGTCACTTCCTGAAAGAAACTGTCTCGTACTTCTCGCCCCGTTCTTTCATGTTTTTATCGGCTAATGCCGCAGATGTCTGCCCATTTCACGGTCCTTGACACCCAATGGCGTATATTGAGAATGATACCTTAACAGCAGGAAACAATTTCCCACCCCCTGAGCAAGTCAGAGCGCTCTAGGACCAAGCGAAGCCAAGGCTCGGCCCGCGAGAGTGCGGGGGCATGAGAGCCGCGTACCGTTGTCGGCCTTGACGGCCTCTTCTCCGGTCTGCTTGTAGCCGAACACCAGGTCAATCCAGTTGTGCAGGTTTTCGGAGACAAAATTAGACTCCAGGGCCTCTCGGCAGGTGTGGACGAAATGCGCAGGGTCTGTGAGGACGCAGAAATAAAACGGATGTTTCGGTACGTTCTTGCACTAATTTCGAAAGAACCCAAAAAGTGCCAAAGATTTACCGGCTTGCCTCCTGCGAGCCAGTAAATCTGGTAAAAAAGATTGCAAAACTTGGAAATAGAATGCCACGTCCAGACATCCCAGACTTTGGCGTGTCGTTCCGTTTCTACGCTGCTCGGTTCTGCATCTTCGCGACACCCCAGTGTCCCTGCACGTGCCTCCGAGAGCTCGCACGGTGTTGCGAGGAGCGACTGATTGGTGTTGGGGACAGAAGGACAGAGAGGTTGGCCTAGACAATGGGGTCCTAAACTGAAATCTCAGGGACCCAGGGTTCCTCGAGGTACCCACCTGGGTTCCCCGAGCAGCCCCTAAACTTCTCTCAGTGTCCCTGTTCCTAAGTAGTAGAGTGTTTTTACAGTCCACTATACCAGCAAATCTGAGCCACCCCCCTCACGCGTAACTAGGAGTCAAATATATCCAAGTTGTAGCATTAATGGGTTAAAGGTCTGTAGGCTTCTGCACTGTTTATTTGAATCACTGGAGAAGTCGGGAGGTGTTAGTAGTGGTTTGGCTTTAGTGGACTATTCTGTACTCGCACTCAGAGGATAGAGGAAATAAAAATACAGGGATGAAAAAGAATAACAATAATAATAATAGCAATAATAATAATAATAATAATAATAGCAATAATAATAATAATAATAATAATAATAATAATAATAATAATAATAATAATAATAAATTTAAAGTGCCCAAAAACAACCACAATGGTTTTTAGATTGGTGCACTTCCACAAAAACACCGTGAGAAACAAATATATACAAGATCACACTCAAGACACACTAATACAAATGTACCATGAAATCCGGAGAGGTAGCCCACCTAAAATCAAGAAAAAGTCGGGTGAAAATAAGGCATGGGCTAACTTTAGGTGCGCAGTCAAGAAAAGTTGAAAAAATGCTATTTTTACGTTATGCGTTCCTGCCAAACTTGTTACCACAGCGAGAGGCAATGAAACAAAGATGACTGTACTTTCCAGTCAGCAATGTTCGCAATGAAGCAAAGATGACTGTACTTCCCATCATAGGTAACTAGCTGCATTTATACCGGGGCCACCATTGATCCAAATACTATGATTACTAAGAGTAAACTATCCTTCGGTAATAAAAAAAAAAAAAAGCAAATCAAGCCAAATATAGGTATGGGTTACCCTTCAGGGTTGGGGCATTTCTAGGGGTATTGCGGTAGTAGTACAAAACACAAAAGAAACGACACGGTCTCTATCGGTTTCTTTTAAAAAATTACAAGGCAGCATATTCATGGTCAAGGCAAATTTGTAGAAACCACAGGGGTGATTATCTATGAATGTGACAGCATTTATCGTTGCACATTGCCAAATTTAGCGAGGAAACTGAATTGGTGCATAGGTCGTGACGTCACTTTTCCCGCTAAATTTAGCGCCACTAAATTTAGCATCGTCCTCTAGGCTATATTCTTGTAGTCCTTGAGGTCACCCTAGAGGTCATCCTTGAGGTAATCTAGACGTCATTCTTAACGTCGCCCTAGATGCTGTCCTTGACGTTGTCTAGGTCAACGCCGTCAAGGACGGCATCTAGGGCGACCTCGAGGACAACGTCTAGAAAGACGTCAAGGATGACTTCTAGGACAACCTCTAGGACGACGTTAAGGACGACGTCAAGGTCGCCAGGTCCTTTGAAGGGGGTGAGAATGTGAAGAAGTGTACTTGTTCCGTCAGTATGCACTTAACCTTCACGCTATGTATTAATTTATGATATGCATATCCAGCTAGCTATTTTAGCGTGTACTGCTGCTCCGCATATGTGCGGCGCAATGGGGTGCAAGCACAGTGAGTTGAAATGGTCTAGTGCACATATCAACTGTGCACATATCAACTGCGTATTAGGAGGCCAGATACCAGATAGAGAGAAATCTGTGATGAGTAGCTTAAAGGAGCACTGACACCCCAAAGGTCATATTTTTTTTTATTGTCTAAAATGATGCATGTTGTAGTTATAGACACGCAAAAAAATACCGCATTGCGAAAAAAACTTTTTTTACACGCGTGCACGCCTTTTTATTTTTGGTGTTCTCTCCTGTTCCTCACCTCCTCGCTTATTTTGATTTCTGACGTCAAAAATCATGAAATTTAGAAGCTTTGTAGGTGACATTTCTATAACATTTAATAACGTCAATCGTAAAACATGTTTTTTAATGCAATTGCGAATGCACTATGGCTCTTCTGTTTGAAATACCAAAAATCGAAGTCCGTTATGATGTCGCCTCCTGGATTTTTATCCTCCCTCGGAAAACATGGCAGCGCTCGACGCATGTAGCAGAGGGTGATCGGTGAGTCAAGGAATCGGACGAATTGGTCTTTTTTTAGGTGCCCGACGACCTCTCAGACTTTGAAAAGGAAATCGTCAAACGGTCAAAACAACTGGGTTTGGTGTTTGGGTATCGTAGTTTCGGTTGTGACACCGGCGGGGGAGCGTCGTCTGCTCGCAGCGATAGGCAGCACGGCACTCACGCAGGAAACCGGTTTCCCGGTACGCCGGCGTCCTTCTCTCTCGCTCCTCACCTTGGGTCGCGGAGACACGTTTCGGAGCGGAGGCGTGAAAGAAACTCTGCTCGCAGGACCCCTTAAAATTTGACGTCACTCCACTGGCGCGGATCGCGCGGGAACTTCAAATTCGGCATTTGGAAATTGTTTTTTTACTTAAATACTGAATTCCCAGTTTCGAATTTTGAGGGTAATGTCCAGGCATTGTTTTCAATCGTTTCAAATAATAAAAAAAAAAAAGATTTTGATGCACAGATTTTCAAGATCCGGTGTTAACTTTATAACACTGTTATAAAGTGACTGGATCCGAGAAAGCGAGAAATGTTGCGTGATGAATGAATATTAAAAAAAAAATATTAAATGCCTGGTAGAGTGAAAATTGACATCAAAATTAACTTTACAGAGGAGATGAGCAGAGTTAATGAAGCTATTGGCAACCTTAAGTAGAAAAACCAAGTCACAAGCCTCCCTTCTCTTAGACAAAACTGAAAGAGAATATTTTTCTAGCCGATATTCATAGTCATAATAAATACGCTGTTCTAGATACCCGTCACAAATTATACAAATTTGTTTTTTCTGAATGCATTCAATATTCATGGCTCGTGTTTTTATAGCAAGTTCTATATCAGGGACGCAAAATTCAAGTCGCAACCTTACTAAAGAGATGAAAAGATGAATCAAGCCGTTATAAGGGTTTCTAAAATTTAAAGACAAGCGTAAAACAACTCCCATATTCTCATTGTGCTACCCACAATAAAAAATAAATAATTTTCAAAAGTTAAGGCACTATGTATGCACACACCAAAATCTTTCACATGAAAGGACTAAAGAGCAGTTCAAACGATGTTGAGAAAACCCGAAAATTCAATCGTTCTAACCGATTATCGTTGTATCTGAACTAGAAACTGATCGTTTCTAGTCTAAAACCGATTGTTGAGACATTGTTTTATGTGGCATTGTTATAAGTGGATTGCACTGTATGATGAAATGAAATGGTTATGATGCTTACAAAAGACACGGTTAAAATGCTGCCGAAAACTCCCTTCCACATACAAACTAACATAAAAAGGAGTGAGGAGTGAACAGACCCTTCGCCCAAGGTGGCAGCTCCACGTCACCCACCGCCTCGCCCGTCTGCTTCCTTCCAAAGTCCAGGTTCTGCAATCCGGAACACGAGCCCCTCGTTTAGCACGAACCTCGTCCGATTTTCCCCGCAGCATATTACGGCACCTGGAATGCGTCCTTGACCAGCGTGCCTAGCGTTCCGTACCGCCCGTGCATTGAAACCAGCCCTGAAGTGCCCACAAATTACGTCGCAGGAGCCAGCATGCTGCGTCATCGGACGTCGCGATCCTGGCGGTTAGAAGACTAGCAAATGCAGGCATTGCCATTGTTGTGGCGTCTCAACTCGTGGTTGCCAAAGCCTCCGCGAACGGTAGAGCTGCAGAGTGGCCTACGGCGTAAGAGCCATCCTTCGCACTCACCTCTGCTACCGTGCCGCCGCCAAAATTCGGAAGTAGACACGACGCGAGCGCGACGTTGTCGGGGCGAACATTGAGGAAGCGTAAATGAAGCTGCGGTAAACACGCCAGTCAAAGATGCATTCCACGTGGCGTGGCGGCAGAGTGCGGTGCCCACCAGAAAGTTTATCAAGAAGTCGCCCTTGGAGGCCGTGTCGTAGAACTCCGGAATGAGCTCCTTGAAGTCTGCAGCGTCCGTTGTCACGTTCCTCCACGTGTCCGGAATGCTGCGAGTGATGCGAGCCATTTAGAGTCATCGTGGCATCGCGGCGAAATAGAGCAACTGATGTGGTCTATTTCAATTAATATATTCTGAATTAAACTCTCGCCTCATGGACTTCCTCGAAAACACTGCGTATAGGTAGTAGTAGTAGTAGTATGAGGTTTTTTGGCGCAGCAGCATCGGGGCTATAGTGCGCCAGACTGCGTATAGGTATGTCGCCGTCGCAATGTGGGTTTCGTCGAGACGGGAGTTGCGAGACTGCTCTCGCTACTGTGTCCCACTGTATCAGTAACACCGCAGACAACCGGGCGGCAACGGATCTTGTACAATTGGAGTTAAAAACGCTTTCGACACCCTCCACCTGAGCACCCCGAGGCAGAAAACGTTTGGTGCAGGAATAAGCGGCCCTTTGCCGGTGTGGCTGTGTGGCTTTGTTGCGGACCGCAGCCAGCGCTTTGATCAACGGAGGGTTGAGTCGGGCGTCTCCAAGGGCTCGGCTCTCGGACCGATCTCATTCTTTGCATATGTAAACGACGTGTCGCAGAGCGAGAGACTGCGGTGGTCTAGTATGCCAACGTCACTTTCGTCCTGTCGCCTGCTTCTGACCAAAGTATTTGTCAGGGCTACTTTGAGGAAGTGGAGCACTGGGCCCTTGCCAAGCATCTTCATCTGAGCCCCAACAAGAGCAGCGTGATGCGTTTCAATGCCAGCAGAAAAATCACTCCACCTGTATAGACTCATGAGCGGCAGCCTGCTGCCCCGCGAGACGCTCACCATCCTTGGAATGGTGTTCACTCTAACGCTGGATTTTGCGGCCCACGTCGCTGGTGTTGTTGCCAGGGCCTGGCATATGCTGGGCTTTGTCGCACGAGTGACGAAATCTTGCGAGCCAGCTGCACCGCGCACCCTATACACAACGAAGGTGCTTCCATATCTTGAGTAGTGCTGCTTCGTGTGGCTCCCACCTCAGCAGTACTTGGTCGACCGCATCAAGAGCGTCCAGCAAAGGGCATCTCTGACTATTTTCTCTAGGTTGAGCGGTAATTTCTTCGAGCCCGACACGACCTACAACGACCGGCCAAAGGCAGTGGGGTGGCGTCCCCTTCGACGCAGGCGTCGAGTGTCCTGCATGCGACAGGCAGGCCGAGTTCCGGACAGATCACTGACTGGCTCGTACCTCACCAGTCGTACGAGTCGGAAAGAGAGCCGTCGAACCCCAAGAGCTGCGGGGGAGAATGACGCGCCACAGTGCTTGGACGCTCCCAGCAGTCACGAGAGTTTTTCACTCTCTCCCCGAATGTTCGGAGCCCTCTGCCAACTGACAGGAGAGACTCGAAGGAGCCGTCTAGGGTGTATGGGGCCTCATTGGCATCCTCGTGATCAACACAATTCTCCACCCCAGCTCCTTTTCACAGTGGTTACGCGTTTTATGTGCGATTAGTTTGTTTATGTTATGGTTTTTCCGCAGCTTGTGGCGGGCTGGCAGGCACTCTGCATAAGGGTTCTCATCTATTTGTCCAGCCCTGCACACCACCGCTTTGCCCTTTTGAGTGCAAAAAAAAAAAAAAAAAAAAAAAAAAAAATTATTATTATTATTAATGACATGTGCCAGCAAAAGATGTAATAGAGAATTCATAAATTTTAGATAATTAGTCCATTGATTGTAACATTACACTCATGCCACATGGTGATAACACTCCAAAGGAATCGCAGTAGAACCCTACTACAGTAAAGACTGACAAAGAGAGGATATGTATATGGTGAAGCAAGGTTGAAGTATGCCTGGAATATTGGTACTACAGAAATTTAACATTCGTGCAGTAGAGATTTTTTTCCATTTTAAGAGACCCATCCTCTTTAAATGCTTTCAGTATACAAAGACACTATATGCAAAGATGGAGACAAAAGAAAACTCCAAGTTAGTCATTGCCATCAAGAGATGCTAGATCAGCATCCTGAAAACCTGAAACCTAGGAACGAAAGGGGGGGGTGATACACACAAGGATCTCAAATTGAACTGCAACACATATCAGTGTTGCGGAATGGGCACCTCCATTCCATTCCAATTCCATTCCGGGGAATTAGAGTTTTCGATAATTCCATTCCTTTCAACTCCTAGGAATGGGGACACTGGGCCCATTCCCACTCCTGGAATGGCTGAATCGTTCCATTCCATTCCTCTAATTCCTAAACGTCAAAATGGGCACTTGACAGCTAAATTGTGTTGCCGGCATAAGCACCATAAAGCTGACATTATCAAACGCATAGACAATTGCAAAAAAAAATGCAAAGTGCCTTTAAAAGCACTGATCTTACTAAGCGGAGCGCTGGTGGCACAAAGTGTTTGTTTACATTGTACTGCAAACATGGAGAAAGCCCCTTGATATGTCGATGCTTGTTTAAAACATCGGTCTTTCGGCCACGTGGCTCGCAACAAACAGCAAAACTTAAATCCAATATTTTTTTATGACAAACTATTTTGCATTTTTCTTCTAGGACATAAGCGGCCTGCGTGTTTGTTTCATAAGACCATAAAAATATCCAGTTCGTGCGTGGCGCAGAAATAAGGTATATTATTGTATTCTTCAAATACCTGCACAGCAATACGGCTAGTACGCTGCTGGAAGCGACTCCATGCACAGTGGCAAGAACAGATCCTCTGACAAAGAGCAACTCCTACGGCGCAGCACGAGAGACTGTGTAGACCATGTCACGAATCTGTCTTTCTGCAGGTCTAGCCATTTCGGTCACGCGACAAGAGCGGTGACGACAATCTACCTCACCTTACAATGGACCGCAACAGAGAGCACGAGAGCCATCGAAACCGACCCAGTGCCTTCTGACTAAGTGTCGCGTGACCCTGGGGCGCAGCAATGCGCCGTGAGCCATCGAAACCGATCCAGTGCCTTCTGACTAAGTGTCGCGTGACCCTGGGGCGCAGCAATGCGCCGTGCGTGTAGTCCCCCTCACGGTGCTGGATTGCCTGGGGGGACTCGTAGCGTCCGCAGCGGTCCATCACAAGGTGAAACACAGTAGGAAGAGACTAAAGTGAAAGGAAATGAGCGGAAATCCGCTAGCTTGCTTGTAACCCTAACACACTTCAATGTAAAACATATAACACAGAAAACAAGCATCGGAACAAAGACCAAGTTAAAGGCCGGCCGACTTACACTTAAAATGCAGTAAAAAAGACAAGCGCCGGAGCACAGCGCAAGAGGAGAAGAGGGAAGTGAATCTCGCTTTGTTTTAATGCCGAACCAAACCCAGATTTCGCACTTCAAAGGAGCGCGCGCGAATGAACGTGGAATGCAGCAGGGTTGGCCGCCTGCTAAACAACGCTCTTTGAACTATAAGAAAACAATAACTGATCATCTTTCGGCGGCGCGCGAGTCAACGAGTTATCAGAGCTCTGCGAGTTACGAGTCGTCCCCCGCTCCCAGATCTCAGTCTGTGCGCGCGTGTATTCTCCATGCCTTCGTTTATTTTGCTTGGTGCTTGGCAGACATGTACACGATACCCAAAAAAAGTAACTAAATACCGTTACTCGTTACTCGCTCAAAAAGTAACTAAATACGTTACTCGTTACCGATTCTCAAAAGGAACGCGTGAGTTACCTCAAAAGTAGCGAGTTACTTTTCACGTTACTTTGAAGTAACGTGAAGTAGCGTCGTTCTACTGACGCGCTCAAAGGAACGGCAGTGATGTGCTTCAGGAAGAGCTGGTGAATCTTCGGGAACTGCGCCTTCATTGAGGACAGCGGGTAATGGGTTATGTGCCTTCCCTCGTTCGTAACCTTCGGGTTTACATTCGGTCCGTACCCGGTTCTAGGAGGCTTAACGAACTAGAATTATTCTGTTCGCTGGGCGAAGGACATTCCCATCTGTAGGGTTCAGTACACCAACGTGTATCGCTGGACACGTCAGTTGAACTGTTCGACTGACGTCTTCAGCGATATACGTTGCTGTATTGTCATACTGTTTATTTGTTTTTCGGGTTTTCCATCTGCCTTTGTCGCAATGGACACATACTAAGGCTAGAATAAAAACAAGGCCGTTTAAGCTGTATTGTACACGTTACTCCTCAAAAGTGACGAGATACCGTTACTCGTTACTTGGCTTCAAAAGTAACTAAATACCGTTACTCGTTCATTTTCTGAAAAAGTAACTAAATACGTTACTCGTTACCGGGAATAGTAACTAGGTACAAGTAACTCGTTACTTGCAACGCGTTACGTATATGTCTGGTGCTTGGTTTCTTGTTTCGCTCGCTCTCGTGTAACGCCAGTAAAGCCCGTCGCCTGCGCGAAAGGCGCCATCGCCAGCCCTCCCCCCCTCTGCTTTTTGCTTTCACGCTTCTTTTTTTTTTTTATTGCATTTTTTCCTTATAAGTCTGTTAGGGCTCCAAGCGGGTTAGCTGTTTCCCGCCCGCTCATTTTATTTCTGAGCAACTGGCTCGCTGACTGGCTCAATTTCGCTGACCGGTAAACACACAAAAAAAAAATAAAAATAAATAGAAGAATTTGGTCCATTCCATTCCCATTCCATTCCGGGCAAAAGGCATCTAATTCCATTCCCATTCCATTCCCCTCAACGTTTCCGCCATTCCATTCCCATTCCATTCCGGGGTCTCGAAAATCCGGAATGATTCCGGAATCATTCCAACTCCGGAGTGGCAACTCCGCAACACTGACACATATACCGCATTTACTCGCATAATGAACACACTTTTTTCCCCGAAAAATTGACACATACAGTCAAACCCGACTATATTGAACCCGTTTACATCGAATTATTTCTTATATCGAACTATCTCTGTGCATAGTAATGTTACAGTGATAATGTGTAGCAAAAACTATGGTTACATTGAACAAAAATACCAGCCGCTACCGATATATCGAAGTGCCAAGAGCGCCGGTTTTCTCTGCAAGCTGGCTTTCCCCCAACGCGAGCGGCCGCATTGGGGGAAAGCCAGCTTGCAAAGCACGCTGGATTTTTTTTTTTTTTTTTTCCGGTCTTTTTTGCAGAGGGAGCGGGGAGAGGGTGCTCCGCGTCTTTGGCCGAATATATTGAATATTCGAGTGACCGAATACTAGGCATTCGATTTGGGGACTTTCTATTCGATTCGAATTCGTATATTCGAGTATTCGCACATTTATTACTATGGAAAGAGCTCATTTAGTTCTATAATGTAAGTGATAACATTTTGTGCTCGCTAATAGTATTTTGAAGTGAAATACGAAAATGTGCCGATGTCGTGTTCGCGCTAACAGTGTCGCAACATGTACATGCTGGTACGACGTTCACCGAGATGGAGACCAGCAAGGGTGCAAAACTGGCAGCATGTGTTTTTGCTTCCCATTATGTGAGCTGCAGTGCGTTAATACGCTGTCGGTGTTGTTCACAAATCACAGAAAGACACAAAAGGACGAAACAAATTTTGGGCACAATCATTTGTGAATAAATGACCGACCACATGTGCAGTGGCTTTGCTTTTTCAAGAGCAGGCCCGCAAACACATATTCGATAAGCGTCCGGTCAATCTTGAGCGTCGAGCCCTTGGCTGCATCATTGTTTGGTCATTCAATAACATGCTCAAAATACTCCTAGTGGCCTTGAAGGTTGTGGCAACATCTCGCATCTTCTAGCAGCATTTTACACTACCAATCATTTCCACCTTGAGAAAGAAAGGGTTCAAATTATTGCTGCTTCATTGTTGCTGTTTATTCGAGCGTTGGTAATCATAAATGGTGACTAAGAACAAATGGTGACAATAACTACTAACTTATTTCTGAATATGCTGTGTACACCTCTAGTTAGTATATTTCAATTCCCTATTAATATAATCAACTCTAAGAGCCCTCACGTTCCAACAGCAAATTCTAAGTTTGTATTGGTACAGTTTGGAGTGACTCTTTTCTAGCTTTTGTTTACGGCAACAGGAAATCATTATGTACTCCTTGTTTTAGATTCCATAGCGCAAATGGAAAATTCAGGAGCAAGCTGGTGGAGATCTAGCATCCTCAGACTTCCACACTTCCAAGTGTTAGCTTTGAGCCAAAAGTATGAATACAAATGCAGTTTAACGGTGATCACTGTATTTTCGTAACTTATTTGAATAGCGAGCACTCAACTAAGGTGATTCTATTAGCCATTTTATCAGTCGAAGATGTCTAAGATCAAAAGCAAGAGATGTAGGCCATGTATAATAATAGACCAGAAATATTTATTGAGCAGAACCTGGTTCTCAACTATCTCACCGTAGTGACACATTACCTGAAAAGAATCGGCACAGCCATTCAAGCATAGTAGGATTAGAAAAAAAACCCGCTACAAATGGAACGACCAGCAAGCTCACCTGTTGAACATCCTGTCCGGGCGATCAAAATGTCCATTTTGTAGGCAGAGCATGTACTGAGGCACTGAAAAGCAGAGCAATGCAAAAGATCTTGTTAGATTAACAAAAAGAAAAAGGGCTTAACGTGCAGACGAGTTGATATATGTTGAACAGGATGGTTGTCCCCTCCGCCCCACTTTTTTTTTTCCGTCTCTTACTGCGTGAATCTTTCTCCAGTTTCAGGGTTTATTGTCATAATATTGTACGAGTCACTCGAGCAGAACCGTACAAACGCTAGTGTACAAAACTCCAGAAATCATCTTTGGTTGCCAGTTAAACTTGGAACGGTCATATTCCTGAATTACAACTATACAGTCTAATCTTGTCAATTCAAACTCGCAGGGGACCGAACATTTGTTTAAATAAAGAAAAATTTGAAATACCGGGAGTTTCCTCCCATAGAGACGCATTGGATGGGACCTGCACGTCAGTTTGAATTATCCACAAGTTTGAATTAAGAGACTTTGAATTGACGAGATTCGAATGTATTGGCATTCTTCACCTTGGCTCATTAAATGGTGACTACTATACTGTTTAAGGCCAAGCTGATAGGGCGGTAGAAACTATGTGCTCGTTGGGCCAGTCATACATCTACCTTTCGCCACATAATCACGCTCCCGCCCACCCATGCGCAGAGAGCGGGGTCAGTTGACGAAAGGGTGAGCAGTTGGTAGGTCCGGCAAGCACGTAGAGCTCCCATTGCACCGTCAGCTTAAGGGTGAACGGAGTGTGTACAAAAGTGTGAGGTCCCTTTCATTAGAATCTGATAAATGGCTGATCTGTAAGAAATCATCCCAAACTTGCTACTAGTGTATCCTGCTACCAGTGGCATAACTAGGGGGGGGGGGGGGGCAGGGGGGTACAAGTGCCCCAAGCGCCACTTGGGAGGGGGCGCCGAGCCGAGTCCACCCATAATAATAATATAATGATGATGATGATGTCATTATCACTATCATCATGAGGGGCGCGAAATTTCATTTGGCCGTCGCATCTAGTTACGCCACTGCCTGCTACAACCTTCTCTCCTTTGCATTTGAACCGACAAAGAAACCAACTTTCTGAGGACATCTTGTACCGTCGCCTGGACATGGGACTTCTGTCTCGGCTTTCGAGGACAATTTCCATTATATTTGGAAGTGAGCCCAGCATTGCGAGTGACCGGTCAAGCGTTTGGATGGAAACACTCACTTTTGCGGACAAGGTAGTAGAGGACGAAGCCCGGTGTAGAGTAGTGCGATCCGTAGAGGAACTTGGGTTCCCCCATCTCTGCATACCGGTCCTGCAAGGAGGAGTGCAACAAAGGCTTGCGGTAAAAGTCCCATGGCCGTCATGTGGAGGTGTTCCAGCAAAGAATGAGACCAGCTCAGGAAAGAATGACTGCCAACATTGCCATGAAACATGAGAGGAGAACAACCAGAGAAGCTACAAGGCATCTATAGACAGTGGTGCTCTCTGTTTGTTCCTGACGTTTCATTCATGATAGCAGGAACACAAATAGCACTACGAACAAGGTCGGGTAGTGAACAGGACGAGTGTAAACTAGCAACTGACATTTTAATGTGCGAGAAAAAGACAAGAACAATGTGAGTAGTACTGTAGAAATAAAATATAAAAATAAATAAGAGAGCTTTAGAAACGAATAAAATAAATAAATAATAATGAAAGGATAAAGAAAAATAAATGTGAAGATGGAGTTTAAAAATATATTGTACGCAATTTATACAAGATTTGTTTTCAAAAAGCAGAAGATAAAAAAAAAGAGGAATAGGAATTTCAGATCTATTCAGCATTAGGAACCAGGTAGAGCATTCATAACTGTTTATCCAACTAGTTGAACAGTTCATTTTGATAAAGGTTTGATATTAGTGGCTCTCGAGAAACTTTTAATTTAATGACAGGTTCACTGGAGTTATACATTCTTGAAGTGAAATGAACAGTGTAATTGGAGCTGCCATTTGAACCTTGCAACAGTGTACAATGAAGAAACGAAACATAGGTGAACATTTAACAGCTAGAAAACTAGAGGTGAAGGAGAGAAAAAAAGAAGAGGCCAAACACTGTCTTCAGAGGTGTGCCTGCTCTTCTGGTTCCTCAGTCTCAGGTTTTTACAAGAGTCTGGGTATACCATATTTTTTAACTATGGAAGTATGCTTCTTAAATCAAACCTTGTTGTCAGGGCACTCATTTGAAGATATGCTTAATTACACATCAATAGGTACTAAGTAAACTGCCAATATCAGGAAAGATAAAATTTTAGAAATATACACACCAAGTGAAAATAAAGCCTTGTCTGAACAGTCTCTAGCAAGCCATTCTAGAAATGCATGATTTGAGAAAACGCAACAACCGACAATACTTTTGGGGGCAGTAAAAATGAAAGGGGGAGGTAAGGCTCCTGCAGTTCATTTTAGGTGCACATCTGAGGGGCAGAAGTACAGAAAGATCTAGATGTCAACGCCGATATTTAGCCTTCTAATAAACGATACATACACCGTACACAGTGGAGAAAAGGGAATATTCAAAAATGCAGTTTAAAGACTAAAAAAGTTGCAATTTTTAAATACACTACAGTAGACCGACTTCACCAGCCAGCTTCGTTTGCCACCACTGCCGCAATGCATCGAGGAAATCCTATAGTTTTTCTACACGTGCAACAACCTCGCTGTGGGTCAGCGCCACGACCTCCTCTATAATGGGCGACCAGCTCACCCGCGTCAGTCCCAGCGCGCAACTTTCTGTTTTGCTTGTTTGGTACTTTTAGTTTGTGGAAGTCTCACAGCCCCCGATGGCACTCTGCTTCATCCTCACTTGAGCGAACTGGGGGCCCGGCGCCACTGGTATCCGGTTGCAAGTGCATATTTTTGCAGCGTGCAACATCGCTCGCAAAACTTCAATTATGCTACTCAAGAACTAACTTTACAATGTTATATTCTTTTAGGGGCGAAGCTCCTTAGGGGCTAGCCATGTCCGTATGTCCGTCCGCCAAAGGCCCGGCGTCGGGTGCTCGTGCTTCTGCTCGTGAGATCACGTGCTCCCGTGCTCGTGTAGGGCAAAAAAAAAAAAAAAATTGGAAAAAAAAAGATGAAAAAATTATGAAAAAAGAAAAAAGAAGAAAAAAAAGAGTAGGGGGTTCTGAGATGCCATCCCATCTGTCTGCTTAAAAAAAGAGAAAGAAGAAAACCACACATTCTCCTACTGACATGAATGAAAAGGCTCGGCATGCTGCGGCTCGGCGTCTACGCAGACAAGCACCACCAGAGCTTCGCCCCAAGCAACATCATTCACCACGTGGAGATGCGGTCAATTTTTTTGTTCTGCTGTGCAAAATTAGGCATGCGGACGATACAAAAAGACAACGCTCCTATACTATTACATGTGATTTTCAAAGGGGATGTATGGACTGTTTGATATAAACAGTAGTTTGAAGTAAACAAGTGTGATATAACCGGGCTCGCATGTACATTCAAGGCACGGGAAATGAAACCCATAAGTAGGGTTCCGTGTTTTTGGGGTTTATTTTCTATGAATCCATGCACATTTTTTAAAGTTTATTTTTCTCGCAGATTTTGTGTTTTTTTGTTGTAAAGTTTTGGTGTCAAACACAAAATCAACATTTATCGGTCCTAATATTGAAGAAAACAGGCGAGGAACACTTGCGCGACCCAAACGTTTTGGAAATATGCTGGTACCGATTAAACGAGGAAACGAGATAAGGTGAGCGGTTTCCAAAGAAAGAAGCTGTCTCACGGAAAGTTTGCTGGGGGATGTTGTCCAGGTTAACCTCAAATAAAACTTTAGAGAAAATGTTTTCTTTCCGTGAAGCTCAGGTGTTTCTGCCATTTGGAATCTTTGGTTTTTCCCAATCTCGATAAAACTGGCTAGGCAGTTCATTTACTGAGTTTGTTGGTATGTACCGAAAGCGTGCAAGCCCAGTCACAAGCTTGTCGGAAGACCTCACCTTGAGTTTCTTGAGTCGCAGCTCGCTCAATGCCCCCAGAGGGCGGGACAGGTCGCGGTAGCTGCTATCCTTTGTCAAGTCTGGAACCGATCGATCGTTTATTTGCGTCAATACAGAACAAGCACACAGTGAGGGGGCCAGACAAGGAGACGGCAGCTCCTGGCTCAACAAGGTCTGGTTCCCACTTTCCGTGGCGACCACTACAGCCACTTAAAACGCTACGCATCACAGTAAATAAAGCCTTGGCCATCTTGGTGCCTAAAATCATTGTTGCCGGTTGTCTGAAGCTTTATCCGAGATGACAGGGAACGCTTTTCTGTCCTCCAGAAATGTTAAAACAGTCCAAGGGTGTCTACCCAATTGCTTTTTTCGAGTTCCCCAACTTTTCCAGGTTTTCTCTTAAAGGGACACTGACAGGGTATTTATGCTCGCCGAGGTTTTTAGTTGTACGTGACATATGAGAGCCCAACTACCCAGAACGGAATTTACGGCTCGAAATTCGGTTCCTTTCCGCCCGAAAACCGCCGATCGAGAACTGGCCGGTTTGAGTCGCGCTCACTCTCTTTTCCGTGGTCACGGGCCGTTTTCTAAAGTTTAGACACAATCACTAAATTTAATCAAAGTCGTGGGTCATTGAAGGCACACAGTCAATATTAAAAATAGAAAAAAAATATGAAACCCATTTTTTGTGACTCCCAAAAAGCTGCAAATACACTTGAACCTCGAATTTACGAAACCCGATTTTCCAAATTTTTCGATTTAACGAATAAATTCGGATTCCCCGCGCAGCCTATGCGCAAGGTCTCCCTTCCTCGATTTTACGAAGTTCCCAACGCAACGAAATGATTAGCGGGTCCCGGTGACTTCGTTAAAACAAGGTTCAACTGTACATTGATTGAAAAAAAAAAAAAAAGGTTGCACAGACAACTGGAAGCATTCTGTGCGTTGTTGTTTCGCGTATGGTGGGACTAGCGGATGCCAGCGGACGACGGGCGTGGGACCTCTACTTCAGGACTGTCGTTCACGTTGCCGGCGAATTCTGTCTTCCTTCAAAAGAGAAATTTTGGACCGATCAAAAGAATTGATATTCATCCCGTACGACACGCCCGACCAGCAAGCCGACTGCACGAAAACGTTGCCCAACCGTCGTCCCTTCTCGTGGCTGAAGACATCGCTCGCTTAAACGTCAAGCACGAAGTGCGTACTTCGAGTTGAATACGCACGCGTACGGCTTCTTTAAGAGGTGCGAATGTGGCCAATGCGTGGTGCTGCCCGACTTCAAGCCGGGAGTGCATGTACTGGAGGGAAATCGGCAGCAAACTTTCCGACATACAGTCGACCGGCTGCATTACTACGAACGAGAGTTCCTTCAGTACCTCAGTGGAAAGGCGTCCGCTTCACATGCAGCGGGCACAGGTTCAATGCCTAGTGTGGGCGTACCATTTTTTTTTTTTGGTCAAACATTTTGCGATGTTTACAGTTCTTTTTTTACAATTATCACTGAAAAACCAATTGTTGTGGACGATACGTTGCTGAACTAAATGGTATGAGATTCCATTTTTGACACCTGCGAACTCAATGTAGTCACTTTCCACAAAATGCAAGGAGCATATGAATCGGGTAGCGTCCGCTTTCTGAGGTTCCCGTAACTGTTCTACAGGAATTGCAGCCAGCCATTGATCCCGACCCGTTGATCTTTCAGAAACTTGTGCACTCTGCCACACAATGCCACTTTCAGATGCAGGACATGTGAGGCAGCTCTTCACGCAACATCTTGGGAGTATTCTTTTCTGAGCCGATTACGGGAATTCACCACGGGCACTCACTACTAATTGCCAACACTTAAATGTACAAAACAACTCATCTTGAAGTACGGAACAGCGAGCGGAATAAACATAACTGCAAAGGAATCGCACGGCAAACAAATCCCGCAACACAATTCGTCTGCTGCGTGCGGAAGAAAAAAAAAAAGATAGCACGGTCGGGTGTAGCCACGTGACTTCCGCCACTCACTCTCTCCTCTCCGCTTCTCCGTGCGGTGCGGGGGTTTCGGTTTAGAGCAGTTGCGTTTTTTGGCTTTATTAAAAAAATATGTGACTCTGTAGCAAAATATTAATTGGGTAGTATTCCGACACCATAATAAATCGCCTGGCAAAACATGAAAAAAAAAAAACATTTTAGGGGGTGTCAGTGTCCCTTTAACATTTTAACTAAATTCCCCAACGATTACAAGGGAACAAAGTGCAGAGGATGGGGTTTCGGCGGCTTTTCAAGCCTCATTTGTTTTATCTGGCAGATGAAATAGTGGATTACGCTGCCTAGCAATACCTCGGGCAACTCTTTCTCGACGCAAAGACCATCTGCGCCACTGCGCGCCACCCTCCCAATGTTTCTGTGCATCACTGTGCAACTCTTGTCGGTCGTTTTCTCCGACTTTGCCAACATTTTGTTGATTTCAACGACGGTTCCCCACCTCTTAAGGGTGCTTTCAAATTTCCTGACAATTCCAGGTTTCCCAGGCTCTTAGACATCCATAGCCCGCCAACAAAGCAGAGTGATATTGCCCAAGCTTCTGGACTATCGCCCATCATCAATAACTGTGCCTGCTCTGCACTAGGCAACACAATGATAATGCCCATGAGAAAATAGAGCAAGGTAGGGATTGCAATGCATTATCTTCATGGATTATGAAAAGGGGGGGGGAACACCGGTCTTAAGTAAAAACTAGATGTAGTCAATTTCTAGATAATGACACGCACATAAAAAAAGAGGCATTAACTATAGTCGGTGGCAACTCAAGAAGGTAGGGCGAGGGAAAGAACAGTGGGAGAAAAAGAAATGAGCCAAATGCTGGCGAGGGCTCACCAGCAATGCATCAGCTTCCTTCTCTCCCAGCTTCATTTCCCTCACCCTACCTTCTCGATCTGCAACATACTATAGGAAAACATTTGAAAACAAATGCAAGCATTACTGAGATTCATCCTTCTGGATTGAAACCTATTGGTTTTCTCACGCTTTCTGTGTGGAAAGGTTCCCGACGTTTTTCGTGTGGAAAGTGTAGGGAATTTTCAAGTGATTCGACAGTGTGGGGCAGGTCGTTGCAGTCAATGATCGTCTGATAACAAGCTAATTTTGAAAAGCTTTTCCTGTTTTTCAGACTTTTCTTGTCATGATATCAAGTTTTTCCCACAATATCTTTAAATATAAAACTTAGATTTGAATAAATTTTTTTAGGTTTGACATCTCATAAGTGACAGAATGCAAAAAGACAGACTTTTGACGAATGCTTTCTGTAAGATTTTCTAATTTACGGTGACTACAATGATTCATTTGTAGTTATCGGTAAAAAGCCTTTTCAACAGGCAGTAATTTTGTTTAAGATGAGATTAAAATTATAAGAACAGCTCTGTTCCAGTTCATATTTGTGGAATAAGTAGCCATACTTTTTGCCATAGTGCTTGAGGGGGATGCTATAAAAAGCTGGGAAGACATTGCCATAAAGTATTGATTTTCTTCAGAAACAAAACAGATTCGAATAAAATAAGCCTACATTTGTACTTACCACACACAATTACAGTAGATGTCAAAATTTTATCTCAATCAGATTAGAAATGACAGGAAAGTATTCAAGACCAGTGTTTCTCCTAAAGGAAATTACTACTACAGTCAAACCCATTAATATCGAACTCGCAAAAAAAGTCTACCAGTTCGATATAGCGAGTAATTCGATATAAAAGTTTTAATGAGTTTGACTCTCAAAAATTTACTTTCTGCTGACATTACACAATGAAATAGTCTTGCATCTTCTACTGCTCTTTCTTCATTGCATCCGCGATAACAATATTTTTTTACGCTATTGACGGACTCCAATACGCTGAGGCCGCTGCCTTCTATATTGGCGCAATAGCGCCGAAACTATGCCGAGAGCACGGAGCACGTCCGAGCAGAAGCACCCTCTCCTGTGGAGCGCCGTTTTGCTCTGCAAGTTGGCTTTCCGTTAAGGCAGGCGGCTGCTTGGGGGGAAAGCAAGCTACCAAAGCAAGCTGGCTTTTCTTTTCTTCCCGGAAGAAAAAATAATATTCTCTTTTGCGGACGGAGCGGGAGCCCCCGTCCGCAAAAGATTTTTTTTTTTTTTTCTTTCGGGCGGTTGACGTGGTTGCCCGGGGAAAAAAGCCAGTGTGCTCTGCAAGCTGGCTTTCCCCCAATGCGGCCGCTCGCGTTGGGGGAAAGCCAGCTTGCAGAGCAAAACGGCACTCTTGGCAGTTCGATCTATCGGTAGCGGCTGCTATTTTTGTTTGATGTAACCATAGTTTTTGCTCTATATTATCACTGTAACATTAGTGTGCACGAAAATTGTTCGATATAAGAGATCATTCGATGTAAACGGGTTCGATATAGTCGGGTTTGACTGTATATAAGGGTTTTCAATGATCAGCTGACATTCTGCAAGGCACAAACAATGCCACGATCTCAACAGAAATCGTGCCGTCAAGAGTACCTCAGGGCGCAACAATAACAAAAGCCACATTTCTCAAGTGGCATCTCAATGCAGGCGCTGAGGACAGTCCGCAGGTTCCTTCAGTATCCTCACAAATTCTCCAAACCTTTTGCATTTGACACTTCTGCCATCGTTTGTGACACCACTTTGCTTCACATCTAAGTGATATCACTCATTCAGTTTGCTGTCACGGCTCGAGTATGCATGTGCATGTCACAGCCTTGTTTTCCTTCCGAATGAGGAATCTTTTCGGGAGAAATTACAGGGTTTCCAAGGCCTTGGAAACTGTCATTTGATACTCACGTTTGTTATCAAACATGGCTGATTAGTTACATGGTTCAACACGACTGCTGTTTGATGGAGACTGCATTGTTCTCATTCGGGCCACCGCACACAAGACATTGCTATACCAGGCCAGCAGCCGTGACAATGCAACAGAGCACGCAAGGCGCGGGGCGCCGGCTGCCAGTTGAGATATACATAACAATACTCAAGACCAAGGGCCCGTGGAAATGGCGACAACCGCGAAAACGCTCTAGCTTTCCCCACTCGCTGCGACGGGCTCGGACAACACTGCAAGAGGTAAACAACACTCGTGGCATCTCGGTGGTTCTTCTTGCACCTGGAAATCTTAAATGGGCAGATAAAATCTGTCACTTTCCCGCGAGTGGCGCTCCCTTTCACTCATACCGATGAGTGTACCCAAGCTCGAGGGATGCGCGCAGGTGTGCTGCCATGTGAACTGCTCACATTGGCCGAAACCACTGCCGCCAGTACTTGGGTCTCAGGAACTAGAGTGGACGCAGCAAAAACATTTCGGCCAGGTCGTCGAAGCGGGGAGCAGCTGCCGTCTCGTCACCACAGACTCCAAAGACAAATCTCTTGCCATAGGTGTACGTGAGAAATGTGGCGGTCGTGCGGTGCCAAGGTGTTCGGACACGCATACGACCGTATTTACTCGCATAATGACCACACTCGCAAAAGGAGCGTACCCCCCCACCACGGGCATCAATATTCTGACTTATTTTTTCCCCTCGCGTAATGAACACACCTCCGAGTTTCATCTTCGTGAGTCTCAAACTGCGTCCAACTCAGCTAGCCACCAAGCCAATTTTCTTTCGCTGCCAAGCGGCCAGGCCAAGTCAAGCCAAGCCAAGCCAAGCATAGCTGTACACGCTCTCATGGGTGCAAGTGTGTAGTTGTGGAAGTGATCAACAGTGAAACCGAGCAGCGCGTACACCTAACAAAGCTAGGTCGAGGAATCACCCAGCCCCGGACATGTTTTGTTCACCGGATGCGTTGATGTCAACGAACATGTGGTCCGCTTTTAGACACTGAGATCGGGAAGGTGGTTAGGCCTAAGAACGGTCTCATCGCTCTCCTTGTAGAGTGAGCTTCGCAGGGTGCTTTTCTTTCGGCAAAAGGCACGCCGAAAGCGCCCTTAAAAGGTCCGCAATTTATAGAGCATGGTTACTGTGGTGCGCCTACGACCAGCCGAGGGTGCGCCTACATCAGTGGAGACATGCCACAGTACCCTGCTGTGTTATATTGGCACCGAAAATGACATTTTGCAAAGTGTGTAAATGCAGAAATTTACCCCGCATAATGAATGCACACCCCAAATATGTGTCAATTTCAGAATAAAGAAATGTGTTCATTATGCGAGTAAATACGGTAGTATGTGGCATTTTCCCCAAAAAACTTTGCCCGAAATTTTTGAAACAAAGTGTGCGACTCTCGCGCGAATATACAATGTGACGTTCTCGAAGTACAAAAAGAGGGCCTCACCGAGCGTATTACTTGAGTAGTCCCCAATGACCCAAGGGAATACCGGGTACTGCGTGAGATCGTTGAAACTTCGGTCGGCCAGGCTAAAGCAAAATGGAAAAGTTCCTTTTAGTGTCGGCAGACACTGCTAGCTGAGCACCCCTGAACCCAAAACATATTAAACCCCTTCAACACACTGCTTCACAGTAAAGTTCTAAAGCAGTGGTTCCACCGATGACCCACTGATGAACCACCGATGTCTCAGGGACCCCTTCTGGATCGGCGCAAGTAATGGGGGATCCCATCCACCGGGAGATAATAATAGAGATAATAGCAGATGATTACGATGACAAAAGGGTAAATAAAGAAAACTGTATGCATGCAAGCCAGCTTCGAAGCTCTGAAACATAGACTAATCAACTCTACTCACTAGCTGCACATGCAAGACGCTAAGCATCAATTTAAAAAAATATATTTTATTGCTCGGATGAGGGTTTTCTGGCTGCAAATCTGCAGACTCCCATTTGAGAGCCACCATTCTAGAGACAAAAAAAAGGCAACTACCATATTTATTCAAAAATAGGCTGACCTTTTTATGAAACGACCTGCACGTCTAATTGCCCACAGAACCCATAATGACCGATCATTAAACAGGTTAGGACATGCCAAAAATAAAATACAAGATAACTGGACTGCTGAGACCCATAGTATGTTTCTATAATACTACTACATTTATTTTGAAAATTGCGTGATAGTTTTGTGGATAAATCGACTCATATGTGGGACCCTCGGATCCGTCTCATTCAAAAAGGCCGCCGTGGTGATGTCGCCAGCCCACACTCAGAGACTTGGCTTTCTTGGCATCTCGAGCTTTGACGAAGTGGCATTGCTCGCTTCGTCGAAGTCCTCGACACTGATTGCAGCAGCGATGAGTCATTGTTATTGAGAGATGTTGGAACCTGTTCATTTGACTGCGACCTGCTGGCGACCAATTCCAGCGATGGTGAGTCAAGGACGAACTTGAGCGGTCGCCGTCGTCCAGGACAATCTCGTAGGCGCACGCAGGGTGGAAGAACAAAGGGTTGGGGGCGAGAGTGAGAATAGTGTTGGGGTGCCGAGTTGCGCGAGTGGTTTCGACCGTACCGTGGCGAGGCGAGCTTGGGCGATCACGGGGGGAGGGGGGGAGGCCTAGAATGAGAGAGCGTTCATGATTGAGTGGTTTACGGGCACCGTGGTGTGACTAACTTGGGCAGTGTTGCCTGGTCGCCAAATGAAAATTATCAAAATCCGTAAATTGATTATTGCAATTACCCTATTCATTCAAATATAAGTCAACCATCTTCCATTTGTGACCGAATTTGCTACCTTACGAAGCGCATGGAGCTTTTGAGTCACCGAGCCGGCGTTGCCATAGTGTCGCGCCGCTCTTTGTTTCGGAAAGCTTTTGGTGAACGAAAACAACCGAAGCCGTGGCCGCCGCTCGCGCAGATCTTTCGGGCGTGGGGTTTTTCGCCTGTACGCAGCCACCGCCGCTCGTGCATGTCCTCGACGCAAGGGGAAAAGAGGAGATAGGGGGACGCAATGCACGACCACCACCATGCACCTTGCCCCCTCTCCCCCTCATGGACAGAACTCCAGCAAAACAAAATACGAAGGTAACTTTCGCTTCTTGTTGCTCTAGTGTTCGTAATTGGTTTTTCGTCGCTTCGCCCTTCTCCAACTTCTTTCGTTTCTTGTCGTCGCCATTTTAAAACGGTGTCAGTGAGGTATTGTTGCAAATTTGTGAGGATGTCGAAAAAGCTTCCGACGACGATGACATGTCCGGAAATTCCGACGATGATCAAGTTTTTGGCATCGCGCTGCGATTTAGCCAAGAGTGCTGTAAATAAAGGTTTGTTTCTTTTTTTTGCCCAAACTTTAATGTTCTTAGAAAAAAAAAAAAAGACAATTTATATATAATTTTTTTTTTTTAATTCTCTGAAAGTTTAATAGGCATCGACCTATATTCATTGTCGACTTATGTGCGAGTAAATACGGTACTAGAGATATAAAAATTGCGAAAGCTTGGTGTAGTATACTGAGCAGCTAAAATTGAAGCTTGGGCTAGTTGGTATGACATATTTGAGAATTAAAACAGTGCAAAGGACGAGGGACCAGACGAAGAAAGACACAGACAAAGCGCCGTGTATGTCTTTCTTCATCTGGTTCCTTGTCCTTTGCACTGTTTTGATTCTCAAATACTAAGTAGCCTATGAGCATTCCATTTCAAAAATAATCTATCAGTTTAATTTTTGTCTCCAAGCCCCTTTAAGGCTTACGGGAGGAGCCGGTGAATGGCAAAGCGGAGATAACGTTTTGAATGAAAGAGATGTGATCCACACAGATCTAATTTCTGCGTTCCTACGTCATCAATGCCTCGTCATTCGTCGGGCTTCTTCTTTAAATCGCAACGACTGGCTCTTCTTGAGTGTTGCAGAGAAATACACCCGCAGGCATTGTTCCTAAGGAGATAGACATATTTTCAAATAAATATGGTAGCTTAGTGGTTTTGTGTGTCCATATAGTTTCACTTGCCACTGCTACTGACAAACAAGGTGCAAGCCAGACACTACAATAGTAGTTACAAAGCTGCAGACCTGTTGATGTAGAGCAGGTAATCATAGTTGGAGACGAGGCCATTCTGCCACATCAGGGTCATGTTCTCCTGCCCCTTGTCGTCCAGCTGCAGTGCTGCGGGAAGAAACATATAGTTCACGAAAGGACGACTTTGTCATATCCTGGATTCAGACATTGCCATGAAGCAAGGCGTACCTATTAGTACCGCAGCATCACAAGCGGGTACAAAAGTCTGCTTCAAGCAGATTTTATACGAAGGATGAGTATCACTCTAAACAAACAACTCGTAAAGTTTTGATGGCCGTTTTAAGGGGGCCTCTAATGACATTTGAGCTTCTGACAGATTTATGTTATTACCTCATAAGTGGTTCGGGCTACTCGGGGACCAAGCAGTAGCCACGAAATATTAGTGCATCATATTTTTGACTTGACCGGAGCAAAAACAGCTCAAGATCCGGTGGCGACACAGCGTGTTGAAAACGTGCGGACAGTGACATCACCGGTAAGCATTTTGTTATTGGCAATCAGCAAGAGCCGTCAAATTTCTTTTAAATGCAGACTAAATAATGTGTATCGCTCCGTAAACCATCGTTATTCTTTAAAGAAAGCATTTTTATTGAGCGAGAAAGATGGAAAATAAAAAAAAAAATACTTTTAAAATGCGCAGAAACAACGAAAAAAAAAAAAAATGAGAGCCCTTCCACTTTGTCAAGAGGGAAGTCCAGCAAAGCTAGCGCTCTGGTGGGATTTGCTATCTTGGGGTTTAGCTATATTGGGGATTTGCTATGTTGAATTTGGCTGTTAAAAGTTGATTATTGGACGATTAAAGAGACATTTTTATTATAGAGCGGCTACGCCAATCACGGCGCAGGCCCTAGTGCACCGCACAGGTGGCCGCCGAAGACCACGCTACATTGCGCAATGTCAGGGGGGAGAGAGACGCCACGCGGGACGAGGAGTATACACGACTCGGGAAAGAGGCGGCGGCAGTGGAGAGGAGTATAAAGTGGGGCATTCATCATTGCGTTTGAAAATTGTTGGTCTACGCTCTGTCTGTCGCCGGAGACGATCCGCCAGAGCCTAGCCATAGGCAGCTTCGCTGTAAAAACAAGACGCGCCCGCCTCCTCCCAGCGGCGGAACCAGCCGGCGCGCATGCGCACTAGCGCTGCCAGCGCAATGAGCTGATTGAGCGCTGCCCAGCTAGCCTCCGCACGAGCGCCCCATCGGGAAGTCGGAGTGTGTGCGCGACGCTTATTTCTGCGATTTGAATCTGCCGCGTGTCGTGTGCTGTTTTCACCGCTCAGTAAGGTGCCTCCGTATTTTTGTGTTGGTGTACACAATGCCATACGCTCAATTGGGCAAGTCTGTACGTGGATGGCTCTACGCGCTACCCTGAGAAGTTTCGTAGGCCTAACGAGACAGACCCGGGTGCACTGCAATTTCAAACGCATAAACGGCGTAATTTAGGGGATTGTCCGCTCCCTTCTATGTTCTACGTAAATCAATGTAAACGACTGCTTTGAAATGCGAGTGCATCAAATTCGTCGAAGCTGGCCGGTGGATGCTTTGACAGATGCGACATTGTGATATCTTTTATTTTTTCTGTTTTTGTTGACTTTTGTGTGACTTTTTTTTCTTTTTTTTCAAAATTCTTACAATGCAATTTTTTGCCCCGCATTGCTGCTTGAATCCTACCGTGCTGGATTCTATAACGGGGCATGGCAAAACGGATGCCGAACATCGTTCTATGTTGGCGCGCGTCAGGTACACCGATGCCGAAGTATAAACAGCCCAGGTCCATTGGTAACGGCGATTGTGTTCGGAGCAGGAACTTACGACGATGCGAGAGACTTTGAGACAAGGCGTGCACGTCCTCGGCACGGCAGCCATGAGCCTAAACCACAGCCAGTTGGCCGGCCGCTTCGCTCCAACCCTTCAATCATTGAATTACTCCTCTCTGTGACAGAGCAAAAATTGTTTGCTTCTTTTTGTAATTCTAACTTGTTCATAACTCCGAAAATATTTTGAACTTTAGGGAAAACATTTTTTCCCCCCATGTTTCTACGTTTGATGAGGTCTGTTTCAGCACAAAATTTAAACCAGTTAAAAAATCGTTGGAGGGCCCCTTTGAGAACTTGCGGTCCGCTCAGCAAATGAACTAAACAAAGGGTGGTCAACATATCAGTCATAAAGAATCGGAGGAGTGTACATAGCCCAAACATTGTTTTCGTATTAGGATACCAATAAAAAAACAAAAAGAAACAAGCTTGGCACAGCAAAGGGGGCCCAACACCCAGCCCTCTCTACATCCTCTAATTTAATGGCATGCATATCACTCAATTCGCATCCACTTTCGAAGGCTAAGCCTCGAAAAAAAGACGATCGTAATGCTCGTTATCGTAACTGTTGTGAACTGGATGTAGAGTTGAATTCTAGGCGACTGTCCCATGTGCGTGGGAGACTAGAGTGATTGGATCGGTGGCCGAGGGCGTTAACTCACCCCAGCTTGGAGCACGTGGAGTGAAAGCCTGCAGAACCCAGAGATCCCGAGCTCAATCCCCACCTCTGTTTGTTTCTATCTGGATGGGCATCGTATCGGTGTGTGGTCGTGCATCGCTACTGCGTGACATTGCACATTAAAGGGCAACTCCGCTTCATTTTTGATATTTAGAGAACGATGCAGCCCTCTTCAGTATCATATAGGAAGACCCCATGTCAAATATTACGACCTAATTCCGTCTATATATTTAATAAACTGGCAAGCAAACTTTCAAATGAGCCAAGTCGCCGAAATCTGCCAACTCTAGCGTGCGACGTGAGGCGCAATCGTCAGCGCAGTCAATGCGACGGAGTTGGAGCGGCCAACGTTGACCCACTATGTCAGAGGCATGGCTACGTCATTCTCACGTTTTGTTTGTTTTTACTTCTCAGAGCGAAATTGAACGATGACGTCATGAGTTTCTCCTCCCGGTGTTGGCTCAACGGCGTCCACGTGATCACCGTAACACGGATGCGCTAGTTTGCGCTGCCCTGCGCGCTTATCAGTCTGTTTCTCCGCTCCCCCTCTCCTCTTTCGTCTTCTCCTCTTCCCCTCTCCCCCAGGCCATCACCATCCACGCCATGCGAAGCGACCTGCCTGCGTCGCGTGTCCTATCCCTCGCCCCCACGAAGGTCACAAGACCACGTGGTTCGACGTGGCGTGGCCATGACTCTGACGACACGAGACCAATGTTGCCTGACGCAACCAAAGTTTCGGTTTCGGTATCGGCTGATGTTTAAATTAAGATTACACAAATAATGTTCCACATTTCGCGAATCCGAAGACGTAGAGCTGTTTAGTAGTGCTTTGTGAAATGGAATCACATGTAAACCTAAATTTTTCGGAATTGAGCGGAGTTTCCCTTTAAACATCCTAGGCCAGTAGTGGTACTGAAATGGCTAAATTTGTCATCCACAGTGTAAACCAGTGTGCCACACCTCAAAGGCAGACCGACCTTACGCCATCTACACACAAACTTAGTTGTTTTTTTTCTTTCTGATTTTAGTTGGTTTTCTTTTAGGCTCCCGTCTGAGCGAATTCCCCGAATAATCCTTCCCTCGAGATAAGAGTGCCCACCTGGCTGCCTCATGAGCAGGTCGTACACCCGGTCCCTGTCTTCCCTCGTCTTGAAGGAGAGGAACAGGTGCTTGAGCAGGGCGCTCTCCGAACAGTACAACTCCAGACCCTGCAACGAGGAGACACAACGTTGCCAGGGTGCCCAGAATGCGCCCTTGACTGGTGCGTCCACGATCTTAGCCCAACCGTGCAAACGAAAGTGGTCCCGAAGTAGAAATGAATTGCGCTGCAGGAGCCGGTTCATCCCGATGTCGGGTGTCGCAGTCCCGGGGACCGATCATAGAAATGCCAGCAAAAAAGGCGAGTGGACGCAAGTGTCGCCGTCGTTGCGACGTCCCGTTACGTTATGTTCAGTCTCCTCTCTGCGTCACTTTCAATGGTTCCGTAGAACGTCTGTCTGCAGAGCTACCTACGGCAAGGCGGGCGTCTGCCTTGTTCACATCCGCTGCCGTGCCATCACAAGAATTGCGGGGCACGACACCTCTACGACGTCACCGGGCAGAAATCGAGGAACTGCTTTTGAGGACGCAGTAAACGCACCGCTCGGAGACACGTCTCAGGCACCGCAAGCGTCACGCAGCCTCAACCCAACAGCAATGCAAAAGCCAAAAAGCTTTACAAAAAGAAAAAAATACATTATTGGGCATACTTCGTTTCATCAGAGTGCAGTCGACACTACGAGTTGATGGGACCGACCGAACGGCGTTAAAATCACGACGTCGCAACGTTTGTCGTCTTTGCCTATGTCTTCTATCGTCCGCCGAATTAATAGAGTGCGGCGAATGCCCGGCGATTCGTGCTTTTAGTGCATGTGTTGGTGTTCGAGCCTGCCACCACGCTTGAATTTACGATGAAACAAAGAACAGCGAAGGCCGTATCCCACATTTGTTTCCGAGTGCGAGCAAATCCGTCGCCGCCGCTTCTCGCTGCTCGCGGTGGGAAAGCCGGTGGCGCCATCTGTCGGGTGGATCCGGAACACTTCCGATCTTCCTAGACCTAGTCCGAAGGTTTTGTGGCACTTGCAAGATTGAATGCAAGCACCCTCTTCAAGAAATGGTCGCGTGACCACCCCCCCCCCCCCGGAATTATTTCGAACCCAGACATCGGTGCATTCTCTTGTCGTGAGCGGTGACGCGCTAATGCAACGCACTAGGTCCCAATTAATTGCAAATGCGCGAACCAGCCAAGACATGTCAGTCGCGGTTACGGGAACCGTAATAACTACGATGCTGGACTTGTTTCAAGATTTTCGAGGTTAGTTTTTTTTTAAATTTCAGTTTCCGGTTCACCATTCCACAAAACCCAGTTTATTTCGGTTTGAACTGAAGTCTGAGAAACCATCGTAAAAAAAATGCTTGAGCAAAACATTTTTTTTTTTTGAGAGAGACTTTATTTCATGTGAACTGCTTTCGAGCATTTGGTATTGCTCGTTAAAAAGCACACCGAAACTGTACCATATTTTACCATATTTTTTATATTAACGTAACTCGGAAATTAGAGGGCATTATAGAGCAGCTAAACGTGCTGCTTTTAAAATTGCAAGTCAAATTACTCCACTGGCTGAATACACCACGAGTTACACCCCTATTAAATAAATCGTGAAGTTCATTCACCGTGAGGGATAACAATATACAATTTTTAAAGATGCAGCTAATTCATTTGTTTTCTGACAATAGTGAAGACAGGGCCTATCTCAGTCATATCAAAAGTGAAAAAGAAAAGTCAAACCATTGGGCATTGTATTTAGCAGAAATTAAGAAAATACATATCAATTTTTTCTTGGTACTTGCTCTGTGTTATAAAATGAAATATGTAATTTTCTTTAGCTCAAGGACATCCTTATGAATGTAGGTATTATACATTGGCAAGGTATTTAAAATGCAGAATACAAGTAGAAAACAAATACCAAGGCCACAAGAAATAGAAACACAAAACACATTTGCTAAATCGAGTAGCTGCAGTTTAATTGTGCACCTGTTCATTTGAACTGCTTTCGAGCTGAAACTAGATTGGCCATTAATCTGATATTCAAGATGTCTCCCTCTCTCATACCGCGGCCACTCAATCAAAAACAAGGCAGGACCTGCCTTGTCGCACAGCCGCACGTAGGCAAAGACGAGACTGTGCAGTTAACACTAATGATCGAGTTTTTCTCTCGTGGCGCAAGAAGTCGTGGACGCTTCAAGCAATTCCGGGGATGCACACTGCTCAGCAGCAGCGTAGAGATAATTAATTATCAGCGGAGAGATACCATGGAACAAACTAACCAGCGCCGGTGATGGAGCGTTGCTGTCATCGACCGGTAGCGCCGCGGTGGTTCTCCGGGGTACTAGGCACGTCTCGCCGTGTGCGGCGCATCTGGTGGGCCGCATTTGTGAGTTTCATATTGAGCGGCTGTGTTCATACATATCTGAGCAGCAGGCAAACACCACTAACTCATGGGGCCACAGAACACGTCTCCACCAAACGTATTGACGCTTGTAGATCCTGCCTCAAGGTTCGCACTTTGCTAATAGTATTCACCAATACGTTGCAAGTTTTCTGGTTTTGGTGCTTTGTTCTGTTCTTGTTATAATTTCTGAAGAAAAAAAAAAACGTCGTCATTTATAGGTTTTCATTTTGAGGTTTTGCCCGAGTGGCAGGTCAATGCTCAATTTGTCCAGCAAGTATGTGGCTTCCGCTGTTTTGTCAGCTTGGGGTTTACGGATGCAGCGAAAGAAGCACTCACCACTGGCCTGAGCAGGAACCTCCGTCGGATCACCCGCTGCACCTCGCACAGGTTGATCTTGAGGTGGGGCCACTGCACGTTGGGCAAGGAACTCGCATGACAAAACACTTCCCCGAAACATTCGCACCCACGCATGCAAGAAGCGACAGTCAAAGGAAAATCACATTTGAGCTTTCTTCTAAAATACTCGAAAAAACGAAAAACAGAGAGTTCAAGTTCATTGGCCTTAATAACATTCACATCGAACATATTAAACAAAGTTTGAGGTGTACAGGTAGTAAACAAAAAGCCCTCAACACTACAATGCCGGGAATGCACCTTCTACTGGTGCGTTTAACGTCCCATCCTGCCCGTACACCAAAAGTGATCCCGAAGTGGCAACAAACGACGTCGCAAAAGTCGGCGTGTTCTGCTGGATGTCGCAAGCCTGCCGGTTGGTGCTAGAAGCCCCGGCAAAAAGCGCGAGCAAATGCGAGTGTCGCTGTCATCGCAGCATCTCAACTCCTGGCTGCCGCAGCTTCCGTGAATCGCCAAGCTGAAGCGCGACCTGCAGCAGGACAGGCGTGTGCCACATCTGCCAGTGAAGCTGCGACGGCAGGGCACTTCTATGGTGTCATCGAGCGGACATCGAGGGACTATGCCAGGGGTGGCAAGGCTGACCCGGCCTAAGGAGCCACAAACATAACCACTAAACTTCCAAGAGCCGTATGGAAGAGGAAAAGCAGAAAAGGGGGGGGGGGAAGGGGGGGGCAAACTTTTGTTCAGAGCAATAAACGAAACTTGAACTACTTTCGATCCATCCCAGTCAAAAGCAGTCCAACTGTACGTAAGGTAAGGTAGCATTAGCACAAGGCTACCACACCTGCAACCAGTCTTTTAATTTAAAGGGATCATGAAACGATTTTGAAATTGAATTTCATTCGCACGTCGTAAAAGGTGTGAAAAAAAAACTCAAAACTTGACCGCATCTCCACATGGTGAATGATGTTGAATGGGGCGAAGCTCTGGTGGTGCTTGTCTGCGTAGACGCTGAGCCGCAGCATGCCGAGCCTTTCGTTCGTTTTCATCCATGTCAGAAAGAGAATGTGTGGTATGGAACGTGGTTATATACGCATTTGAGCATTTGACCGCAGCGCCCTCTCGTCTATAAACGTTGAGCCAATGCATGCAAAGTTTAAGGCGATTATATACGCATTTGACCGCAGCACCCTCTCCTGTATAGACGTTGAGCGGCTACATGCAACGTTTCATCCATGACATCCCCAGCTCTTGAGTTACTACCACATCTCAGAGCCCCCTACTCGTCCCGCAGTCGTGGCCGAGTGGTTAAGGCGATGGACTAGAAATCCATTGGGGTCTCCCCGCACAGGTTCGAATCCTGTCGACTGTGCAAACATATATCTTTTCCATAATATTTTTTCATCTTTTTTTTGTCCTACAGGAGCACGTGAGCTCACGAGCACGAGCACCGAGCATGGGACGCCAGACATACGGACATGGCTAGCCCCTAAAGAGCTTCGCTCCTAAAAACCCAAAGATAGAGAGCCAAAAAAAAGGTTCTTCGCTATAGAACTTTTAAAAGAAAACCGTACTCGTTTGCAACTTCTTTCCTTCGAAAGCTCTCTGCCTTTTCACTGCGATGCATACGCGGGACCGCAGCACATCAGCTAAATCCACGTCGCCTATAGGGTAATGGCCTACGTCACCAGCACCGCGATCATAAACAATAAATAGCCGGCAAATATTTCCTAAATGTTTTGTTAAATAATATTCAGAGCTACATTTTGTAGCATAATTAGAGACGTGACTAAAATTGACGAATTTGATAATGCTCACAGCCAAGCGCCATCTATCGTGTGGTAAACGAAGCAAGAGAAAGACCCGACTACACCTGCACAGTCAACCCACGAGCGTTGTCTGCTGAACCGGTTTCCTACTGGTCGCGCTTTCTTCGCAGTGCAGGCTTTCGTTTTCTGGCTGTTCGAGTAGCGTTTACATTGTTTGCGATCAATCGCTTGGGGTCGCTATGCCGAAAGGCTGCATTGTACTGAAGTGCCCGAATTACAGTTTCTGCAGTCTGGTGGTTAAAAAGAAACAGTTGCAGTTTCACCGCTTGCCACTCGATGAATAACTTCGAAGCACTTGGTGCAGGCTCATCGGTTTGAGGCACCCCGGGTCTAAGGTTATTCGTGTATGCTCGGAGCGTTTTGACACCGTGCGTGATTACAGCCACATTCACAGTGTTCTCCGCGAATGCGGGCAGGTTCCAAAAGCAATCCGCCTGAAACGCGATACGATTCCGACGCTACGGCTATCGTCACCCCCCTACAGGCATACCGGCGTATGGGACTATAGTCCCATGCTGTCGCTGTAGCGCAACATATCTCATTGAATTTTGCTCAGCTGTGATGTGTCCAAGGCTATCGCGGCAATGAGAGGCGCCGATTCAGAAAATATGTCGGTGGCTCTAGCGCCGTCAGCGCAGTAAAACCTACCGGCACACCGCCAACTCGCCGCCGCTAACGCTCCCATTCTCCTACTGCTGAGAGAACTTGCGGTTCCGATGCCGGTGGACGTCATGACCGTCAAATTTACGCCGCAGCTTGTTTTGCGGCGAGTTGGACAGGAAAAAACAGTCAATATTTCATTTAATCTTTTGTGTAGAAGTTAATAAACCGAAACGAAAACGGATGCCAGTTCGGCATTCAGTGAACATTGAAGGTTTATTGTAAAAGTTACTTGGCAAAAGTAAAAAGGTAATTTTATGGTCCCTTTAAAACGCGTTCCACTTCTCTTTCTGGGGAAATGCTCGTGTCGTGGGACCGGGAGGGAGGTGGAAGGGGGGGAGGTTTGCAAGGGAGCTGCGAGCCGCACTTTAACACACGAAGAGCCGCATGCGGCTCGCGAGGCGCAGCTTGGCCACCCCTAGACTATCCGTTATAACGGCACTGTTGGCAGCACCGCCAACGCCGTGGGCATCACATGGCACTGGCAAAGCTCGCTCGTCTAAGCTGGACACACAAAGGTTGGAGCCGCGGAGCACCTGACATCTGCAGGGGGGAAGCAGCCAATGACCAAGCGGGCCTCTCACCGGCTCGACGTTGTTGAACGGCTGGAAGTAGAGCCTGAGGGAGGTGAGCAGCACCAGGCCCGGGTTGGTCACCAGGGGCGTGATCTTGCTCGCCTTCGTCTCGAGCACAATCTCCTCCGTCAGGTCCTCCAGGCTGTCACAAATGGACGTGCATCGAGGCACACAACTGAGGTTACACAGGCAACGGTTACTCGCTCGTCGACGCATTCATTCGTCGCCGCACGCGCCGCATTTGTATTTATTGGGGCACAACCGTTTATCGTGAAATATAATGACTGCGAATCTTTCCAGAAATGGTTCAACGGGGGGGTGAAAGGTCGTTGTAGTTGAGGAAATATTCCTAATGCTTGGGCTTCTCGATTTTAAAGTGAATGCAAGTTGCAGCTAATGGGTGCCCCCTCGAAATGCACGATTGGACCCAATTCCTACTCACAGAAGGAATTGATGCAGCTCGGTACTATATATAACACAGACAACTGCATCCATTCTGTGTATGAAATGAAATTACAATTGTGAGCGGGTGCCACAAATTTTCCGCACTTCTTCGTTGGAAAAACATGACGGAAAAACTACCTGTCTTTCTGGTATATCCCGAGGGCGCCCTAAAGGCATTGCATTTAAAGGTACTTGCGACATCAAGGTATCACCTGACGTCCCAGTGTCACATGATGTCATGTGACCATTACGAAAGCACATGACCTTACGTGGCACATAACCTTATGTCAAGTGAACACATGACATATCATACAGGTCACGTGACGTCGCAGTGCGACATCACATCATCTGATGACGTGACGTCATGACACATTATGGTGACACCTGTCACAATGTCACATGAAGTTGCATCATATGACGCCATGATGTCATTCTCACGTGACATCACAATGTTACATAACATTGGAGTGTTACGTGACACTGTGCAAACATCGAGGCTACATCCAGATGCAGACGCAAAAGCGCTAAAAGCTCCCTCTAAATGCGATGCATTTAAATCAATCTACGCTCTCCGATCTCTGTCATGTGTAAGATCAAGCGGCCGCTCACCAACTCCTGTCAAAGGTGATTCTAGACTGCCAGGAGAGGACCATGGCCGCCACCTGGGGAAGACAGAAGTTGAGGCAGAGCTGTGGGCACCGATCCGGAAGGGGCCACACGTCGGCCGTCCTCACTCACCATGACGTCATGTTCGGCAGCAGACAACGTAGAGGCCCTCGTCAGCTGAAAAGGGTAGCGAGTTTGCTTCTTCAGCGATGCAATGGGAGACAATGAAAAACTTCCTCTTATTTTCGCACCAAAGGCCGAGCCAAATCAATGCATTCTACCAGCTTTCGAAGTGCTGGGCTGACAGATTGTTCTGTGCAATCTCTGCAGTTTAAAGGGAAGCTGAAGCGGTCCTGCATTTGAATAAAAACACTTCAATCGTCTTCATATGGCCTCCTAGCATCACGAATATTGAGATTATTTTTCTATTTGCTGCACGCAGGCTGCAGAAAATCATTTTCAAACTACTTCTGAAGTCCCCCCCCTCCCAGAGCGTTACGTCATAAAAGGAGTTTTCGGAATCTCCACTATCGCGCATCTTCAGTGCCTATCAAGGCTACGCCCGTGCACTCCTGCTATTTTCAAAAAAGGTCAGAAAAAGACATAACAACTGGTGTCAGTGGCGGGGAATACACCTGGCAAGCTTGCAATTGCATGCGCTGCCCACACGAGCGATAGGTGCTTGCCCACTAAAAGATAACTTTATGACGTAATGATTGGCCGGAAATTTTTCGCGTTGCAACCTCTTCAGAGAAAACAAACCTGATATTCCAATTCACAGGATAAAAATACTCTAGAATTCATCTCTAATTTGTTTTTTTTCAAGAACCTCTTCAGCTTCCTTTTAACAGAACATCTGTCTGCGAGAAGACACACATACACTGCGCGGCACTGTCGGCATGAACACAACTTCAGCGCTTTTTTTTATTAACTATCAAAGGGTACTGACAGGCGTCAAAATCTACCACTTTGGTTAGTATCCCAGCTGAGCACTTTCCACCACTATGCTCCGCGTCACTAGTTGGTGTACAGTGCAAGCAAACGCAGCGCCAGGTGAGGAGAGAAAGGGCGAGCACTAGGGCGGCGGGACGGGAGAGGAGGGCAACGGAGGGCGAGGGGAAGAAGGGAGAGCACCAGGAACGTTAGAGAGGAGTGTAGGTTTCTCTCCTCCTCCCCAGCCTTCCTAGTGCTTGCTTTTTCTCCCCCCCGCCTGGCCTTGCCTTCGCCTGTACTGCACATAACTAGTTACACAGAGTATAGAGTAGCTTAGTTTTGATGACCGTCCCCTCGACGTCGAGGAAAAAGCAAACCGGCGATGGCTTGCTTGTGCTGGCAGCGTTGCGGAATGTACACGCACGAGCGTCAGTACGGCGTATGGTTGTAGAGCTCGATAACAAATGTGCAACATTGTTTAGCACCTGCTGCTTCTGCCACGCCAGATCGCGTTTCTGGCTTTCTCTGTTGGCAAGTCGGCGTCGTTCTTGCGAACATTAGCTTGGGAACACCTCCTTGTAAACACAGAAACAAGAGACGGCGTTTCTGCGCGGCCGCTCTGCCTTACTATTCCGGCAAGTTGAGCAAGATGCCAGTTTCTTCGACGTCCACCGACCTGGGATATGTGCCTGCAGCACTCTTCGATGCTGCCGTAGGTCAGAGAGAAGAGGTAGGCGACACGTTTCTGTTGGAAGGAAGCGGGACTGTCAGGGACGGCCGACCGAAGCAGAGTCTGCCGTGGGACGAACCCTCTTGAAGACGTAGGGCCGGATGAAGTTCCCTTCCAGCATCTCCACCACCTGGTCGTTCTTGAGGCTCATGACGCTGTTCTTGCTGTACAGCCTGCAAAGACACCAGACCAAGAGCTTAATGACACCTCCAGGATCAACTCTCCAGTGCAGCAGAACCTCGTCAATATTTTAAACTTACAAAAACATATGCAAAAAAAAACAAAAAATTTTTTGAAACAGCCTGGATGTCATTAAATAAATTTACTACGGAAAAACAATGTTTAAAGCTATTTTACAGCGTTAAAAGAATTTGCAGTTGGTGCCCGCAGGAAAGTGGCAACAAGCAGTCACGTGACTAGCCACTAGTCACGTGGTGCTTGCACTTTTTCGGGAGCTTCCTATGGGCTATAAAGTTACTTATTAATCTTAATTTTAAGTGCAACCAAAAACAAAGATTAATAATAACTTTAAAGCCCATAGGAAGCTCCCGAAAAAGCACAAGCCCCACGGACTAGTGGCCAGTCACGCTGACTGCTAGTTGCCACTTTTCTACATGCTCCCGCAGGCGCCAACTACAAATTTGTTTCGCTCCAGAAATATAGCTCTAAATTTCTTTTTTTTTCATTGTAAATTTATTTTGACATTTTTTTGTCAATTCAGGCTGTTTAAAAAAAGAATATTTTTCCTTTGCATATGTCTTTTAAAGGGAGACTAAAGTGGCTTCTGGGATTGTCTATTTATGGTCGTAAATCAATATGTAGGCTCCAAGAATTTTTAAAAAATTCAAAAATTAGATTGATACGCTACTCGTTTCTCTATTCAAGACAGGATCATAGACTGAGACACGCCCGTTCTTCTGCGATTCGCGGCAGAAACCAAAGGGCGCCATCAGACGTGCAAGAGCGAATCGTGAGTGATCGCTTTCCGCGCGCAAGTCACACACATTCGAAAATCAGTCCGTTGTTAGTCGGGCCTCTTGCCACGCGGGAAGCAATCGCTAGCGATTGGATGTGGCATGTCTCATGGCGCCCTCTAGTTTCTACGATGAATTGCAAAAAAATGGGCGTGTCGCAATCTTTGATTTTGTTTTTAATAGGAAAATTAAATGCATATCAATCTTATCATGGAGCTTTTTAGGAAAGGAAAGGGGGGGTGTTGGCAAAATGAGGAAAGAAAAAAGCTCCGTATTCAATTCACCATGAAAACACTTTTCTGGGGCTTTTCGCTGAGTAGTTGAGTACACGAGCACCTTTCTTGCCCATTTGCAAAACCTAAGCATGTCAAATATAGTGTAATATAGGAAAGGTCCCCATACAGACGTCTATGTGAACAAAACTTATTGGCAAGTGGAGTCACTGAAAAAGCTAACGACCATACTCTACTGGAGATAACATTTGTGTACTGTTTATTCTAATACACTATCACGAGTGATTGTTTCTTTTTTCTTCCACTCGTTTGGTACTGATTTCGCAATCAAGTTTCAACGAAAACGGGACATCTGGCTATATTGAGACAAAATGACAGCATGGTAGAAACAAACATCTAAAATGGGACTGTCCCGGCCAAAACGGAAAGTCTGGTCACCCTAACTTGACACCCTGGAACTGCTTGTAATCAGTTGGGTTCACTTTAAATAAGTTCACTTTGAAAAACATGGCGAGGACCAAAATTGTAGATTCAATAACTTTGCGAGAAAAAGTTATCTTTGCGTAATATTTGGGTTACCATTTCGGAATTTTCAGGCAAATCGGGGACAATGTCTTTAGCAAATTTTCAGGCAAATCGGGGGCCATGAATAAAATGCCAGAGTACATTTTTAAGTCGTAGTTTTTGCCAACTCAAACAAACCCCAACCACAGGGTTGACTGGCTGTTATTTCAATGCACTCTTAGATTGCTTAGTTCACAGACAAACTTCAGCGAATGGTCATTTCTTCACGAAGCCACAGGAGCTGGCCCTGTTACCAAACCAATCAAACTACACTCCGGTAGCTTACATAGAAGTTTACATAGACAACCCTATCGTTGCCTCATCCCTAACCACAGAAGTTTAATTTTAACTTTGGAGCGCCACACAATAAAAAAACAACTGACAGATTACTAGTCCTGCGACAGACTTCATTTTTTATTTGTAAGTTGTATAATACGACTACCCCCATAACGACGGTATAGTAGGGGAGGGGTAGAGGCAGTAAAATAACGTTGGTAGAAATTAACACATGCTATGAGGCGGCCAGCTGGTGTAGAAAACTGCCGACAGAATTGGTAACGATGATACTGGGAGATATGTCATTTCAACGTGATATAATATGAGGAGAAAACATATTTTTGAAACAACCAATGCAATGCTGAAAGCTTTTTTATGTTTCTTGAATTTGAAGCTCTAGTGTTGGTTCTAGAGTGGCGAAGCTAGACAAGTTGTCAGCATTGATATGAACGTGCTTTGTCCAAGGGATGTTAGATCTGTTCACTCCATCAATGATGACGGCGAGTCATGCCGTCCAAATTTATTAGACAAAAATTGAAGAGACTTTCTACGTACCATTTCCAATTTCCGTCCACAAAAAGCCGAATATGTGAGTCCCCAAACAGGTTTAGAGTATTCCAGTGTGGACGACCGAACTAATGTTCTATGCTCAAGTAATTTAACCTCGCAGTTCGAAAGTTGTTCAAATGAAAAGTTTGTTCTCTAAGAAGACGGCGTGCGAGTTTCTATTTATTATACGACACCAGTAGTTTTAACAATTCATACAAACCGACAGGTTCCTCTTCTAGTGTACCGAAACTTCCAAGCTTCATTTCGAAATTATATTGCGACGCCGAAATCAATTTTTTATTTATTTATTGGAACATACTGAGACCTCAATTGAGGTCACTGTAGTAGTGGAATACACAGGTGAAAGGCAGATGAGTAATGCAAACAATAAGCATGAACATATACAACGTTATGATTCGCCAGTCAGACACAAAAAAAATAAAGTTCCGCAATTTCTAAAACAAAGTCATCGTACTGAAGCATACGCGTGGATCCATTAATTTTGTTCCACAACTCAACCTGTGCGCGGAAAAAAGGAATTTTTAAAACAATTAATATGAGACTGAAAGGGTACAATGTTTAAGAATGGGATCGCTTAGTGCGCAAGATGTCTGAAAAAGAAATGCATTTCATGGAGTCAATGCCACTATCTTCATTAACAATTCTATGTAGCATTTTCAACCGCTCGATAGTTCGCCTAAAAGACAGACTCTAGCCCTTAATGTTGGCATAGTGGATGAAGGTAAAAAGTGTTGATCGTATCTTTGGAAATAAATCGGACAGCATTGGCCTGAATAGTCAATAAGACTAATGTCCTTTTTTAGATAAACGTCTCGAAATACAGAACCATATTCCAAAATCGGTAGATCCCTGCATATCCGCGGATTATCAGTGGATATCCGCAGTAAACGGACGGATGCGGATAAAAAAACAAACAAATTTTGGCGTATTGCGGATCGGATGCGGATGTCAGGGGCTGCGGATATCCGCGGATCCGGATCTAAATGTTTGCCCAGTGGCATTCAGTTCGTCAACTGACGTTTCATCTACAGATCGTTTCGTCGACATGCGACGTTTGATCGAAAGGCTTCTCGTGTTCGTCTCATCGAAAAACCTGAGACGTTTCGTCGCACACAACCCTGATATTTTCGTAACAAACTTTTTGCGTCTCGCCTGGATTACAGGGGGGAGGGGGGTATGGTTTGGTTAAGCTCGCCTTAGTGAATCGCGTGCTAGCTTTTAGCGGCTTAGTGAAGAAATGCGTTGTCAACAAAACGTCGCAGGGGCATGTGCCCACAAAATGTACAGCGTCGACGAGCCGCGTGTCCATGAAATGTATGTCCATGAAAAGTTGTCCACGAAACATATTTCCACAAAACGCGTTTTGAAGAACAATATGGATCCTAAGAAAGATCTGATTTTCACTGAAGATCGCTTCAGTTAGTGCGTTGCCTCTCGTCAAAAATGCTATTTATAGAAAAAGTAAAGATTGCAGGGCATCAATCGTCCCGAGAAAGCTAGTTACATTGGCAGAGAAAGAGCGGAAACTTTTACCGGGCAAAGAAAACCTCAAAAGTACAAGTCACAAGAAAGTAGAAGAAACGTCCCCCTCTCCGCAAAGAGTAGTGTGGTCATGATTCTAAAAACAAAAGAAGTGCCTCGACATCCTTTTTGTGCACTTCTTCTGGGCAGAGTGTCGCGGACTCCTAGGACGATCACATAACTGAGATCATTTTTCCAGCGACGCGCAGTGTCTCGGAAAGGCTGATCGCTTTTGATATAAATACAATGAAACTGATAATGATAAAATGACATCCCCTTTGAATGGAGACCCAAGAATTTCTTTGTACAAAGATAAGCAAACAGCATAAAAAATGCTTTTTGTATTTTTTTTTTTTCATTCTCGCTTGATGTTATGATATACAATGAATGCCTTGATTGCGAGTCAGATCTGGTTCTACATTTTATGGATGCGGTTCGGATACGGATACAATAATGTAAAAAGTTTGCGGATGCGGTTCGGATGCGGATACAAAGTCTGCGGACAAGGATCGGATGCGGATAATCAAACTGTTATCCGCGCAGGGCTCTAAAAATCGGCTTAACACGGTGGCCTTACGCAATTAAATCAAACCGGTGCGGGAACCCGGCAGAGAAACCCGCTTATAGACGTTTGCAAGTACGATCTACGGGCGCCGGCATCTCGCTTGCTTGGGGTGTGCTTGGGCGCGTCATAATGGGACTACAACGCAAGGCGTAGTAATCGGATTATCACGTGCCCAAGCATACCCCAAGCGATCAAGATTGTAGAGCCGTGAGGCCGTACTTACCAACGTGTATAGAGCGGAAAACTCTGGGAAACGCACTCGAATTTTTTTTTCTTTTTTTCCATGCGTGCATATTTTTTTTTTTAGCTTATCTCTCCTTTTGAATTGCTTCTCTTTGTGGGCAACCGCTTTGGGATGAAAAGTTTTTTTGTTTTGTTTTTTCTGTGCGTGCATGCAGTGTTTTTTTTTCTTTTTTATTTCTCCCCTTCTGAATCGCTTCTCTTCGTTCAATTTTGTTCGCGGCTTGAGCTTTTGGAATTTTCTTTCTTTCCTACTTTTCTTGCGGGAGGGAGGGGAGGGGGGGGGGGGGGGGGGGAAGGGACAGGTTAGAAGACGATTGTTTGCGAGTTTTTGGAAGCCTTCCTCGGGGGAAATGTTTGATATAGCCAATGTGTTGTTTGTTATAAAAAGTACTTTTTACATGCATTTTTATTTAAATTTTCCGTGAGTTCGATATTGACAATAATTCGCTGCACGTGGGTTCGTTCTAAACGGGTTTCACTGTATGGCACACTCCCAATGCAAGAACTTCAGCCAGTCTCCTAGACTAATTATACTTTACCGCAAAACGAAATGGATTGTACAGGTAAACACATACCAAAACTGTAATTCTTCTAAATCAAAAAGAACTTTCAATAGAGCAACTTGATAAGCTATACTCGAAAGTAATGATGCATCGGCCATCTCTGTGTTTAGAATGCCTTCTGCCAGTTGACTGAAGCTTTACCTGAAATAACAAGAGATGCTTCTCCATTATCCAGAAAGGTAAAAACGGTCCGCAACGAAGTAAGATGATGTCACCCGAGCTCAGGAAGTCGCATATTCTAATCGTAACTATCGCCAATTGTGCCTGCTGTATGCAAGGTACCAAATCGCGGCACTCACGAGACAAACAAAGAATAAAGTGCCGATACTCTTAGAGTATTAGTGACTCTAAGAGTTCCACCTAGACATGAGCGCTCACTCACTTGGACATCAGAGGGCCCGTCCATCTTTCCACGATGCTCGACTCGTTCAGGGGAAACTGCAAGATTTTTTGGCATTTTTAAGCGGTCGGAAGATTTTGTTGCAATACACAGACAGGACAGCTCGTAACACGTACCTTGAGGATAGGTTGGTTAACATCCTCGGGAACAAAGAGCAGCGACTTTGAGCATATCTTCAGCCTTCCTTTCTGGCAGCTAGAACAACAAACATGGCTCAGCCCCGTTGGTGATGTGTGCGACCAAAAGCATCGCGGTGGTCAGCTTTCCACTATTAGTCAAACGCTCACTACGGCATCTTTAATGGGATTAGTTTTGCTTTCATTGAGGGAAATAAAAGGAATGCTAGACTGTCAACTGACACTGTTAATTTAAGAGTGCAATGACTCTAAGCTTCCACTGTCATTAGTCAAACTTGTCATTTGTAACTGATGCTTAAAGGGACACTGACAGAGTATTTATGCTCGTCACGGTTTTTATTTTTACATGACATATGGGAGCACAACTACCTAGAACAGAATTTGCGGTTCAAAATTCGTTTTCTTTTTTCCCGAAAACCGCAGTTCGAGAACTGGCCGGTTTGAGTCGCGCTCACTCTCTTCTCTGTGGCCAAGTGCCGTTTTCTATGGTTTATAGAGAGTTTGTTTCACAGGCACTGGCACCGTTCGAGTTCTCTCCCAGAATGCATCGCACTCGCCGAGTGTTGCACGGAGAACTGGGCTCAAGCAAACTTGCAAAATGCACCGAGTGCAGAAGACTGGTGCTGTCGCCATCTTTGTTGTAGAAAGAGTACCGACTTCAAATCGAAACTAGCGTCTTCCTGTTCGACGTGATGGGTGGGAATGCGAGAGTGCATTCGCTGCCAACGTTTATATATAAACGTTGGTCACTGCAACCTGTAGTTTATATATGCGATAACTTCAAGCAACTCGGTTGTCACAGAGATATTTACAGACGGCGTAAATTTCCGCAACCAGCTGACTACAAAGCAGCTGGTTGCAATCTTTCAATTCTTATAACCGTTTATACTGGAGAAAACTGATGATGCTGTCCGCACAGAAGCTTGATCCGTTTGAGCATGGTATTATGCGTGAACCACTGAAAGGTTATGGCTTAAAACTAGTCCGTTGGAATATCCAGCAAAAGTGGCAAAACGTTCGGTGGGACATTCGATTTCCATCGTCGTTACAGGTCGACCAGATCTTAGCCTTGGTGAGAGCGTCGAGAACAAGAGTTTTCTCAAACAAAATACGACGGGGCAAGAGAGCTGACGCAGGTAAATGTTAAACATGATGATGTTGCCCAAGCCTCAAGTAAAGTCACTATGTTTAGCTTTCTCGGATGCTTATTGGGCAGACACAGGTTTCTGCTGGGGTAGCTTTGTCGACAAATGTTAAATTTTTCACCCGCACACGGATGGTGATAAAGATATCGGGGGCCACTGATGCATTTATTCTGATCATTTCTTTACACACTGGTATATTTCAGCGTCTGTACGGCAACAGAGCAACTAAAACTTGCAAATAAAGCACGGGTTGTCAATTGCTTCCTCCATAAAACAGCCGACGCTCCCAATTCAAGCTCGCCTTTGATTCCGTTGCCCGCGGGACACGATTTCAAGCAGAAAATTTACTTTTTTTTCCTTTCGGTTCTGTGCTGTACGAACACATCGTAGCAGACGACCCCTTGTCGTCTGCTCCCACTCCTCGCCGGAGCGGGGCATGACGGGATTGCATTTGGGTGCACGCTCGATTTTCTCTGTGCAGAAAGTGCGTGCACGCGTGGGGTGTCTGCGCTAAAACGAACTTGGAGGGTGCAACAACTCGTGGAGTGCCGGCCGAAACGAACTCACTCTCTCCGCGCTGCGAGTAGGCACGCGTGGGCACGAGTGTCGTGAAACAAACTCTCTATTAGACACAACCACCAAAGATAATCAAAGTCGTGGGCCAATTGAAGGCACACACTCAATGTTAGAAATGGACAAAAAATAGTGGCTTCTAAAAAAACTGCAAATACGTTGATTAAAAAAAAAAGTTATACATACACGCAACTTCCGGTATTGGGGAGGAGGAGCGACCGTGACGCCCCAAGCGGTTAACTTTAGAACTACACGGATGGGGACAACAAATACAATGACTCAGCGCTCGGCCGACATAACCGAACGCGGCGTCAGCGCTCGGCTGGAGTTCATGTTCTCCGGTGAGGGGGAGGAGGGTCTCTTTTGTTTCTACTCCAGCCTGCATGAACAATGCAGCATGCACGGTTCCAGCTCAGCACAAAAGCCGAAGTGGGTCAAGCTCGCATTCTCTGAGGATAGATCCGGCACTTAACGTCGCTTCATCGATTGTTATTATTTTTTTACATTAAACTGTGCCCCGCGCTCTATTGTGGAAGATGACATGGACATGCCCATAAGGCCTCTGGGCATGTGCACAGGCCTTGTGTTGAGTAAACACCGAGTATGGGGACAACAAACGGGTCAGAGCGCCCCCTATAGGTCGATCTCCTGCCCAATATTTCTCCTCCTCTATATTTCTTCTTCCTTACCAGTCCAGTTTCGAGCAGTGGCGTTTTTTTTACTTTATTAAAAATATATGCGACACTGTAGCAAAATATTGATTGGTTAGTCTTCTGACACCATAATAAATTGGCCGGTAAAAAATTAAAAAAAGTTTTGGGGGGTGTTAGTGTCCCTTTAAGTAGCAAGGATTGCTGCTCGTGATGCCACGGTAAGTCAAATCCAACGTTACTAGACTACCTCAGTTGCGGAACTCCCGTGGAGGGGTTACCGCCCCTCACTCTCTTCAGTCCGCCTCTTGTCGTTTGAAGCGCCATCTAAATTTTCATTTCAAAACTATGTGTTTCATAGAGTATGGTGGAATGCCATCTAGAAACGGTGCTTTGAAACATACTTCTTCCATAGAATACACTGCAGTTACCATAGCAGCCATCTGGTGCGTCGAACAATGAGAGGCCAGCCATGGTGAGAGATGGGGAAAGGTACTGCTCGTGCAAGCAGCGTCTATGTGCAGTTCTCTAACTGAACTAATCTAATAATGTTGGTCAAATCCTGGTGGTGACGTCACTTAAGGTCTATTCACACGATGCATCTTGTTGGCGAATCTTGTGTCGCGAAACTAGGTTTCGGGAAACAGATTCCTCGTCTGAACGCGACCGAAAAAGTGGCGCGCCTCCGAAAAAAGTGGCGCATCTTCCTCGCTTCTGGAGCAATTTTTCGCTGAAACCTCACCGAGGCCTGTCAATCACCCGAAGGAGAAACGCGGACGCTGCCAATGGCCGCTCGACTTTGCTATGATGTGTGACCTTCGAGGAGGAGCGAGCTTCTGGAGGAGTCTAATTTTCGGCCGATTCCGTATCCGAGCCAAAGCCGAAAGAAAATAAACAAACATGGCGAGCGACAAGCGGAAAAGCGGTGCGTGCGGCGACGAGTCTTGGTCCTGCTCGGTTGCAGGTGTGTGAACGGCGCCTACAGTACAGGTTGGTGGCGCGGTGCAGATTCATCAAATGTCGCGACGAGTGCAAGCACCGGATATATACCTGATGACTGGGAATAACTTTCTTTATTAGTGGTGCAAAAATGTCCGAAATGCTTCGAGGCCTGTTCTTTGACGTTCGCGGTCTTTCCCGGGTTTCGCAGGACTAGTAAACCCAGCGAGCCGAATGTGACGAAGTTCAGTGAGTGGTATTAATAAAACAGACTGTCTCTTCACACTGTGCGTACTTCATATCATTTTGATGCGAAACGCTTGGTATTCCCGGTGCAGATGACAAGGTTTGGCGAAATTCTCGTGAGTCAAAACGTCACAGGTTTCGCGCGTCAAACTCCACGTGTGAACAGGCCGATTTCGCGAAATCTTGGTTTCGCTAAACTGTGGCACGTTGAAAAGATGCGTCGTGTGAATAAGCCTTAAGATGAACCACAAAAAGGGTGCCACCAAAACATTGAGGCGCTAATAGTCTGTGGCAAATTAATAAAAGTTCCTCCCACAAAGCTCTCTGCTCACCGGGAATGGTGGTTTCCTCCTCTCCAGCGTTCGCTCTGCTAAAGTGGAAAGAGCGGAGAGTTTTGTGGGAGGAGACCGCCCACGCTTTCCTGTAACCGGCAAGAAAGGAGCGAAGTTCCCCTACCGCCTGCGAGCTTCGGCCTCGGACACGTTGTCAGGGTAAAGGTAGACGCTGTAGTCCTTGAAGTAGATCTCCCCGGGTTCTAGGAGCAGCAGTGAAAACCTGCGCAGTCATTCGTGTCTCCGCTTACAACAGGTGCGGGCAGATATCACCGGACATCATCCGGGATTACACGCGATGGCTCGAGCGTTGCGCAAGGATGCGAAATGAACGCCGCCAGCTCGATATGACGCGAGCCAGACATATCTTCCTTCGTTTGTTGGTTTTCTTCTCGACATTCCGCAACTGGGTGCTCATCCGAGACTACAAGTTGAAGTTGTGAACGTGCACTTTGAAAACACCCAAACATTTTCCGTCGAGCTGCGCTTTTCGCTTGCGGCTTTTGGCGAGTGCGTTTGAATCACAGTTGGTAGAGACTTCTACTCGCGTTCAACGACTGTTACCGGCTCGAGCTTGTTACGAAAGTTGGGAAAAAAAACGAGACAGAACCCTAAGCCAAGCCCACCTTTCTGAGTTCGGAGAGTCCATGAACGCCATCGTTTTTCTAAAGAAAAGAGACTCGTTGACTCGCTGTTAAACCGCGCTAGTCAGTTCTCGCGGTCGCACCGGCACGGACCGCACATCACTGAAAACACACTCAGCTGGCGGCGGCAGCAGTCGCAGTGGTGGCAGCAGTGATGTCGTGATGTCGCGAACTACGTCGAAACAGGCGCAGTGGGGCGGCGAATCGGTGAAACAGAAACAGTTTGAAAAGTTCGACGTTTTGGACAGCGTTGCCAGAGTCCTGAACTGAACTCTCTTGATCTAGAGAATTGTTATGATCCATTTCGTGCTATTCTCTATAAGTGAAGCTAGTGAAGCTAAGCTGTGTAAACGATTTTCATCGCGTGTTTTCAAACCTCCTTTCATAGCTTCGTCTTTCGAATTTGACCCCGTAAGTGTGACGTCATGGGCCCAAACCAATCACCGTTGCTAGGGTCGTTGTTATGGACAAATTACATGTAGCTAGGTTTCGCTACGAGAACCCTACCGTTCCAAGATCAGGAGTAGGATTTAAGCACCTCAATATCACAGATATAGAAAGCTTGAATGTCATATATGTTTCGACAAAAGTGTGCCGGTAATCGCTTGTTTCTGAAATATTTACGACTGCAACTTCCGGTTCTCAAGATGCTTGCAGCAGACGACGAATGCAAGAAGTATGCCGTCTGCCACACGCCGGCCGGTCTAGCCGGCGCCGTCGTTTGAATCGTGTGAATAAAGACAATATTTTGATATTGCATTTGTTTGAAACATAATGAGTTTCAGACATTTAAAAGAATTCATAGTGGGGTGCGATGCAAAATATGGTTTATCGAAAATCCGGGCGTCGATCGAGATGATCGTCTGCTAAAAGATCGCATATACACCGGTGAGAAAAGCACTTCAGGCAATCGGTCGAGATCCCAAATTTTGTTTGAGGACTCGCGCTATGGGAGGGTGCTTCGTACCTGGTTGTGACCATTGCGTGGAGAAAGATTCTTGCAGTTTCTTCAGATTTCCGCAAGACCCGGCGTGAAAGAACTGGATAAAAAAACATAAGGTGAGTACATGAAGCACTGGCGGACAGTTGCCTTGATGTAAAAAGAAAAGGGCCAAACCAACCGAGATCACGTAAAACTCTTTATTCTGTTCGGTCATAATGTCTTTAAAAATAGCGCTATATTTATATATTATTACAATAATATTGATAAAGTAGTTGCATGCAAGTAGTAGTGAGAGTAAAATCCAGCTCAAACTTGCCGCAGTGTTATATTGCTATGGTAAAACAGCGTTGAGAAGTTTGCCTGTGTCCATCCGCTATCCGGTTATTTTGTTTATGCTTAATATCTACCTTTGGTGATGTTTTTTCATCGTCCTCTTTATATGTTCTCCTGTTCGGACTAGCTTTTTAATTTAGTATTTAGTACAAGCCTCAATAATAATAATAATAAACACTTACCTCGACGGCGTACGATTTGTTTCTCATGCTGGCCTGCACTACGCCGGTAATGCACTTCAGGTCGTCGTCGTAACTGATTTGCATGACGTGGTTTGATTTTACGGCATCTTCACCCCTCTGAACTAAACTAAATTTTTCACAAAAAAAAAAAATTTGCGGAGGCCTCTACGGTTATGGCGATGCACTTGTTTTTGTCGCTCGTTTACCGACGCAATTCAATGAAGACGCCCGCTGCAACAGAGGCCAGGAAATCTATCGTGTCGTCTGCTACCAAAGCAAAGCGGAGTGTAATACTCCAGAAATGGCTTTCATCGTTGCAATACGACACAGACGACACGAACATCTTCATAATTAGATATCAAGAAGTTAGGTTGCTTCCAAAAAATTATTTACTTAATTGTAAGCAAAAATCTAGCCTCATGTGGAGCCTCCATGCATTAGCCCATAGCAACGTCCCTAGTAACGTTGGTTTGGACCAAGGCACTTAAAGGGGCGGTGCAACGATTTTATGATTAAAAGAATTTGCATCTTGTCATTTTTAAGTTGTTTATCGTGTCCAGGGGGATAGAGAAAACACCTCCTTCATTAAAAATGTCGCGATTCCGCTGCACAATCGCAAAGCAAAAGTCGAGCTTTTTGGCCCACCTGCAGCCCCAAGTGGCAGCCGAAGGAACTACGGCGAAAAGCTTACGTGACCTCGCTCGGCTCTAAGCTGCAGCATAACGCCCGCTAATGTCAGCAGAGAGAGGGAGAGGAAGCGTCCTCCAAGATAGCACACGGGAACCTACACGGCACTCCGAGTGACGTCACTGGGAGTGCGACCGGGTGTGACCCTGAAGACTGGGAGTGAGTTGAGGGGTGCCCGAAATGCCAATATTTATCTTTTTTTACGCAACAACTAGGACACGCAGGCGAAATCGGTTTTCTGTTCTTTACTTCAGAAGTGTCAGAGGGCAACCTGCGCAAATCTTTGAACGAAGTCCGGAAATCGTTGCACCCTCCCTTTAAGGCTGAACTCCATGGAACGAATTATGTGACGAATAACTGGCGAACGCCGCCCGACGGCACGCTCGCTTTGCGCGCGACGTAGCAGCCACTGTGTTGATTCCACGCGCAGAGCAAAAGCCGCCGGGCAAAATTCGTCGGTTATTCGCAGCATATTCGTCCCATGGAGTTCAGCCTTTACGGGGTCATATTTGAGCATAGCTTGTTTTTGTTTTTATTTTAAATTAAATATCTTATTTGCTAAAAATACAGCTTGTACAACATGCCATTTATGTTTCGTCTTGCAATCGATTTGTTTTCTTTTTACTTTTAGTTTACCCCACTGATCTCAATGACAATTGCTGGATCGCGTTTGCCCGCTCCGCCCGCTCCACGAATACGGTCATACGGTCACTGGCGGCCATCTTTAGGTAGAGTTATATCACCTCTAGCCAAGATACAGCTGCTGAAGCCTCTTGGCAGCCACCATCATCCATCCATGGCAGACGGTGTTTCGGCAGTTGTGGTGGCAGCAGGCTGCTACAGTGCCTTAAAGGGGGTAGTGTAGTTACCGCGTAGCCTCCACCATGCATCGGGAACGGCCGCTCCTTGGAAGACGGTGTAGGTGGCGCTTCGATCCGCAGCTCCGTTAGGGTGCCTCAATCGGCCGGCAGATAGAGGCACCCTAACACGCTTCATAACTATTATAAATACCTCAAAAACAATTATTTGTTTCCATTGAACTTCCAACGACATGATTTGTGTTTGAAGGTGAATAAAAATCTGAAACTAGCAGACGACAGTGTAGTCGACAGCGGCGAATCGGCCGGAGCTGGCCGGAGCCAAGCTGACCAAGCGGCCAAGCCGGAGCCATAGCCGGAACGACGGTGCTGCAAGCGCCAGCGCCACCCGCGGCCGTCTTCCAACGCTGTGCCGCTTCTCCGGTTTCGTTCGTTACACTACCCCCTTTAAGCCACTGTAAGGCTGCCATCAAAATAGCGTGGGTGATATTCCGTGATTGATTGAAATTGTTTGACGAAACATGTTTTTAAAACCCGGCGTGAACGGTAGCCCGGTCTTTGAGGACCCGGTGAAAATTTCACGAAATCGCGCAGCACCGGGGAAAAGCAGCACAGCACGCATTGAAAGTCGCATCGAAAGAAGCATCGAAAGCAGACGCCGGTACGTAGTGTGCTTTCTATGCGAGCTGCGCTGCTTTCCCCCGGTGCTGCGCTTTCGTAGAACTTTCACCGGGTCCTCAAAGACGAGGCTACCGTTCACGCCGGGTTTCAAGAATCTGCTTCGTCGAACAACTTCAATCAAGCACGAAATATCACACACGGTACAGTGTACTAGATCTACGGCTATTTTATGGCAGTCTGCCGCCATTGCGCGGTCCGCCATATTACTATGATGGCTAGAGATGATATAACTGATATAACTCTACCTAAAGATGGCCGACCGTGGCCGCATTCCCGTTCATAGGCGGAGCTGGTCAAACGCGATCCAGCAAGTTTACCCATTTAGGGAGCACGTCTCTAGCTATCATCATCATCATCGTATGTGACGTCACGGGTAGGATTATGATTATGGCAACGTTGGATTAAGGCAACGGTGTTTTTACCGCGTCGAAAAAAGGGGTCCCTCGATTTCCGCCTGACGTCATAAAAGTGTCATGCTGTCGCCGGTCGCGATCCTGGCGCTGTTCCAGCCATTGGTTCCAGCCAACATTACTAGATTACCTCAGTTGTGGAACACCGGCGGATCGTGGATCCAATCGGATCTACGATCGCGGATCAGATCGTTGTTTTAAAGGGATACTTCAACGAAATTTCGGCGCTTATATTACGCTTTGTATGATCAAGCCCCTTTAAAGAGAGAATTGTACTGTCCTGCGGCTCATCACATTTCTCCTCGTACAGACCATTCTCAGAAAGTTCATCTGGTAATACCAAGGACAAACCTGTTTAAATTCTCTCCACTGCAGTTATCACTTTCAGAATGAAACTCTCTGCCAGAACATATTGTTACAATTCAAGACCCATCTGGATTCAGAGCTGCACTTGCTACTTTTCTCGATATTTAGCAACCTTTAATCCTGTGTTTTTCCTTTCTTTGTTTTTGTTTGTTGTCAAAGCCCCCCATTATGTAAAGTCCTACGGGCGCTTTAAGGGAACAATAAATGAAATGAAATGAAATGAAATGAAAGAGAGGAAGGAGGAACTCACGTCTTCCCGAGCACGAACGTTCATACGAAGATGCCTATCCTCCTGCTTGAACAATTTCTTTCACCCTCATCGATCGTTTGGCACCTGCACATTTCCACGGAAGTGCCACCAACAATGCACAGTAACAAGCCGAGCAACCTTTTTGACTTATTGTGCCTGTGACTTTTAATTGGACTCTGAAGATGCCGCAAAAGGACAAAGTTCGCTGAGCTCCTTCTTTCTGCCAAGCTCCAAGCGACCTGCTTTGGAAGATGCCACAACCGACATTGTTAAGGTGAGATTTTTATGTAATTTATCAGTGATTAAAGTTTGTTTTTCGGGTGATACCGGTGCCACACACAAGGGCTTTTACCTTAAAAAGGGGAGTGACAGTTAAACGGGTGCCGCCTTCTTAATATGTTTCTTAATATCTGCAAGCCCAATCGGCTTGCACTTATTAAGTTATTAGATAGGTAGATAACCGTCAAGAAATTATGAAAAAGCTAACAAAAATCTGCAAACTATACTTTTAAATCAATGATTTTGTTGGCTACGTTGCAATTTCAGGTTCAACGGGAGCCATTATTAAAGGGGCACTGACAACCCAAAGGTCGTAGTTTTTTATTTATTGTCTAAAACGATGCAAGTTGTAGTCATAGACACGCAAAAAAAAAAAAAAAAAACGCATCGCGAAAAACAAATTTACCGCGCGCGGGCGCGCCTTTTTAGTTTTGGCGTTTATATTTCCCGCCGCTCACCTCCTCGCTTCTTTTGATCGGTGACGTCAAAAATCAGGAAATTTAGAAGCTTTGTAGGTGACATTTCTATAACATTTAATAATGGCAATCGTAAAACATGTTTTTTAACGCAATTCCGAACGCATTACGGCCCCTCTTTTTGAAATACCAAAAATCGGAGTTCGGTGTGATGTTGCTTCCTAGATTTGTACCATTTGTACCCTCCCTCGGAAAACTTGGCGGCGCTAGTCGGCGAGTCGGGGAAGAAACCGTTTTTTTCCCGCGCCGGCGCAATTCTATCCCGCAGCCTCACCTCCTCCTCGCTTGGGGTCGCCGTGGCAACGGCGCTTTGCTTCATAGCGTGGAGCGGAGGTCAGAAAGAAAGTCGAGTCGCAGGAGACCGCAAAATTTGACTCACTGCACTGGCGCGGATCGCGCGGGAACTTCAAATTCGGCATTTGGAAATTGTATTTTTAATTCACAAATACTGAATTTCAAAGTTTCGAATTTTGAGGGTAATGTCCCGGCATCGTTTTCAATCGTTTCGGATAATAAAAAAAAATATGATTTTGAAAGTTTCAGTGCCCCTTTAAGGATTAACCCAATTTATAGGTGCTATTCACATCACATCACATCGCAAGGGGCGCTAGCATCGGCCGCCGCGGAGGCCATGTTTGCGGTCTCGTTTCCACCCGCGTAACGTGTTGCCCGCCGTCTGCCCGCGTTTCTAAGCTAGGTTTGTCAAGGTTTTTCTCATTTATCGGGTTTCTTTAGCAGTATTCAGTGCTATTTTACTACTCTGGCGCAGCACTCTAAAAAAAAAAAAAGGGTATCACCTTACACCCTTTTGTCCCATATAATGCACCCCGAAATTTCAATCCGACGTACAGCACACTATAGTCGAACAGACGGCACAAAAGTTTATGAGGGGCTTGATAACGGTGCGATTTAACTTATTAAATAACTAAAGTACGTATCAAATACCACAGAAAGAAAACACTGAGGTTTTGCAGTAAAACAAAAAAAAAACGATTTTTTTTTTATTTAGTAACACGTACATTAGCTATTTCAATAAGTTGTACCACACGGCTATCAAGCCTCTCGTGAAAGTTAGTACCGTCAGATCGACGGCAGTGCGCTATACGTCGAACTGAAGTTTTGGGGTGTATTATATGGGACAAAGGGTGTAAGATTACACCTTTTTTTCTGAGAGTGAGCGAGGTCATCCTCTGTTATGTGTTTTGTCGTTAGCGTGCGTATTTCGCTACGGTTGTTCAACTAGCTGCGCGCTACGTGTCGCGCAGCTTGCCCTGCTTCAAAATGCGACTACGGTGTTCATATGGCTAAGTAAATATGCGGCTCTACTTTTTGGGCGCAAGAGTGATCGCTATTTGCGCTATTTGTATTAAGTAAAGCGGTGCCGTGGCACGACCCAGCACGTCCACAACGTACTTGGTAAAAAGGGGGGCTTGTTCTCGAGCGCCGAGCAAGGGTTGCGTCGAACGCAACGCAAGTCTCTTCGTAAATATTTTCTCATTGTTAGTTCGTGGCAGCAAGCGGTTTCCGAACGCTCAGCAAGCTACCGGACACGGGATAGACCGAAAGCGTACAAGTACCTCGAAGCGCACAAGTAATCAAATTACTTATAGTAATCGATTACTTTTTGAAGTAATTTTGTAATCATTCGAATACATTTTTAGGAAGTAATCTGATTACTTCTTCAAGTAATAAAAATTACTTGTAGCCATTACTGGGCACACTTTTTTTTCTTCTACTAAGAAGACAAAAATAAAATTTGCATCTTAAAAAAAAAAATTAAAAAAAATTGCGGAGTTTTAGGAAATGGGGTCAACCCGTTTGTATGGATACTCTCTGGTGAATGTCCGTTCTCGAGCTGGGCCTGGGATTGGGAAGCCCCAGGAAAGCCCGAGTGCGTAACAAAGGCCGTTCAGAGCGAAGCTTGAGGGAGGAGAATGTAGGTGTGTAAAATTACTGAGTGTGTTTCTAGTATTCCGATTACACATTCCTCTAGAGCGCACCATTTCTAAAATAGTTTTTTATACTGCAGGTACAGTGTCCCAATTTCTGGGAACGTTGGCATCCAGTGAAAGAGGAGCATCCCAGCGTCAAGACGATCTCGTCGTTGCACAGTCTTCCGGACCCCAGAGACAATTCCCCGCTGATAGCGACGTCACTGAAGATGGCAAGACTTCTGCAACTAGCCAAGACGCACTGCCAACATCTCGGGTTCGAATTCAGCTTCCAGATGTACCTTCTCATCTAGATGTTCAACTCATCCCTCCTCAAATAGTCACACATCCTGTAAGTGGACAGAAAGCAAACAAGACGAAATGCCTCACATTTCAAAAGAGCTGGCTCGGCACATTTTCGTGGCACCACTACGCTACCGAAGTTTCAGAGGTCGTTTGCTACTACTGTGCAGCAGCAAGACAACAGGAATTTTTGAAGGCATCAAGACAGAAAGTTCCAGACCCATTAACTGTTGCTGGGTTCACAAATTGGAAAAAGGCAAAAGAAAAATTTTCCAAACATAAAAATTCAGAAGGGCATAAGAACGCCGTTTACCAGCGCAGCAGCCTTCAATCGACGTCGGTCCGTGACCAAATCAGCACACAGACTGGAAAGGAGCAGGAAGTGGCGAGGCGCTGTCTGAAGATTATTTTTCAAGCGTCTAAGTACCTCCTGCGTCAGGGTTTGCAATTTCGAGGTCATTTAGACAAAGAAGAAAACTTCTACCAGTATCACACGTCACGCGAAGAAGACAATGAAGAGTTCACCCCCTGGATGAAGCGAAACACCACACTGTAAAAAATGGACCGTAAAATTTACGGTCAAATACCAGGCAGCTGATGCAGTGATGTGATTGGCCTAAGCCATCTTGGAGCACCTTTTGGAGCAGCCAAAACGGTGTTTTGGAGCAGCGAAAGTGGCCTTTGGAGCAGCCTGAACAGTGTTTTGAAGCAGCAAAAGTGGCTTTTGGAGCAGCCAAAACAGTGTTTCGGAACAGCAAAAGTGGCTTTTGGAGCAGATATTCTTAGAAAAATAACACTATTTGTTTTAAGTGGTGGACAAACGAAAGGCACTTTGTGCTGTGTTCTGACGGAACTCTCTGTTTGTGTTTTTACTGCTGAGACATCCCACAAGTGTATTGTGGGTGTTGCCGAGCAATTCCGAAAAGAACGCATGCTACCGTTTTACTGGTTCCCGATGTGCCAGATTTTCATCAAAAGTAAGCAAACGTAAAACAGTGGATTGCGAGCGTCCCGGCTGGTAGTTGTAGTATGCAAAATATAACTGTCCAGCATACGACAAAAAAAACAGTCCAGCGGCGCGTGCTTGGCCAGGCCGGAAGGCACAAGCTAAACACACACACACACACACACAAAAAAAAGAGAACCTGAGCGCATCGATGCATGACATCGCGAGCCAGGGTCAAAACGTTCTTGGAGCGCTTTGTGCAACGACTGAACTCGAGACAAACAAGCGCGATGTGCGGGTTCAGCGTGCAGACATTGCTTTCTTTGCTTTAGCTCACTTTTCTTCACCAACTTTCTTTCGCGGAAGATTTTTCACGTACCGGGGTTCTCTCGAAAGAAAGCCCACCGAGAGAAACCTAAGTAATCAATATTTCGACAAGCAGTCATTGAGTGAAAGAGGAATTTTTGTATTATACTTAAGTTTCAGCTTAAGTCCAGACGCAGCCGATGCTACAAGCGCGAGCATGTGGCCCTGAACAGTGCTTGCACTGCACGAGCGCGCGTGCTTGGCAGGGACTCTGAAAGCCCGGAGCTCGCGCTTGTAGCATCGGCTGCGTCTAGACCCAAGCTGAAACGAAGTATATATAGAGTATGATTTAAACAAAGACAGGAATGTCGATGAACAAGTTTAGAAAGCACCATATCTGCAGCGACGTGGGGACGGCGAAACCCGACATCGCGCGACCACGGTGATTGTGGTGGCGCGAGCGTTTCAGCTCTCGCCGCGCAAAAACGTGGTTTTGTTTCACAGCATGACGGCATTGCTGGCACCCGGCACACTAACGTCTGAATGTCCGCACACGCCCGCATCTATCGTTAGAAAAATTAGAAAAAATACGCGAAACGAGATTCCCAAGACGACGAGGGCGCGAAACGCGAGACGGCGGCAAAACCATGCAAGACCGGATGGATGATTGACGCAGGGTACTTTGTGTCAGGAGGCCGCTTGCGCCACCTAGCCCACGCATGCCGAACTACGGTTCTCTTTTTAGTTTCGGTTTTGAAAGGCGACCGAAATCGGTCCTTTTGCGCGGGCTTGGCGCAGATTACCCATATTTTGGCAAAATGTAGCAGGATGTAGCAGGGTTAGCCCCTAGGCGCAGTATGGAGCAATTGGCGCAGCGATCACATCACTGCTGATGCTGCCAAACTTGTACAGTAAAAATAACGGTGCACTGTAAATCTGGTTTACGATAAATTTAAACGGTGACAGTAGAAATCTACGGTCGCCGTTTAAATTGCACCGTAAAAATAACGGTGCGCTGTAAATCTGGTTTACCGTAAATTTAAACGGCGACCGTAGATTTCTACGGTCGCCGTTTAAATTTATCGTAAGCCAGATTTACAGTGCACCGTTATTTTTACTGTACAAGTTTGGCAGCATCAGCTGCCTGGTATTTGACCGTAAATCTTACGGTCCATTTTTATGTGACCGTAATACGTTGAAAACTATCTTACTGAACCACACCATTATAGTCATTTGAACCGCGTAAACGATACAGCGTAAAAAAAGCTCGGCGGTGTATTTTGGGGTTGTTGTGTTGCACTATTCAACTGACTTTAATTGCGCATATCTAAAGTGAATAAGTAGTCATGCACAGACAATTTTGTCTGCGGCGAGGTCGGCTGCTCTAGCATCACTCGATGCATTAATATTTCTGACCCGTGCTGTCAAAGGAAGTAAAAAGATGTTATATTTATTTGCATTTCTATTTATATTCCGACATGTCGTCGATTCACTGAAGAACCTTCACGTTTACGTATGTTTTCTCGTTTTTTATTTGGGTTCCTCGTTCAGGGTTGATCCCAACATCTGTAAGAACAGATTTACGGAGTAGTTTTTTTTGTTACTACCGCAGCTCATAATACGCCAGTTAAAAAATGATGAGACAATAAATACCTAAATTGGCCAGTGACTAAAGCTTTTGAAGCACTGATCTTTCGAATATGCCCAAGTAGCAGTCTTGTAGGTTAATGAAACTCCCCCATATGGACTTCTAAATTCACATAGACACTTTTTTTTTTTTTACCATTCTCACACCAGGTTAAGAACCGAACAGCAATTCAGCTAATTACATATTTCGATGAGTTGTAAAATGCAAATAAAGAACGAAAGGGAATATCTACCAGTTTTCAACTACTGTCTTTTATAAAGCAACACATTATACATTATAGCATTTTACAATTATAATTTTGAACAGTAAAATAGATCGTTGATTTTTTTTTTTTCTCGCTCTGCACTAATAAATTGCTCTAAAATTAGTTGTCTTTATGTTAAGCAACTTGCACATCTTCGAATGGACACACTGCTATTATTATGTAACAACAATATTCAATTGAACCACTTTTAACAAGACCTCCACATCTTCGGGATTTTGAAAATGTTAAAGTTGAGAAAATATATCCCTACTGGATCTAAGGCTGCAACAGCAGCCATTGTAACTGATTTATCTTTTTGTTTTGTAAAAATTGAAAGTGGAAATAAAAGCCTTGTTATTTTGAATACACATTTTAAGTATTTTTGAACGAAGACTAGTCGCCGGTGGCGTCGTGAAGCAGGTACAGTCGTTTCCTAAAGTATATAGCGTATCCTAAGTTATAACGGAGTCAATGCTATGAAGAGCTAATTATATTTGAATTTTAAACGAAAAGTACCACACAATAAAAATATCGTTTGGTAGCGTGTATTCGCACACTACCAAATATATTTGAGTAAGCGAAGGACAGGGAACACGAAACAAAATGATCAGACTTGCTTTTTATTCTACACTATCTCACCATAGCATGGCTCTAGCATTGACCATAACTTTCGCTGCACAAGTTTTGATGCAAGCAATGGACATTCTAAAACAAGGAGCTCACGTCTGGAGCAATTGCCGAAATGTATGTTTGATCAGATGAAATATACAAACGAACAAAAAAAAACACCAAATGATGCCAGGAAGCACAAATGAGCTCAATACCTTTGAATGAATTCCAAGGTGGTGCAAATGTCTTCTGTGTACGCAATGTTGAAAACATGGTACGCGCTGAATAGTACAGCCAGTGCGTGGTCGAACATGTGAATTTCGTCCATCACAGTTATTCCATCAATGAAGATCGAGTACATGCTGGCTGAGCAGATGCTTTCCCCTAGAAAAGAAAGTAAGAATAAAACAAAAGACGTGAAGGTAGATATAAGATATAATTACAATGTAGCGCAAAGACAACACAGGAAGGAGACAGAGATAGGAAAGAAAGCGTTCTTTCCTATCTCTGTCTCCTTCCTGTGTTGTCTTTGCGCTACATTGTAATTATGCATAACCAACTAGCCCAACAGCTCATTTTAATAGATATAAGATGTAGTAAATTGCAGAACTATAATTGTAATTCAAAATCATTATAAAATTATAGGCAATATTGATGACTTGGGGTTCGGAAAGTAATCAGTGAATGCTCCCCATGAACTACAATGCATGGGGAGATGGGTGGTGCATCTTGATTCATGTCAGTTACTGACTGGCCTTAGTGGCAGGCCCATCACAAAATTCTTCCAAAAGACCGGGTAAGTGGGATTCGTTCTGAGGCTCGGTAAATACCTGGCCCAGATTTGTTTTCTAGGGGGTATTTGAGTGTCTCTTTAACGGGGACATGCGGCGCAAACCGGTCTCTTTGGCCACGACTACGTCCCATGTACATACTCACTGTTTCCACATAAGGAAAGTGCTTTCTCAAATGTGCAGACTTCATCTGTTTTGGAAGAGAGACGGTAGCATTCAGGTACATAACGTTGTACTCAATGTCACGCATAACTCGGGTAGCCTCGACTGAACCAAGCACGTATTGAAGGCTTTCAGCAAGTTTCCCGAACATGCATTTTTTGTACAAGAGATGTCGACGTTGAAATTCATAAATGGCTTTTTGAACGGTTCATACCGGCATAAGCTTTCCGTTCAACTTCAAATAATAATAAAAAACAAGATTGTATTTTACGGTTTTTCTTTTTTTCTTTCGCAGACAGACATTCACACGTCGTAGTTATCATCAGGCGAATGCATCACGTTAACACAGTGGCGGATCCAAGGGGGGGGGGGGGCTCCCCTCTTCGGGGCAATTTGACATAGGTGGACCCGCCTTGCACAAGAAAGAATGGGAGAATAGTATCCTTAAAAATTTTTCGCCCCCCCCCCCCCCCCCCCCAAAACGAAGTTCTGGATCCGCCCCTGCGTTAACAGCACCGTCTTGATTAGAATCCGCACTAGTCGACTGAGTCGAAGGGTCCTCAACCTGAAGCAGGGCTGCAGGCGATGCGCAGTACCCAATAAACCCGTCCCTCGTAAATGCGCCCAGTTCAAATGTGCCGTGAACTATGATTTCACACCGAATACCTTCTGACAGTTGGAGCACGGACACGAACCCAAAATATCGTCAGTGATGTGGCCTTTTAGATGTATTAACAAAGCCTCCCTTGTGCGGCACTCCTCTAAGCAAAGTGCACTGAAAGCTTTCCAAAATCCTCGAAGCAAACCGAACTTACCCTTAGGCGTTCGAATGCCTATGTCTTCTCGGAATATGACACCTGAGAGCATCACACGTAACAAACTGGCAACAGCATCTTTCGTCCACACACGGAAGAATTCGAGAGCTGAAAACGTGCTCCTCGAATTGCGCAACCAGCAAGCGTGCTTGAACAGAAACTACAAATTCTGCAAGTAAACATCTTATTAGGGTGTTGTATTTATGCCACCAACAAACTATCCTTGCCAAGCAAGCAACAGATTGATAATGAAATACCTGTCTCGAGTATCCAGTTGCCTTCCGCTCCAAATTTTCAAGTGCACAAAAAACTGGGAATGCCACGAACGAACGAGGACAAAATGGCGCGGAAACGGGCGGGAAAATGAACCGAACGTCCTCTTCTTCCACTTCTTCCTGCGTTGTCCCAACCAAGGGCGCTTTCTTTCCTCCGCGAATCTCGCCCGTCGCATTGTTGCTCTATTGTTGGCTCTTAGCTGTTTTTTTTAAATCTTTTTCTTGGCTGGCGCGGCGTCGTATGTTGAAAGGAAGGACAAAGAAAGGAGGTGAAGGGGCGAGAGGAGCCTCCCTGGGTTCCTGCAGCACCCGTGGCTGCTTCCGGAGGTCAAGCGTGGTGACCAATTAGCGATGCGCGTCTTTTCTTTCTGTTTGCTTGCTCCAAGTTGCGTTTCCCTCTCGCTCTTTTTTGCCCGTTTACGGTGCATTTCAGGTAATTCCTTTTCAAGGCGTACTCGCAGTTTTTATTAGCGTATACCGCCAGTGGCGTACCAACTTGTTTTTGATTGAGGGGGCAAACCAGACCCGACCCCACCAGGGCCGGGCCCTTGGTATCCCTAGGGCGCCGCCGGCCAGTGTTTGCCCTGCCCAGTGGCGGCTGTTTCAGGGTGGGGGGGGGGGGGGGGGGGCAAAACACATGGCTTGCCCCCCCACTCTGAGAACTGGGGGGGGGGGGGGGGGCAAGCGCCCCCCTTGCCCCCCCGGTGCGTACACCCATGTATACCGCCGTAAATTTGACGGTTATTTTTTACAGTGCAGGTACACGTCTCCACTGCGTCAAAACGAAATAACTGGTCGCTTTAGGAAGGCTGTCCAAAAAACACTGAGCAGCTCCATTCCAACAACAAACTACGCCATCATCGTAGATGGCACGCGGGATGTGGCAGAGAGCATATCCGTGCGCTGTGTGGACGAAGACCTCAGACCATGCAGTTGAAGTTTTTCTAGGGCTCTGTACCCCCCGAATACAAAGGGAGCCACGATTGCAGAAGCCGTGGTGAATTTCTTGACTATGGTTGGGCTTCCACACTCTGGTTGTCGGGCGCAGACCTGCGACGGGGCTGTCAACATGAGCGATTATAAAATCGCAAAACCCACTTGCTATTTACTTTCACTGCAGGGCCCACAGTTCCAACCTTGTAGCTGCTGACGTCTTAAACTACTGTCCAAAACTTCGAGATGCGCTCATGGAAGTTTGGGAAATGGCGCGCTCTCAGCACGTTCTGGGAAGTTCAAGCAGATATTTTGCGAAAGAAAGCTGGGTAAAAACATCAAACTCCTATGCCCAACGCGCTTCTGATGCAGAGGGCCAGCGATATCTGCCGCGCTGGACGAGCTAGAGATCATAATTGCTTCTCAGAAGAAATGATGAAAAAAGCACCGACCGAGCAATCTGTTGGATTGGTGGTATCCTACGCGCCATGGAATCGGGAAACACGCGCCTTCTGTTGGAAATTGCTTTGAGGGTGTTCTCAGTGCCTGAGGACCTGCGCACATACCTACAAAAACGTTTGTCGACAGTTCAGCGAATGCTCCAGATGCTGGAGTCTACCAAGAGCGTGTTGCGCATCTGCGGTCTGAAGAAATGTTCGATGAACTGTTTGAACAGGTCGGCAAAGCTGCCCGCGGGGATGGCAGTGTATACACCAACTCATGTTTACAAACAAACCGGAGCGCCCGGAGCGCCCCTAGCGGACGCCACCGGCGCCGCGCATGCGCGATGGGGGTGTGGGCAACAAGCTCGCCGTCGCCCATAAACAAACCATTGAAATGCGATGTTGTCGGCGTCGGTGTGAGTCCCCCTGCCCTTTTTCGCGTTCGAATTGTTGGTTCTACGTCTTCCTGGCGATGTCTGACTATCTTGAGCGGCTTCAGCGAAATTACCAAGGCTCGTCACACCACAAAACTTCGCGTGAATAATGTGACATGTGGCGATTCATTCCGCGTGGACGCCGCAGATTGTACGCTAAAGCCTGATTCGCATGATGAGATTTCGCTCGGAATTTTCAGTCGCGACGCCGCTCGGGCTGCAAAAGCGTGAACCGTAGCTGAGATGGTCGACGACGATACTGAAAATCGCAAGCAGAATCGGACCAACTGAATTAGGCATAACAAGTCGGTGTTGGACACTGGTAAGAATGACCAACATCTCCTTGTATCTACTGTTTACATCGAGCCTGCTTACCAACCTTCAAATTTAAGTCTTTTGAGGCCTGCACACACTTCTTATCGCAAGTACCGGGCCAACATTTGGTCTACGGACCGGCGTCGTCTAAGAGAGCAGACGACAAGCAGAAACGTTTGAAAGAGCAGACGACAATGCGAACAATCAGGCCGCCGTTTGAATTTGAAGACGCACAAACGTAGTCCGCAGGTGGTCCGCACAACTTGACAGTTTTCTGGCGTTCATGTTGGAACAAAACAAATAAATCTGATGACCACAAGTATCCGTGAATTTAACCCAAAGTGCTTCCCGCCCAAGCAATCGTTGTCCGACGGCGTCTGCTTTTCTCTTTTCACGGCACATATCCAGATTCTCGGACGAACCGAGCACGTGAAAACTGACCTTCAAACCTTTCTCGACACTTTTGGTACGGCCCCAGTCGCGGCGTTTTGACGAGAAGGCAGGTTTATGTCTGGTTCCTTTCAAAACAACGCAGGAATACACGTCTGGCATGGGGACTTCTGCCCACAGCCCCAGACCGGAAGTGCGACCGACGCGCCACCACCGCGCCGTGACGTCACAGAGATGAGTTCGTGTATACATCCAGTGGAACAACCGAAATCCAAACGGCGCCCCGCCAGGTACGAGAAAGGGAGCACCAGTGACCTTCCGAGAGCCTATTTTCGGCGTGTAGTTTTTTCAATAGTTGATACAGCACTGCCGGGCATTGAGAGACGCTTTAATCCAGACATGTACAAGTTGCTTTAAAGAAGTCATTAAGTTAAGTTACTGAGTATTGGCCTCAAAAGTATTTTGAGTAGAGTAGAAATTACTCAAATGGAAAGTAATTGAGTAAATTACTAACTACTGTAACAAAGTAGCGATATTACTTGTTACTTTTATACTTTTTATAGCAACAAGAGAGAACAACAATGTTTAAATTCGTTAGCGAAATTCTGCTAGCCAAATATAAAGCGGCTTGTGTTTTCACATAAATGCTTTAATAGCTGATTCCTCTTCTGTGTGACTAATTGTTTTGTACTTTTTGTTTTCTGGTCAATGATGTACTGCAGATGTATCATTTCTACTTCAAGGTTTAGCCCTGCCTGAGCTTGATTTTGCAGACAGAGTTTGATTGTTAAGAATGTTGCGTAAAGTGCATCTAGAAAGTTCTTGAAGTAAATTACAAAGTCAATTAGAGGTTATGTACTTCAAGTATCGTAAGTACACCGGGTGCAGTGTACTTGAAGTAACGTACTATAAATTCTACATACTTTTAAAGTGAAGTACAAATACTTTTTTAACACAACCTTTCATGATGCCCTTTCATACGTTTTTTTATTTTATTTTATCTGGAATGCATTGCTCCAGGGGTAATAGGAGGAGCATGAGTTTTTTTTTTCCGGAAATGGCGGCAAATATTGGATTAGGCCGAGTCATCACGGAGTAGTTATTTTACTCTCGCTGATGAACTATTTGACACAATACACTTATAAGGCACTTATTTTTTATCGGTTTTATAGCCGCCATTACTTCACTCAGAGAAATGACCAGATGACGTCTCGAAAGACGACAGCGCGTTTTCACATGAGGATACGCTATTTTTTGTTTCCAAATTTGGGGAATATCCTTTAAAGTCGGGTATTTTACTTAATTCAGAAATTACGAGAAAAAACACTTTAGTAAAGTACAAGTACATGCTCAGAAATTGTACTTAAAGTAAGGTAGAAGTTTTCTAATCCTACTTGAAATAGTACTTTAAGTGCCATGTTCAAAAAGGTATACTACAACGAAATTTCGGCGCTTATTGTTTTAGGTCTATATGTGTTCAAAGGAGCAGTATCACAGCGGACACACCAATATCTTGTTAAAAAAGACACGAAAACGAATATTAAAACGAATTAAACGATTAGCAAAGAGCACCTGGTGGTTGTCGCTAACGCCTCATTTGTAACGCCCGTCTAGCAACCTTGAGAGAAGAGGGCAAGAGAAACTCCCCTCTCCCCGAGAATTTTTTTTGTGTGTCCCAGAAGTCGCTATTATCCCCTCTGCAAGATTATATAATCCGTCTTGACATCAGCCTAGGGGCAGCTTTGCTCGTCCCGAGACAAACTACGTCACGATTGCGGTGGTTGTCACGTGCTCTCCGCTGGCTGCTCTCCGAGTGATTGCCACAGTGGGCTGTTTATAGCGAAAAATACAACACCAGGCTAAAAATACATACGTACGATTGTCATTTACTGATATTGTGGTTCATATTACACATATTTTTAAACACGACGGGTATATTTCAAATTTCGTTGACGTATCCATTTAAAATACTTCCCACTTCAACTTTTTTTTTATTTTTTTAAACGTTTGAGGATATATCAAGTTTCTCGAACGATCTTCGAATCTTAAAAGACCTGCATATGCTGAGTTTTGGGAGGAAAGGCAACGCCAAGATTCATCAAGTACAGCACAAACTACGGGAGAACCAGATGGGCTTCAGAGCGGGTGCTGCATTTTGTTGCCTCCTTTGAGTGAGGCTGCAGTGTATACACCTCCTGTATCTGGCAAGAGTTCCTACGTTGGGGAGAAGCGGGTACAAACCCTTTCTTTAAATGCGTCAAATCTCCTTTAGCTTCGGGTCACAAAGAAATGCCAGTTTTCGGCGCAAACCCCGCATTTACTGGGCCTCATTTGCGACGTGTCTGTCCTCTCATTTTTGTGCAGGAACGTTTGTTGACCGGCAAACCTACCACTAAAATTCAAAAGTAATTTGTAATTTGAGTAGAAGTTACTCGGAAACAGTAATTAAAGTAAACTACTAATTACCGAAATAAAAAAAAATGAAAGACGTTTACAATCCCTGTAACGCTGAGTTAAAGCGCAGCTCTTGAGGAGGAGGATGGGAAGGTATGGGGGGGTGATTTCAGATAAGATCGACCAAAGGATGGCTGGTCGACATTTTTAAATCAACTGATGTTTTTATATGCCATTGTCTAGTGTCTGGTATAAACGAATCCACACTTAGTTTTGTCCAGAAAAAAGATTTGGGGACAGGAAAAACCGCAAAGCATGAAGAGGGGGACAGTTGCATTAACGCGCACTGATGGAGGGGGCACTTTTGAAAGTGAATAACTAAAAGGATAATGTTAGAAGAATTCTAATACTTTTTAAAAACAAACTATGGGTACAGCTTGCTTGTAATATAAAGTAATAATATTTATGTAAATTTCATTTAATTTTCTAAAAATGGCAAAATTTGGAGGCTTGTATCTCATGAAATAATTTAATCATTATCATATAATTTGCAGGAAATATTTTACTTGTATATGTCTATTATTTAAAAAAATAAATAAGGTATTTGAGTGATACGATAGTCGGGATATATTTAGGCAAACATGGGAAAAAAATCAAACAACGAAAAATTCCGATGCAAATAAAAAAAAAAACAACACCTTCGATTTTTTTTAAAATTTGGGTACCTTGTCATACTCTATTTCGGCATTCATTTCTATTAAAAACATGTTGCATAATTTTATTGAGAAAGAAGACACACCTCCTCAAAGTAGGGTCCTTTTTCAAAGCCTACACGTAGCAGTGCCCTATACGAGAAGTGACTCCGACTTCCAGTTTCAGGAAACTAACACACGTCTTTCATATATTTTTATTCATATGAGGTCACTGACAACTAGGGCGATCGGTCACACACTAAAAGTGAGGAGAAACTTTATACAGAATTTTACATACAGCGTACCAAGAGGTATCATATTAGAGACTAGTGATTCGAGAAAAGATGATGCAGAGTAAAGTTTTACTTTCCGGAATAATTTATAATTAAAAAAAAAGGAAAAGAAACAACTTTACTTCCACACACAAAAATAAAGATAGAATATTAAAATTGTTTAGGTTAGTTATGTATTTCCGGGGACAAACCATTTCAGGTTTAGGTGTGCCACCGCGCCGGACTGTAAGAGCTTCGATACTCTCTCGGTGTACGAATGGATCGCGGCAAGCCGAGATATTTCATCCTGCGCGAGGATAACGTTTCGTGACTCTCATATGGTGATCGGATAAAGATTCAATAAGCTATCACCAAGTAAAGCAGTAGGTTAAATACCCCGCGAAGAAAACTGTGATAAATAAGATAACCCGGCATTCGAAATGAGCACTCATTGGGGCATCAAATTCGGCACTTTACACTAAGGCTTTCCTCGATGTAGCCATTTAATAAAGTTTCTTCTAACCAGATCCGACTGTCCGTTCTACATATATGTCACAGGTTCCTTCTGTTGACTTGCACAGCCACCACCCGTGCCAAGAATGAATGCCAGGAAAGTCGCGCACCGTCAGCCACTCCTCTTTTTTGTTGACGATACCGAACAAGCTCATTTTCGTCATAATACGCAAGATGTACTACCCAGTTTCTTAAATAGAACGCTCACCATTGTCCTGGCCGTCTGAATTGCGTTTATTGAACGTTCTCTCAGGTTGTTCAGCGTAGCCTGGTGCTTCACGAGTCCGGCAACTCCGTCGCATGCATTTTCCCATGTCCAGATGCAGAAAATGAGCACTGGGCTTATGGCAATCATTCTGTGCAAACTGGTGAAGCTGGTAGCAATTCTTAAAATGACTGGCGGCCCCGTCACTTACGTACGTCATGTGCGAGTATACCGCAACGTTGTTTTCAACCCGCTCTTTCACTTTTTCTAGAGCCAAGCACGTGAGAGCGACGTCGTCACGCAGGTCCTCACTGATGATAGCAACGCTGTTTGTAGATTTTCTTGTCGTCACTACACATGTAAATATCGTAACTTTTTTTTCTTCAGTGGTATGCTTTAACTTTGTCAGGAAGCACGATGGTCCAGTTTTCAGCAAAGTCAAAATGAAAGATAATACTTTCGCGTTGCATGCAGCTGCTTTTCATCGTAGATCGCTTTATCTTGCGTTTGCCTGATATGGTTATGGATATGAAGTTCTTCGAGTGCAAGAGACTGGCCTTTTGGGCAGTGATCATAGTCTCCTTAAAGACACAGACTTGTTAGTGGGTCGCACAGAAATGCTGAGTTCATTTGACCAGTGTTGAATGTTGAGCCTGTAACGTTCTCTACAGCGGCAATACAAAGGTAATAATTGGCGACGCGCACACAAATGCACACTTCCTGTTGTGGAATACATTTGACCCATCTAGGGCACAAGGAATAAAGTGTCGTTAGCCCAACGCCGGAATCAGGATGCTTGTCTCTGTATACACAAAAGGCCTCTCGGATTGAGCGTGTCAGGAAGCGCTTAGGCACGAACGTTATCTCCACGTCGAGCATGACAGAGATCACGTCCTTCTGGTTGGGACCTTGGAGCGAACATTGTAGCTCGTCTTTCGTGAAGTACTCTAGGGCAGCAAACAGCTTCTCAGGGCTCTCCTTGCACCTCGTGCGAGGATCCGGCTCATACCACACGCCATGCTTTTCCTTACCTAAAACGTAAACACTGTCGCCATGTTAACCTTTGCTAGGTTAACATGGCGACAGTGTTTACGCTCTATTGTATTTAGGCGGGGCTCGAGTATTTGGGGGTTCTGCTCTCTGTCGGTGTGCCTCTTTGTGCCTGATATTATCGCCCGCGAAGCCAGCGAGTGGGATGGCGGCAGGCACGGCTGCTCAGTAAACAGGCATCGGCGGTCATATTTTGCTGGTTGAAGCGAGCCCCCTCATCCTTGACAGCGAGCGGGGAAATGCGAAAAAAGATTGTATCGGTCGTTTTGCCAGAACAAGCGACGAGTGCCGCCTGCTACTTCCGTCAACTATTGCGCCATAATTGTGATCTTCGCAAGGAAATGATTGTTGCTAGCCACAGAACACTATCACGCAGAAAGGGAATGCTTGAATATGTTTTTAATCTAGATATACGTCAGGGATATATATAAGAGAGAGAGATGGAGATAGAGGGTAAGAGAGAGGAGCATATAGTGCCGTAGGAAAATAAAGTAAACAAAGTTCCCAGTGACCGATGACCTGCAGGATCTGTTCTCGGATCGCTAGTTCGTAATATGATAGCTCTTTGAACACACACAGTAGTCTCTCCTCAGTTTTAGTGTGTGACCGATTGCTCTAGTTGTCAGTGACCTCATATGAATAAAAATATATGAATGATGTGTGTTAGTTTCCTGAAACTGGAACTCAGAGTCACTTCTCTTATGGCACTGCTACGTGTAGGCTTTGAAAAAGGACCCTACTTTGGGGAGCTGTGTCTTCTTTCTCAATAAAATGATGCAACATGTTTTTAATAGAAATGAATGCCGAAATAGAGTATGACAAGGTACCCAAATTTAAAAAAAATCGAAGGTGGTGTTTTTTTTTTAATTTGCATCGGAATTTTTCGTCGTTTCATTTTTTTCCCATGTTTGCCTAAATATATCCCGACTATCGTATCACTCAAATACCTTATTTATTTTTTAAATAATAGACATATACAAGTAAAATATTACCTGCAAATGATATGATAATGATTAAATTATTTCATGAGATACAGGCCTCCACATTTTGCCATTTGTCGTTCGAGCAGGCATGTTTGGCAATTTTTAGAAAATTAAATAAAATTTACATAAATATTATTACTTTATATTACAAGGAAGCTGTATCCATAGTTTGTTTTTAAAAAGTATTAGAATTCTTCTAACTTTATCCTTTTAGTTATTCACTTTCAAATGTTCACCCTCCATCAGTGCGCGTTAATGCAACTGTCCACCTCTTCATGCTTTACGATTTTTCCTGTCCGCAAATTTTTTTTCTGGACAAAACTAAGTGTGTATTCGTTTATACCAGACACTAGACAATGGCATATAAAAATATCAGTTGATTTAAAAATGTCGACCAGCCACTCTTTGGTCGATCTTATCTGAAATCACCCGGAGAGGAGGGTATGCCCCATCCTCCTCATCCATACCATCCCCTCCTCCTCTACTGCTCGCCTCCCATTAGGGGAAAATTTCCCGCTAAATTTAGCGGGAAATGTTTTCCTCTAATTTCAGCGGGGAAAAATTTTCCGCTAAATTTAGTGGGGAATTTTTTCCGCTAAATTTATCGAGGAAGTTTTTCCACTATATTTAGTGGGGAAAAGTTTTCGCTAAATTTAGCGGAGAGATTTTTCCGCTAAATCTAGCGGGGAAAACTTTCCGCTAAATACAGTGGTGAAAATTTTCCGCTAAATTTAGCGGGGAAATTTACCCATAATGCAACGCGAGGTGAAGTCACGAGTGACGACATTGGTGACCCTCGTGACGTCACACGTGACGTAATCTATGACGTCACTGGTGACCCTCGTGACGTCACACGTGACGTAATCTATGACGTCACTGGTGACCCTCGTGACGTCACACGTGACGTCACGTGTGACGTCCTCATGGGAAACGTCCCATAAGGCACCGCGCGGTTAAGCCGACGGCGACGCCGCTTAAGCCGGAAAACGACGCCTAAGAGCTGCGCTCTAAAATGTATTTGAAAGTTACTAAACTACTCAGTAAAGTAGTTAAACTACAGTAACTCAACTAGAGTAGTTGAACTACGTACAAGTCTGCTTTAATCATGACTCGGAAGGAATCGTGACAAATAAGGTGCTGAAAGTGTTCTTGTGAACACGCAATCGGAAGCAGATGTGGTCGTAATCCGACGATACAAAGACAATGATTCCAATAAAGTCATGTCTTGCGTGCGCCTGTTGCACGAAGAGCACTCCGATCTAAGATCTATCGACGATGTGTCAGCGGCAATTCGGAACATGAATGAGTCGACACGCCAGTACTTCAAAGATGAAGAGAATGTCCTCAGGGTCATCCTGGTGATGCCAGTCTCCTGTGAGGCGGAACGATCGTTCAGTGCCCTGAGAAGGTTAAAGGGGCACTGACACCCCGAAGGTCGTATTTTTATTATTTTCTAAAACGGTGAAAATTGTAGTCTTAGACACGCAAAAAAATACCGCATAAAAAAAAAAAAAATATCCCCACGCGCGCGCTCGCTTTTTATTTTTGGCGTTTTTCTCTCCCGTTCCTCACCTCCTCGCTTCTTTTTGCTTGTGACGTCAAAAATGATAAAATTTAGAATTTTTGTAGCGACATTTTTGTAACATTTAATAACGGCAATGGTAAAACATGTTTTTTTTTTTTTTTTTAACGCAAGCGATCGCACTATGTCCCTTCTTTTTTAAATACAAAAAATCGGAGTCCGGTGTGATGTCGCATCCTGGATTTTTATCCTCCACCGGAAAACATGGCGGCGCTCGACGCATGTAGCAGAGGATCGGTGAGTCTGAGAATCGGACGAAGTGGTCTTTTTTAGGTGCCCGATGACCTCTCAGACTTCAAAAAGGAAATCGTCAAACGGTCGAAACAACTGGGTTTGGAGTCTGTGTATTGTAGTTTAGGCGACTCCGCCGGGGCAGCGTCGTCTGCTCGCAGCGATAGGCAGCACGGCACGCACGGAGGAAACCGGTTTTTCCCTGTACGCCGGCGCTCTTCTCTCCCGCTCCTCACCTCCTCGCTTCGGGTTGTGGCGGCAACTGCGTTTCGGAGCGGAAGCACGAAAGAAACTCGACTCGAAGGACCGCTCAATATTTGACGTCACTGCACCATACGTCGGCAAACCTCACTCATGAGGGCCCTCACTCACGCTCACTCACCCTTATCTTCACAGGTGCAGTGAGGGTGAGTGGGTTTCTGAACCAAGAAAATCCATGAGTGTGAGGGTGAGTGAGGACCGTGAGGGCAGTGAGGGCTGTGAGGACCGTGAGTGCGTGAGGGGCATGAGTGCGTGAGGGCTGTTAGGACCGTGAGTGCGTGAGGGATATGAGTGCGTGAGGGCGGTGAGGGGCATGAGGGCCATGAGTGCGTGAGGGTGGTGAGTGCGTAAGGGGCGTGAGGGCCATGAGTGTGTGAGGGGCGTGAGGGCGGTAAGTGCGTGAGGAGCGTGAGGGCCATGAGTGCGTGAGGGCGGTGAGTGCCTGAGGACCGTGAGTGCGTGAGGGCGGTGAGTGCGTGAGGTCCATGAGTGCGTGAGGGTCGTGAGGGCGGTGAGTGTGTGAGGGGCGTGAGGGCCGTGAGGTTCAGCAAGGGTGAGGGTATACGGCTGAAGGTGAGAGTGAATGTGAGAATGAGGGTGAGCGTGGCTGTGAGGGTGAGGGTGAGTGAGGACGACCGAAAATGCCGACCCTTTGGTAAGGAAGGCCAAATGTACACGTTACAAGCGAGTAACATATACAAGAACACTTAAAGACAAAAACAACCTGAAAATTCTAAAACAACACTTGTAGGAGCAGAAGAAAACAGAAGACGAGGTTGCAGATAAAATTCGGGGTCGTGAATGGGACGGGAGACGTGGTAAGCGAAGAGTAAGTTGACACTGGACAGGCTTTAATCAACGGTTTCGAGCGGGGACCGCTAGAAACCGTTGGTTAAAGCCCTGACGAAGAGCGGTCCCCTCTCGAAACCGTTGGTTAAAGCCTGTCCCAGTGTCAACTTCTTAATAAAAAAAAAGAGATAACAAATTTAATAAAAAAAGTTGCTCGTATAAGTAGATAGTTTCTCGGTTATAAGAAGTAAACAAGAAGTTACGGGGAAAATTATTTAAAAGAATAAGATAAAAAGGGAATTGAAAAGATAAAAATAAAAAGGGGGGGGGGGCTGGCGTCCGTCGACGTTTCGGCAGTGGCACTGCCAAGTCGTCGAGTCGGCGATCCCCAAAGAGAGACAAGAGGGCGGGATTCATACAACTGGGTCACCAGTCCGAGTGTTCAATGTTTGAGCTTTCGATGATAAGGGATATACAAAACAAGACAGCGTTTTGACTTTCATTTTTGTCTAGCGATATTTTCTTCCGGTTTTGAACCATTCAGTCATCCGGAACGTGTGCCTGTTTTTCATAAATAATATTTTCCCTTCGTCTACGAGATGTCTCTACAGTTAGGATTCATTATAGCGTGCCTTCATGTGCGCTTTGCATAGGGTGATGCCACCTGCCTGTTTCCTTTTTCCACACCCTCTCCCACCGCCATTTTGTTCCTTTCATTGTTTCCCCCGTGCGCCAGAAAGTGGCCTTTGTGTCCATCGGTCCTGCCATCCGAAGGGGAAAACTCTAATCCTCCCTCCGTGGGTTCCACAACACTGTCGGCGAGCGGTTTTACAAAGGGTGGCATCACCCTAGCAAAGCGCACATAAAAGCTCCCTAAGATTCACCCTTGGAGAGCCCAAGAGCGCATGCGCTATACCTGCTTCAAGAATAAGATATCAACCACTTCTATATGTCATTGTCATTGCCTAAAAACGAAGGACACGTCACGATTTGCTCATCCCCGGATAATTTATTTATTTATAAACCAACTATTGGTATAACAATTTGAATACCATAGCAATTAACAGTATTAACACATTGTAGTTAACACAGGCTCAGCAACAGCTTTCAGGTCAACTTGCAAGTGACAATAAAAAGTTAACAGCTGGTAAAAACCCGCTCGTGACATTGTATAGAATGCTATGACTACACCGAGCAGTTAAAAGGTGCATACATTATCTGGCACCAGCCACCTTTGCAGCACACCAGCTATGCCTGATACGGGGCCTGGAGCGGAAAAAGGCTAGACTTCTCCTGCGGCTTCGCTGTACTATAGGAGTATACTTTCACGCGAGCTTTCCTCTCCAAGATGTCTGCCGTCGACAACCCTGCGTGCCTTAAATGCCCCGAAAATAAGACTTTTGGCCGTATTCTTCTGCACTACCCCGAGTACTCGGATGCTCGTCGAGATCTGCTGGTAAAGATCACGAAGGTCAGAGTAAGGAACCCTTCGGAAGAGAGACTCGTTTTCCGAGTGGCTCCTCCCGACGTCAACGGACGATTCAGAACCTCCTAGTAGACTTTCTCAAGTCACCCGGCCTCGATCATCACAACCCAATCTATCCTATTTGTACTATCTAACACTATCCGCTTTCCCTCTTGCTGAATTCTTTTGACCCTTACCTTTCTCTCTCGAGTGTTGTGAGCTATATGCGTTTGACGCGTTATATTAGTTATACGCCTCATCTTCTACTCTCTTCCTCTTCCTTTTCTAAGGAAAACCAGTTCGGCACATCCGCCAGAGCCTTTCCTTCTGATCTCACGACCCCCCCGTCCCCTCCTTCCAGTGTGACCGGGGTACCATTCTTATTACCGTTATAACAGGGGCGTCAATATTATTAAAATAACTCGGTTATACACCACATGTACAGCGGCCAGCATTGTGAGGTGGAACAGCCGAGCGGGACAAAATTCCGCATGATGTTTCCCTACATCTTCACCCACGGAACAAAATGTCGTAAAGCAAGATTTTGGAGCGTGCCAGTCCACCACAATGTTCCCTTTTTACACCTAACGTGCCTGGCGCGTCTCACATTACATTTTTTCTCAAAAGCCACTGTTCCCGCTCATATCGCCGGCTACTGTACAGCATGCAGTGTAAGCAACACAACAAATCTACACATTAATGACTCAGGGTCATTCCACGTGAAACGTCCCAGACGTTGCGCTCGACCCCCTCCGATTTCTAAAAAAAAAAAAAAAAAAAAAAATATTCATGGGCTTCGGTCACAATGTCTGTAGCCATACCCTAAAATAGTTTTGACGAAAAAAAAATTGTGATGACGTGAGCGCAATTTTAATTTTTGAAAACAGCGTGAAACTAGGCATCACTCAATAATTTACGAAAAATCAGCTTTTTTATGAAACACCCAACAATATTTTTTTCTTAAATTTGCACAGTTGTCGACTTACAATGTGGTTGGGTTTGTGCAGTTTTGTTTAATTTAAATATTTTTTTTAAAATACATAATTTTATTCAAAAATAAACATTTTTGTCATTTTATTAAAAAATATATAATTGCTCCCTGGACCTAATATAACTTTTTACTGGCTGCCCTTTAGGTATATAACCTATAAAAATATTTTAAACCGCTCAATTAAACATCTTGCAGTAAAAAAAAAATCCTGAAGTTGCCAAAAAGTGCGTTTTGACGCATAAACAGCCGTTTATTCCACCCTGAGGTGGTCCAAGTAAAAATACAAAATATGGTGGGTTTGGAAGAAGGATTGATCGTTTTTTGATTCTGAAAGTTTAATCAGAGTATTGTTTTTTTTTAAAGCGAGAAAACAATTTTTGAAGTTGAACTCTCGCACTACTACCTGGCGTCGCGTCTTAACGCCTCTTCGCCGCACAGCACGCCACCTGCGACGATAGCCGAAGCGATTAGATCCAAAGAAACAACGGAGTTTGCTGCCCGCTTCCCCTCGTCCCTCTTTTCTGGCTGTAAGGGAAGAAACGGCGGGTATCGTGTACTAATCGGAGGTGCCGCCAGTGCGTCACCATAGCAGCCCCGTTGTGCCCTTTGTACCCGAGGGCGGCTCCTCACACTCCGAAACGCGATGCCTAATCGACGGGCGGCATCAGCTGACGTGGACGTGTGAAACACGATAATATCACCGCGACATCTAGCCGTCACGCATGCTGCGGTGAAAAGTGGAACTATGATCCGGTTCGCGCTTAGTTGGAGCGCAGTGAAGGCTACAGGCGCGTGATCAAAGCTCTGAAACGCGCTGATTCAGTATGTTAACTCGGACGCTTGAAGCATCGTCACAAGCCAAGATTGCGCTTCTAGCATTATTTTCGGTCCATATATTGTCAGTGCGGGAATCTTTACATGACCCATCGGAAATAATGAATAAACAAAGGCACGTGTCCGCACTACTGACACTGGGTATCGAGACTTATTCCTTGCCTTTTGAGGAACCCGCTTCTGCGCTAGTAAGCTAAGAAAGGGCTGACAAGCGAGAAGTCGGCTTTTGAACGACCATTTGAGATCAGAAATCTGTCGGAGAAAGAACTTCATTTTTCGTCAAGTACGTTGTACGGTGGTGTAACGATGGATGAAGCTGGTCCCTCTGGAGAAAGAAGTCAATCTACGGTTCCTGTGGATGCTGATCAGGGTACGTAGGAAAGCTGGCTTTATTTTGTACAATAGAATGATAGTTGTGTCGTGTTTACTCGTGTCTACCTTGTCACAGTATCTGTAGTTGCGGCCGCTCAATTCATGACTTTTTCAAACCAAATAGACTAGCTATTTTTTTTAAAGCTGGCCGTTCGTCGTACAAGTAGTATGTGTTACGTTAGACATGTATAAGCCCAAGCTGTAGGGAAGGATGCGTTGGCTTATATTAAATACACATGGTTCGCCTTATACCTGTCACAAACCAATTAGCGTTATAAAAGTTCAAAGCCGAATGGCGTTTTGCGTACAAGGCTAGCTTCTGCACGAAAGGCGCATATGTGCCCGACTTGTCATTTATGCGCAGCACGCAGATATGGCTCACATAAATGAAGGAGCAGTCATGTTCCATTCAAATTTCTTTTTCATTGCAGAAGCCGAACTTCCTCCGTGCTCCCTTGGTGCAAGGGGTTGCCATGTGACCACTGTTAAGAATGGAACCTTCGGCAACCTTTTTCGAGTTTCAACGCTGCGGAAACGAGTCCCGAAACGAGTCCCGACGTGTTCTGGACTGTCGCCCACCTGTCGAAGTCTGCCCGAAACGAGTCCCGACGTGTTCAAGACCGTCGCCCAGCTGTCGTGGTCTGCCCGAAACGAGTCTCAACGCGTCCGTGACGTCAACGGGACGTGTGTGTGTGTGCGTGTGGGTTCGTGCGCTCCGGAAGGGGAGAGAGGCCTGGCCTAACTGCGGAGAACCATGGCTACGACGCACTTCTGGCTACGACGCGGCGGACTTTTCTGCTACGCACTTGGCGGTCGCACCTGCTGCCCTGGCGGAGAGTGAGGGAGAAAACGGACCCTATATAAGGCGGGGCGTGAGGCGGCTCCAGTGGTTCTCTTGGATTTGACGACTGTATCGCTACCATGTAATTAAACCGTTCGTTACGTTACCAATTCTCCCACCTCCACTGGACCCCTGGGTTCTTCACTTCGGGGAATGGTCGTCGTCACGAGCCAGGAAGCCTCCGGACGTGCGGCTTAAACCCCGCCTCGAACACCACACAGACCAAGACGCGGCCCCTCATCAACGCTCAAGACCTGACGCACACGGATTGGCGGCTCCTTTCGCTCCGTTCCGGGCGCCCACAAGGTGACATGCGTACAGTGTGTTCACATCATTATCAAATATACCTTAAAAAGTACACATCACTGATTGCATCCAAGTGGTGTTCTAACCCTTTCTATGAACACGTCAAAAACCGCCGTGGATCAGCTGTCATTACAATAGCCTTGGCAGATGCGCACCCCAATTTAAACTTTATTCCTGGAAACCGACTTTGTCAAGCATGGCGGCGAAATTGTTTCGAATTGAAGAAGAGGCCTACTTTTCAAGCACCGCCACCACCTCTGGCTCGTGATGCCCCTTCTGAGCAAGATGACCGCGATGTAGCACTTGAAAGCGTCGAGGCCCTCGCAGCCGTTGGAGAGAGCCCTCTCCAACAAAAACGAGGGCGAACAAGCCGCAAGACATACGCCCAAAAGAAGGTTAGAAAACTTGAAATCTCTGCCGAAAGAAGAATTTATACATTTTTGGGTGTACAGCAGAAACGAACTTCTCAGCCGAACCAGGATGAAGATTTTGTTTTGAGTGACTACGTGTCACTCATGCAAGATGTAAAAAACAAGTTTGACCTGGAGAAAAATAGAGAGAAAAAATTACAACTTCTGACATTGGCCAAACCCTCTTGGTCTCGCGAAAAGATTATGAACTTCTTTAAAGCCTCGGAACGACAAGCGCGTCAAGCCGTAAAGGTCAGGTCAGAATCAGGAATATTGGGCACCGTGCCAAAAAGAAGAGGCCGCCCGGTCAGCGAAGAAGTCAAGGCCTCCATCATAGAGTTCTATCAGGACGACGCTGTCTCGTACTGCCTACCGGGAAAAAAGGACGTGCTACATGGTCGCCAAAAGCGTCTGTTGTTGCTCAACTTGAAAGAAATGCACGAGGAATGGAAAAAAAGCTGCGATTTCAGGTGCGGCTTTTCAACATTCGCAAGTCTGCGGCCTTCACATTGTGTCCTAGCAGTGGGGAGCGGCACTCACACAGTTTGCGTGTGCATGCAACACCAAAATTTTAAGCTCATGCTTCATGCTACAGGATTAGACGAAAGCACCGAATAACTTCTATCCACTACAGTATGTGATCTACACAATGAAGAGTGCATGTTTGACAGGTGTGCCAAATGCCCAAGTACCGATTTTGCTGATACTTTGCTCCGCAGCACTCCACTTCTTGACCCGGAAGAAACGGATGACGTCCATGTGCAACAGTGGGTTAGCGGGGTGCGTTGCCAACTGGAAACCATTGTTCTGACACCAGACGAGTTCCGCAAAAATTCTTAGATATGCTGAAGGCACTGAAGGCTCACCACTTTGTGAGCAAACAACAGGCACGATACTTGCGGGAGCGCAAAGCAAACATAGGCAAACACGAGGCAATAGTACTCATGGACTTCGCTGAAAATTATAGCTTCATCGTGCAGGACGCCCCGCAATCCTATCACTGGGTGAATACTCAGGCATCAGTACACCCCGTTGTTATTTAATTTCGCAAACAAGAAGCCACCACCCAAGAGATTTCTATAAAATCATTCAGTTTTATTTCTGACTGCCTAGAACACGACACGGTGGCAGTTTCTGTATTTCAGAGTGAAGTAATTAATATATTGAAGCGAGACCTTCCGCAAATTAGAAAAATTCACTACTTTTCAGATGGTACGTCCTCTCAGTACAAGAATAAAAAAAACTTTGCAAACCTCTGTCAACACGAAAATGATTTCGGCATTTCCGCTGAATGGAATTTTTTCGCAACGTCCCACGGGAAGAGTGCTTGTGACGGAGTCGGGGGTACAGTGAAGCGTCTGGCAGCAAGGGCCAGTCTTCGAAGTCCCTTCGAGAACCAAATCATGACCCCCCAGCAGCTGTTTACCTGGGTCAAAAATAACATCGGGGGCATAACAATACTTTGGGTGCCGAAAGAAATGGTTGAAGAAAAACGAGCTCGACTCACTGCAAGATTTAGCTCAGCGGTCCCCGTCAAAGGGACAAGAAGTTACCATCACTTTAAGCCTGCGTCACCATCTACGCTACGTGCTGGACTTACGTCCTATTCAGCAACGCAAGAATTTGTCATTTCAAAGCCGATTTGAACACAAACGACGCCTGAGCCTTCATTGGCGCGCATTCGTCAACACCACATCGTCTCGTCGTTTGAGATTGCCCGTTCACGGGTCTTTTGTGCTGCTGTTTACATCTGTCCTGACGTTAACAAGAGAGAGTGATCGCGTTGTGTATGTAGGAAACAGCTAGCTTACTAATGGATGCTCTGAACCGGCAGCGCTAAGCATCTCCTGACATCAAGACACAGAAAGATCACAGGAGGACATCGCCGCGTAAAACGGTCGAAATGGGAAAAGACATAAAGCAACAAGAGTGAAAAACAGCCCCTTTTCACCAAGATGTACCCGACAACTCAAGGTCCTGCTCCCTACCTGCGTGGGCACACCGTTACACCGTCACACGCTTCGCCGGGCTCGACGGTGCCGTGCTGTGCAGAGAAGAGGCACAAGAAACGACGCCAGGTTGCGACGTAAAAGCTCAACTTCAAAATGTTTTGTTTTTCGTATTTAGAACAAAATTATTTTAATTAATCTCAAGAACAAAAGGCAATAAACTCTTCTGTAAAAGTCACCATGTTTCGTATTTTTCTTTCGACCACTTCAAGGCAGAATTGACGGCTCTTTAAACGGCAGAACGAAATTTTGCACACATTAAGTTGTTTTTTCTGCAAGATATTTAGTTGTACGGCTCGAAACTTTGTTTTTTTTGTGCAGTATATTCACAAGGTTGCCAATAAGAAGTTTTAATCACCTGCAGCAACGAGATAGTTTGTAACCAAACTATCAAAAGGGCTACAATTCTCATATATTACTTTTTTTTTTTAAAAATTGCTTCAACCAAATATCCATGATCCTTATTACACAACAATCAAAATACCATGTGGTTTTTAGAAAAAAATAGTGCATTGTTCTATAAAAATATCTTAATTTTCATCAATTAATAAATTACTCCTAGTTTCACTCCTTTTTTACGAGTTCAAACCGCCATCACCCCATGAAATTTGTTTCTCGTCAAAAATATTTTAGAGAAGCATAACAAACATTATGGTGAAGAACCATTAATTTTATTTTAGGTATCGGAGGTCGCCGTGGGACCTTTGGCATGGCATAATGAAGTCCACGTCAGCTGATGCCGCCCGTCGATAAGGCATCGCGTTTCGGAGTGTGAGGAGCCGCCCTCGGGTACAAAGGGCACAACGGGCCTGCTTTTGCGACGCACTGGTGGCACCTCCGATTAGTACACGATACCTGCCGTTTCTTCCCTTATAATCAGAAAAGAGGGACGAGGGGAAGCGGGCAGCAAACTCCGTTGTTTCTTTGGACCCAATCGCTTCGGCTATCGTCGCAGGTGGCGTGCTGTGCGGCGAAGAGGCGTTAAGAAGCGACGCCGGGTAGTGGTGCGAGAGTTCAACTTAAAAAAATTGTTTTCTCGCTTTAAACAAAAATTACTCTGATTAAACTTTCAGAATCAAACAACGATCAATCCTTCTTTCAAACCCATCATAGTTTGTATTTTTACTTGGACCACCTCAGGGTGGAATAAACGGCTGTTTATGAGTCAAAACGCACTTTTTGGCAACTTCAGGATTTTGTTTTTACTGCGGTTTAAAATATTTTGATAGGTTATATACCCAGAGGGCAGCCAGTAAAAAGTTATATTAGGTTCTGGGAGCAATTATATATTTTTAATAAACTGACAAAAATGTTTAGTTTTGAATAAAATTATATATTTAAAAAAATATTTAAATTAAACAAAACTGCACAAACCCAACCACATTGTAAGTCGACAACCATGAAAATTTAAGAAAAAAATATTGTTGGGTGTTTCATAAAAAAGCTGATTTTTCGTAAATTATTGAGTGATGCCTAGTTTCACGCTGTTTTCAAAAATTAAAATTGCGCTCACGTCATCACACATTTTTTTTTTCGTCAAAACTATTTTAGGGTATGGCTACGGACATTGTGGCCGAAGCCCATGAATTGTTTTTTAGAAATCGGAGGTGGTCGAGCGCAACGTCTGGGACGTTTCACGTGGAATGACCCCTCATTGACAATGTAAGCGCTTTTTTTAAACGGGCATACTTTCTTACCTTATGAGGACATTCCTAAACCACAGATAACGTACAGTTGAGATGGTAATTATTAACTATGATGAATAAAAACCAGACACTGGGGTGTGAATGAGAAGCAACATAGGTCTAGAGAACAGAAAAAGAAAAGGGACAGTACGTCCTTCCAACACAAAGCATCGTCCAGTTTTTTGTTTTTGTTTTTTCCTTAGATTTTTTAATGCTTTATCTTTATCCCCCGGCCTCAAGTTTATTTCATCATGATCCTGAACCTTATTCATAGCAGCTTTATATCACGCTACGATCACCTTGATAAGATAAACTAACTTGGACTTAGGTAATGCTATTTCAATTCTCGTGGCTACTACGGAATGTTTTGCCTATGAGCCTATTCACCGTTCCAACGCTTATCGCCCAGACAAAAAATGCCGAGTCATTGGGTTGTGGGCAAAGGCGCAGCGCACGGTATTCCGTGGTAGAAAGCTATAGCCAGCCGGCAACTGCCAGGCGGCGCCGGCAGTGCGAGAAAGCCCACGGGGTTATACCCTGTCTCGTAACTTGGAAAAGGGTGAACGATAAGCCCCACATTGCGTGCCGACGGCTTCGAAAGGCGCGACGTATACGAGCGCCTGCGCACACAAATTGGAGCATGATGCAGCGAAAAGCCTGATACTTCTTCGGAGTAGAGGCGCGCTCCGGTGATACGCAGTCACGTTCCCATTGGCCCGCCAGGGCCGTAGCTTCCGCTGTACTGGCATGTTACGCGAACACGGCTTCCTGGGATACCCAGTATTTCTTGCTTCAGACACTAGGCTAAGTGGCGCCACCAGAGTAAAAGCTCACGTTTGAACAATGCAGCCGCCACTCCCCGGGATACCCAATCTTCCTTGATTCAGTTGCTAGATAGCGCGCCGAACCAAACAGCATTGCCTATAGGTCATGATCAGGACACGTTAAAGGGATGCTGAACCGTCCACAAAGCACGGCGGCAAAAGCATGCAACGGGATGCTACAAACATCAAAACATCACTCATACAACGATATATCAAACGGATAATCAAATTTTTCAAAAAAGAAAAAAAAAAGGACGCGCATTTGACAGATTTGGTCACGTCTTGTTTCTCCGAGAAGGAGAGGGAACGGCCTCGCGTCTTCTCCGCCTCGCCGCCTTGAGGGGGCGAGACGAAGAGGGGAGGAAACGGGATATCTTGACGTCACGCGCCTCGTCGGCCTCGTTCAGTCTCGACCTTTTTTTTATTTTTTTTTTTCTCTCCAAAACTACGGCTGTCGATTCGAGATTTCGCCTTACGAGTGGTATTGTAGGAATTGTAGCGTCCAGCCCACAGCTCCTCCATTGTTTTTTAAAATCCAAATTTCGGTTCACCATTCCTTTAAAGGGGCACTGACACACCAAAATCATATTTTTTTTTATTATCCGAAACGATTGAAAACGATGCCGGGACATTACCCTCAAAATTTGAAACTTTAAAATTCAGTATTTGTGAATTAAAAAAACAATTTCCAAATGCCGAATTTGAAGTTCCCGCGCGATCCGCGCCAGTGCAGTGAGTCAGATTTTGCGGTCTCCTGCGACTCGACTTGCTTTCGGACCTCCGCCGTTGTCACGGCGACCCCAACCGAGGAGGAGGTGAGGGATAGAAAGGCGCCGGCGGGAAAAAAACCGGTCTTTCTCCGACTCGCCAAGGGGCGCTGCCAAGTTTTCCGAGGGAGGGTACAAATCTAGGAAGCAACATCACACCGAACTCTGATTTCTGGTATTTCAAAAAGAGGGGCCGTAGTGCGTTCGCAATTGCGTTAAAAAAACATGTTTTACGATTGCCGTTATTAAATGTTATAGAAATGTCACCTACAAAGCTTCTAAATTTCCTGATTTTTGACGTCACCGATCAAAAGAAGCGAGGAGGTGAACGCGGGAAATACAAATGCCAAAACTAAAAAGGCGCGCGCGCGCGCGGGAAAATTTTTTTTCGCGATGCGGTTTTTTTTTGCGTGTCTATGACTACAAGTTGCATCGTTTTAGACAATAAAAAAAAATACGACCTTTGGGTTGTCAGTGCCCCTTTAAGGCGGCGGTCCCACTTTCGCCATCTTTATTATTGAAATTCAGCGCGCGTTTTATTTTTTTACGGTACTTAGAAAGCAGCTACATAGCTGTCGTTTTGCACGCATTTTTCTAATTACGACTAAATTATTTTGACATAACTCATTCACTTGATCAGAAAATTAGAAATTCAAAAATTGCGTACTGTGTCGCAGATTTCTTCTTTATTCATAAAGTTAGGATTACCATCTTTTCCATTCATACTGTCAAGGTTGTGGGCTTGCTTTTTATAGAGCCTTTTTTGCAACTTCAATTTTAAAACAAGATTAAAATATTAAAACATTATTTTAGCAAGGCAGTTTGATTTTCTAAGCCTATTTTAAAATTGAAATCGCAAAAAGGCCTTTATACAAAACTAGCCCAGAGCCGTGACAATATGAATGAAAAAAAAAAGGTAATCCTTACTTTATTAGTAAACGTGAAATCTGCGATGTGGTATGTGATTCCTAAATTTCAATTTTTTTGATCACGTAAATTAATTATGTCAATAAAGTTTGGCTGTAATTTACCCGCCAATATTAGAAAAATGCGTGCAAAACGACAGCTCTCTAGCTGCCTTCTAAGCAACGAAGAAACTAAAACGTACCAAGAATAAAGATGGCGGTCGTGGGACCCCGCCTTAAAGGGCCCATGAAAAGAAAAAAAAGTTATTTTTTAACAGTCTGGTGAGGACACGCGGTTCAAAAAATTAATTTTACGCGAAAAAGTTTTTTTTTTTCCAGAGCAATATTGACGGTGCAAGACGCGATTTAGTCGGCAGTCACCTCCTTTCCACTCGTTTTCTCTCTCGGCATTTTGGGCGCGTGGAGGAGAGGTGGATCGGCTTCGCCTTCATGACCGAAATGGTCATTCCGGAATGAATTCTGCGCGCAAAGTCTGACATCACGTCATGGACTTCGCGCACAGAATTTCAAAGAAATCTCAAGCCGTCAATATTGCTCTAAAAGTTATTTTTGTTCCGCGTAAAATTTATTTCTTGACACGTGTGTCCCTACCAAACTGTTAATATATATATATTTTTAGGGGCCTTTTAGCAAGGCTTAGTTCACGCTTACAGCGAATCCGCTGCCACTAAAGCGTAATCGGCCGCAGCGATGTACACATTGCCGCTAGGGATGCCGCGAACTTTTTTCGAACCGAAGGTTCGATGATCGAATCAAGCGGTTCGAAAGGTTCGAAAGATTTCGAATTTTCGAACTTTCTATATCGAGAAATTTGACGGAAGTCGACTTTTCGAACTTTTTGAACTAAGAAGTTCGACGCTTTTCAAAACTTCGAACTTATTACGCTGCAAACTTTGATGCTCGTCGAACTTTCGAACTTGATAGACTAAAAAATTCGATGATTTTCGAACTTTCGAACTTCTTGCACTAAAAAGGTCGAAGCTTTTCGAACTTTCGAACTTCCTACGCTAAGAAATTCGATAAGTTTCGAACTTTCGAACTTATTAATCTATATAATTCGAAAATCGTCGAACTTTTGATTCCTGAAAAATCGAAAGTTCGACGAACTTCGAACTTTTAGGGTAAAAGTTCGAAGTTCGTCGAACTTCGAAAGATCGGCAGGCGGTTTCATTTGGATTCGAGCAGTGAGGTACATTCGTAATTTCTTTTTTTTTTTCAATTTTACATGCGGTGCCGCATTCCTTGCGAAAGACAATGCGGTTTATTTCAATCATCTGGCATGCTTGGTTTGAAAGAAATAGATTCCCGAAGGAGCGAGGAAGGACGACGGGTTTTTGACAATTGTCGTTTGTGCCATATTTGAAGCGCGCTATAGCCGAAGCTATTTATGGTAGAGATGTTAAACTTTTTAAGAATGATCTATGTATAGCCTAGGTAAGTGTCGTCTTAAGATATGATTATTGGTATTCAAGACGAGTTTCGAAGAAATATCCAAACATGTATCTACGGGCAATTATGCCCTAAACTTGATAATTTCTTTCGTCTACATTGTTTGAGGTATCGCATTTAAATTAACACCACAGACAGTACATAATCATTACCTTCTGCAGAATACAAAATAATGTATTTATTGTTTTTTTCACGTTGAGGAATAAATAAGCTCATGGGATAAGATTTCTAAAACTGCTCAAGTTCAGCACGTCATAAAAAAAAAAAAGAAATTCTCATTTCACGTTTCTGTGACGTGTTTCTTTTGGCCTGTACACATTTTGGTAGGAGAAACTTGTTTCATAGTTTTGGGCCTCTGAATATGCAATAATACAACACTTCCGGCGGGGTCTTGATAGTTTTCTTCTTTTTTTTTTTCTCTCCAGCTTTTCATTTTTGCATTTATTGTTATGTTTATTTATTTATTATTTTTTACCAATGGCACAGTTATTTAGGTCGAAAACACATAGCTTTGCACTTCCGAGCCGCCGAGCATGTGACGAGTAGTGCCTTCTGACAACGAGTTTCTAACAATGACCATCTACGCGATCTTTTATGCAGTGAAGAGCGACAGTAGCTATACATATGCCTAAATAATTTCGGATTAAAATAAGCTCGACCATGCCCTCTTTCCCCGCATTGTTTAATTTAACAGTACAAAATATCTGGGGGGGGGGGGGGGGAGAGAGAGACACTGGAGCCCCCCGTTTTTCCTCTTCCGACGCCACTGGTATGGTAGAACGCTCCTCGACCTCAAGTTGTATCAGCTTCTGTGCTTTTTGCTCGGCGTTTCTTCCGTCCCGGAAAATAAACCTCCAAAGCAATTACAAACAAAAAAATTGTCAAGGTGCAGGCGAGCTGATATATGTTGATCATGATGCAAAATCCCGAGACTGGGAATGAAATTCGCAAGAAATAGTGTAAGAGGAAAGAAAAAAGGGGACAGGACAACGTCTCGAACTCAGCTGAGTTGAGTTTGAGACGTTGTCCTGAGCTGAGTTTGAGACGTTGTCCTGCCCCCTTTTTTCTGTCTTCTTACACTTTTTCTTTCAAATTTCATTCCCAGAGCTGAGTATGAGGCATTGTCCTGTCCCCTTTTTTCTGTCTTCTTACACTTTTTCTTTCAAATTTCATTCCCAGTCTCAGGGATTTGCATCATGTACAAACTAAACTTACTATATGCCAGCGCAGGCACGTATCCAGGGGGGGGGGGGGGGGGGGGGGGGGCATGGGGCCCGGCCCCCCCCCCCCCCCCCCCCCCCCCCATCCCCTGGGAGGCAGTTTGCCAGATCGCTTCAAGGTTTTTCTGAGCCTCAACCACCTGCCTGCCCCTGGCCGTTTCAAACTGGATGAGTATCGTTAAACAGTGCGTTCGTGTGATCACTACTTCGTGATGCACGTTAGTGACCACCCTGGGCTGGCGGTCACAATTACTCATCTATGGTCAAACCTCACTCTGCACTGGCAAATATTCCAACACATCCGGGAAACTCGTCGTCTCATTTAATTGCCTGACCAACTTCGCGCAGTCTAAATGTCACACCCGAACTTTTTTAAACCTGATTTCGTGAAAACCAGTGAGGCGTGAAAACGTTATTTGAAACTGAAACTGTGGCAGAACGTTAAAACCGGACCTGGAACTTTGCGCACTTGGACTTCAAAGAAATTGAAAACCTTCAAAGATTTTTTTTTTTTTCAAAATTAGCCCTGAAAGAAAATTGAAACTTTCGAACTTTTCGAACTTTATGTAGAAAGAAATTCGAAATCTTCGAATTCATCGAACTTCATGTTTATAAGAATTCGAAACGTTCGAATTTTTCGAATTTCAGATCCAAAGAAATTCGAACCATTCGAATCTCTCGAATTTTCAAGTTAGGAAAGTTCGAAATCTTCGAATTTCTCGAACCTCAAGTAAAGCAATATTCGAAATAATCGAACCCGAACTTTTAGAAACCGTGAAAGCTTCGAACTTTTCGATTTCGAAACTCCACGATTTTTGAAAGTTGCGAATTTATCGAATTCGAACCTCCGTACGGTCGGAAATATCGAAACCCTTCGATTTCGAAGATCAGTTCGGTTCGAAAATATCGAAACCTTTCGAATTCGAACCTAGGGTGGTTCGCGGCATCCCTAATTGCCGCGGTCGTGTGTACATAGCCATGCCAGCTGCCTGATAACCGCAGTAGACATATAGATGAAGTGGGTTAAGCGTCGTTGTAAATGAAATTTCTCTCTCTCTCTCTCTCTCCTTTCTCTGGCTGAAGGCGAGTGTTCAAAAAATTTATACTCTGCATTGCTCTGTCAAGGTGTAAGTTCCTCAACTCTGCAGCCTCGCGCAGTTGATGGAATCGCCAGCATGTATAGCGATGATTGCCATGCCGGCATCTCGCTATACATGATCCCACAAGCCCTTGTGGTTTGGCTTATTAGCGTTTGAAAGCTATCCTAGCCTCGTCAGTGTAACATAGAAAAGCTTCGGTCCACTCGCTGAGTCCGTGTATATAGTGAAACCCGTTTAGAACGAACCCACGTACAGCGAATTATTGTCAACGTCGAACTCACGGAAAATTTAAATAAAAATGCGTGTAAAAAGTACTTTTTATAACGAACAACATATTGGCTATATCGAACTCCCCCCCCCAGCCTCCTCCCGGGCAGGCTTCCAAAAACGTGCAAAGACTCGTCCTCTAGCTTGTCCCTTCTCCCCAAAAAAAGTCTAGGAAAGAAAGGAAATTCCAAAAGCTCAAGCCGCGAACAAAATCAACAGAGAGGCGATTCAGAAGGGGGGAAAGCTAAAAAAAAAAAAAAAAAAAAAAAAAAAAACACTGAACGCACGCACAGAAACAAATCTTCGCCCCTAAGCGGCTGCCTACAAAAAGAAGTGATTCAGAAGGGGAGATAAGCTAAAAGAACAAACTCTGCACTCATGCAAACAACAACAACAACAAAAAAACTTTTTACGTTTTGTTACAAGGTGGAAGCGAAGAGATGAGAGAGAAAGAGAAGCTCTCGCCTTACAACGAACGCATCGTGGAAGTTCGTTGTAAATGGTGTTTGCTATATCGAACTGATCGTAGCATTTCCTGCTGTTCGTTATAAACGGGTGTGACTTATTTATAAAACCCTTGCAAAACGCATAGAGGATCAGCCCAACGTTACTCGATCAACTCAGTTGGCGAACTCCCACGGAGAGCGTGATCCCTTCTAGGACACGCGCTGACACACGACAGTTTCCGGCGATAACCGCTAGATTCGGAAACGCTGTCTGAAGCGTCATCCTTTTTGCCCGCTGCGGCCGGGTTTTGAACTGCTGTTGCAAGACGCGACGCAGCTTGCAAGGAGGTTGGCGCTTCGAACAGCGTTAGCCCGGCTGAGGAGTACGAGGACGGATCACGCTCTCCGTGGAAGTTTGCCAACTGGGTTGATCGAGTAACGTATGATCAGAATACCGCATCGGCATTGTGCACGTAAAACGAACTTTTTTTTTTATTTCAAGTTTAATTAGTGAAACGACGCAACAAAACGGGATGTTATTCCCTTTAGGATTATGTACTGAGTCACTCATGGAACGCCGGCTAACGACGGTATCCCTCGCTGCGTACTTTAGCACCTTTTCACTATACTCAGCTTGGGTACTCTAGTTGGGGTGTAATCGAGAAATATATAAAAGGTGCCACTAAATCCGTTGTCTTCGTATGCTTGTGGCTCCTACACTCTCAACCTTGCAAATAGTGCCTAGGTCGGGATATGAGCGTTTAGTTCGAGCCCTCGTCGGTCAACAAGAACGAGCCTAGAACTCGGCAGCGCTCGAAAAGAAGCTTGAAAGTCTGTTCTTATACTGTTCATGAAATATATACTATAATCTGCAATAGACACTGTTCGGGCTTTACAACATAATGTTAACGCTTTTATTGCTATATATTCAGCTTAGTACCAAATCAGAAACGAGGTTCACGCATTTTTGTTGTGCATAATCGGAAAGCTCGAGAACTGGTCGCGACGACCAAATGTGTTATATTTATGCTTCAGTGCCGGTCACAGGTGATGTAGCATTTGATCTCAGAAAGCGATAGCCAGACGCAAAAGGGTGGGAGGCCGGAGAGATGCACTAGAAGAGGAGGTTCAGATAGCTGTCGCGCGCTTCGAATTCTCCGTTTATCTTGCTCAAGGTTGGTACGCCACGTGTCTTGAGAATGGGGAACTAAAACAGCGTGTCCAAGAAAGCTGGCCATGAAGTGATTTCTGACTGAACCATGGATGATCCGTACGTGACACTGTGTGCCGTGATGTGTACTGTCTGTACTGTGATGTGGAAGAAACGTGCAAGAAACGTGGGCCCCTGAATACCTGCATGGAAAGGAATTTGAGATCAAGATAAGTACGAAACAGCTTTCAATTAGGCCTCGTTTTGCTGGACTTGCAGACGGTAATTGTTCTCGACAACTACGTTACTGTTTAGTTCAATCTAATCTAGTGTGTAATACTAACTCGTAGAGTTTTACTCAAAGGTACACACTTGTTCACCGATCCCCTGACTGGTTTAGAACTAGCGCTAGAATCTTGCTGAGCACGAGAGGTCACTAAAGAAAGACGACCACAAACCCCCGCAAAACACGCAACGATCTCGACGTTATGAGCTCTGTTTAGATATTAAATACCTTCTACATTTGACGACTGCGTAATTGACAGATTTGACGACGTATTTGAAGACGGGCGAACAGCGTGGGCGCACAGGCATCACCTATAAAAAGTCTTTTCATCACAAAGAAAACATATTTCTGGCTATTTCCCAGCTTACAATTAGAGAAACGATTTATGATACACGATACGTGGTTAGTGCCACACTCCAGAACAAATTATGGAAATCAGAAGTTGCGAAATACTCTTCTCCGTCTTTTAAATCATTTGAGGGAATCAAACATAGAAATTTTGTTTATGGTCAACAAATATTTGCTTTCATTTTTTGTTGAGCCTCCACTGCTAGCGTAGGTGCGTGGCGTGTGGTCATTTTCATTGCTTTGTTTTAGATTTCTAAACAAATAATTAGATATACCATTTCTTTTTGTGTGTTAACTGTTTTGTGTGCTTTGTCTCTGCTGCTGCTTATGGGAAATAGAGACCTGTCAAGCAACTGCTCTGTTGCTTTTTTCTCTGTTTTTCCTCTCCAGATAGAGAAAAATAAAGAATTTTGATTTGATCTGATTTGACTTGAAACTTGCCCGGCGGCTCGGCTCGACGAGATGACCGGAGATCCCGGACAGATAGGTTGTAGTGACGCAAAACTATCGATAGTACTATCGATAGTATCGATAGTTGCCAGAAATTGGACTATCGATAGTAAAAAAACTATCGATAGCACTATCGATAGTCGACTATCGAAAAACTATCGATAGTACTATCGATAGTCGACTACGAAAAACTATCGATAGTACTATCGAAAGTCGACTCTCGAAAAACTATCGATAGCACTATCGATAGTCGACTATCGAAAAACTATCGATAGTACTATCGATAGTCAACTATTGAAAAACTATCGAAAGTCGACCATTAAAAAACTATCGATAGTCGACTATCGAAAATCTATCGATAGTAGACTATCGAAAAATTATTGTTAATCGACTATCGGGAAACTATCGAGAGTCGACTATCGGAAACCTATCGATAGTACTGTCGACGGATTACTATCGATAGTTTTACGACACTAGTAGTTTGCGTCGCTCCCCCTTCTCTTTTCCCCCCTTTATTATATATTTTTTTCAAATGGGACACCAACTAGCCCAAGCACTTACCATGCCAACTTTGGTTCAGCTTTCATTGATGACGAAGACGGGAGTTTGGGCGAAGAGAGGTGAAAGGGAGGCGAGCAGCGGTGCGGCAACTGGGTTCGCTCTAGTTGTGCAAAACTATCGATAGTACTATCGACAGTATTGATAGTCGCCAGAAATCTGAGTATCGATAGTAAAAAACTATCGATAGAACTATCGATAGTCGACTATCGAAAAACTATCGATAGTACTATTGATAGTCGACTATCGAAAAACTATCGATAGTACTATCGATAGTCGACTATCGAAAAACTATCGATAGTACTATCGATAGTCGACTATCGAAAAACTATCGATAATCGACTATCGAAAAACTATCGATAGTTCTGCGACACTATCGATAGTTTTGGAAAGACTATCGATAGTATTGACAGTCAGTTTATCGATAGTTTCGCATCACTAATAGGTTGACGTCACGCGGATTTGGAGAGGAGGTGTTGGAGAGACCGGTCTGTCTAGGTGGTGTTGGTGAAACCAACCTGTGAACACATAACACTGTGACTCGCAGTGGCACCAGCCACGTGACCCCGTGACGCGTAGGGACACTTGCCATGTGACCACGTGACCCGTATTGGCACCAGCCGCGTGACCAGGTCATCCATAGTGGAACTATACTCGCGGTCAGCTTTCTGTGGCAATGCAGTCAATGCTAGGGGAGAGGGTGCACCAACCGCCGTACACGCGCTTTCCTCCTCTCTTCGGATTGCCACAGAAAGTTGACCGCGAGTATAGAACCCCTAAATGAGCTACGCTTAGAATATCGGCACTCCCCGATCTGCCAGTAGGCGCCACCATCGTGGTGCTTAGTGCAGAGCAGATCCAGCTGTCGATCGTCACAATTTAAAAGTGCGACTGATACGGTGTCAGGAAGCTCAGGTGGTATTGCTTAGAACTGTCGTGAACTTTTGTGACATTTCCGGAGGGCGGAAAATCGCTTCCTGCAATTTCAGATAAAACTTGAAATAACTGGCAACCGTGATTTTAAGCACCATGATGACTCAAGTATCGTTACTCTGAAGCGTAGCTTATTTAGTGGCTCTAAGTGGAACCAACCTGTCACCATGTGAACCCGTGACCCGCAGTAGCACCAGCCACGTGACGCGTGACCCGTAGGGGCACTAGCCACGTGACCCATGTTCGCATCAGTCACATGATCGAGTGACCCATAGTGGCACTAACCACGTGATCACGTGACCCATAGTGGCGTGTCGCTAGATTTAGCGGGGACGTTAGCCTCGTAAATATAGCTGCGGCGATGTCGACGGCCGAACTCATCTCACCTTTGCGTCCATTAAAATGTATTTTCCATTAAAGAGGCGTGCCAGGCGTATCAAGGGCGTCACCAGGCGGGAGGGAATGCTGATTCAGCTCTAGTTGTCCCTGGCGGAGAGAGATGGCGCTCCGTCGATCGATCCGGCTGACCACGTGAGAGAGAGCGGGCTAAGGCAAGGAGGGGGGCGGGCCCGGGTTTTGTGCTGGGGCCAGCGCGGGCGCTCTTCGACGCGGCCACTTGATGCTCCTCCGGTGCCCGGCGTGCAACGCGTAGTTTGAAGCGCGGCGGTGCGCACGCTTTGGATAGCTGCATTCCGAACCACCCGATGAGGAGGAGTCTCGTCGCAACGTGAGTCTTTTTATCGTTTTTATTTTTCGCAGCGTCAACGATGAGTTTTTTTAATCATAATGGGGTTGGTGTCACTCTTCAAAAAAGAAAAAGAGAGAGAGAGAAAAAAAAACGAGACGTCGAAATGAGTTATATTTAAGCCGGGGTCACATTATACAAAAGACAGTCTACCTACAGATTCGAAGGCAAATCAACGTGAGATACGCGCTTCGAATGCCGCATGGTAATGAGTTGAAGTAGAAATTTTGGCACGTGGCATTCGAACCAAGGGTATTGCGATGACTCGCGTTTGCAAACTGTCTTTTGTATGTTGAATGAGCAGTTTGACCCCAGCTTTAGGGTTTCGTGTTTTCTGTAAATACCGATAAACTCCGAAAATTAACTGCCAAGCCAGCTTTTCATCAAAATCGACGAACACCGAAAGACATCGAATTTGAGCTGTCCTTTAATAAGAAAAATCCAGGCTTCACGGAAGATAATACCTGTCAAACGTTTTATTCTTGGTTGACATGGAACACAAACTCCCCTTGCTGTTCGCGGGGCTGCATCTCTGTTTTGAAGCACGCAATTTATATTAACTGAAGAGCGTGTTGGTAACATTGACTGGCAACAGTTTGTTTGTTTTATTTGTTCTGTTGCCTGCCACACAATTTATCTCGCCTCTTTCTCTTACCGCTACCGGGTCGTTTTCTAAGCATTCGGGTCAGGTGCATGTTGCCCGAAAGTTAGGGAATTCCCTGCTGGCTTACCCCTGCCGAAAAACCCAGTATAACTTTCGACTACCTGGATCATAAAACTAAAAATTTAACTGGAATTGTTTCTAGGAACCTAAAATCCAGATTTAAGACAAAGGGATAATTTTTGAAAGCCTGAAATCCAGATGGAAGCCAGATAGATTTTCAGTTCCATAATCCAGATAGCGAAATGTTATACTGGGTTTTTCTGTAGGGATAAGTAACGATAAACATTGATTTTTTGTTCCGACACCAGAAATTGACATTGAAATACGCCGCCGCATATGCTGGAAACTGCTGCATCTCAGACATCATCTTGTTCCCGCGTGTGCGTCTGGTGTCGCACTAACGACGACGACAACAAACAGACAGTCTCGAGAACAACGCGCGAGCAATCATGGAACTGATGGCCTACCCCAACTAGCTGCCGATGCCCGGTCTGTGCCAAGAACACATCTCGTGTAAATACCTGTACATAGATTAAAGAGCACTAGTAACGCCTCTAATAATGTCTAGCAATGGCGACGAGTACCGAACCAGCCTCTGAAGTCAACGGACGCAACTCCGAGTCTGCGGTGATGACCTACCAAGTACCACAGTTTGACAAGACGAAAGAAAAGTGGACTTCGTATATTATCCGCATTGAGTCCTACTTCGAGGGAAACGGCATCGTGAACGATGTAAAGAAGAGAGCGCTTCTCGTTTCGGCACTGGGCTCAAGAGCAATCGACGTCTTGAGTGGGCGTTGCGCGCCAAGGAAGGTTAAAGAATTAACCTACTCTCAAGCAATTGAAATTCTCGAAGAATTTTACGCGCCGAGACCGAACGAGATAGCTGAAAGCTTCAAATTTTTCACGAGGGTTCAGAAAGAGGAAGAGTCGGCTCAGCAATTCATCGTGGAACTTCGGCAGCTGGCTGATAAATGCAACTTTGGCGACATGTTAGACCGCATGCTACGAGACAAGATAGTGTGCGGAATTCGAAATATCGACGTTCAGAAGGCACTACTTTCCAGGCCCAAGTTGACATTGCAGGAAACTGAGAACATTGTGCTGGCGGCGGAGGCGGCGAGACAAAGTGTCAGGCTCATGAAGCCTTCAGACGTGAAGTCAGAGCCGGAAGAACTGCACAAACTGGCGGGTAAGCAACGACCAGGACTGTCACGCCAGTACAGCAAGGAAGAACGTGGACCATCGCTAGCGTGCGAACGATGCGGCAGCAAGGAACACTCCGAGATGGCCTGCACGTTCAAGAATGCGAAGTGTTTCCAGTGTGGAAAGAAGGGACACATCGCAATAATGTGTCGTTTTAAGGGCAAGCGATAACAGATGACGTTCGCACTAACCGAAAACTCCGCTGAGGACGGCGACACAGCATTCTCCTCGCACCTGCTGTCCCTAAAACAAAATCCGATCGGGGAGAACAAGATCGTCGGTCCAGTTCGGCGCAAGTTCTGTTGGGGCGGAGTCGACATTATCATGGAGATCGACACGGGATCACCTGTGTGCGTGATATCCTAGGACGTTTACAACCAGCACAGGGAGAGTTGGCCAAGACTGGAGAAGTCAACTCTGAAGTTGTCTTGCTACTTGGGGCCACTGCCAATCGCCGGTAAGCTCACGCTTCCTGTTTCTTATGCCGACAAGACTGTCACAGCGTCGATGACTGTACTTCGCCGGCCAGGACCATGTTTGTGTGGCCGAGACCTGATCCAAGCACTAAACAACTTGGGGACTCCTGTTCTCAGTGTGTCCAACTCGAAAAGACAATGTAAAGGAGAGGATCTGGATAAAATCTTGACCGAGTACGAAGAGGTATTTGAGCCAACGTTAGGACTGTTCGAGATTCCACCCGCACACATGTATGTCAAGGAGGGGTCGGTTCCAAAGTTCTTCAGGGCTAGACCTCTTTCGTTATGAGGGACAAGGTTTCTGACGAGCTCGACAGGCTAGTGAAGAACGGCGTTCTGTCTCCGGTGGCACACTCAGAGTGGGCAACCCCGATTGTGCCGGTTACGAAGAAGGACGGATCAGTCAGAATTTGCGGCGATTACAAGCTAACCGTGAACGCGGCATGCGTTACAGAGCAATATCCGCTACCTGTGATTGATGACCTCTTCGCCGCTCTCAACGAGGGAGACATGTACAGCACGCTGGATCTTCGCGACGCTTACAATCAGATTCCCCTTGACGAAGAGGCTAAGAAACTGACGGTCATCAATACCCATCGAGGATTGTTTTGTTACAACCGTCTGCCGTTTGGGGTGTCTTCCGCGCCCGCTATTTTTCAGCGTACTATGGAGACTATGCTGAAGGGTATTCCAGGCTGCAGGCGTATTTGGATGATGTCCTGGTGGCAGAAAAGAAAGAAGATGGTGGTAAGCGCCTCAAGGCGGTTCTGAGGCGCTTCCGAGAAAACGGCGTCAAGTTAAGGAAGGACAAGTGCACCTTCCGGATGCCAGAAGTCTTCTACCTGGGACACAAGATCAGCAGCGACGGACTGCAGCCGCTGGAGAAGAACCTGGATGCTGTGATGAAGGCTCCAAGTCCTAAGAACGTAAGCGAATTACGTTCCTACATCGGGCTTCTCACATATTACAGCAAGTTTCTTCCGAACATGGCTACTTTTCTCGCTTAAAGGGACAATGAAGGCGATTTTATTTTTTTTTTTTTAAATGGTGTTTTTAGGCTTCTTGGGAACCTGGCATACTGCCCAATTTTTTGTAGACATTTGTGACTCATATTTTTGTGCCTACAAATGAACTGAAGAAACCGAAACTGAACTATCTCCATTCTCATTTCTGGGCCTCCGAAAACGGAGGTGACGTAGGAAGTGACGTCATAAGTGAATAGTCGGTATCGGTAGCATTTAGGAGATCAAGACTGGTTACCGCGGTGGGTTATAGCACCGCGGTAGCGCGACTGTTTCGTTGGATCTGTCAACATGGACGACAATGCCACTCTCGCGAGCGAGTTCTGTTCGGGCTTCCGTTCAGTGACCTAACACCAACAATAATAATAATAATAATAATATTAATCTTTATTGGCTCAGGAGAGCCGTGGCACCGCGGAAAGGCGACAGCCCGTACCATGGAGGCCCGCGGTGCCACGTCTAGTGATGATGATTATGAGATGATATGTACAAGGGGAAGTCGACGTGCTGACGATGTGAAATAAAGCCCGCGGGTGAGGGCGCGGGCCGATGTTGTGGGCGATGAGGGCCCAGTGCTTCCCAGTCCATGGGCTGCTCGCTGGGCCGGTCCCCCGTCCAGCTGGCAGAAGTGTCCTGGCAAGCTCTCCAGGGTGCCGTACGCAGGCCCCACCGTGCGTTGGGGCTGGGAAAGTCCTGGTGGCACGGCGGTGACCAAGACGCCATGCATGATGAGTACGACCCGATCCTCCAAACCGCCGCGTGAGTCCTGGAGGTCCGGTGACAGCCCAGGCGAGCAGGCCAAAGATGAGTCCTGGAGGTCCGGTGACAGCCCAGGCGAGCAGGCCAAAGAGCCAAGGCGACCCTCGGCGGGCCGTCCGATATACATTCTTAAGGGCGAAGTCCTGGCGCATGACGGTGCGGTCGCTCGCTTCGGTGAAGGCAGCGGCTCCAGGGGGTTGGCCCAGTCGAGGTAGACGGCTTCCACCCCCCATGCATTCATGTTCAGGAACAGAACCTAGCGCTGCGGTCACCCGGCACAGCCTCCTGTCATCATCGTCGTCGTCGGAGTACGTGTGTGGCGTTCTTCGACATCACCCGAGGCCGACGGTGACCGCGCCGGCAACGAGCGGCCCGCTGGATCCGAGCAGCAAAGCTGTGAGCAACATTCGCACGTGCGACACGAGAGCGGCGCGTTGCCGAAGGACAGGCCCTGTCCCTGTCCGACAGGGACGCGGTGGAAATGCCAAGGGGAAAGCGGCAGCGACCCTGGAACCGGTTCCTTCGCGGGGGACGCTCCCCAAGAAGGAGAAAATAAACAGCACCATTTTTGCTTTTCACTAAAGTCGGACGTCCACTCATTTCGTCGTCAAAGAACAAGAACGATTACTGGTCCTCAGTCGACCGTTTGAACAGCCATCTGCGGCGCACAAATTTGGCATGACTACCACTTTGCAGAATCCTTCGAGTACCGTGTTCCCAATGTAAACACGACATCGACGTCTCCAGCGTGCTCCGCGCTGCGTTCTTTATTTTTTTTGTTTTTCGTTTGCCCATAGTTGCTCGTTGCCCGTTTCGCGTCCAGCGTAGCAAAGAAAAAAAAAATGAGTATGGTGTTTTATTTACGGTTTAGTAATCATCTCCGGTCCGATTTATACTTTTCCTGGTTATTCAAGCGGAAATTAGAACAGTATTCCTAAAAACTGCGAACCAAAACGTGACCGAGGGCACGTCACTCGTTCCGACCAATCACTGACGCGTCTTTTGTGACGTCGCGCTTCTTGGCCCCGCAACGGTCACGTGAGCTCCGCTTCTCCTGGCTTCTCCCGCAACTCTCGGGGCGTCGCCCCAGTCGATCCCGGTACGATTATTACCTCGACTGTTTCATTGATTTGCGCGGCACACAAGCGCCGGTTGCGGCTGAAATTTGGGCAACGTGGCCTGAGACGGGTTTGGAACCCAGTTTAATCGTCAAAAAAATACCCGAAATTGCCTTCATTGTCCCTTTAACTCTACGACCTTCTAGCCAAGGATCGCCGCTGGACCTGGGGTCCGGAGCATCAAGAATCTTTCGAGAAGTCCAAACAAGTGCTGCGACAAGCAAAGATACTCATGCACTTCGACCCAGCGAAGCCATTGCGCCTGGAGTGCGACGCATCGCCGTACGGAATAGGAGCGGTGTTGTCGCATCGCGTTGGAAACATAGACAAGCCAATTGGGTTCCGATCCCGAGGACTGTCAAAGGCCGAGAGAAACTATACTCTCAACTCGAGCGTGAAGCATTGGCGTTGGTGTTCGGAGTGTCTAGGTTCCGCGACTATCTGCTTGGTCGATCGTTTATTTTAGTCACAGATCACAAGCCTTTGGTTGGACTGTTTCGTGAGGACCGCCCGACACCAGTCATGGCCGCGGCTCGGATCCAGCGCTGGTCTTTGCTGCTGGGAGCTTACAACTACAGGATAGAGTATAAGCCTGGGCCAGACAACCAAAACGCCGACGCACTCAGCCGACTTCCACTAGAGACTCCCGAGGAAGCGACCGATGAGCTACCTGAGTATGTCCATTCGCTTCAACAGCTCGACAATACCCATCTTTCGTCACAACTGCTACGCCAACTGACTTTGAAGGATGAGGTCCTCAGTACGGTGAAGTCCTACATTCTCGAAGGTTGGCCTCGGGAGAGGAAAGCGTCTGATCCACGCATGCAAGCGTATTTTACTAGGAGGCTAGAAATGACCGTGGTCCAAGGTCTTATCTACTGGGGCCACCGAGTCATTGTTCCTGAGGCCGCACGAGACCAGATGCTGCAGCTTCTGCACGAGACGCACCAGGGTGCCTCAGCAATGAAGTCTGTCGCACGTACAATCGAGTGGTGGCCTGGACTTGACGGTGAGATCGAACGTCTGGCGAGCGATTGCCACACCTGTGTACAAGCAAGGTCGATGCCGCCGGCGAAGACTCCTATTAATTGGCTTTTGACTCAGGAAAACTGGTCGCGTGTTCACCTGGATTTCGCTGGTCCAGTCAACGGTGCGATGATCTTGGTTGCGGTGGATTCGCACTCGAAGTGGATAGAGGCAATTGCTATGCAACATGCCACGACCGAGTCCACAATCACGGCACTACGCGAGATTTTCAGCCGGTTTGGCATACCGAGAACCATCGTGAGTGACAATGGCACTCAGTTTACATCCGAAGCGTTTGCCATGTTTTTGTCCAACAACAACGTGAAGCACTTGCGCACAGCTCCGTACCACCCACAATCGAACGGCCTCGCGGAGAGAGCCGTACGCACCATCAAGGAGGGCCTCAAAAAACAGCAGACCGGTAGTTTGTCTATGCGCCTCGCAAAGGTGCTATTCAACTACCGTAGGACGCCATTGGAGGATGCAAGATCTCCGTCCCAGCGGCTTTTAGGATACCAAATCCGCTCCCGCTTGGATACCTGCCTTCCGTCTCCTGTCTCTTTTCCTCTCTGTTCAGAGGGAGATACTGCGAGTAAGCTTTGCCCTGGCGACTTCGTCTGGGCACGCAACTTTGGTGAAGGGGAAAAGTGGCTTCCGGGGACAGTTAAAAAAACAACGGGTTCCCGCATGATCACGGTCGAGACGTCAGCAGGAGAGCTGAAACGGCACATGAACCAAATTCGTCCAAGAGAGAGCACGGCACCTGCGCCACCGCCGAGCAAGACACCTGAACCACCCGATCAAGATGCAGCCTCACCAGCGCAGTCTGACGCAGCGGAAGACGAGGCCGTCCCAGCTTTTCGGCGGTCGACAAGACCCAAGAAACCTGTTGACCGATATTCACCTTAAGGAGGGAGGAATGCTGCATCTCAGACATCATCTTGTTCCCGCGTGTGCGTCTGGTGTCGCACTAACGACGACGACAACAAACAGACAGTCTCGAGAACAACGCGCGAGCAATCATGGAACTGATGGCCTACCCCAACTAGCTGCCGATGCCCGGTTTGTGCTAAGAACACATCTCGTGTAAATACCTGTACATAAATTAAAGAGCACTAGTAACGCCTCTAATAATGTCTAGCAAAAACAATACGCACAGAAAAAAAAAAGGAAAAAAGAAACGCCCCCAAATTCCAAGAAACCAAAGCCCGAAAACACGGATCCGAGCTTATACTTTAGATCCACAAAAATACAACTTGAACAAGAATGTGCAAAAAAAAAAATATTTGAGGGGGACGTGTGAAACCATATCAATAAATCGACCAAATTAATGAATCAATCAATGTTTATTTCAGTTGTAAAGCATAAACTAATAATGACGACCAAAAAAATAAAGCGTTACCCACAGCTCGACAGGCCTATCCTCCACTACAGGACAACATTGAAACTGGTTCAGAAATACAAGGCGTGATTTACTTTCTTGCTTTAAAAAAACAAGCTTCGGAAGACAGCTCGCTAAAATTACCACCGAACGAAGAATGGACACGGAATAAGGCAAAATTGTGATATATCCGAGTGTCCCAAGTTCAAAGCGAACGTTTTACCTCGTCGATCTTATCCTCAAGATGTATCAAAATGAACTGGTGGGCTAGTTGGTTAAACATTATGAACACAAACAGCTCTAAGGACGAGGACTAGTAGCGCTCGAACTGTCAACATCTTCTAGTAGTTTTCGTCCTTAGCGCTCTTTGTGTACGTAAATAACCACGAGCGAAATAGCCTATAGCATTTTTAAAGATGCTTTTATTTAAAATGCTTAACGTTGAAGTCTGCTTGCTAGTTTTAATTTAATCAACCAATAAATTAAATAAATACTCGCAAGTTGAGATTCTTAAAGAAGAGTGACGTTGCAGCCTTCTTTAGCCTTGAGGTCACCAGAAGATATGCCTAAAGCCATAAAGCCGAGCCAATTTTAATGTGAAATACGCTGGCGTGGAGTTCTTAAAAATAGTTATACGAAACGGTTCCTCAAAAAATATGTTTCATCTGATCGTGACTAGTGAGTAACCCACTTCGATAAAATGTCTACCAAAGTTAAACATGCTCATGGTAATATCATTATTAAAAAAAAAAGTGGTAGATCTGTATTTTTTCTTGGAATTATTATTTGTAGAGGAATGTTTTCTATTTTAATGTTGAGCGTAGTTTAGTTTTAAAGAAATAAGACGCCCAAAAACACGAGAATGGCTGATTTAGGCAATTGCAGCCTGTGCCATGTTGCAGTCGGTCTCGAACTGTAGTATTTGCAGCGTCGACTTATCTTTTAAAGTGAAACACCAATTAATAATTGTTGTTAATTGCTCATGATTTTTCCAAAATGTGCCGGTACTTGCCCTTGCGAACATTTTAAGTCAATTTCTCGAAAGCCCTTCTCGACCAAGTTGTATGGCGTTTCTCATAACATGGCAACCTTTTGGGAACTTAACCAAACAAAATTCCTTTCAATCAACAACTAGATTTAAAAAAAACTATTTGGGTGGTTTTAGTTAAAACATTACTGGTGTCTTTAATTAGCATTTAAATTATTTGCAAATCTTTAACTAAATGTGCACCTTATGAGATGCTCTCAGTAAACACACTTTCACTGAAGGGTTGTTGAGTGTGTGCCGCCCGCTCAATTCATCGGAGCATAACGGCAATCCAGTTGTGTACTGCTCCACACCGGGGACGCCCATATTTGAAAACGGTCTACTGGTGCCACGTAACCAGATATCATTAGCGCAGAAGTGTCAATAAATTCATCTCGTCAATGCAGTTAGCCGTTCAAGAATAAATTATTATCAACGATTGAGCTCTTCTAACGTGTTTATATAGGGACAATATACGCTCTCCGAGACGTTTACCGGAACAAGACCCACGAAGGCCTGACTAAAGCCGCTAGATAGGCTGAGGTTAAGCAGAGCCGTATATTAGGAGAGTTTGGACAATAGGCGGAGCAAAGGCCGCCGCCAGCGCCGAATATTCCCCCCACGCTTAGAGCGTAAACTAAATTTGTGACACAGCGTCGACCAATCAGGAGACCTCTACTCCATCTCACAAATGTCTGCAGTGAAGACAAAGGCACAGGTGCGTGAGCCTAGCTCAGCGAAACGCTTTTGTTTGTACGAGACCTCGTGCATAGGAGGCACTTTCCAAAGCCACGCGCTCGTGCCCATGCCTTTGTCTGCACTGCTAGAAGAGCGTCCTGAGACTGGCTGAAAGAAAGCAGTGCAAAGGGTGGGGTGCGCCAGAGCCGTATATTAGGAGAGTTTGGACAATAGGCGGAGCAAAGGCCGCCGCCAGCGCCGAATATTCCCCCCACGCTTAGAGCGTAAACTAAATTTGTGACACAGCGTCGACCAATCAGGAGACCTCTACTCCATCTCACAAATGTCGACAGTGAAGACAAAGGCACAGGCGCGTGAGTCTAGCTCAGCGAAACGCTATTGTTTGTACGAGACCTCGTGCATAGGAGGCACTTTCCAAAGCCACGCGCTCGTGCCCATGCCTTTGTCTGCACTGCTAGAACAGCGTCCTGAGACTGGCTGAAAGAAAGCAGTGCAAAGGGTGGGGTGCGCGAGCGTCTTGAGACGCGGAGTTCCGCTCGGCACGGCTCAAATTATACTTCGTTTCACTTTACCTGCGAGCGAAGCCAAAGCTAGAAGCGCGAGACCAGCGCTTTTTGCATTTCTCCCCAGCTCGCGCGCTCGAGCAAAGCCTGAACGCACGGAGCTTCCGTGCTCGTGCTTCCAGTTTTGCCTTCGCTCGCACATAAGGTGAAACGAAGTATAGTCGTGGCACAAATTTAGAGCACGCGACCACCGCTAGGGGCTGTTTCGTGGCCTGTGGTTGGCCCGAGATGCTCGCCTATTCAAACCAATGTATGGCCAAACTCTCTCAATAAACGGCTCTGGGGTGCGCGAGCGTCTTGAGACGCGGAGTTCCGCTCGGCACGCCTCAAATTATACTTCCTTTCACTTTATCTGCGAGCGAAGCCAAAGCTAGAAGCGCGAGACCAGCGCCTTTTGCATTTCTCCCCAGCTCGCGCGCTCGAGCAAAGCCTGAACGCACGGAGCTTCCGTGCTCGCGCTTCCAGTTTTGCCTTCGCTCGCACATAAGGTGAAACGAAGTATAGTCGTGGCACAAATTTAGAGCACACGACCACCGCTAGGGGCTGTTTCGCGGCCTGTGGTTGGCCCCGAGATGCTCGCCTATTCAAACCAATGTATGGCCAAACTCTCTCAATAAACGGCTCTGAGGTTAAGGATACTTCCTTTCCCAGTGGACCTGCGGGCGGCACCATTTTGTCTCCTCGTGCAGAGCAGCGCACTTGGCGATTGTTTGTTACAATGCGAAAATGCGGCTGTTCGGGCTTTACACGCGCTATACTTCGTTTCACTTTATCTGCGAGCGAAGCCAAAGCTAGAAGCGCGAGACCAGCGCTTTGTGCGTTTCTCCCAACGAGCTTGAGTAAACTTAGAGCGGTAAACCAGCGGTCAAAAATGGCACCCCCCCGGTTGCCGCCATCTTGACTGTTTGCCACATTGGTGATCACGTGACTTTAAGATGGCTGCGTCCATCGCGTCCATAGGTGCGCCAGATCATATTGGCCAGATTACGGTAAGCGAGGCCGCGGTCCAAAATTTCCTTGATCTCACTCTAGGGTAAATGTTCTGTACCTTGGCGTTCGAAAATCTACCCGCGTTCAGTTACTCTATCAGTCTTGTCACGTGACATGACCCACCGGAGTAAGATTGGAACGCATCCCCAGAGGGCCGCTCTGGCCGCTCTGCTTACCGTGATCTGGCTATATCTGGCCAATCTGATCTGGCCCACCTATGGACGCAGCCATCTTGAGGTCACGTGATCACTAATGTGGCAAACGGGCAAGATGGCGGCAACCGGGAGGGTGCCATTTCCTCTGCAGGCCCTGGGTTGCGGTTTACCGCTCTAAGTCATACTCAAGCTCGTTGGTTTCTCCCCAGCTTGCGCGCTCGAGCAAAGCCTGAACGCACGGAGCTTCCGTGCTCACGCTTCCAGCTTTGCCTTCGCTCGCACATAAGGTGAAACGAAGTATAGCAGGAAGGTATGGCGCCTGGAACGCGTTTCCAAATGGTGTGTTTACCTATTAGCCCCGTGCGCGACCGAAAGCGTCGCTGTGGTCGGCCTTCCACGATTGGCCGAACGCTGACTATGACGTCGGAAAGGGGATTTTCATCGACGGAAATAAGAGGAATGAAAGAACTTTAATTTTGACGGTGTTGGCAGTGTTCCTTTGAGAGCGCAATGATTTCAAGCTTCCACCATGCTAATAACAAACACCATCGAACTTGTTGTTTGCAAGGTAATGACGTCACAAAGGGGAACCACAGGAGGGCGCCACCAAAACTTCTCGCCGCTAATAGTACAGTGTACTAAAATACTTGGGTAGTGTTGGGACCGGAGCGGCTCGGCAACGTGAGCTCGTGAGGCCGCGTGTATTGACAGTTCGTGGCGGCGCTGTAGTCAAGTTATCCGGAAAAAATCGCGCGGCCCGCCTTTTTTTTTTTTTTTTACTTTGAGCGGTGCACGTGTCGGTACCACGATTTTATACACTCCGTTTCACCTTATGTTGTACCGCAGCGTAGGCTAGAAGCGCGAGCTCATAGCGTTGGCAGCTGCCCTTGGTGCACGAGAACTTGTGCCACCGAGATGTGCCCTATAGCAAGGAGCTCGCGCTTGTTGCCTTTCCTGCGGTACGACACAAGTCGAAACAGAGTATAGTTTCGTGTGTTTTTAACTTCGAGCGGCGCGCGTGTCGGGACCACGATTTCATAGTTCCGTGTGTTCGATCGTAATATGCTTTGAATCTTGTGTTCTGATGTTGCGGATGGTGAACGCGTGAGAGTAGCGCCGAAATGCCGTCGGCGAAACAGCGACAGAACTCTTGCTTTGCACCTGGTTTCAAAACGGGCCTAATCCGAGTGAAAGGAGTGAAAACGGCGCCCCTTTTCGGCGTTCCAAAGGACAGAGCCAAAAGAGATCTTTAGGAGAACAATCTGCAGCGATCGGACAAGCGTCTTGAAGAAACAAGCGCTGTCTGCGAGCTGCACTTCGAACCCCACTTCATCCTTAGAGATTACGTCCACATCATCGGCGGAAAGGAAGTGAAAATCCCTCGTGGACACCCAGCGCTTACACCAGACGCGGTACCGACTCTGCTGCCAAGTGTACCCCAAAACCTGAATGGTGACCCTCCCGCAATATGAAAGGAAAAAAAGCGGAAGGAAAATCCACTAGAGCTCATCGTTGCAAAGCGTTCGGGGCTCTCGTGGAAATGGAGCGTGCTGGTTAAGTTACGGTGTCCAAATGACCCGTTGTCACCAGCTGTGAACAGAGAAGCTCCTGCCGCGATCCCACAAGGCATCGATCGTAACGCACTAGGCTCCCTGAATGTGCTATCTCCCTACTGGGCTGTTCACAAGTTCAGCAACTTCGAAGGTGTTGCTTATTTGGAGACTGCCCTTGAGCCGAAGTCTAACAAGATCAGCATCGAAAGGGAGGTGTTCTTTTATTTTGATAACTTACCTGGTGTGGTATGCCAAATATACCTCAAAACGATTATGGCAGGTTCCATTTTCAGTGTTCGTGCGTATGGCGCGTGATTTGCTCGCTTTCCGAAGCGACGAACGTGCGCGTTCTGGACTGTGATTTAACACGTGTGGACTGTGATTTTTGTAAACAGTGGAAACGTCTATACCAAGCACACCTGAAGACGGCTACGTCACTATTTTGCGTATCATCATCATCACGCGGTTTCTGAATCATGCGAAGAAATGCAAACTTTTAAAGATGAACTTCGCGAACCTCGTTGCCTTTTCGCAAATTGTCGAAATTGTGTTAGCCTTTAATAATGACTTTCTTTAAAACTGCAATTGCACCATGGCCAATTAAGCCGTTAATAAACAAGTTAACTAACAGATTTTTGTTAATTATTAAACATTGCAACGGTTATTCCCCCATTTATTGTCCACCGAGCCCTACAGATATAACGAAAGACGGCATCTACGTATCTGTCACCTCGTTTTTTGTAAGATCTGTAAAGTTTTGTAAAGAATAAAACAAAAACACCCTCTATGTCTGCGTGAACTAGATATGACCCCTGTGGAACCATGGGTCTTTCACTTCTAATACCCATGCTCAGGCGAGACTTACCTGGTTGTCAGAAAGCAGCTGTCGGTTAAATGTATTGTTATGAGCGTGTGGGTTTCAGATGGTTTACCCTCAAGAGGATATTGCGCTGCATATTGTAACCATGTATGCGCTGCACATAGTAACCATTATTTCAATGCCGTGCTGTAAACAATTACAACTTTTTCCTTGCCTCATCTACGTGTGCTCATGTTTTCTGCTCAAAATGATGTGAAATAGTTGCTTGTTTTCTTTGAATCTTATAAAGCATTACTTGTTCAGCCCACGTTGTCTCAGTTTGGTACTTAAGTTCAATGTTTAAACGCGTGATAAAAATTGTCACGGCTTATAAGCCATTTCTTACAAGTGAAAATCGGCTGGTCCTGGGATGGTCGTGGCAGCCATGAAGAAATAAAAGATTCTAAATAAAAGATTGAACACAAGAATGAGTGACAAGTGAAGCGAGCTGATTAAGGCCAAGAAAAAGAAGACGGACAGAAAGGAAGACAGAGAAGTTAACCTGGGCTATTAAAAACATACTAAAACACTCTCGGACTTTAGTATGTGCCGTTTCATTCCATTATAAAATAAGATAGGAAAAAAAGAACCGCTTCCGAGTTTTAGATATCCCTTTCAAATATCTAATGTTCGGCCTTCGCGACCAAGGAAATGGGCATTTCATTTAAAATGCTCACCATCCGACAAACCGAAAGTCGCAGCTAATTCTACGCTGAAACAACTTGCAATCCGCTTCTTTAAAGTCGCAATTGTTTTTATATAAAGGAAGGGTAATGTACCTTGTACCGTCCAATACATTGAAGCATCATGTTGCTAACGATCGTGCCGCAGCGTAATTGATGCCGCGCTACGACCGCTGGCACGTCGTAGCTGTATCAGAAATCCTATGTGCACTCTACCAAAGCGGCACCAAAGATTCATATTTTCGCGCGTGCAGCCGCGCATGCGCACACCTTCTGGATAACGCGCCGGTGTCGACACCTGTCGCGATCAATACCACGCGCTTCAGGCGAGCCCCTCCGGTCCCAACACTACCCAAGTATTCTAGTACCCTGTACCTAAAGCCCGGTTCACACAGTTGCGTTTGACTGCGTTTGACTGCGTTGCGGCAGCGAGACACCAGGACATCCCTGCTGCTTATATCGCGTGCCAAGAAGATTCCTCGAATTGGATTCCACGCTTCATACGAAGCACAGATGTGCCGGTGACTCGCTTTCGGTTCTCGCCGCAACGCAGTCAAACGCACTCAAACGCAAGTGTCTGAACCGGCCTTAACTGGGGAGGAGATCGAACAGTCACGCCTCTAGCGGTGCGCTTCAGCTGTGGGGACAACAAACCGTATTTTTTTGTTTGTTTTTGATCCGAGAAATCGAAGATGACGATTCGAAGGCCACTCCTCGTGCGACCAAAGCACTGGTCAGAGCGAAGCGCTCGTGCCCAGACCGTGCTCGGCCAGGTTCAATTTCTTTGTTATGCTGTGTTGGTAAACACCGGGCTGTGGGGACAACAATCTCGATAAAGCGCCCCCTATAGTTCGATCTCCTGCCCAATAGTCCAAAAAAGTGGTCCCTCGATTTCCGCCGGGCGACTTCATAGAAGTGTCACGCTGTCGCCGGTCGCTATCCTGGCGGTGTGACAGCAACGGTGGTGGATGTGGCAGACGCCTGTTCTGCTGTAGGCCACTCTCCAGCTTGACGGACCCCGGAAGCCTCGGCAGCCACGAGTTGGGACGCCGCGAAGACAGCGACCCTCATTTCTGCTCGTGCGTTTTGCCGGAACTTCTACGACCAACCGCCATGTACCTCGCCGATGGAAGCTTGTTTTCGGTTAAGCTGGAGTCTTGTACCGTGTGCTTCTTTTTTAGCTAAAAGGTTGTATCGTTTCACGAGCGCGGAAATGCGGCAGAGCGAGACATGAAGTTTGATGCCTCCATGTATTGTTAGTGTGGTTTGTAAAATAGCAGGTTGTATGTATTTTCTCTCGCATACCTCGTAGCTCCATCCGAAATATAAATTAATATAAAACGTTCAATTAAAAAAGAAAACATAACCTGATTAGTTGTTGCTTGTAATCAATGAATAAATCGACTCAGCCGATTAATACTGAGGCATGCTATACGTATATGAAAGTAAAAGCTGCACATTGCTTCGCTGTATTTTACTGTGACGTAAATGGCGTATTTTCGTCTCATGTAAGACTTAATGCTTTGACACCCAGTAAAATGAATCGTGAAGATAATTTTTAAATGCGAAATATATTGACATTACTATTTATAAATTATATTAACTCTCGATGACTATTAAAGCAGAAAATAAAACGAAGAAGTAGTACACCTTGGAAGCATATATCCTAGAGTGGATAAGAACATTATATATATTTAAAAAAGTATTTTATTTTAATTTTGTTTACTGGACTTTTTTGTCCTAAATAAAAAGCCAACCAATTATCCGGTTAGAAACTTTGATCGCGATTGAAGGATTTATCGACCAATCTAAAAACTATTCGATAAATGTTGTACTCTTAATTTTTCCGAGTACAGCAGCTATTATCCTTCTCTCATTGAGTGAGGTCAGTATTGAGTGATAACCAAAATTCTGGTTATTCGCGAGTCTCGAGGAGGGGACTTTACCTCGGACAAGGACGTGCCTCCTTTTAGAAACGGGGAGCTCGCGCCTGCCAACCTGCGCAGCGAGGAAAACTTCCGAGGCCTGGCGACAAAAACTTGAAACGGAGCAACGGCGATTAAATGTGCAGAGTCGGGAGTCTCAAATAGTTGCGCTAGATCCTTAAAAGGGAAAGGGTCATTCATTACTACATGCAGCCAGGGGCGGATTCAGAGGGGGGGGGGTCCGGATGTCCTGACCCCCCTCTTGAATTCTGCATGTGTAAAAATTTAGGGCGTAGAAACGGGAAGGGGGGAGGGGTCTTAAACATATGATACGCTGACCAACACCCGCCCCCCTTCCCCCCCCCCCCCCCCCCTCAGGAAATACCTGCGTCCGCCACTGCATGCAGCCGACCCTTATAGCCTGTCGCTAGTATTTTGTAGTCCGCTTTTGGGATCCGATGGACCCAATCGAGCGGCGCCAAATGTCAACCATCACAGCGCTCGTGGCCTTTGTGCGTTCGCTACGACCGACTAAACCAATCACGCGCTGTGAATGCGCCGTAATCCTGCGCTTTGCTCTGTGCGTGATTGGTTCACTCGGTCGTAGCGAACCCACAAAGACGACGAGCGCCTTGACGACGCACTTTTGGCCCTGCTTGATTGTCCCCGTCGGATCCCATACGGAGCGTAAGTTCGTCTGCTTCTTTTGCAGGAGGTTGCAGTAACGTCAGAAAGACGCCGAGCTCTGATTGGCTCCGATTGAAGGATAGTGGGTAGATATCGAGGCAGGTTGCTTCGAGGTCTACCTACTATCCTTCGATCAGGGCGAATCAGAGCTCGGCGTCTTTCTGACGTCACTGCAATCCCTGCAAAAGAAGCAGACGAACTTACGCTCCGCATAGCGTCTGCCGCGGTCGGACTTAACGTGAAACGAAGTATACTATACTACGCTTCAAAAACGTGATATTGCGCTGCAGAGGTTTGGAATACCAGCCTCTCGGCATCCTTCCCCGGAGACATCAAAGCGTAGGAGAATCCAGCCATGCTGACGAGCGCTTCAGATAAAAGCGAACGCGTCGCTGCGCTGATCGCCTACTTTCTTTCGATCGACTGGCGACCGATTTATCGGAAGTGTCTGTTTCAATCGCCTCGGTCGTCGTGCGCCGTCGACTCGAAGTATTCGATGGCGAAATGTCTCCGGCAGAGCATTCCGTGAGCTTCTCCGAAGCATTCAATAGTGAAATGTCGGAGCGGACCCTCGCGTAAGCTGACGGTATCTGCGGATCTCAACGCGAAGAGCCACGTTTTCCTCGATGCAACGCGGTATATAATTGCAATTACGGCTTCGACAAACTCACTCGCGTCACAATGCGGCAGTGAACTCTTTCACTCGTATACGCACCTTTCAGCACGCTCGCGACTCGGGCGAAACATGCACGAGTTACTTCGGCTGTGCACGCATGGGCGGCGCCTTATATTTCGCGGAACTACCGGGCATGTTCACAGCGCGTGTCGCAGCCCAGTACTAAAATATGACGGCGGGCAGAGGGTTGTTGTTGTTTGGAACGTCTTTATTCGACCAAAGGGGAACGACTTTGTCGGCTGCGGGCCTTGCTGAGTAGGTAAGAAAGCGGGTTGCAGAAAAAAAGAAAGAGGGGGGGGGGGGGGGGTCCATTATTGAAATTACCCACACTCTGTTTCAGCGTTAGTCAGAGTGCATACGAGGCTAGGATTAGATTGGGCCAATCAAGCAGCTACAAAAGACCAACGTTACGGAGTTTGTCATGTTTTTGTGCGTGTGCTATTAGCGGCTAAACAAATCAAGCACAGTGAGTGGCTTAACAAATCGAGCTCTGGTTGGCGGGATTAGGGGGTAGACCTGAAGCCTTTGTCTTGCATTGCACTCGTCGAACTCGTTAGAAGGCGGAACGCCGGCGTCCGGCCTTTGGCTTTTGCATTGGAACGCGTCGACAAGTGCAGGAGAGACAAAGGCAGCTTATCTTCGCGTCTGCCCCATGATCATTCGACCAGAGTTCGGCGTTCTGATGCACCCAGGCGCTCTCGTTGCCTCCTCTCCCTCAGCTTCTGCCCGCATATGCTTTTAGTCTGTGCCTTCCGAAATTTGATGGCGCTTTTACATACTGCGTAGCGAATTGTATGACTATCGCCAGACTTTCCGATAAACCCTCAGCACTGTGTCCTCTCAGTACACGACATTTATATTTATGTGGAGGAAAAACTGCGCAGAACCTTCGATTGTACAAACAAAAATTATCGAAGCATTCAACTGTATTTTTCGCTCTAGTGAATTTTCACGCTGGTGAAACAATGCAAACTTCCGCAAAACAAAACAAAAGAAAAACCATTATAACAAAAATTCAATGTAACTAGTGCAGCTTAGATGGAAACAGGGTTTCGTAGTCGGGATCTCTGCTTCCGACGTGCGTCCGCAGCCCGTCGTCGCGGGTCCGCAGCAGATGTCGTCGCGGGTATTCACTCACGCGGTTGTTTACGATTTCGGCCGTATTCTACCGGAACAATTCGATCTGCATTGAAACGCAGAGCAGTGCCGTATCATCTGTTTAGGTGGGGTACCGTTCTGTGCTTTGAAGCAAATAGGATTGATGCATAAGCAAATCCCATTTTCTCCCTAAAATTGTTTGGGCGTGCTTGTCAGAATGAAATCAGGAATGATGGGAGAAAGGAAATCCGATTCATCGTTGAGCACTTAAAACATCTAAATTTCTTGCATTGCGGTGTAGAATGAAGGTACCACATAAAAGCAACGTGCTTTCTGGGCGCTAAGAGTCTTGTTTTAGTCAGTGCAAGAAAATGGCACGATGGCAACACGAAAATAATTTGTCTAAGCGTTGTAGTTTTTTTTTTTTCGTCAGCTCGATTCACTTATTTTTTTCTGAAGCTATATTCCGTTCACCTCTAGGCTGACATCACAGTGGAAGGTGTGCACTTTTTCGACCAGTCATACGTCTATCTTTCGTCACCCGATCACACACCCACCCATACCCACGCGCAGCTCCGCACGGTCGGCTTAGGGGTGACTGACTGTTTCTTTTAAGGGTACTAAGTGTCGCGAGGTGGAAGATATTCGAGGTCCTCGAGCCCCTCTGTATTGTGTCAGGCTATTGTAGACCAACTAATTATCGAATTCTGGAAGGTAGAAGTGGGGATTAGCGCCCACGTTGGCTTTATCCGCTACGCTTCGAACGCCGTCCTCTGGTTCACGTTTCATTGAAATAATGAATGGCCTGCGGCGTTAGGTCCGTAAAATGTTTTAGCAAGGTGCATGTGACCTTAGGGTAAAAAAAGTAGCTTAAAAAACACGTGATTAAATTTGAAAAAAGGAATGATACGAACGCGCCAGTTCCGGGCAAACGAAGGACGTCATGTTCTATTCTTTGCTTATAAAGAGAAAGTGTACGTTGTTGCTACATAGTGTGCTCAACGATGACATGTTCTGCGTGTGCATCATGGCAGTTCTGCAACTATCAAACACGCTGCATTTTTCTCTCTTTAAAATATTGAAAAACAAAAGCGGGTACGCTATATCGGAAACATGGTATTTATAACCTTAGTACGACAACACGTCATGGGCCTTGAGAAAAAATCTCGCCTTAGCATATGTATTGTGGAAATCTTCCGGTTTTTAAAGGACCTAAGGACTGGCGTCGACGTGACCACACCTCCTGCGGGTGGTTGATGCTGCTCTGGTGCTCCGTCGTTCCAGGTTTCTTCATCCGGCCAGTGCCCATCGGAACTATGGAACTGTTCTATTTGTCGCTAATATGTACTGGATGTTGCGTCGTAGAACGTTGCCATCTTCTTAGCAGCCTGATGGGACCTGCCGCGTCCTGTTGATTACCCTCGTCTTTGTCACCCATAGATGCGGACAACTTGCCCTTCCTGTCAAGGTGAAAGCAGGCATGTACACGTTACTGAAATAGAGTAAATAACTATCGTTACTCGTAAATCACTCGAAAAGTAACTAAGTACATTACTGTTTAGTGTGATTCAGCTGGGAACTTGAATAATTAGTTTTGTATTTCCTTCGGAGGTATCTTGATTTTATGTTTTCAAATAACCACCCACTTGTTCTGGGTGGCGACTTAAATGTGAATAGTCTGGAAAACTCGTCTCTTTCGTCACAACTCAGTGGCACACTTAGCAGTAGTGTTTTTTTTAATGCGATCACATCTCCTACTAGAATTACCCGTTCTACGTCAAGTTGTATCGACGTTTTTATTACCAATTTAAGTTCTATAGTTTGGAGTGCAGGTACTATTAGTGATGACATAAGCAATCATTTACCAATATTTTTTTTTAATGTTTTAAAACTCATGATTTATCAAGGAGCGTTGATAAACATCCCCCTTTGCAAACCATAACTGACTGCCAACTGCGGTTCTTTTGAAGCAAAGTCATGCAAACAGACTGGATCTGTATTTTCAAATTTCAATGCCATGTTAAACGAAGCATATGATAAGTTTATAAATATTTTTAAAACGATTTACATTGCATCGTTTCTGTATAAGACGGTTACTGCTAAAAAGAAAAGAAAACCATGGGTCACCTCACCTACTTTAACCATGATACGAAGACAATAATCTCTTTATCAGTCTTGCCTATTTTCGAAGAATGACCGTGATCTTGCAGTTTTTAAGAAGTATTGCAATGAACTCGCATCTGCACTAAAATACCAAAAACTGTCACAAACGTCTTTTCGGTGACGTCTACAAGCAGAATCTTACGCTTGTTTGGCAGTCGATAAACTAAGTGCTTAAACGCAGCGAGCAGAAAAATTCAATAGCTAAACTTTCACTTTGCAGAATACAACTATCTGAGCTCTTTTCTGCCCTTTCACTAACCTGCCTTCTAGCGTGCACAATGAGCATGCTTCCTCGATTATCTCGCACCGCGTAACAGACACAATTTTCCTACAGCGGACATACCAATTGGAAGTTCTCCGTGTTTTTATGGGATTCAATAACAGCAAAAGCCATGACATAGACGATATACAAATAAAGCCCGTTAAACTCGTAATCGATGCGGTGGCCCCACTTTCGGTAAATATATTAAAATTAGCATTGTTCAGTGGTAATTTCCAGATAGCATGAAACTCGTGAAACCTTCAGTTTTGCATAAGGGCCGAGCACACTAAAATAAAAGGGTATATATACTCCTACACCCCTAGTCACGTATTAATATACGACACCCCAAAACTTCGGTGGGAGGTACAGCGCACTGACTTTCCATCGACGCTACCAAATTTCACGAGTTATTAAAATAGCTAATGTAAGTGTAACTAACTGCAAAAAAAGAGGTTTGTTTTTATTTTGTTTTGCTCTACAGCAAAACCTCTGTATTTTAGAGCGCAGCTCTTAGGCGCCCGTTTCCGGCTTGAGCGGCGTCGCCGTCGGCGTCGGCGTAACCGCGCGGTGCATTATGGGACGCGTGACGTCACTTATGACGTCATCAGTGACGCCATCGGCATCCGCATCGTCATCGCCACTGATGACGTCATCAGTGACGTCACTGATGACGACATTGGCACTCGCATCGTCATCGTCACTGATGACGATGCGAATGTTCGTAAAAATTCGTAAAAAAAACACCGAAAATTTCGATTCAAGATAAAAAAGCAAACAAATTTACGGCAAAATCGTAAAACATAGCGCTGTTGATGTTATGATTAGACGAAACCAATGAAGCACTAAAAGAATATCATCGCGGCGCTGGCTGTCTTTGTGGATTTTTAATCACCCACTGAACCAATCACGCACAAAAAACATCGCAGGATTGCAGCGCGTTTACTACGCGTGGTTGGTTCATTGAGTGATAGGGAACACACAACGATGCTCTCTGGCGTTGCCTGATTGGGTCAGCGGGATCGTAGCGTCGACCGTGGTCAGACTCGATTAAAGTGAGACGGAGTATTGGCGATTTTCGTCGCGTGTTTTCGAACACACTTTCGCGGCTTCGCCTTCAGACCGCCAGGCGTCGGGAATATCGGTTTCTCTCGAGAAGGCTGGACCTGCCGCCACAGCTTTCTGTTGTCGCCGCTAGGTGCCGCGTCGATTTCGCTGGAGTCGCGCAATAGGAGATGTTGGGATGAATGTTAGCGCACCTTTGCCAAGTTTGATGGGATGCTGGTATAGGGCGATTTAACGAAGTACGAATAAAATACGCGGGGGACGGCGATAGTAGCATGGCATTGGAGGTATTCGAGGAAGAGTCCGTCCAGAGCGCGTGGCTCGGCGAGCCCGTGCCCCTTGGCGGTATCACTTTTTCTTCCTGACAATACATTCTAATAGCCGGCTTAATGAACCTTAACGGTTGAGAGATACCACATTTCTTATACGCGGCTAAGAAATTCCGTCGGTGTCATATTTATAGGTCTGGCGACATCCCATCATCGTCGTCATATTCCACAAGATTCATTTGTACCATACCATTTCATCATCATTAGAAGCGGCGCCGCAGGCCTTCGAGGTATAGGCGATCTGCCTCTCTGCGGCGCCGCGGTTTCGCTAGCCTCAAATAAATATATCATGTCATATCGTATGATAATATACTCTTCAGCTGGATGAATAAATTTTAGTTGTCGCAAATGTTTAGCCTTAATACCGCACAATTTTATATTGAAAATTTGATGGCCTTGGGGTTTTAGTTTTAATGGCGTCCAATTTTCTATAACCAATAAAGAAAACTGAATGGTCATGAGTTGATAACTTTAGAGAGATTTAGTCTTCTATAGCCGAGAAAAGAAGATAGAGTTTGCATGAATCTATGGACATCCAGCATAAACCTGACGTCGCCGTAACTCTTTGGATTACAGCACAGACAGTCGAACCGAAACCGAACCGAAAACCGGAGCACAACCGTTATTTTTAGCCGAACTGGAACTGCAAGGAACCGATATCTTCGCCGCGATCTTGGATCTGAACCGGAACTGCAAGGAACCGATATCTTCGCCGCGATCTTGGATCTGAACCGGAACAGAACTGAAAAAAAATTATAACGGTAACCGGTTCAAAATGGTTCACGGCAATTTTTTTTTCTATTACTGTTGCAAATGAAAGATGAAGAAGACGAGCGGGATCGAGAGCGTGGATCTTCGTGAACGAGATGAAGCCGAACAGTAAAAGAGTAAGGACATCCTGACCGAATTGTCTATCTTTCTGCCTCTGTTTTAGGGGCAAAGCTCCTTAGGGGCTAGCCATGTCTGTCCGTCTGTCCGTCCGTCCGTCCATCCGTCCGTCCGGTGCTCTCATGATGATTACGAAGTGATGATGATGATGATGATGATGATGATGATGATGATGATGAGTGAATCTTCATGTTTGTGGTGGGTTATGCAGTTGAGCCAAATGTACTGTTACCCCACATTGCAGGAGCGTTTTACAATAACCTCACACGTTTCAATCTAACTAACTCCTGTGTTCGAACTTAACAACAATTGCTTCTCGATGCTGCTGTACGCAAGACGAGCAAGTGGAGAAGAAGGTAGGGCATTTGGAAGGTCAGTCTTGAAAACTGCCAGTCTCTGTTCGTGAAGGTTGGATTCGTTGTTCAGTTTGAAAGTGGGAGAAGATTAGAGGGAATGAAGGTTAATGTTTGTGCATCTGCCCAATGTTTGTGATACAAGGGCGCGTTTGATGTCTAGTAACCTGTTATTTTGATGCAACTGATTTCTTTGTAGAAGTTCAGTGATGGCTGCAGTCGGCCCTAGATTTCTTGGTGTATGAAGATTCGTGGAAGCAAAGAAAGTAGCTGAGTTTGAGATTTCCCTTTTCTATCTTTTCCTTCAACTAAATGTTTTGATTTTTGTACCGCAGTCTCGGCCACTGGAAAGAGAACCAATTTGCTCACTAGCTCTCCCGCACCCTACTGTTACCAAGCGAGGACCCCACAAAATAAACCTTAAGTAACTAAAACTTAACGAGATCCTGCTCTTCGTAAATATATTGTTTTATAGATTTTTTTTTTAAATTACCCTCCTTCAAGAGCACAACTACGATTCAACTTTTAAAACTGCGACGCAAAGTTGTAACTATCACGGGTATTTTAGGCCACGTACCAGACTGCTAACTTTTCGAATCAGGTTGTGCGACTGAGGTAAAAATGAGATGTGTAATCGTATAAACACGACGTTTTGCATGTTAATCTAGGTTTTCTTTTACTGTTTCGTTGAAATTAAATAACGCCACTTTTTGTTTTTGGTACCTAAAAAAATAAAGGTGGATTGTACGAATGAAAAAGCTATCAAGTTTCTCGTTTCACGGTCTTGAAATAGTGATTGTTGCCAAAACAATGCGAAAAATATGTTCTCAATTTAGCGGTTCAAACTGGTTCGAACTGCTTTAAGTCAGTTCGAACAGTTATTTTTGCTCCCCGGAACTGCACCGAAACTGAACCGAAAGCCGTGAACCCGAACCCTGCTTGGCGCCACCAGTACCATAAAAGCATCAGGTTACACCGTCGCTCGTTCTATTCCAACCCTCTCTCGATATTTTGTCTCAGACTCTCGTTTAGTTGCCGCAACGCGACAGAGCTTGTATCATGAAACTTTAGTGGGAGAGACTTCAGTTACCCAACCAGGAAGGACCGACTTCGCGAAATCCGCACTCACTACGACTATACTTCGTTTCATCTTACGATGGACCGCAGCGATCGCTACAAGTCATCAGAGCCAATCCAAAGCCGTGTGAACATGTCCCGCGACCTTCAGGAAGAACGCGGCGACGCCTGTGGTCACGTGATGCATTTACAGAGCTGGATTGGCTGTAAATGGCACGTGGCGTCCACTGCGGTTCATTAAAAGGTGATGCGGAGTATGATGCGAAGTCCTATCGACCGACACACAGTTTGCAAACAAGCCCTCGTTTGCCCACACGGGGTGGGGGCAGTGCGCGTGCGCAGAAACCAGATTCGCGTGAGGTGAAGCATCTGCGCATGCTCAATGCCGACAGCAGCGCCACCGCAGTGGCGTGACGTCAAAAGGTGTGGGGGTTCTTCATTTAGCTACCAACACAGGTACCGATAGAGTAACCAAGGGGTTGTCTCAACAGTGGCGGCGATCTCAAAGGAGTCGTCAAACCTAGTAGCGCGGTCCCCACATCTCCGCAGCAATGTAGACGACGTTTAGGGCTACATTACCGCGGGTCGGTTTGATAAATTACCTCCGTCGGTGCCAATAATCGTCTACCTTGTCTCACTCTCTCGAATATAGCGGAAGAGAAGACACACGTACCAGAGTAAGGACAGAGTCCAAGAGCATTTATTAACATACTCTTCTAAATGAACTACCATGTCCACATCCAAAATGCCCCCCGCGCCGGCAAGGTAAGAAAAGGTCCTTACCTGCCAGACGCGGGGTTCCGGAGAGCCAAGACGGGGGAAGCATAGGAGAAGTCGCCGACACCCATCCTATCTCTTTCGATGTCACCCGGACGAGTCCCTTTCCCGAAAGCGGGAAAACAAGAGGCGAAACCTCCTCGCCTGTCAGCAGTGATCCGCATCCGAGCGGGGGAACAGAAATCGGCCCCCCCCCCCCCCCCCCCCGAGAGAGAGTGAGAGGAGAGCCCCCCAAGCCAGGCAGCCCTCCGCCTCACGAACAGGTCGGAGCTCACGGCGAAGGCGGCCGAGCGTTCCGACCCGCGGCCGTTATCACAGCCATCGGGGAAGGGAGACCACGGGAATCCCCACATCCCCCCCCCCCCCCCCCTCCTTAAAACGGTAGGTGGGTCTCAATAAAGAATAAAGGAGGCCCACCTGCTCTCATAAAATAATATATCTCTCTGCGCACCCCCAACTACACGCGACACCGAGCGCGCGTCTTCACAGTGTCCGCCGTCAACAGCTGGCCCGCAGGACCGAAGACCCGGAAAGTTCAAGTCCAGCTGCACGAACGCGGCCATCACAACCTTGCACAGCATCACAGGCGCCGTGCTGATACAGCTGGACACAGGTGTCGCGGTACGAGCTGGCCTGCAGGCTGCAGGGGGGGGGCAGTCAGGTGGGCGTGGAGGCGGAAGCACCAAAACGACCAACGACCGCCGCCCACCAGCGGAGACCAGCTGGGGAAGTCCCAGACACGCTGCCCGGGGGGTTCGGCGCCATCTCGGCCGCAGTGGGCTGGTGAAGGAGGAGTGGACGACCTCGAAGCAGACCTGCGAAGTCGTAATTCGCCAGCAGCCAACACGCCCAGAGCCGTCCGTAGACCTCCCCAAAGGGAAGAAAGGGCGCCGTAGCCTCCAATCTCCAAACGAGGGGGCGCGCGCAACCGACGCTGGCCTGCCTCGGGCCGCAAAGGCGGCAGAAACGGGCAGGAGCAAACGACAAACAAAAACCACAAAAAAAAAAGGTGGCCAGTTTGTCAACGGTGACAGGAAGGCGCTCAGTTGGGAAACGGACCCGACGAGTGGCCAGAGGACATATGCCAGAGTTACCCGCTTCGGCACCGGAAGAAGTCATAAAAAAGTGAAAGCCGTTTACAACTCCCTGTAACGCCGAATTGGAGCGCAGCTCTTGAGGAGGAGGAGGGAAGGGTAATTAGGGGAGGGTATACCCCTCCTCCTCCTCCTCCCCTCATTCTTCAATCTCCTCCGGGGGGGGGGGGGGTCACGTGACCTCGGGGGGAGGGGGGTCGTGATCTGTGACCTCGGGGGGGGGGAGGGGGAGGGGGGTAAGGTGACCCCCCAGGTCACGTGACCTGGGGGAGGAGGGGGAGGGGGGGTCACGTGACCTGGGGGGTCACGTGACACCCTCCCCCTCCTCCCCAGGTCACGTGACCCCGGGAGGAGGGGGTGCTCGCGCGGTGCATTATGGGATATTTCCCATAATGCACCGCGCGGTTACGCCGACGCCGACGGCGACGCCGCTCAAGCCGGAAACGGGCGCCTAAGAGCTGCGCTCTAAAAAGGAAGCCCCTCCGTTCAAAACGCGTCCACCTACCAAGCAAACTAATTGAGTTCGCTTAATGTGGGCACCGGGGAGAAAGCTTCTAGGAAAAACGCCGAGTTCTCAATCCTTTGCGCAGGCAGCTAACACAGAGGCTGCCTACAATACCCGGTTTTATAGTTACCGGAAGAGTCCGTTGACTATAAGTGGCCAAAAACAGATAACAGTCTGCAGCTGGCCAGTTTTCTGAAGTCGAGGTAAATAGATACGGGGACTTCGAAGGGGCGGATAGAAACAAACCGCCATGCATGCGCGTCTGCGAGCGGGGAAGATGCAAGTTCCCGCGCAAAATAGCCGCCATCTTGCTCCCCAAGGAGGAAGACAAAAGGGGCCGCAGCTCACACGCTTAAACCTGCTAGCGTCGCCAAATATTTGAGTTAGCTAGCTCACCGAGGCTAGGAAAACATGTCTTGCACTCGATACGGCTCGATCAAGGGCTCACAACGGTGTGGACCCTTCTTTTGAGGCAAGGCCAGGTTTTAGAGCAACATGACTGCTGAGAGTCTTAGAGTCACTCTTCCACCTGGATCACGCGAGTCTGACAGGTATCGCCAAACGGCGCTCTGGCTACATGGCGCCCGGGTTTCAGAGCAACATAACCTCCGAAAGTCTTACAGTCACTCGTCCACCCAGGATACTGTCACAGTGCGCCTCAGACCGCGTGGCGCCACCACCAAGAACACAAAACTTGTGTCGTTCTTGGAAAACAACAACAGGCTGCAGGATTACGTTGGCATCAAGCAGATACAAATCTTTCCCGAAGAAAACCCTCCGCGCCCACTGCAATACCAGCAGTGAATACAGCGCGCGCGTCAACAGTGTGCAAACTGCTTCTCGACGTCGACGGTTACGCGGCTCGGCTCCCGGAGCCCGTCAGTAGCAGTACCAGCTACTTATCGACGTTATTGGCAGGCGTACCGTCCGACTCTAAATGGGTGTCCGCGACTACTCCGAGTAAAAAAAAACGCGAATATTTACATTCCCAGATTGCACTGCTGATCCTTCGCTACTCTTCTCTGCCAAGCCTCGCTTCCCGCCGGACATAAAGAATCCCGGAGAAAAGCTCACAGGAGAAAAGCTCACCGGAGATAAGCTCACCGGAGAAAAGCTCACCGCAAAACCGGCGGATGCGGAGAAAAGCTCACCGACCATTGAGCGTATGCGGAGAAAAGCTCACCGATTTTTTTTTCTTCTTTTTATATGGAGGCTGTTGGATCATGCGTAACATATATCAATTTATTATCATTAAAATTCGTCAGCTTTGTAAAACAGAAAATGTACTTCTTTGTATTATTTGTTAAGCTTATTGTGTATATTGCTCCCAAATTAATAATTGCGGGCCAGTGTTTTCTGTGGCTTAGTCTCTAGGCAACGAAAGCCTAACTGAAATCTTTATGAACTTGAAGAACAGGAAAAAGTTCGAAAACTTAATAATGTCTGCCTAAAACCTAAAAATCAAAACTGTAAATGCCGAAAATTCGAAAGTGCATGCGCAACAACGCAGTGCCTGAAATTCCCTTTGAAGCTTTTGTTAACAACAGGATAAAACATTCAGTAGGATATCGAGATTTCTGTTTTCCACGGACATGCACGTTTTCTAGCCGTTCGTGCTGGTGTTTCCACACGTTGCCTTTGTGTGATAATGCCCTTCTACAGTGAGCCCCCCATGACCTTCAGAGCTGCACACTGGTACCGTTGTTACTCGTGACCTATGTAAGAAGAAGCCTTCTGTAAGGTAGCGAATTGGGCGAGTGGGTAAACGTTATCCGTGATGAAAACCGCCCAAAGCGACGGCGACGGAGTGAAGACAACAAACACGGCAGGACAAAGCTGTTCTCGCAACTAAAGTTATGCTACTGAAATTAACAGAAAGAAAACAGCGTAGCCAACGCTGATTACATCAAGAAACACCTACTTATCTATTAGGCACTACACAATATTTGGAGCATAAACGGTTCACACACCGCTATTCATATTAGCTCGCAAACAACAGACATCTTTATTTGACAGAGCTACCGACGTCGCACTGTCAATAAATTGTTGTCTTTGTTTATCGGTGTACGATGTTCTCATTTTATACTTGAGGCTTCAATGATATAGAGAATGTGTGATTACTAATTTCTGAGGAATTAGTAAATATGCCCAATGAACTTCAAGAATATTACAAAAATGAAGACATATTTTTAATGAAGTGACGAATGGGAATTGTGTTAAATTGTCACGATTGACGCGGAACCCACAAAGTTAAAAAAATCGGTGAGCTTTTCTCCGCATCCGCTCAAAGGCCGGTGAGCTTTTCTCCGCATCTGCCGGTTTTGCGGTGAGCTTTTCTCCGGTGAGGCTTATCTCCGGTGAGCTTATCTCCGGTGAGTTTTTCTCCGGTGAGCTTTTCTCCGCCGCCCGGACATAAAAGTCCGCCCGGTTCTCAAAAACAAACGTCATCGAAACGTCTATATACAATTCCCCTTCAGGACAAGTTGTTGGTGGCGCACAAGGAACTCACATGCACACAGGTGAAGGGTTCGCCTCAAGCATGGAGAACAAATGGCCTTTCTCAACAACGAATGTTGCTTGACGCACGCTAATTCAAAACAGGAACGCGCGTACGAATCACACTGCGCTCGCTCAAAGGAGTGGCACTGCGGGTTGCCGACTCGGCATTAATCGCTCAACCATAAGTGGCGAGATCAGGACGCTCGTGGTACGGGGCGATCAAAGGCAAGGATGCTGGCAAATGCCGGATAAGGGGACGGAGGCCAGGAGCCACGACCACGATAAAGGAAGACGTGGCCCCACGTTGGGCGCCATTTTATGTGGGAGTTCTGCATTTAGCTACCAACACAGGTACCGACAGAGTAACCGAAGGGTTGTCTCAACAGCGGCGATAGCTCAAAGGAGACGTCGAACCCTAGTAGCGCGGTCCCCACATCTCCGCGGCAATATAGACGACGTTTAGGGCTACATTACCGCGGGTCGGTTCGATTAATTACCTCCGTTGGTGCCAATGATCGTCTACCTTGTCTCACTCTCTCGAATATAGCGGAAGAGAAGACACACGCACCAGAGTAAGGACAGAGTTCAAGAGCATTTATTAGAACACTCTTAAAATGAACTACCATGTCCCAATCCAAAATGCCCCCCCCCCCCCCCCCCCCCCCGCGCCGGCAAGGTAAGAAAATATCCTTACCTGCCAGACGCGGGGTTCCGGAGAGCCAAGACCGGGGAAGCATCGGAGAAGTCGCCGACATACGTCCGATCTCTTTCGTGGACACCCGGACGAGTCCCTTTCCCGAAAGCGGGAAAACCAGATGCGAAACATCCTCGCCTGTCAACAGTGATCCGCATCCGAGCGGGGGAACGGAAATCGGTCCCCCCGAGAGAGAGAGTGAGAGGAGGGCCCCTCAAGACAGAGGACCCTCCGCCTCACGGACAGGTCGGAGCTCACGGCGAAGGAGGCCGAGTGTTCCGACCCGCGGCCGTTATCACAGCCATCGGGGAAGGGAGACCACAGGAATCCCCACAAAGGTGAAGTTGGTCTTTAGGGTGATGGTGGAAACCTAGCGGCACCGGAATCGGGAAACGCCACAAGGTAAAACAGTTTGGTCACATCATCCGATCCATTCATGTCCCACTGAAGTTGCCATTTCACCCGAAGAGCACGTAGCCGTAGATCGATGATTATGGTTTCCACCAGGCTCAAGACGTTGTAAAGCGTTGCTTTTATCACTGTAGTCATCCCGGCCGAATGAATTCGAAAAGCAGCGTCAGTTCCAACAGTGCCGCAGCGCTGATCACCCATATTGTCCATGGTGGGGAGTAGGGTAAATCTAGGGTTCCGTGTTTTCGGTTTTTATTTTTCAAAATTCGGCGTACTTTTTTCGGTGTTTATTCTAAAATTGAATTTTCGTTTTTTTTTTGTGTATATTTATTCCCAAACAAGTTCACCGTTTTTTTTTTTTTCGATGAAAATGAAAGAAACACAATCGGACACCGGATCAGATGATCCTTGTAGCTGTGATATTTGTGATCACTCAAAGAATAATGACACATATACATGCGTCGTCTTCGCTACAACTTTCGTCAGGACACACCCCGAAATCGCGGAATTCGCAGGCATAATCTTCAGCGCGCTTCTTTTTCCTTCCCATTCTGACGACGTGACCGTCTGGTGATGAACGCACAGTGACCAGCGGAATGGAAAAAAAAAATCCATTGTATTTATGTTCTCAACCACAGGGAAGTTTGAGAGAGGGTGTTAAGAAAGGCATTAACGGCTTTCCTCGATGTCCTCTGAAGTGCATGAAGCGAAAAGCCTTATACTAGCCGACATCCGAACTTTTTTTTTAGGACCAAGAACTTGACACACAACTAAGCCCGATCACAGAAAGGACACAGATGTACCGCGAAGTCCAATCCAAGACCTCTTTTGTTGCAGGTTGAGCCTTGGAAGAGGGCAATTACGAAGGCGTCACTCAATGTCGAACCTTGCAAAGTCCTCTCTCTCTCCCTCCCCCCCCCTCTCCCACCCACCTCGACGCGGCCCTAAAAAAACAGTTTTTCTATTAAAACTGAATTTTAGAAAATGGATTAGATGTATTTTTAGCGGTTTTTATCGGTTTAAACCAAAAACGCGGAACCTACAAACTGACCTCTTTCGGTTAAAACCAAATTTCCGAAAATGGATTCGGCGTATTTTTACCGGTATTTATCGGTTTAAACCGACAACTCCTAACCCTAGGTATATCTTATTCCTCCAAATGACTGAACTGTAATAATTTTTTTGTTATTACTTTACGTCGGGACCGCCGCATTCACAGGCTGTTTCAACTAATTCATGTGCCAATACTTAAAAAAAAAAAAAGCTGGTGCATACTACGTGTCGATCGTACGCAGTATGTTTTACGGGCCTATTGTGCAAGTCAAGATATTTCTTCCTGTGATGAGTCAGACGGGCTAATCTGAAACTAATTAGCTAACTTTTTAAATATTACTTTGTGCAAAAGACCTCCAATACAAACGTTGTAGAGCGCGTTGAAAAAGCATCCCATCCTGTTTCTTTGAAGGTAAACTTCGCGTGGCTACTTGTTTTTCGAGCGTTAAAGAAAGTGTGCGTGATTAAAATAAAATCCCACGTGACTATAAAAATCTCAAATGACTAAAGCACTTTTTCTTATACAACATCGCATTTCGCTGGCGGGTAGTCACACGGGTGTTGTTAAATCTCGCCTGAGATTTCCGAGTATTCTTAAAAGCTCGAACAAATTACACAAAGAAAGGGAACCTCTATGGAAACGACACGACGGGATGTTTCTCAAGACGCTCTATGAACTTTGTATTGAAGGGTTTGCACACATGTTAATATTAAAAAAAGTCAGCTAAGTAATTTGTTTTAACCGCTTTGTTACATCGAAAAAGATACTTGACTTGCTGAATAAGACTGTGGATGAGATTGTGCGAAAAAGACTTTGGATAAGACTATGAACAACTCTGGGTTGCTTCAACGCGCGTAGCGTGCACCCGTTTTTTAAAGTCTTGGCAGAAGTTATCTAACACCCTGTGTTACACTCAGACTTTTAAAACGCTTTCATTTCTTTATTGATGAGACCTTTTAAACACAGTCTTGACAGCGTCATCAAAATATAGGTTTTTTAAATAAAATAGTTCTATTTGAAAACAATTTTAATTTCATAATATTCAGGGCGTCTCTTTTGATCGATGCAGGTTTCAAAGATGGGGAAGTCGAAGTAATAAAGGCATTTCTTCAGAATAAGATTACTAACCATGGCGACCATTAGGGCACCAGTGTAGCGTGATAATGAGCGAGCTAATGACTATTTACTAATTAACTAATTAACTAATTAACACTCGATGCGCACCGATCGCGGTGCACATCGGGGCATGAGTGTACCGACATCATTAGAGAGCTAACGATATAAAAGTCTAATGAACCTCTTTAATGTTTTTAAAATCTTAGTCGTGGCTGGCACGTTTAAATCAGATCTTAATTGCCTGTCGTCGACATAGGGTAAAACATATGTTTGATTTCAGAAGATTACAGTCTCCTTCAAATTATTTCCTTGCGTATCTAAGCGATCCTGAGTCCTCCGTGGCGAAACTTCAAGGCTGGTTCATAGATTTGCGTTTGACTGGGCCAAGTCTGCCGAGGGTGTTGTGATTACTTGTATACGTCGGCATACTGGCGGCATCTGTCAAGTAGATATGGAACACTTCCAACCTGTGCATAACTAGACTGAGGATGTCAACTCCTGACGAAGCCGAGTCTCTCGGCGAAACTGTCGATTAAACTTCCGCTGTTTGTTGTTTTTCACCGTGAGTTTTTCACTTCGTTATATATACGCCTTCGGCCCCTTGGCTCTTATGCCACCATGCCCACAATATATATATATATCTTGCAGACTGTGACACTAGTGAATGTCGACACTTCGTGGCCACACCATTTGGAAGCCCGCTTTCTTAAGTGTTCAACAACGCGCGCCCAATATTCTGCATTAGTCTGCATATGTTGTAGCGGGGTTCCAAGGTATTTGCTCGGCAAGCAGCTCCATTTAACACCTCTGAAATGTTGAGGTGTGGTATCCCACTCGCCGTACCAAGTACCATTATATTTTTCAACATCAACGACGGCATATGTTGCCTCGCAAAATTGTTCACACAGTCCCGTCTGCGTGTTTCTTCTCCTTCGTCCGTGTTTGTTTTCGCTGTTTTTACATTATGATCAACAGTTCTGAAACACTCGCAACACTTTCTTTGTGGCTATACAGAACACAGCAACGTTGTCTACATACGCTAGAACCTTAGTGTCTACGTCGCCCATCCGAAACCCTCGAACTTGTTTCGACCGAATAATACCTAAACACAATGGCTCTAAATAGAGAGAAAACAATAAAAGCGACATCGGACAGCCCTGGCGTACCGAGGAAAAAACATTTATAGCGGGAGACAGTGAATTATTTATAATACGTTTCGTCGTGCACACCTTATAGGCCATTTTAAGGCCTTCGGTTATAGTATTTTCTACATTAGCCGCTCCAAAACCTCGCAAAGAATGTCGTGACACACCTTGTCGAATGCCTTTGCTAGATCAATTAGCAGCATTGCAATTGGACTTCCTTCGGCTGAAGAGCTTTCCAAAATAGTCCACGCCACGTGAATGCTTGTCTGGATATACCTGCCTTTTATTCCACAGGTCTAGTGTTTTCCGACCAGCCCACAAATCACACGCTGAAGTCGTCTGGCTAGAATTCTCGCAAAAATTTTATAGTTAACATTAGAAAGTGCTATAAGTCTACAACCAGTTACACGCTGTCGTACAGGGGGGATCGGTGGCCGAGTGGGCTAGCGCACACCAGCTCGGAGCACGTGGAGCGAAAGCTTGCGCTGCAGAACCCAGGGACCCCTGCCCGTTTCGATCTGGATGAGCATCATACTGGCGTGCGGTCGTGCACCACTATTGCGTGGTGCATGTTAAATACGTCAGGCTAGCGGTTGTACTGCACTGGCTAAATTGCTCATCTACAGCGAGTGACTCGTCTCAACTTTCAAATGGCTAACCAACTACACACTGTATAAATATCCACACAACCCCAATTATTTTTCTGTCGCACACTTATATCATCGGATTTTGGCATCAACACTGTGTGTGACCGAAGGAACGATGGAGGCAAATTTTGAGTCATACGCTTCATATACTACCCTAAGAAGAAATGGGGACAGTTCGTTCTTAAATTTCTGATAAAACTCTCCTCCAAGACCATCCGGGCCGCATATTTTTACGGCGCAGGCGATAGTCCCCCTAGCAATGCCGCTCACGCCGGATTGGCTGCTCGTGAAGATAAACGCTGCCGCCGTCACACATAGCAGCGCGCGGGAACTTCGATTTCGGATTCGGACGGCGTGTGTATCACTGGGGAGCGTGTTAACCCAGCCCCCGCCTGCGTTCACGCCGTTTCGCGGTGACAGTCTGCAGCTGCTCATTACAGAACTATAAACCCACTGCCAGTTCAGCTCGTAATTGCATCAAAATACGAGTACAAAATATTTAGACAAAAATGTATTTAAATAAAGATTTAATTTACTTTTTAGAAAAGAGTATTTAAATACAAGATACAAACACAACGAGGGGTATTTGATTATCCTCAATTACATTTGCAAATACATTTTCTTCCTTAGTTTGGCATCTTAGACTTAGACTTAACCCCGGATAAAAAGACGGTGCCCAAATAAGGAGAGGGATCATACATGTACCCAAAAATTAAGTGCTTAAAACTAGGTGAAGCTTTAAAAATAAAAGTGATTTGGTACCTAATAGGTGGGTCCAACATCAGGAAACACAGTGTATTCAGTGCGAGATTATTTTCGACGGTTTAATTTAGCCTCTTCAAACAGTATGTCGTTATTGCGACGTCATTAAAAAATAAAAGCACACCAACGAAAAGTTTAAAACTCTACCCACTTGGTTCATTCCTTGCTCTCCTCTTTCATATCTCTAATTGTATTTATGATGAGCAAAGCGCAACAAGTTTTATAGTTTTAGCTTACATTATTATGGCATGGAGTGGCCAAAATCGCATTTGACTGCGACTTGTACACAAAATTGTATTGGGGAAGTATTTGAAATACTTGTAGTGTTCCAAGGCAAAGACGAGAATAAAGAGGAAGCTAAAAAGGGGAACAAAGAAGAGGAAGGCGATCAAATAAAAACGCCATTTAATCCTGTTACGTACTTTGGACCTTTATACTTGGCGCTGTCGACAGGATCCGTTGAACAATGTGGATTCAAATGTGTTTGATCCATGCAGAAGAAGGACGGCCGATTGTGGAGAGCTACCAAATAGACGGCGAGGAAGCAGTTCATCTTCCCTGGCAATTTAGCAGCTCGGAGCTTATCACCTTCATCTCCGGTAAGGCGAAATTGTCGCCAGAAGATCCTGTCCAAAGAAATACAGTAAAGCTGAACATCAAAATGGACGACTTCCAAGAGTGGTTCCCCAAGCCGACCACCACTCCACTTCAAGTGGCTCCGGCCGAAGAGAACCTATCATCCGTTGTTGCTAAGCTGCTGCAAATGCAGGTATCATACCTTGAACAGCAAAGGCAGTCTATGACGACAATGACTGAGACTATGAGAGTTTCCGACCGAAGACGGGAGGAAACGGTGAAGCCAAATATGTTCGATGGCGAAACTTTAGCTGCGGCTACTTGGTTAGACTTCTACGAGTACGCCTGCGAGAAAAATGCTTGGTTAGAAGACACGGAAAGAATAAAAAATTTGCGGCTATTCTTGACAGGGAATGCCAAGAAGTGGTATGAACTCCGCGTTCGTGAGCACACGAACGATTCGCGGGAATTTTCGAGACAGTGTTTCACTACTTCATTCGAGGTGAATGCTGTTGAAGGCTGGGACAAGGCAATCTTCCACAAACATCGGGGAGGCAGCTTGCTGGACTACTTCAATGAGAAGATACGACTTCTCCGGCTCGCTGACCTGCCGGAAACATCCATCGTCCCACTGATCATCCTTGGCATGAACAAGGATGTACAAAAGCAAGTACAAGAAAAGTCTCCAAGGACCACTGAAGACCTCCTGCACTTACTAAAAGACGTATGTGCGGACTTCCCAGCTGCTTACGGGCGCCAACAATCAGTGACCAACCCCACAAGTACGACTTCTGACGTCCGTAGGGGGAACCAGCTCCCCGCGTACCAGGCAAGTAATAAGCCTTGGATGAATAAGTCGGGACACAATTCACTCAACCACATCGCAGAAAGCGCTGCTAACGAGCAGCCACAAAACGAATATAGAAGGGTGTACTGTCCCACCCGATGCCAAAGAATGCGACTGTCTATCCTATTAGGTCCAACATTCTCTACACCCCTGTTATCGTCAGTGGTAGACAGGTCGATGTCTTAGTTGACACCGGAGCATCTATCAGTCTTGTTAATAAGAAGATCGTGGACGAAAAGAAGATACGAGCTGGAAAGCCCATCGTAGTTCACAGCTATGACAACACCATTAAGGTGGTGGAAATCTGGGTGACACTGGAAGTGGACTTCCAGGAAAAGAAGCTTACAGTTGAAGCGCTCGTCCTAGAGGAGGTCGAGTTCATGTTCATCTTATCACGACCTGATATGAAGCGTTTTCGGATGAACATTTTTTGGAAGGATGAAGTGACACTGGACCAGGACGTGGACATCCAGCCTATGGACGCACTGAAAGAGCTCCGTATTGTGAAGAGTTCAGATGACGTACCTACACTGTACCCGGACCTAGTATGTGTCGGATCATATCCTCCAGCAACCTCAGTCATTAAGGTTTCCTTCGAGCTATGAGATACTTCCGTGGTACGAAGAAAACCTTACAGTATGTCACATGAAAAAAAGATGTGGCTAAAACGGGAACTGCAAGGAATGCTAGACGCCGGAATCATAAGACCATCGACGTCAACATTCGCATCTCCAATCACCATCGTACCTAAAGAAGACGGCACGTTCCGTTTATGCACAAATTACCACCAAGTTAATTGCCAGACCGAGCTGTTCCCGTTCCCAATGCCACACGTGGATGACATCATCAACGAGACGGAAGGATGCTCATGGTTTTCCCGGATCGACCTCTGCAAAGGGTATTGGCAAGTCCCCCTAGAAGAAGAAACTAAAAAATTTACTGCACGGGTATAATCGGCTACCATTTGGATGGCAGAACTCAGGAGCCGGGTTTCAGAAGATGATTAATAAAGTGCTCAATAACTTCTTGGGTGATTTCTGTAATGTCTATGTCGACGACATTATCATTTATTCTCGGACAAGAGAAACGCACGTCGACCATCTGTCCCGGGTTCTCGAAACACTGAGCACAGGCAAATTGAAGATTAACATGAAGAAAAGCGAATTCTTCCAAAAAACAGTAGAGTTCCTCGGAAGAGTTTTTGACGGTCAAACGAAAAGCGCAAAGGAGGAATCAGTGCAGAGAATGTCCAGGCTGACAAAACCCTATGACTTGCACTCACTCCGCGTTTTTCTTGGGCTCGCTGTACTTTTTTGAGCATTCATAGAAGATTATGCCACGAAGACGAAGTGCCTAACCACTTTGACTCAGAAGGATACTCCATTTATCTGGTCTGATGAGTGCGAAAGGGCGTACGACTACCTGGTCAAGGTAATTTCTTCTGACCCAGTCCTTGTTCTACCCGACTTTTAACTGCCTTTTAACTTTGTACGGACGCTTGACACTATGGCACAGGAGCCGTCCTCTACCAGACACACTTGACAGAACCTGCCAACCACCAGTTAAAAGTAGTTGGGTACTACTCATACATGTTTTCCAAGAGCTAGGAAAACTATGCCACCACAAAGAAAGAAACTCTACCGGTGGTCATATCTTTGAGATATTTTCGAAGTTACCTTGAAGGTCGGCATTTTAAACTTTCCACGGAGAACCAAGCTCTCACTAATCTCTTAAGCGTAACTCAACCGAAGGGACGGCTGTCCAGGTGGATCAGCGAGAATCAACAGTTCTCGTTTGACGTAACCCACCGACCCGGAGAAAAGCTTCCTGATGCTGATGCCCTCTCCAGCCTACACATTCCCAAAGATACTTTCACCGAGAGCATACACCATGCCTGAATTTGGGAAGGCACCCAAGACATGGAAGTGCGAGTTGGAAAGGTTCATGTGCCAGAGTCCAGTGTTCTTACAATCCTACAGTTTTACCTTGACAGTCCGGGATCAGGAGGACATGACGGATTTTAAAGAACCTATTGGAAACTGAAGCGAAGGTTCACGTGGGAGAACATGAAACGTCACCAATTATGTGCGTACTTGCCACGCGTGCCAAATGGAAAAGGCTAAATACCGACATCGGGGAGATGAAATGGTCACGCCCGAATTTTCTAACGTCTCCTTTGAGATGATTCATCTTGATCTTGTAGAGATTAAAAAGAAGGGAGAGGGGATCAAGAAAACGCAAGCGTTCCTCATCGCCATTGATGAATGCACGCGAGTAGTGGCTACCAAGGCGGGCAAAGAAGACACCAATTTTGTCATTTCGCTCATGGAACGAGAAGCGTTTCGGAATACGAAGGTCATTGTCTCAGACAATGGACCGGCCTTTCGCAGCAAAAAGTTGCAGAGATGAGCGCAAGAAAGGGGAATCAAACTCCGATTTACTGCTCAGTATCACCCAGAAGCAAATTCGTTAGCTGAGTGGGTAATACGAGACACCAAACAATTCATGGCAATGTATCCTAACTTCACGGACGGATGGAAGTGCGCTCTTGAAGCAGCCGTTGCGCACCACAACAATTCCCATACAGCTGGTCTGGGATGTAGCCCACCCTTCGCCGCGTGCGGAGAGAGCCCGTGGCTACCTGCTGATCACCTTGTGGGCTTAACCAACAAAATCAAATTGCAGGAACAGAAACGACTCCCACGGCAACAAGGAAAATATCGGTCAGCAATGAAAAATAATTACGACAAACGACACCAAAGTGCAGTACCAGAAATCCAACCAGTCGACATGTTTTTGGTCCGAAAAGGATTACAAGGTCCAAGGCCGCATTTTCTGGGCCTTACATGGTCACCAAAACATGGAGGCAACAAGGAATTATCAAGACTTTGTAGTACTTGGGACCGAATGACACCACCGAAATCACTGCTCTTAAAAACGTGGTCCCATATCACCCCAGGAGGGTTGAGGACAAAAGGCCCGGCGTGTGTAATGTTCCAAGGCAAAGACGAGAGCAAAGAGGAAGTTATAAAGGGGAACAAAAAAGAGGAAGGTGATCAAATAAGAACGCCATTTAATCCTGTTACGTACTTTGGACCTTTATAGCACTCATCTTTTTGTACATAAATACAATCGAGAAATGCATTCCTTAATATCCCTACTAAAAAAAAAAAAGCCGTCTGGAATTCAAAAGGGTTGCAATTTGATTGACCCGTTCGGGTCATGTGGTATTATGAAATACGGGTTTGATACGTTTGATGCTTGTACCCGTTTGATACCGGCACCCATTTGACAAGTGTAGCCGTTTGATACCGGCATCCGTTTGGTACGGGTACCCGTTTTATACCGGCACCCGTTCGTTACGGGTACCCGTTTGATGGGTCCACTTTTGAAGAGGCTATCCGAGTACTGAGGGGTATTTTTTGTTAGCACCAAATGGGTACCGTCTGAAATGGGTCGACCAAGCACACGCGAAAAAGGAGCCTTTGACGTTTTCTTCGGTAGGGAGATTTAGTTCGCTAAGGAGAATACACTGCTGTGGTTCATCCTCTGAAACTTGACGACTATTCATAAGAAAAAATAAAGGAAAAGTTGAAATAAATAAGCCATTAATCTATATGTGCGCTACATTCCCCAAGTTTAATTCTTGGAACCGATTGCCACGGAGAAGGGTGGCGTTGATTCGGTTTGAATTGTGTAGGCTTGACGGGATAGCGGGAGCCGGGCAAGGGTGCTGACATCGGACTCGAATGTTCGCTACTCCCGCTTTCCGCAGCTTTCGAAAATAAGCCCATGGACACACACGTGTAGAGGGACCCCCGATGTGTTTAACGCTTCGATAGCATGCAATAAATCAAACACTGTATTTCATTTCTCCTCACGAAGGACCGCATCGGAAGGTACAAGCCATTAGGTCTGACCTAAAGCTGTGCGATTGTCGCGTATGACCATCGGGAAGGGCCCAGCACGCTTAGTCGTGTGACACGTTTAGAGCGCTGAATTGGCTAAGATGGCTCGTAATGTTCGCAAAGTTTTATCGTAAGGACGAACAGAGTATATTGCCGACAGGAAGAAACAGCGCTTACCTTGTAGCACTTTCCCGAGAGCTTGGTCAGAGGTGGTCGGCACTGAGCGCTCGCTCACATGTCCGAACGACTTCAAGTCCCGACAAAGAGTCCCCGAGAGCGGGCCCACTCTGTCTCTTTCCCTCTCCGCTGGCGGCGAAGCAGCGGTATAATGATAACCAAACTGCTAAGCGTTGTTAAGAATGGAACCTTCGGCGACCTTCTTCCGAGTTTCAACGCTGCGGAAACGAGTCCCGACGTGTTCAGGACTGTCGCCCACCTGTCGGAGCCTGCCCAAAACGAGTCTCAACGCGTCCGTGACGTCAACGGGACGTGTGTGTGTGTGCGTGTGGGTTCGTGCGCTCCGGAAGGGGAGAGAGGCATGGCCTAACTGCGGAGAACCATGGCTACGACGCACTTCTGGCTACGACGCGGCGGTCTTTGCTGCAACGCACTTGGCGGCGGTCTGCTACTCGCACCTGCTGCCCTGGCGGAGAGTGAGGGAGAAAACGGACCCTATATAAGGCGGAGCGTGAGGCTGCTCCGTTGTTCTCTCGGATTTGACGACTGTATCGCAGCCATGTAATTAAACCGTTCGTTACGTTACCAATTCTCCCTGGGTTCTTCATTTCGGGGAATGGTCGTCGTCACGAGCCAGGAAGCCTCCGGACGTGCGGCTTAAACCCCGCCTCGAACAGCGTTTTAATCAAACTGCTCATCGGTTTGACCAAACCGGTGAGCAGTTTCAAACCGGTTCGCCACACCGCTTTGCGGTGTAAACTGTGAACTAGGGTAAACAGGTTCGTATACTGCTACGCTCAAACAGAAAGGCGGTCTAATCACCCCTGCGATTAGCCTAATTAAGCCACTGCTCTCTCAAAATGGCCGCCCCCTTGGAAGCGTGCACCTGAGAGGAAAAGTGCTCAGGAATCCGGTCTTTGGACGCAGAGGGCAAACAGCGCGCGAATATTAATTGCAGGATGTTGAAGCAGTATGGACGGGCCTCTATGCCACTTCGGCAGGTGTACGAGTGGTACAAAAACTTTCAAAGCGTAAAGTCAAAATGACGCACCTCACCGGTGGGGCTCACACTTTGACGACTCCACTCTCACTGCCAGAAGCTGAGTGACAATTCTACGCAGAAACCGCCGTGTCCAATTCAATGAAATGATTGAAGAATTGAACATTAATCATGGCGAAGTGCACCATATGATTCACGATATTTTGCAGTACTATAAAGTGTCCTCCAGGTGGGTACCAAGACAATCTACGCCAGCCATCGAGGAGTGCCGTGTGAATGTGTGCGAGACGTATTCCGACGCTGTGAAGCTGAGAGAGATGATTTTTTTTTTCAACGCATTGCCACAAGGGACGAATGTTGACTCCACTATGCCCAGCCAGAGACCAAGCGGGCAAGCAAAGCGTGGAGGCATAATTCGATCCTCACTAAGACCAAAGAAGTTCGACGCATTTCTGATGCTGGGCGAGGTTATCCTCACTCTCTTCTGAGACCATAAATAACTAATAGTCGAACATTACATCCCCAGAGGATCCAGGGTCAACAGAACGTCGTATTGTGACCTTCTCTAGAACAACTTGAAGCCTGTGATTAGGTCAAAACGGCATGATTTGCTGACCTTTGGTGTATTGCTGCAGCACGACAAGGCGCACCGCCCCCCCCCCCCCCCCCCCCCCCCCGGCGCGAGCGAGAGCAGAAAAAATGAAAGACGTTTACAACACCCTGTAATGCCAAATTGGAGCGCAACTCTTGAGGAGGTGGAGGGATGGGTACTGAGGGGAGGGTATACCCCTCGTCCCTCGTCCTCACCTCCTCATCCTCCCTGCTACTCCTCCTCCCCTCATCCCTCCTCTTGGTCCTCCTCCTTCACCTTATCCCCCCTCCTCCTCCCTCCTCCCCTCCCTCCCCTTCTCCTCCATTTGGGGGGAGGGGTCACGTGTTCTTGAGGGGGGTCACGTGACCGTGGGGGGGGGGATCACGTGACCTCGGGGGGAGGGGAAAATTTTCCGCTAGATTTAGGGGAATTTTTTCTACTAAATTTAGTGGGGAAAATTTTCAGCTAAATTTAGCGGGGAAAATTTTCCGCTAGATTTAGCGGGGAAATTTACCCATCTTGAACCGCGCGGTTACGCCGACGGCGACGGCGACGCCGTCGCCGCTCAAGCCGGAAACGGGCGCCTAAGAGCTGGGCTCTAAAACAAAATGGCAAGGGTCTACGTTTGCAGTGAATTCTACATCGGCCATTCTCAAAGGACATGGCACAGAGGAATTTTAACGCTTGGTGGGAGCACTGAAAGCAGCTTTCCGCCTAACGAAGTTCCATACAGTTGATGAGCTGAAAGCGGCGGTGCATCCCTGGCTTCGGACAAAAAACATTAGCAAGATGTTTTCTTCCGCGGTATCCACGCGTTGGCGAAGCGTTATGCACATCTTTTGAACCGGGGGGGAGAGGGGGGGGGGGGGGGGGGGGGGGACTATGTTGAAAAGAGGCAAATTGATTTTAATACTTTCTCTATTATTATGCGCATGAAAAATATATTCCGGTTACTTCTTGACTCTGTACATTAAGTTGTTGACGCCACATAACTTACATGGTTGCGGTTTCATCGCTGTGCTTTTTTGATGTTGTGCTGTTTTAGCGCGTGTTTTTTCGCCGTGCATTTTTTATGCCTCAAGGAGCGTGCTTTAAATAAGACTTGCCGACCGGCAGTCAATAACATCTAATTATCGACGAAGGCAGTTCAGCTAATAATCGGTGTTTAAGAGTGCAGGACAAGCTCCTCCCACAAAAGCCTCCCCTTTTTCCACTTCAACAGAGCGAACGATGAGAAGGGGGCGAAGAGGTACTCGCCTCCTCTCCGGCACAGGCACCTGGCAAAAACTGACATGTTCAGCCCTGGCGCCGCATTCACTGAAATGCCAAACGTAAACGAGCCCCAGAGCCCGTCTCTCTAACGTTCTGACGCGGCCATCGACCAAAGCTTTTTTCTCGGCCCCTTTTACGTCCGGTGTCGCTGAAAACCGGACTTCCTTTTTGAAATTACCACAGTGAAGTGCCCGCAGTAGCCACTTTTTTTTTTTTATTTCCCAAACGGAAGCAGACCGTCTCCGTTTTCTTTCTGCGTGGTTTCACTGAGAGGATATGATAATCTAAAGATAGGAACCTTTTCAGTGACAGGTTTTTTAATCTTTCATTTAGAGGGGGGTTGAATTCCTATACTTACTTCTCTCTGCGCCATTATATGAGATGTTTAGCTTCATCCTCGCGCATTATGGCACTAGTGGGATAATATCAACTTCAGGGTCAAATATGAAACAAGTGAGCAAAGGCGGGAACCCATAATTACAAATAAAACGTAACAAAAACTACAAGTAAGATTTTTCTGAAAATTGCGACTACATAGCTGCCCCCCCCCCCCTTCTCCCCCCCCCCCCCCAAAAAAAAAAGGGAGTTGTTGTTTTGTTTTTGTTGACCTAGTGAGGTGCGAAAAAATTGAAGGGGGTTTTCTACATCTTCGTTGAACGCTCGCGTGTTTATTTGTGTTCGCGGGTGACAGCGCTGCACGGTGTGTGGCTGGTGAGGACGCGACGGAACGTGCTCCTAAAAGGCGTTAGATTGACTGGTGCGAGAATTACTATATATCTACATTACATTGTGACGGCAAACAAACCAGTTAGCATGAGAAATAGTTTCCTCTACTACTTTCCCAAGATCGCTCTTCACGCAATGACGGAGCGGTATGGTGTATGTGGGAAGGAGCAGCTTTTTTTTCAAGTGCAAGTGAGTAATTTCGAATACGTGAGGTACGTTGTGAGTGAGTGCTCTTGGGCATCGCGACTTGCACTTGGTGCTCTCCCCTTTTGCTCACTTTCCGGTCTCCCTTATTTTTTCATCGCTTCTCTTTCCTTCTCCAAAGAATTCCATTTTTTTTCCTGCGCGGAGAGCTGGCAGAGTTCGTTGAGCGTTGTCCTCCACTTCTAGTTCCTTCTTTTTCAGCTTCACTACCCCAAAACAAGAGAGAGGAGGACGTTAAGAGTAAGGCTGGGCGTCCTCCTCTCGATTCATCGCCACCTTTTAATCTTTTTAATTATACAATTATTCGGTCTCGTTCATTTCCATATATAGTATTTTTAAAAAAGTCAAACCTATATATATTTATTGCCCTTGCGATAAATATTTAACCGATTAAAAATAATCGCGATCAAAGCATTAATCAATTATTCGGTAAGTTAATCGATTAATCGTCCAGCCCTAGTAAGATGATTGTCTTGCTTGCAGAAAACCGAGAGAGGGAGAGAGAGAGAGAGAGAAAGATAGAGAGAAGGCTTGCGAAAGAGGAAATACTAACGTGGTTGTCACAGCCGGAGGCCGGAGGTCATCATTAGTTGGGGGAGGGGAGGAGGGGATAATAGCTGATATCGCAGAAAATCGAGTTTGTATATGCTTCTTTAAAGATGCCATGCAACCATTTTTGTACTTTCAGTAAATACCCTTTAGAGCTAATGCTTGGCATTCATTACATATAAAACACGCGTTGTTTTCTTTACCACGAGAAAAACAAGCAGCGCTCACTTCCTCAAATGGATCCCGTAAGTGTGACGTCACTGCTCCAAACAAACCGTTGCTAGGGGCGTTGCTATGGACTAATACATGGGATTGGATTTCGCTCCGAAAGAACGATCGGTCAAAAATTGTACGTGGGATTTAAACGTCTAAAAATGATAGATATAGGAATCCTAGTCCTCATACATACCGCGACAGGAGTTTGCCGATAATCGACTGCTTCTGAAATATTTACGACAGCAACTTCCGGTCCTCAAGACGTCTCGAGATGCCTGCAGCAGGCGACGAACGCACGCGCAATGAATGAAGTACACGGAGTTTCCGAGAACATAAAAACGTATTTTTCGGCACGGATAAATAAACTATGCATCGCAGAAAACTCAAACTCCGTGAGAATGTGAAGCTATGGCGGTTGGGATAGAACGCGAATGTTTGAAGAAATGATGTTGCCTGGATTAAACGAAATTTCTCTATGAGCCAAAGTCCACCTAAGCTTAATGTTGTCAAAACAAGAAATGATATTGTGAACGATTGTGAGCTTTATATAAATGAAAAACACTTGTCAGAGATTTCTTTTTTTTTTTCTTGCTGACAAGTTTGTTTCACTGAAATAGATGCTACTCGCGCCCACCGTGTTATTTGTTGTTTCGATGAAATTAGGCTGAGGTAAACATCGGCTCATAAAGAACGTTTTTTTTTTTTTTTCATTTATTCTTTGATCCAGGTAACGTCATGTTCTCAAAGTTTCGCATTCTATCCCAAACGCTAGCGTCATATTCTCACGGAGTTTGAGCATTCTGCGTTGCACAGTTTATTGACCCGGGCTAAAAAGCATGGTTCTTTTCTATCGGGAACTCATTGTAATCGTCTGCAACAGTTTGAATTGTTTGCATAATGATAGGATTTTTATCTTGTATTTAGTTAGAATATACAGGTCTAAAAAAAAAAAACGATTCGTATATTTGCATGGATACGGAATACTGTCGGACAAAAATCCTCACACGTGTGGGAGATTTGCTGAAATTACACACAAAAGAAGTATTTCTTTTACACGATAGCAAACCAGCGTCAGGCTCTTTTTGATTTTGGAATCGACGTGCATTATAACGGAACAATGTTTTTGACTCTAACATCAGTGACTCGAAACCCTAGTTTTTGTTTGCAGGTTTGCAAAATAGAAGTGTGTCGTTTACCTGCTTGCACCATCACAATGAGAGAAATGTGCTGCTGATCATTCCGTTTTCAGCAAGGCCTCAACTATCAAAAGAACTGGGTAAGAACATCAAGTACGTTTATATATGTTACAAGCAGTTCGTTTGATCACACAAACGTGCACTGAAGCAACTTCTGTGCCGTCATAATGCTTTAAACGTAAACGTTGTCGTTGAAAGTTTTATAATAAGCGATTCGGCTTCACAGTGTTTTCACCCCTTTCAAATATAGCGTAAGCCCCCATGGGTGCAGACGTTCACGCGCTCGCGCACCTCGAGCGTAGATCAAAGCTGTGCACGGACACAATTCGCTCCCGAAATTCCACAGAAAGTTGACCTCCAGGATAGAAGTTTCGTTGATCGTTACCAACTTCATTCAACGCAGTCGCGTACTCCCTAAGAAAGAACCACTGAACCCACGAAGCCATCGTGTCGTCTGCCAGCCATGCCGAACCGGGTGTAAAACTTTATTACCTGCTTGTATTATCGCTATATGGCACTGAGACGATAGAAGAAGTCTTTATGATTAGCTTTTGAGAAGACGCAATGCTTAGAAAAAAATATTAACTTTTTATCAACCAAAGTCTAACCTCGCGTCGAGCTCTCATGCATTTGTCCATAACAAAAGCCCTAACAAATGCTTGTTTGAAGCACTGCGCCATGTTGTAACGTCGTCACTTATGGGGTAAATGGGGCCGTAAACAAGTGTTTGAGAGAAGACGTGCATAAACGCGTGAAACTCGACACTCTCATTTACCTAAGAGGTAAACCACTTCGGTTTTACTCACTCTAGAAAGAAAGCGTTCGTTGGTAATAATTATTATACATGTAACAATTAAATATTTGCATTGAAAGTACTGAATGGCAGAAATTCAAATTTGAACAAAAACTGTATTACATAATATATGTTTCGGGAAAGGATTGATTAAAGTACCGCTATAGGACAATCCAAGTTATTTAAATTATGACTGAAATTGTGCTTAAAATTATGACTGAACTCATTTATTTTTTCTCTCCACCTCGATGCTTTGATGCTTGTGGGTGGGGCAACGAAGTTACAATAAATGATATTGTTCACTCCATCGTTGTTAACATAAAGCCGAATAAACGTTATGTTTTGTCACTTCGTTAGATATTATTAGCCGTAGTCACCACACCTAAAATAAACTTATAATTATTCAATTAAAACGTAGGGATTATCCGGGTTAATTTGTTTTATTAGCATCCAGCCCTAGCTGTTTCGCCGTTTCACCTCTTTCTTTGGTGGCCATGTTGTGCCCGTTTCACAATTTTTTGTGCGTTTGTGCGTGCGGAACGCAAGTTCGTCTGCTTTTTGAGCAGGGGTTGCGGTAATGTCAAAACGCCGAGCTCTGATTGACTTTGATTGAAAGGATAGTGGGTAGACCTCAATGCTAGATGCCTCGAGGTCCACTTACTATTTTTTTTTCAATTAGCCAATAAAAGCTCCGCGCTCTGACATCATCGGAACCTTTGTACAAGAAGCAGACGAACTTGCACTCTGCATAACTCCGATACGTTTTGTTTTTGTTTTTTACGCTTAAGCAGGAAATTTATTTGTCGGTATAATATTTCTATCGAGGCGCTAAATTTCTTATTTTCGCGCAATATTGCATTTTTTGCTGTTTAGAGTCATAATGACGTGTAATGTTTTTCTTAAATGCTGTTCCGCTGTTTGTTTTCGTTATCGTGTTTTTGAACTGTCTGCTGTAGGGGCCCAAGACCTCCTTGAAGCTGCTGATGCAGCTTTGTTTCCTCGTACCCCGTTCGTGAAAATATGAAACGAAATAAAGATTAAGTCGGGACAATGACAAACGAGGGAATTCTAGGAAAGGTATAGCAGACGCAGCCGACGCTACGAACGGATGGGACCGGTCAGACAGCGTCAAACGCGCACCATCGTGGTGCTCGTTGTGTTTCTGTACGTGTTCTATTATCGCTGAGCCAATCATAAACAGAAAAAAACCAGTGACTTGCGCTTTTGACGCTGCTTGATTGGTACTATTAGCTCGTAGCGTCGGCTGCGTCTGGAATTAAGCTGAAACGAAATATAGTACTACGAATGTCTAAAATTGGCGTAAGCGTGAGTAGCGGCGGAAACGCTAATGATGTAGGACACACAAGTTGAAAATTCTTTTTTTTTTTTCGCGATAGCAGCAAGAATGCGATAGATTCCAGAGCCTTCTGTACCATCATTTATAGAAGGTATTAATGACCCACTACGGCAGGGAACCATCGTTCGTCTTATTTTGTTCCGTAATAATTTTTCCCCCCTCGTAAATCCGGGGGGATTGCCGTGGCAGGCTCACCAGATGTAGCTCCGCTAACAAGGGAAAGCTACATCTCACATCCTGTCACTTCGTCGAAAGCCGAAAACAAGCTCACAGTCCCCCCAGAACATTTTAAAAACAAGCATGAAAAAAATTACTGAAGCGCAAGTTTTTATTATAGTGTTTGGCTTAGTAAAAGAACGGTTCAAATACAAAAAAAAGTAATGGGTTGTATTTTGTACGGAGCACAAGGGTAATTATAAACACGCAACAATGAAAGGACTTTTCCAGTTGTTTCGTAAACAACGCACCAGTGGCTCGCACTATTAATCACTGACAAAATGAGAACGGCAGGGCGTATACCGACAAAGAACCCCCGGTTTCTATTGAGCTAGATTGTCCCTCTTCCTAATCAATAAAAATGCTTAGTCACTTTTGAAAGAAAGCGCAAAAACAAAATTGAATGATCAGCCCAAAAAGCTCGACCGCACCCAGTTTCGATGGCACAACCCCTCTGCCAGTATAATCAGTCCACACGTTGTCGTTTTACATTGTATAAAGAGCATGTGCAGACAATAGAGCAATCCCAACCATGGCCTCCGAGGTTTTTCGCGCCGATCTACTTTGGCCTGTCCAAACGCTCGGCTGACCAAAAGAAAAAACGAGCCAATTGCCAGTTCTCTAAATGTCCGCATGCGGCGTTTATAACCAAACCAGCAGCAAAAATAGAATCGCCTCAAAGCACGCTGTCAACTTCAAGCCCGCGGCATGAACCTTCCATCTTCACTGTTCTCATCATCAAAATCGAGACAGGTAAATCGAACTTTGTTGATTCGCAAGTTTTATTCGCTGCTCCGGTCTTTGCGCTGTTTCGGTGGATGATAGATCAGAATGCTTGATTTAGTGCGGATCTATATTTGTCATCTGCGGATACTGTTAGGGCCGGCGGTATCGTCGTCATTCATGATACCAGCTTCCTGAACTTCACTTACGTGCAGGGACATTTCTTCTACAGCTTTGAAAAGACGAACCTTCAAATTTTCGATCAACTTCTTCCTTGCCAAACGTTTTTGTGTCGCGGCGAGAGGTGGGGAGTACGTTTCGGGCTGCTCCTGACTTCCGTAGACCGACGAAAATGGTGATGGTTATAATTCGCGGCCATTTCTTGGTATTGATTGATTGGATTGATTTGGTTGCGAGCGCCATCAAGCGCCCCGCACCGGCGAATGCAATGGCCTGAGGAGCGCAGCCAGCGCGCAAAAAATCTCGGAGGTCATAATCTCACCATGGCCTCCGAGATCCCGAAGCGCGCGCGCGAACTTTGGGATCTCGGAGGCCACGATCTCACCAGCCAGTCTGACTTAGGGTGCCTTCATGTGCGCTTTGCTTGGGGCAGAGCCGGCTTGGGCTGATGACATCTAGCCATTTTGTTTCGAACGCTTATTTTTATTTTTTTGTTCTGAAGCGCGTGAAAGAGCGTGTCCCTGCACGCGCCCATGGCGTTGTCTGTGCTACGGCGACATTTTGTTTCCGGCAATTTCTTTGTATTTTCCCTGTGAGCGCGTGCTGTCGGCATCGGGTACTACAAACGATGGCATCACCCTAAACTAGGGTGCCTCAATGTCCTTCTGTTTAGGGTGATGCCATTGTTTGTAGTACCCGATGCCGACAGCACGCGCTCACGGGGAAAATACAAAGAAATCGCAGGAAACAAAATGTCGCCTTAGCCCAGTCAGCGCCGCGAGCGCGTGCAGGGACAGGCTCTTTTACGCGCTTCAGAACAAAAAATAAAAATAAGCGTTCAAAACAAAATGGTCAGATGTCATCACCCCAAGCAAAGCGCACATGAAGGCACCCTACCCTAAACAGAAGGCCATTGAGGCACTCTAGTCTGACTACGCCGGCGCTGGTGCAATGCATCGAGGGAAGTTTAGTTTTTTTGCACGTGCGACAACCTCGCTGAAGCTTTGCACACGCAGAGCACGGAACGGCGCGAGCCGTACAGTGCACTGCCGGCAACGTTGCTGCCGGCTGCCTGGTCAGAGGGTACGGCCGCCTACCTTTATTTATGCGACGCATGAGCCGAATGCTTGATGAGATCGGTCTATCGGCGAGGAGAGGGGGGTACTTATGGAAATTCAGCACCCTCCCCCTCCCCCCTTCCCCGCGCTTTCCAAGTCATGAAGGAACCAGCCACCCCAGCACTCTCCCCTAAAAAAAAACAAAAAAAAAACACTTTAATTAGTGTTATTACGAGAGAGAAGACCATACTTTATGAAATATGAACAACGTGAAAAGGACACATGCATGTTTCACAACATTTTGGTCTTCGCGTAGCTTACTGGCAGACACAAGACTGAGTTTGTTCGCGTTCGTTCAACGTTGCGTCCTCGATGAACAAGGGGTCGCGACGCTTCAGCGATGGTATTCGACAACTGAATGGATGTCAGGTTCCTACCTTGAATTATGCTGACTTTATGGCGTTTGTGAGTTTCACGGTGTAAATTTCATAGGACCGTCTAATCAGAAAAAAAAAAAAAACACCGTGCGAATTAAGTCAAGGGGCTGTGATCCAGTCGTCAATTGAGGGGCAGGGCCTGGAAACTCGGAGCTTCCCTGTGTTGCCAGTGTTGCCAATACTCCCAAGCTTTGTTTGAAAACCGCATGGCGGGTCTATAACGAATAGGCTCGTTCGACTTCCGGTATGTGTATTGAGATACAACCGGGCACAGCACTACACTTTTGTTCAGCGTTGCAGGAGCGGCAGGTAAATCAAACGTGCCTAATGGGTACAATGTGACGGCTCCGTGTAAATCGAATCTACCATGCCCTGATCGTGCTTGTCCGGGCCATCCGCACGCGTTAATGGCTCGAACCCCCACGGGCACCGCTGGTCCGTTTTGGAGCCCCTAAATAATAAAGTACGCTAAAAAGCAATGACACGTACTTCAGCCATCTTGGGGCTTAAAATCATTGTTGCCACTTCTCACAAGCTCTGTCAGAAATCGAAGGAAACGGCGTTCTCAAGAAATTCTGAACCCGTCCGCGACAGAGTAAACCAATATCTCCTGAGCTTCCTGAACACTCTATCTAAGGCTCAGAAAGGCGCGTCTCAAAGCCGGGAGCGCGGGCAAGCTCGCGCTTGTAGCTTTGGCTGTCGTCTCAGCTTAAAGGCCGGTTCTCACATGCAGCGAAGCGCTGATGTAGCGCTACTCACGTGTCGTCTGCTACTTGTCGTCTGCCACGAGCAACAGTTTTGACGGTGCGATTCAAAGCTGGTGAACGCCTTTCATCAGCATGCGCTTAGCGCGAGGTGAGCGCTATGCTCGTAGCGCTCCGCTGCATGTGTGAACAGGCCTTAAACGCCGGTTCTCACATGAAGCGAAGCGCTGATGTAGCACTCCTCACGTGCCGTCAGCTACTTATTGCCTGCCATGAGCAACAGTTTTGGCGGTGCGATACAAAGCTGGTGAACGCTCCGGTCAGCACGCGCTTAGCGCGAGGTTAGCGCTATGCTTGTAGCGCTCCGCTGCATGTGTGAACAGGCCGAAAGGCCGGTTCTCACATGGAGCGAAGCGCTGATGTAGCGCTCCTCACGTGCCGTCAGCTACTTATCGCCTGCCACGAGCAACAGTTTTGGCGGTGCGATACAAAGCTGGTGAACGCTCCGGTCAGAACGCGCTTAGCGCGAGGTTAGCGCTATGCTTGTAGCGCTCCGCTGCATGTGTGAACAGGCCGTAAGGGTGAACGGAGTATAATTCGCGTAGCTTATTTAGCGACTGTAGTGTGCTTTATTAATTATGTTTTTCTTCCTTCCAATCATTATTGCATCTCGCTTGGGGGTCACCCAAACCGAGGCCCTAAGGTTTAAAGCCTAGCGTATGCAACAGCAGCACCGGGTGAAATCGGGGCGAGCATGCATGACAGAATTCTTCCTCCGCGCTGGAGATTATGGGCCACTTGATATAATAAACATTACCAAACGTAAGTTGTATACTATCGACTGTAAAAGGCCACTGTGTGTACACGACTGACATTTGTTTTTAAATTTGTTTTTCTGACTCTACTGCGGCCGACATCTACCACGTTCGGAACCGACGTCAGCGAACTAGCAAAGCTCTATTGGCTCGATACTTCCGGTCAAGCAAATGCTAAAGAACTTTGGTACACTACTAAGGCTAACTGTATTAAACATCCGATAAACAGGCTAAAAAAGTTACAATCTTTTATACTGTTTCACATTAAATCCTACCATAGCCAACGCTACTATCCCATTGAGCCAATCAATCGGCATCAAAAGTTTATCACCATTGCGCTCGTCGCCTTCACACGTTTGTTATCCCAGGCTGAACCAATCACGCACAGTGAATCCGGTGTGATTGGGTGTCTCTTTTTTCTCTGCGTGATTAGTTAAGCCGGTGATAAAAAAACGTACAGAGATAATGAGTGCCTTTGACACAGCTTGATTGGTGCCATAGAATTGGCTGAGGTCGGACTTAATGTGCAATGGTTTATAATGAGCGGAAAATGTTGATATATACTTTAGCTACTTCTTCAAGTAATCACCGCACAGTTTAAGGCAGTTATTATGCCGTATGGGACAAGCGTTAAGATGCCCTCCTTAAAGAAGGTTGCCATCTGGCTTCTCGGTCATTCCACCACGACTTCAACAAAAGCGTCAGTCGCCACGTATGCGTTCTTCCCTGACGCCCATCATCAAGGACGTCTCTTCGTCCTTCCCGAAACATTATGCAGTATAATCGTACATTTAAGGGGATATCCAAACAGGACACAACAAATGCCATACAAAGCAAAAATAGCACGCAGGCTAAAAAAGAAAAAAAAAAAAGTAAATGGTGCGGCGAGTGTGTACGTTTTCAGTGAGTACGTCAACCACGCAAACGGCACAGCTCTCTCTCTCTCTGTCTCGCCTCATTGTTCTCGTTTCCTCCCCTTCCACGTTTACGGGAGGTTGGAGATTGACAACAACGACGGAGGCCTTGACGACAGCCAGTAGAGCGCGTGTGACTGTCCGGACCAACGGGATGAGTACGCTCCAAGCCCGAACCAAAAAACAACTTTCCTCTTAACAAAAAAAAAAAAAAGAAAAAAAAAGTTTTATAGCAGACCGGAGCCGGATGGAAATTTGCATTTCTGGTACAGCGAATGTTGTGAACATCAGAAGACGCGTCCTGTTTGGACAGCCCCTGATACGTTTATGGAGTGAAAGTATTGCTGAAGCGTAGTGGAAGGACTGGGAACCCCGGTGGCAATCTTGTTTGGGGAAGGCATAAAAAAGCTGGTGCCACGTCATAATAACTACTAAATCTGTTTAGTAATTTTGTGGAGAAGTAGCTAAAGTATGTATCTACATTCTGTGTAAATTAAGAAAAAAAAAATCTCGTCACTTTTTTTTTTTTTTTCCAGCTCTTTGGAAATTGTAAAAAAATATAAGCAAGGAAAACCCTCGTATTTAAAGGGACATTCAGTGAACCATGTCGCAATTATAGAGCCGTGGTTTGAATGGGAATGTCCGGCACGTTAATGAGAAAACTCCATTGGCCGAACGTGGGTTGGACGCGTCTGCGAACACGTCCTCTGGCCAGCCAAGAGATATTCCTGCGCTGCTTTAGTGCAGGGACACCGCTCTGAACTGTAATCCCCGGACGGTTACTGCGCTCCAAGGTCGCCGGAAATTGATGCTTGTAATAAAGCTCTCGGTGACTAACGGTCGGGTCACAGTTGTGTGAAGCGTTGGAATAAACAAATGTGCGCCTTTCGTCCCAGCTCACAGACCACTAGGACGAATGTCTGGATCGTGCTTCTCCGCTCGCGAATGTGCAGTGCTCTAGAAGAGGCTCGGCCACATACTGTCTATACCCACTAGGGCGCATTTTGTGCCAAGGTAATTGTGTCGTGTGCGTCCTTCAAACAGCGGGTGGTTGGTTAGATTCAATGGGCGTCTGGAGAAACTACTGTACATGAGAGCCCGTTTTGATCTGGATGAACATCGTAGCGCCGTGCAGTCGTGTGTCACTGCAAAGCCTGATGCATGTGAAAGACGTTAGGCTAGCTGTGGCATATTAATATGTTCGATGAGCGTTATTTGTCAAAGATATTCATCGATATAAATAACGGAAAATATTCAGCCCTGCTGGTGAACGTTTAACATCTTAAATACCCAAAACCGAGGAACATCACCTTTTTTTTGTGTGTGTGTTCCTCGGTTTCTTGTTTTCAGCATTGATACAATATTAGGTAACAGGATCAGAACCCGGCAGAAGCTCCGCCTCCAGTACGCGCTCGCTGCCTTCCGCCGGGCTCTTACTGCGCGTGCGCAAATGTGTAATCAGAGGCTGAAAGCTCGCGCAGTATATCGATTAGGTTTTTAAACTGCCACCGACTATAACACCTGCCTCAAAAAAATAAATAAATATAGAGAATAGTTTGCGAAAATACAACACCGCTGCACAGCAAATAGGATGTGACATAAACAAGGCTATTGGACGCGTTTTGAAGTGATGGTGGACTATTTGGACAACAACCAAGAATCGACGCTGTGCTGATGTAAGTGGTCGCAATCTTCAATGAAAGTTTCGCTAGTGTAAGGCGCCCCTGTTTCGATCCCGGTGTATTGTACCGTCGATGAATGTCAAACTGTGAGAGACTACGGCAAAAGGGTTTACGTATACCGTATTTGTATTTTCCAGTAATAGATTTTTAAACAAGGCCTTTGCGTTACTTTTCCCACAGAACCAAGAGCCAATCATAGCGTTCTGCATAAGTACAGCAGCGAATCATGAGGTCGAGAACACGATTCTCCTTAAAAGTGCAATTTAAAACAAAACGGAGCATTACTTCCTCCCTTAAAGAAAGAACTCACGTGTCCCCATGTTTCTTTAGAAAAAAAAAAAAAAAAACACAAAAAAAACGTTGCTTCTACAAACGGGAGAGGAAATTTGCTTCCCCCAGAAGGGAGGAAAGTGGCCACCCTTTTTCCTGCCAATGGGTTGAAAACTTGCTCCAATTAACCAATATGGCGGCCCATTAGCGAGAACCGAGCCGAAAGGCTTAGTCAACTGCACGGATTTTCATCGGAGTGACAGTGCACGGCATATATACCTTTTTAACGCCTTTTACGTGCAAAAAAAACAAAAAAAACATTTCAAACATCCGTTTTCAAGCACCGGGCCCATACCTTGTACGGGAAAGACGACAGTGTTCGCGTGTTGTGGTTCGGCGTTTAGGGCACCGTAGTTGTGAGGGATTGATGTAGGTTCCTCCAGATGGGGCACAAAACGGCAACAGAATTATGATTTATAACGACACGCAGGACAATCAATTATGTGTAAACGATTTAAAGTCCCGAGAGTAGAGCGATACATGTATCTGGGATTGCGGTTAAAAGAGAGCACACAGTACCTCCAAGAACATGAAAAATATTTGACAACTAAAAACAACAGAAATACATCAGTAATGGAGGTCAAACAGCGTGGCGTAGGAAGGTTGACACTAGGAGCCCATGAGAAAACCCATAATGAAGGTGTACATGGCGATATGGGCTGGTCGTCGTTCGAGGCAAGAGAGGCAAATATCAAACTTGAATTTGAGGGAAGGCTGGGGGAAATGGATGAGGAGAGATGGATGGAGAACACGAACCCGACGACTAGCGTCATGGTACTGGTGTAACGCCGAGGAAGATGGGCGGGCAGGAACAGTGTATAATATTGTAAGGGAGAGGGAGAGAGAAATGTAGGATACAAGAATGCCGAAGAATCTAGCTTTGGAAATGTACAGCGCAAGGAAAACTGATATTACAAAGGAAGAATTATTCGCTAATTCTAAAGGTAGTGCGTTATTGTTTACGGCTAGGATTTCAAGAGGTGGATACAACATGCACGGTATGTGGGGAGGGTGTCAAAACGCCAGAGCATGTCATCATGAAAGGGGGGGGGGGGGGGGGGGGGGGGGGGGCTCGACCATCCAAGGACATCATGCGGGGAGGCTGACTTCCTCTGGGCTCTGCGATTCAAGGAGAACGATGAAAAAAACCGTCTTTAAGAAATAGAAATCAATAAAAGACGATTAGAGGAATGGTGGCAAAAATTAAAAGACGAATAGATTAAATTAGATTAAATTGACGTCGTGAAATTCAATGTTGAACTAAAAGCACTACTTGGCTAGGTGGCGTAAGTCACCGCCGATTCAAGGAGAATAGCCACCATCCATCCATCCAAGTTAGCAGGGCGCCTTTTTTAATATCGCCATTAACAAACAAACAACAGGGAATATGCGATTTGCTACAATGGCCTACAAGCAGACAAACGCACATACAGCAACACAACAGCGAAAGCAATCACGCACAATTCTCTACGAATGCCAAGTTCGTTCGTTCGCTGTGTATAGCAGTCTAATCTTTGAATTCGACTTGGCCGATTACTGGCACAAATGCGGCATACAGATTTAGAGGCTGATCAAACATTACTCCTACTTAGCATTGAAATTTTCAAAGGAAATAGCTTGTCTCTTAATACAGAGACTTGAGAAAAACCAAAGTAGATGCATTAGGTGAGAACTATTAAGTTTTTAACATTGATTTGATAAATATTGTTAAAATGAAGTATTGACGGTGATTTTATAAGAGGCTATACCAATTATTATATTTTATTTAATTATTTAAACACCGCGATGATTATATTTCTATCTAACGTCCGCCCAGCCCCAAAACACACAAGACCACGTTCATGTAATTGACGCCTGTCCTGTGTGCTGATTCCACCTCTGTCTCGTCCTGTTGCGCTGTTTTTTATAATGCAACCACAACACCCTCTTTTCATCAAAATATCTTCGATTTAAAATGAATCTACCCTTATGTAGTCGTAAATAATCTCTCATTTACGGAGATCGGTAACGGGCTAGAAATATACCACAGAAGTAGTAATCATTCTCACATTTTTGTATGTGTAGGACTACACCTCTATCGAGCCACTGTAAACCGCGAACGCTAAATTGTTTGTCTTCTGAACCTTTCTTTTCATTGTGAAAAGTCGGTGTCTCAGAATGTTTATGGCTTATGCAAGAATTCGCTACTTCTTTTTGAGCTTTTTAAAATAACACAAAATGTTGGCGTTTAAAACATCGGGGCAGTCCATACGTTTATACATTTACTCGGAAATAAATAAGTCAGTTTTAAGGTAGAGTCCAAGCTACCATTGGCTTCGCTCGGCACAAGCCATGATGCGGTGCACACGCGACGAGACGCAGCCCAACACACCCCTCTGGTCAAACGAAAGAAGCCGAACCTTGCTTCCCATGAGCTCCGCGGCCCCGCCATGTCGAGCTGATCACCCAGTATTGATATATTGTGGCTAAAATTCTTTGCTCGTTATTGTTGGGAAAAAAAGAAGAGAACAGCACTGATGACCGGGCGTGCTATGTGAAATCGTGGAAAGGGAGAAACCGCGCGGTCAGAGACAGCAAAAATTAAATTTGCTTTCTTAAAGTCTATTAATCTAAGATGCAAAAAGGTTCTCCAAAATTTCTATTAATGTGATATAAATTCAACGTACCATTCTAATAACTCCAAGTATCTAAAGCAATCAAGCACTCAAGTAGCCGTCCCCGCAGTCGCCGGTATGACCGCCGCTACCGCAGCGAACATTGAGGAGGAAACTTTCGTACCTTTCTCAAGCTCCACCAGACGGCGCTGCATGGGAATCGGAGAAATGAATTAACAGGAGCAACTTCATTCCCTTCCATGTGCGACAGGGAGGATAATCGTTTTTTTCTCTATTTCTCCTCACTCTTTTTTTTTAGAGTGTGCGATCTTTGAAGACGTTATCGCTCTCCCGTAAATTGGTGGCATCTTTCTGTTGATGGTGGTGATTGGCCATTGGCCATTCTGCACAACACGCCGGCATTGTCTGCCCCCGTTTGGCGCATTACGACAAATTGCGAACCTTTACGATGATTTTTGAGCAAATCGACGACGGCCGACACGCGTCGTCGATTGAAACTTTCCGCTCGAGTGGCTATAATCACTGACAGAAGGAGAACGTCAGGGAGGAGTTTCAGTTGTCCCACCTGTATGCAGCGCGAGCTCTATGCCAAGGCCTCCTATATACTGACAAAGCCTGGCAGATGGCCACGAGAAGCGGCCGCCGAAATGAAAAACTTGGAGCGGCAGACAACGGATGAGAGGAGAGCCACGTGACTGGCGCCCCGCTGCGGCGAGACGCCGAAACACACTTCTCCCGAGCGAGCAAGTGTGCTCCGGGTCCTCGCCTCTGCAAAAAGCTGTGCGCTGACGTCCAGGTTTCCCGAGAAATGGCTCTTTGATGCTCTGTGCTACCAGATCCTCGCGCTCCAAATCCGCGACCGGGCACTCTATGGCTCCGTCGTCGAACTACCAGGTATGTCTCTGCCTTTGATAACGAAACGGCGTCTCGTGAGCCTCGAGTGTGCGCGTGCGACCAAAGAACAGCTACCGGCAACGAGCGCGTGCTGCAGGCCGGGCGTTCGAAAAACGTCGTTCTCACTTTGTCAGTGACTATAGAAACGTATAAATTTCCAGCACCTTCTATCGGAACTACGTGCCATCTTAAAGACTCGAGACCTCTTTGCATGTATGTGGCATATTAGTGATTTTGTAACGTGTGGAAGTGACGGTGTGAAAAAAAAAAATAAAGACGTTTAAAATTCACCGTAATGCCGAATTAGAGCCCAGCTCTTGAAGAGTAGGAGGAGGGAAGGGCACAGAGGGAATGGTTTGCACCTCCTTCCCCTACGTACCCTCCTCTCCTCCTCGCCTGCTGCCGTCTCATTTATCGGGAAATTTTCTCTAAATTTCCGGCTAAATTTAGGGAAAATTTCTTCGCTAAATTTAGTGGGGAAATCTTGTCGCTAAATTTAGCGGGAAATTTAGCGAACATTTACCCGCTAAATTTAGTGGGGAAATTGTTTTCCCGCTAAATTTAGCGGGGAAACTGAATGGGTGTTGAGGTCACGTGACGTCAATTTCCTCGCTAAATTTAGCCGGGAAACTTAACCCGCTAAATATAGCGGGGAAATTTTTCCCTCTAAACTTACCGGAAAAAAGTTCCTGCTAAATTTAGCGTGAAATTTTTTTATCATGCATCGCGCGCGGTTACGCCGACACCGATGGCGACGCCGCTCAAACCGGAAACAAGCGCCTAAGAGCTGCGCCCTAAAAAAAAAAAAAAAAGAAATGAAAAGAGAGATTGCAACAGAGGTAAGGAACTAGTGCCCTATTGTACAAACTTTGCGTACCTCGAATCAGTCGTGTCGTTGAATATCTCGAAGAATCATCGTTAAACTCGCCGTTCAGTAATGTGCGTGAAAACCTTATCCTCGCTGTACGGCGCCTTGTAATGCCGAATTAGAGCCCAGCTTGGTCGCCTCGCGTAGCGAGGAGACCAAGCTGCGCTTCGCTTGCAACCGATTACGACGTTGAGAACACATCGGCGCAATCTATCGGGCGGCCTTGTAAAACTTTTGATCTGCTTACATTTTATGCAACAGCGTTTCCACGTGTTGAATTGTGACAATGTCGTAAGCGAACATTTCTCATAGATTAGTTTTGGTCGCGCAAATATCGAAAAACCTTTAGTCTAGATATCAGTGTTGTGCACGTTTGCGAAAATGAGCAAAGAAATAGAGTTACTCGTCAGCTTGGAAAAAAAGCTAACGCGTTACAGAGCTCCGTTACCATTTTGCAAATGTAACGAAATACCGGTGTTGTTACTCGCCATAACTAACGGACGTCACTTTTACGTTACTTTGTCGTTACTGCTGCGTTTCACTGTTAGTATATGACTGTTAGTATATGTCTGTAGACTGTAGCGTCTCAACCACAAACGTCTCCACAAGATTGTCGAACCCTTCTTGAGAAACGAGAACCTAATGCATACGGTCGACCTTCATATGCTTCAGCAAGGGCGCGTCGGGAAAGTGGGTTGTAGTTTCGGTCTTTCGTTTCTTTGAAAGCACCTCAAACTCTTATAGCTTCTGCGAATGGAGGGACTGGTGGAAAAGAAACACAATTAGGACTGATGCGAAGCATCGCTGTTAATTTCTAGTTATCAGTCATGTGGAACAACGAAATATTAACTAAATAAACTGCATCAGGAATTAGTACAGAAAAAAAAATGTCTAAATAAATCGCAAACTTAAACAAATATCAAATAGGCGTGCTTATACATAACTGCCACGATTGATTTACCCTCCTTCTGAAATATACAAGTAAAACTACATTAAGCCGGTTTCGAAAAGTTTTCGCTAGCTTACATTAATGAGCATTGTGAGATGTAGCTGAAAAACTATGCGAATGACAAAACGATCTCGAAAAAAAGGTGCGTTTTTTTTTTTTTGGCTAACAAAACTTAAACACGACATTTTAACGGAGAAAAGTAAGTGACATTGAAAAATAACTCACCTTAATGTGCGTTTTCATATTAGAGTTCGACGCCCCGGGTGTGCTCAGCAGCTTGCGTTTCGGCATACAGAGTAGACATTTAAACAGCAAATTGTCGGGGTTCGTTTTCAGTTCAAACATAGCACTTAGCCCGGGCCATGGTAACGGAGGTTTGGTGGCCGTTGCCATCTTGCGCGAAAAGTGAGTGGGGGATGGCAGTAAAAGGGGCTTTTATAACAAGCATTCCAAAACGGCCCTTTTGGTTAGGGGCAGACGTCACATGACAGAGACAACTGTACAGTACACGGACTGCTCACAGGCAACGCACCTCATAGCCACGCCGGTTTTAGTTATGGTCCGGTTTAGGCTACACAAGCAACAAAAATATGACACCGATCGCTTATTATAACCAATAGTTATAACCAAAGATGATTATGGGTGATCATAAACGAAGTATAGCGCCGGCCATGCATTGGTTATAATCACATGCGTACTCGTAGTATCTTTACGTGTATATATGACTAAAAAAGGTGGCGAGCGTTTAGAAGCTCTTTACCCTAAGTTTCTCTTTCACGGCCAAAAACCTTTTTTTATTTTTTTTTCACGCCGGCAGCACAAAAGCAAGGGCGAAGCTGACGAAAAAAATCAAAATCACTACTACGAATGTGTCTCTCTAGAAGAATGATACAGTAACCTTCACACACAACCAGGAAATGCAAAAAGGAAAAGGCGGGCGGAGCGTCCAGCAATAGATAATTCGGTCTTTGAATGCTAGAGAGTTGGGGGCGTGCTTTCTTGTGGAAGACTACGGTATTTATGTCTGACGAATTGCGATACAAAGAGGGTGCCGTCCGTGGTGGTGACGGAGTCTTTTGCGTAATCTTTGAGGTGCTATGGGAAAAAGGATGTCCAGAAAATTTAGTGGGAGATGCCCTTCTGAACGGGAGTCGCTCTCCACATTTGTACCTCGGCGGCAGATATTTTAAAAGATGCTGACGTCTTTCTGGTGACGGTCGCCGTTCAATGCTCCGATAACCTTGCCACTTGTTTTGGTTCAAAGCGGGGAAACGTCAACGCTTCCAAACTTATTGTTTATCCTTTCTGTTTTTGACAGATCGATAATTTTTTTGTTTTGTTTTGAAGAGAAGGATATGACCAGCTGGAGTAGCTAGTGATGCTGAGGCAAAATCCTTCGAGCGGTGCCAGACTGTTGCCTTCTGAACGAATGTATCTTTCCAGCGAGGCGGCTGTTACCTCAGGGTACGGCGAGGGTGATCTTAGCAGCCTCTCTATAAAGACTGCACCAAGTACGCTTGGAGGTTCCGCGCAGCGAAAATCGTGCGCCTTTTGGGCCCGGTTGTGGGAACTCCTCCGAAGGGGTTTGAGATGACACCGTCTAGAAATAGCTTTTTGGGGTTTCTTTACCACTTTTTCGCACTGTAAAAAATAAAAATGATTTTATTTTCAAATAATCATGCGGCCATTTTTAATCAAAAGTAACGGGTAACGTAATTTGATAAGAGATACCGTAAAATAATTATGACATTAGGGAGTTTTAGCGAGTCATTTTTCGAGCACACGGTTCCGAAATCACGAACGGTGCAGCTGGTCCGTTCCGTGAAACCGTACGTGAAATTTGACATATTTTAGCGAATCGTGAAACTGGCCCGACAGTGTAAACGATGATGATGATTTGTTTGAACGGTGGCGCCATCTTCTAGTAAACATGTGAAACATTCTGCAACGTGTAAATCCGTGGCGGCTCGTGTGTCCGGCGTACGACTGATGTAAACAAGACGGCCGACGTAACATTTGCCGGTCGGACTTTCAGGAACTGCGAAGCTAGATAGAGTAAAAGGTATCTAAACGACCGTAAAGATGTGTGGTGTGTCTCTGTCCTCTTGAACTTGGACGATCGTTCACGTTGTGTGCCGTCGGACCAAATCATTTCGTCTGCTCGCGGTCGCCACGGCAGCTAGTCTGCCCGAAGATCGCAAAACTTTACTAGCATGCACAGTTTACAGCATTCACGATCGCTTTTCATTGTAAGCAGTCCTCGAAATGATTTGGTTCAACCTCTCAAATGAAGTAGGAGATGGCGAATCGCCTCCCGCTGTCGTAAGCCCAACGCTCGGCTGGGTCGGCGAAGTCTGTCGCCGAAGCGACCGCCATGATTTTTTTTCCCCCGAGTCGTGAACGGTGCTGGCTGCGTTGCGGTGACGACTCCAGCGGCCGGAATGGGATAAACGAACGAGAAGAGCCTCCCGACGCCCCAAACGACTCGCGCGCGCATGCGCAGTGGCGTCGCTGATGCGTTCGAGGGCGAACCGTTCGTGTGGAAACGACCTGCTGAAACTCCCTATTACTTTACTCGTTTGTCATTCGGAATTCTAACGAGTACGTTACGTTAGTAAAAAAAAAAACAAACGTGTTCCCAGTAACGTCGTTACTTATAACGCGTTAGTTCCAACACTGCTAGATATACGTGGATCGGAAGTGTTTCAGGGCTACCCGATAAATAGCGCCAGTGTGCCAGTACGTTCTTTCGTGGTTGGTAGTCACGAGTGGTTGCGACGCTTTCGATAGCATTCAAACGCAAACGTGTGAACCAATCTCAACTGCCCAGGACGTTCGGGCGGGTTGCGTTGGTATCTACGAGGCGCTCGATGGCATTGTCTCAGTTCATCTCCCAGAGCTCGACAGCTGGGCCGGGTACCGCTGTTTGACAGGACAAAAGGTTTCGCTGTCAGTTAGCAACGCGACAAAAAGGCTCGTTGACTGCGTCGGGCGCGCCATTATCGCGAGCCGTTCTGCCTTTCAACGGATTCGCTTTTGTTGAATGTTTCCCGGTTTACCTATTCCAACCGCTCGAGTTAAAACAAAAAAAGAAAAAGAAGAAAGCTGCAAAGGTCATCGACAACTAACGGCGATAAAGCGTAGAGTGAGCCATGTCTAACGGTACGTAATCAGCTAGCTTCTCGGTGAAACATTCGGGTGCAGAGAGAGTGTGGCAGGACAGCCGATCAACAGCCTCTGGCAGCCGCGTTTGCAAAGAGGGGAGTAGGCCAAACAGTGAAAGCGGATTACGGACGATGGTGTTATAGAGACTGCTTAATGTTTAGCCTTAACAGATAAAAAAAAAATAAAGTCGTGAAGATACACTAACGCGCTCTGGGCAGGAGAGTTACACGGCCAGGGGGACATATTACAGGAAGTAATCGTCACTATAGTTCAAATAATTACCTAGACTTTGTTAATAATCTTTTTTTAATTATTGAACATAAAATGTGATTCCAATTAGAAACCCGCTGAGCGTCATCGAAAGCCACTAAATAAGTAAATTTAGAGCGCGTGCAAAAGGCGGTGGTGTGCTAAAGTTACCACTCGCGCGACAAGGGCAAGGCTGGCGGTGCGAAAACACGGAGGGTAAGATTATCATTCGGGTTTTCACCCCTCCAGCCTTGAGCCTTTTGCACCTGTGGCAACTTTAGCAGACCACCGAAATTCCCACGCGCTCCAAATTTACTCATTTAGTGGTTTTCGATGACGCTCAGCGAGTTTCTAATTGAAACCACATTTTATGTTTAATAATTAAAAAGATTATTAACAAAGTCTACGTCATTCTTTGACCGTAGCCTCCTACATACTGACAAAGCCTGGCAGATCACCACGAGAAGCGGTGGTCGAAATGAAAAAGGTGGAGCGGCAGACAACGGATGAGAGGAGAGCCACGTGACTGGCGCCTCGCTGCGGCAAGACGCCGAAACACACTTCTCCCGAGCGAAGAAGTGTGTTTCGAGTCCTCGCCGCTGCAAAAGCTGTGCGCTGACGTCCAGGTTTTTCTAGAAATGGCGCTCTTTGATGCACTGTGCTACCAGATCCTCGCGCTCCAAACCTGCGGCCGCGGACACTCTATGGCTTTGTCGTCGGACTGCCAGCCTTTATGCGTATAGAGGAGGCTTTGCTTTGACTTATAGTGGCGATTACGTCCTATAATATGTCCCACTGGCCGTATTTGTTTTCTCACAAATTTATTGGTTTTCGGTGATGATTAGCAAATTTCTAATTGAAACCGTGTGTTTATTTCCACTAAATAAAAGCTTAGTTTACATGCTCTACCTAAAAGTCGGACTTGTCATGGCGATCAGCCATCTATATTATTAGACAGCATTACTGTATCTTTCGCGGCGTTTGAAAAACAAGCTGTAAAACCCCAAGAAGAAGAACAATCCTGTGTATGCCTGACCCGGCCACCGAGGCAGTTATCCATTCATATCTAGGCATCTGACGCTACATTTCTTTTGTTTTGGTCGCGGGTACGATGGTTCTCCTCCTTAGTTTACATCGATATTGCTCTATAACTGCGGGCAATATGTGGCTGTGTTTGGGGCCACATGCTGGTCAAGATGATGCTCGCAACAAACACCAAGTAAGCATCCCCTAGCACAAAACTAAACAAAAACAACAAAGGAGCAATTTTACATCTGTGCAAGCGTCTGAAGAATAAGACCCAAGTTCGATTCTAAAAGATAGATTTTGGTCACCCGGGGTTCGTCTTCACGGTTCCTGAAAAGTATAGTGTTGTGGCTCGGTTGGAGCCACCGCCTCGAGGTATTCCTCGTAAACGTCCCTCGGCCTCAGGAAGCTCTGGGTCTCAGCGCTGGGTGCGTGACGGAGCCAACTTCTCCGAGCTATATTTATTGAATATTTTATTTATATGAAGGCGCGAGCGCTGGGGTGTATGGTTTATAACTAAAATATGACTATGCGACAACATTAGTTATTTCATGTCCTGATTTATTCTATGTTCAGCCGAACCGACCGAGATAAATACCCAATAATTAATAGCTCGAGTGAGTATTTGTTTATCACGGATCCGACGATTGAGAATCCCTGCCCAAAACCCGCACGATGTATTCACCCCACCTCGGAAATCTGATGACAAGATCCGCAGGGAGCGGCGACCGCGAGAGAGAAAGACGCTTTTCCGAGCACTGCTCATCTGTCATCGCCGGCTCTCTGTGGTTGCTTTCTTTGCGAGATTTGTTTACAGAAGGAAGAAAGGGCGCTTTCACCGAAGGCTTGGGGATTTGTCGAAAGATGGAGCAGAGGAAAACGAGCTCGGAACGCGAGCGACGTTCGCAGCAGCCGCCTTCGGACTCGGTCCTTCGCCCACGTTTATTTCTGCTTCCACGTTGAGTATATGGTGGGGTGCGCAAAGCCCTAAAAGTACTTCATCGGCGAGAACTTAAATGCGACTAATTTTTATAATTAAAGCGTTGGTTTTTGTTTGTTTTCGAATATACGCAGGCATTAAAAAGCGCACAAAGGACAAAGACGAAGAAAAGGCACAAACCGACAGCGCCGTTTTCTGCGTCGGGCCGTCCGTGTGGCTTGCGCCTTTTCTGCGTCATTGTATTCTCTGCGCTTATTAGTACCCATGTGATTTTGGGAAGTTGTCGGCGTATTGCCCGATTTTGTGTCGTTTTGTGCGTTTAACGACGAATAATGCGAGTGCATGTTCGTAAACGAGTACGCTCTTGTTGGGACAAATTACGATAAACACGGCGTACGGAAAATTTGGTTAATGTGAGAGACGTAAAATAATTTTAACAATTGAATAAATTTTCAGATTCTAATCCTGCAACAGTCTATTGCCATATCCCGAAGGGAACGTAGTAAATTCCGGACGGTCTATTTCCTAAGCATGTGCATCACTTACTATATTCCGTTTCACGATAACTTGGCGAATTGTGGAGGCTGCGTCCCCCGCGACCCAATAACGGCGTTGGAGCAAGGCAGGTGACACCCTCGTCGAGGCCACGGAGACCTTGTTACCGCCACATCAACAGTGCCGCCCGCGACAGAATGTAGTTCTGAACTTCTTGTTATTTTTGTAGCGTTGCGGTCAGACTCTTTTGACCGAACACTGCACAACTCGGAAGAAAGACGAAGACATATTACTTTTCAACAATACTTAATTCGAATCAATACTTTTCCGAGATCAACATGACTTTTGAACGGTGTTTGAACGATCGCAGCCGTGTAATCGACCGCTTCCGCTCAAAACGTCGCCCTTGTATTAGCACCTGACACAGGCTCGCGGGTGAATTGAGCTTATGGTTATCTCATGAACTGTACCCGAAGAGCTCCCTACTCAAGCGGACGGCAATGTTGCGGCGGTGGGCGTTCATCCGAAGTTGGTTGGTTTCGCAGCAGACGACTTTTGGCCAGCAGACGACAGCCGGTTCCTCAGTGCCTCGCATTTGGCGTTGTGACACGAACGCTTCTTCTTCTTGAGCGTTGTGAATAAGATGGGGGAAGGGAGAGAGGGCCAATTGTGGATGCGCCGAACGCTTCTGTGACGTGGTGTCACGCGCCTCGCTCCGAAGCTTTTATTGGTTCGCGGGGGCCGTAGCCTCCACAGTTCACCAAGTTATCGTGAAACGCAGTATAACTGATATCTTGAGCTGTCAACTTTATCTTTCTAATGAAAACAAGGCTGAGACCCGGTGTCAAAGATTCAGAAGTGTTTCCCTCATTCTAATCACATGATTGACAGAAGGGATCGGGTGTTGCTTCATGCTGGCTATGCCATCATTGCTGCTCGGAATCATGTAGTACCTTCTCAGGCCCAAGTTGTTGCTTTCCATGAAACGGACTAATTACAGCAGTATCCTCCCTCGTTTAATATTTTTCTAGGAGTGTGCTGCAGAGCGACTAACTGAGCCGATGTTCTGCAAAAACAAAACTATGCATTGTGCCTCGTTTCTAAATAATCCCCAATCGTTTTGGAGGACTCTAATTGTCCTGGTATTTTTAGGAAACTTGCTTTCTGAGCGCACTTCAAGATCGTATTATAACACAAAATAGATCCTTGATCTCTTTCGTGCCACTAGTCGTGTGTTTAAGCATGATAACACGTTTCATTTATTTAACAACGAACACTCTACAATCCAACTGTTCATGTTTGATTTTCAACACTGATCATCATTCTTTAATTATATTAATGATTGAAACGAGGCTCCCCGTGGGGCCATTAGGAATGAACTTCAACATAGTATTTATTCCTTTGATATATATATATATTTTTTTTTCAAAAATAAGCTTACGCGTTTTGTTGACATATTCTAACAATTAGCATAAATTCGGGCAACTTAAATCCCTGCTTAAAAAAAAAAAAAAACACTTTATGAGCTCGACATAAGGCCAAATAGACAATTAAAAACTAAAAAAAAAAAAAATTGGCTACCTATTATGAACGTGTGATGTACAGTTTGATTACTAAAATTCATAAAAATTTATACTCGAATCAAAGGCAACATTATTTCAACATTGACCTTTTAAACACTCCTCGTAATAAGTCTAAAAGATTTGGCAAATATTTACTTCAGAACCACTAAACCTGCACAACTAACGAGTTATGATATGCTGTTATATTTTAACGAGCGAGGTTCCAACAGCCTCAGTTCATACTTTCGGCCATTTCTAGATGCTTACATCAGTAAACCAAAACTTAACAATTTACACAATCCTCTCATGACCACCATGGAATTTACTTATTCGGACATTATGAAAGCCACAGAAAGGCTAAAATAATGACCCAGTTCTGAAAATATAAAATTATAAGAAAAGTAAATAAAAACACACCACACAGTATATCCCGGTTTGTTTTCCATTGCTTGTATGTAAGCAGTTTTAGACTTTTGACTAAAATCCCACTGACTGAAAAAATTGTCCGAAATACTCCTGTATACAAATCAGGTGACTCTATCGTATACACCAACACAGTGTTTCCAAATAAGCCCGCTTTGCCCACACCAGGTGTGAGCACTGCGCGTACGCAGAAACCGAATTCGTGTGAAGTGAAGCGTCTGCGCAAGCGCAGTGCCGAGTGCAGCGTCACCAGCAGTGGCGTGAGCGGAGCCAACGGCTGCTATTTATTTATTTGCCCTAAAGGCACACACGGCCATTACATAGGGGGGGGGGGGGGGGGAGCGATAGTACAAAGTTTAATACAATTGGGTCAAGTGGAAAAAAAAGAAAACGATTACATAGTTGGCATAAACAATCTTAAGCAATAAACAAATAACAAGAACACTGTATGAAAACATGACACAAAGCAGCACTATATAAGTTGGTACATATTACTTAAAGAACTAATGAACATATCAGGTGAAGTGATTAACGCGATTTCTCTGGGCAGGCTGTTCCATTCGGAGATGGCAAGAACCAGAGGGGAATTCTTGAACAAGTTAGAGCAGGC